>JANCRA010000105.1:0-665000 GCA_024362935.1 Setophaga petechia | reverse complement strand
CATCCATCCATCCATCCATCATCCATCCATCCATCCATCATCCATCCATCCATCATCCATCCATCATCCATCATCCATCCATCATCCATCCATCATCCATCCATCCATCCATCCATCCATCATCCATCCATCATCCATCCATCATCCATCCATCCATCATCCATCATCCATCCATCCATCATCCATCCATCCATCATCCATCCATCCATCCATCCATCATCCATCATCCATCATCCATCCATCCATCCATCCATCATCCATCCATCCATCATCCATCCATCCATCCATCATCCATCCATCATCCATCATCCATCCATCATCCATCATCCATCCATCATCCATCCATCCATCATCCATCATCCATCATCCATCCCTCCCTCCATCCCTGCATCCCTCCATCCCTCCATTCCTCCATCCCTGCATCCCTCCATCCCTGCATCCCTCCATCCCTGCATCCCTCCCTCCATCCCTCCATCCCTCCCTGCATCCCTCCATCCCTCCCTGCATCCCTCCATCCCTGCATCCATCCATCCATCCCTCCCTCCCTCCACCCCTGTCTCTCCTGGCCAGGGGCACCCCCACCCCCCTGTGTGCCATGGGCAGTGCCAGCAGGGGCTGTTCCATTCCCCAATTCCATTTGAACCCCCAGGGCTGAGCGTTCCCACCCTGCTCCTGTGGAATTGTGGCCGTTCAGGCTCAGGAGAGCTGAGGCTTCTTTACCTGCTCAGGAATGTCCCCCCAGGTGTGGCTGGAGTTCAGGGTGGAGGCTTTGCTGTGTCCTGGCTGTGACCCACAGAAGGGATTGTTTATGGAGGCACAGGATGGTTTGGGTGGGAAGGACTAAGAGCCTGAATGAGAGGTGTGGGACTCCAGGGGCTCTCCAAAATGCAGTTTATTGTGTCCAAAATGCAGTTTATTATATCCAAAATGCAGCTTATTGTACCCAAAATGCAGTTTATTGTGTCCAAAATGCAGTTTATTGTGTACAAAATGCAGTTTATTATATCCAAAATGCAGTTTATTGTGTACAAAATGCAGTTTATTGTAACCAAAATGCAGTTGATTGTATCCAAAATGCAGTTTAATACATCCAAGAGTCACAGTAGTCCAGGGTCCTGGGTGACAGAGCTGTGCCCACAGCTGTCAGCTCCAGCTGCAGGCAGCCCTGGAGACCCTTAGTTTAGGTTACAATGCATTCTAGACTTTTCTTTTGGTTACAATGCATTCTATACTTTTCTTTGCTGAGCATCTTCATCCAGCAGAACCAATCTATACCTGAACTGTTACCTACAGCCCATCATACCTGCTGTAATTACATATTCATGTCACTGTTCTCCAGTCACTCACAGTCAGTACATTGCAGTTTAAGCTAGAAGTTGTTTTTCAGTTTTCTTGCAGTGGAAAATTCTTTTTCCTACCTGCCACATTTGCTGCCTTGTTTGCCTGTGCTCTCTTTGTGTTTGGTACAAACATCTCCTTGTCTGGGGTGGGTTTGTCCTTTGCTCTGAGCCATAAAACCCCTTCTAACCAACACAGCCTTTGTCTCCTTGGTTATCCAGTGAGACTGGCTCAGCAATTCTTTTCTTCTAGATCAAAACTTGCTTCCATCTCTATTCCTTCATCAGATTCTACATTTAAATATCTTTCTGCCAAGCACACACATCTGTGAGACTTTCTGGTCAAACTTTGATCCTCCCCAACAAGGACCTTAAATCCACCCAGTGCATGGCAGGGACACCTCCCCCTGTCCCAGGGTGTCCCAGTGTCCAGCCTGGCCCTGGGCACTGCCAGCCATGGGGAGTCCACAAAACATTGAATTTTCATGGACTTGAGAAGAAGTTCACCAAATTCCTTCCATGCACTGTGCTGGAAATGCAGCAGAAGCCAACTGCAGCCCACGGGGCTCCTTGCAGGAGAGCAGCCCTGGAGCTGGGGTGGGCACTGCCCCCAAACCCACCCAGCCACAGAAAATGAACATTGATGTGTTCTATAGAGAGCTGGGGTGGGCACTGCCCCCAAACCCACCCACCCACAGAAAATGAACATTGATGTGTTCTCTGAGGAGCTGGGGTGAGCAGTGCCCCTAAACCCACCCACCCACAGAAAATGAACATTGTTGTGTTCTCTGGGGTGGGCACTGCCCCTAAACCCACCCACCCACAGAAAATGAACATTGTTGTGTTCTCTGGGGTGGGCAGTGCCCCTAAACCCACCCAGCCAGCTGCAGAAAATGAACATTGATGTGTTCTCTGGGGAGCTGGGGTGGGCAGTGCCCCCAAACCCACCCACCCACAGAAAATGAACATTGATGTGTTCTGTGGGGTGGGCAGTGCCCCTAAACCCAGCCACCCACCCATCCACAGAAAATGAACATTGATGTGTTCCATGGGGAGCTGGGGTGGGCACTGCCCCCAAACCCACCCACCCACAGAAAATGAACATTGATGTGTTCTATAGGGAGCTGGGGTGGGCACTGCCCCTAAACCCACCCAATGGCAGAAAATGAACATTGATGTGTTCTCTGGGGTGGGCACTGCCCCTAAACCCACCCAGCCAACTGCAGAAAATGAACATTGATGTGTTCTGGGGTGGGCAGTGCCCCTAAACCCGCCCACCCAACCCATCCACAGAAAATGAACATTGATGTGTTCTGTGGGGAGCTGGGGTGGGCAGTGCCCCTAAACCCACCCAACTGCAGAAAATGAACATTGATGTGTTCTCTGGGGAGCTGGGGTGGGCAGTGCCCCTAAACCCACCCAGCCAATGGCAGCAAATGAACATTGATGTGTTCTCTGAGGAGCTGGGGTGGGCACTGCCCTAAACCCACCCACCCACAGAAAATGAACATTGTTGTGTTCTCTGGGGTGGGCAGTGCTCCCAAACCCACCCACCCATCCACAGAAAATGAACATTGATGTGTTCTCTGGGGTGGGCACTGCCCCCAAACCCACCCACCCACAGAAAATGGACATTGTTGTGTTCTCTGGGTGCATCTGCAGAGCTTTCCTGTCCCATCACCCAGAGCCACGTGAGGCACATCTGCAGCCTCTGCTGCCTCGTGTGGCACCTGGCCCTGATTAACAGCAATGAGGAAATGGCACTTTGGGCTTTCTTGACCTCACATGAAATTCATTTCTCTGGGCAAAGGTTGCTAACAGCTGGCAGCAATTTGGGGCTGGGTTCATCATCTGTTGCACAGATTTTATTGCTCAGCCTTGGCCCTTTCCTCTGTTGGGAACGGTCCCTTTTTCCACCTCCTCTCTTTGTAGGGGTTGTCTTTTTTCAAAGGCAGCCCTGGAACATCTTGTCAAGGCATGTTCAGTGCAGCTCCAGGCTTTAGGTAGGGCCTGACACAGCCAGGCTGGGCATAAATCACTCCTTCTGCTCTTTGCTGTAAACTTTTGTCTTTTTGAAGTGGCTGCTTTCCCCAGAGGCAATCCTGGCCCCTCTCCAGGTTGTTCTCCACCTCCCCAGCCCACAAAGGCATTTCTGCTCCGGGGATGGGGCAGAGGGGAGGGACAGGGGCACACGGGGGGCTGAGCCCTGGGGATGCTCAGCTGGAGCAGGGGAGGCTCTGGGAGAGCCCCCAGGGGATGGGCAGGGACTGGGCACGGGGCAGGGAGTGATGGTGCAGCCTGAGAGAGGGGAAATCTTGGATGAGACACTGGGAATGAGGGATTGTGGGCAGGCCCTGGCACAGGGTGCCCACCCTGCATCCCTGGCAGTGCCCAAGGCCAGGCTGGACACTGGGACTTGGAAAGTGTAAATTCCTTTTATTTCAAATGTTCTCAGAATCCCAGACTGGTTTGGGTTGGGAGGGAGCTTCAATTCCCCCCAGTGCCACCCCTGCCATGGCAGGGACAGGGACAGGGACACTGTGCCAGGTGCTCCAGCCCCAGTGCCCAGCCTGGCCTTGGCACTGCCAGGGGTCCAGGGGCAGTGGGGGTGTCCCTGCCATGGCAGGGGTGGCACTGGGGGGCTCTGAGCTCCCTCCCCACCCAACCCAGCTGGGATCCTGTGACCCCAAGGTGCTGCTGCCTGCCATGGCTCCGGGCTGGGCTTCTCATTCTCAGCACACAAATCCTGTGGGGGCAGATCTGGGGGGTTCAAGGGACAAACTGAGCTCTGGGGAGACCCTGGAGCCACTGCCAGGGCCTGGAGGGGCTCCAGGAGAGCTGGGAGGGACTGGGGACAAGGATGGAGGGACAGGACACAGGGAATGGCTGCCAGTGCCAGAGGGCAGGGATGGATGGGAGATTGGGAATTGGGAATTGTTCCCTGGCAGGGATGGATGGGAGATTGGGAATTGGGAATTGTTCCCTGGCAGGGTGGGCAGGCCCTGGCACAGGGTGCCCACCCTGGATCCCTGGCAGTGCCCAAGGCCAGGCTGGACACTGGCACACCCTGGCACAGTGGCAGTGTCCCTGCCATGGCAGGGCTGGGTTTGAGGTGCAGGAATTCTATTAAATAATTCCACAAAGGAATTTCCTGCAGGACCTGTCCCCAGTTATTGTCCATCTCTCCTCTGAAGCCACCCTGGTGTGGCAGAGCAGGAGATCTCTGTGCCCCTGGCAGGGACAGGGCCTGAGGCTGTTTGGTGTCTCCTCCCTGGCCAGGGATCCCCTTCACAAATGGGACCAATTATGGCTCTGCTGCAACACCAAAACCTTTGAACTGTGGTGGTTTTTTGGGGTTTTTTAAAGATTTTTTTGTAGTTAAGCTGTTTTGAAGCAGGCTGGAAGCAAGATAAAGAAACCCAGCCCAGCCAGGCCTGCTGCTGTTTGGCATCACAGGAATTTCCTGGATCCAGGGATGCTGGGGTTGGGTTGTGCTGGTTCAGATGGTGCCAGGCAGGGCAGGGATCCCTTCCCTTGCCCAGGAAGGGGGAGCCTGGCCCTGGCACCAATCCAGCCCCAGATCAGTTCAGCTGAGGCCTCAGCCTGGCATGGTGCCCCCGGCCTGGAGCCCCGGGGTGGGTTTTATTTATTTCTCCAAGGGAAATGGGAGCTGCTGCAACGAGCACAGTCCTGGTGTGACCCAGGCTGGGGCTGCAGGGCAGGGCTGGGCTGGGTGGGATTTACTGCTGGGAACACAAACCCTGCCCCAGTGCCACCAGCCTGGGCAGCTGGGCTGAACCCACAAAGAACTGAAACAGCAGAGAAATAGAAAGTGTTGGTGTTTGAACTGAAGTGTTGGTGTTTAAACTGAAGTGTTGGTGTTTAAACTGAGGTTTTGGTGTTTAAACTCAAGTGTTGGTGTTTAAACTGAAGTGTTGGTGTTTAAACTGAAGTGTTGGTGTTCTGACTGAAGTGTTGGTGTTCAAACTGAAGTGTTGGTGTTCTGACTGAAGTGTTGGTGTTTGAACTGAAGTGTTGGTGTTTAAACTGAAGTGTTGGTGTTTAAACTGAAGTGTTGGTGTTTACACTGAAGTGTTGGTGTTTGTTTAAACTGAAGTGTTGGTGTTTGTTTAAACTGAAGTGTTGGTGTTTGAACTGAAGTGTTGGTGTTCAAACTGAAGTGTTGGAGTTTAAACTGAAGTGTTGGTGTTCAAACTGAAGTGTTGGTGTTTAAACTGAAGTGTTGGTGTTCAAACTGAAGTGTTGGAGTTTAAACTGAAGTGTTGGTGTTTAAACTGAAGTGTTGGTGTTTAAACTGAAGTGTTGGTGTTTGAACTGAAGTGTTGGTGTTTGAACTGAAGTTTTGGTGTTTAAACTGAAGTGTTGGTGTTCAAACTGAAGTGTTGGTGTTTACACTGAAGTGTTGGTGTTTGTTTAAACTGAAGTGTTGGTGCTTTAACTGAAGTGTTGGTGTTTGAACTGAAGTTTTGGTGTTTGAACTGAAGTGTTGGTGTTCAAACTGAAGTTTTGGTGCTTTAACTGATGTTTTGGTGTTTTTACTGAAGTGTTGGTATTTAAACTAAAGTTTTGCTGTTTTAACTGAAATGTTGGTGTTCTAGCCGAAGTTTGGGAGTTGTAATGGAAGTTTTGGTGTTTTGAAGTGTTGGTGCTTTAACTGAAGTGTTGGTGTTCTAACTGAAGTTTCTGTGTTCTAACTGAAGTGTTGGTGTTCTAATTGAAGTTTTGGAATTTTAACAGAAGTTTTGGTGTTTTGAAGTCTTGGTGTTCTGACTGAAGTTTTGGTGTTTTAACTGAAATGTTGGTGTTCTAGCTGAAGTGTTGGTGTTTTAACTGAAGTTTTGGTGTTTTAACTGAAGTGTTGGTGTTCTAATTGAAGGTTTTGAATTTTAACAGAACTTTTGTTTTTTGAAGTCTTGGTGTTCTGACTGAAGTGTTGGTGTTTTAACTGAAGTTTTGGTATTTTGAAGTGTTGGTGCTTTAACTGAAGTGTTGGTGTTCTAACTGAAGTTTTGGTGTTTTAACTGAAGTGTTGGTGTTTTAACTGATGTTTTGGTGTCATAACTGAAGTTTTGGTGTTTTAACTGAAGTTTCTGTGTTCTAACTGAAGTGTTGGTTCTGTATCTGAAGTTTTGGTGTTTTAACTGGAGTGTTGTTGTTCTAGCTGAGATGTTGGTGCTTTAACTGAAGTTTCTGTGCTTTAACTGAAGTGTTGGTGTTCTAACTGAGGTGCTTTAACTGAAGTTTCTGTGCTTTAACTGAAGTGTTGGTGTTCTAACTGAAGTGTTGGTGTTCCAGCTGAAGTTTTGGAATTTTAACTGAAGTTTTGGTGTTTTGAAGTGTTGTTGTTCTAGCTGAAGTTTTGGTGTTTTGAAGTGTTGGTGTTCTAGCTGAAGTTTTGGTGTTTTAACTGAAGTGTTGGTGTTTTATCTGATGTAGTTCAGGGCAAATGCCCAAGGCCAGGTACATGGGATGTGGGACGTGGGGTGTGGGATGTGGGGTGTGGGATGTCAGACATGGGATTTGGGATATGGGGTGTGGGAATGTGGGATTTGGAACGTGGGATTTGGGATGTGGGATGTGGGGTGTGGTATATGGGGTATGGGATGTGAGATTTGGGATGTGGGACATGGAATGTGGGATGTGGGATTTGAGACATAGGATTTGGGATTTGAGACATGGGGTGTGGGATGTGGGATTTGGGATGGGGATTTGTGATGGGGGATTTGGGATGTGTGGTGCAGCAGCACTCCAGTGAGCAGCTGGCTGGTGCCCAGGGGTTTTCCATGGCAGAGCAGCCCCAGAGGGACAGAGCAGCCCCAGAGCAGCTCCAGAGGGGCAGAGCAGCCCTGGAGGGACAGAGCAGCCCCAGAGGGACAGAGCAGAGGGACAGAGCAGAGGGACAGAGCAGCTCCAGAGGGACAGAGCAGCCCTGGAGGGGCAGAGCAGCCCCAGAGCAGCTCCAGAGGGGCAGAGCAGCCCTGGAGGGACAGAGCAGCCCCAGAGGGACAGAGCAGAGGGGCAGAGCAGCCCCAGAGGGACAGAGCAGAGGGGCAGAGCAGCCCCAGAGGGACAGAGCAGAGGGACAGAGCAGATCCAGAGGGACAGAGCAGCCCTGGATGGACAGAGCAGAGGGGCAGAGCAGCCCCAGAGGGACAGAGCAGAGGGACAGAGCAGATCCAGAGGGACAGAGCAGAGGGACAGAGCAGATCCAGAGGGACAGAGCAGCCCTGGATGGACAGAGCAGAGGGGCAGAGCAGCCCCAGAGGGACAGAGCAGAGGGACAGAGCAGCCCCAGAGCAGCCCCAGAGGGGCAGAGCAGCTCCAGAGCAGCCCCAGAGGGACAGAGCAGAGGGACAGAGCAGCTCCAGAGGGACAGAGCAGAGGGACAGAGCAGCTCCAGAGGGACAGAGCAGAGGGACAGAGCAGATCCAGAGGGACAGAGCAGCCCTGGATGGACAGAGCAGAGGGGCAGAGCAGCCCCAGAGGGACAGAGCAGAGGGACAGAGCAGCCCCAGAGGGACAGAGCAGCTCCAGAGGGACAGAGCAGCTCCAGAGGGACAGAGCAGCTCCAGAGGGACAGAGCAGCTCCAGAGGGACAGAGCAGAGGGACAGAGCAGCCCTGGAGGGGCAGAGCAGCCCTGGAGGGGCAGAGCAGCCCCAGAGGGACAGAGCAGCCCCAGAGCAGCTCCAGAGGGACAGAGCAGCCCCAGAGGGGCAGAGCAGAGGGACAGAGCAGATCCAGAGGGACAGAGCAGAGGGACAGAGCAGCCCCAGAGGGGCAGAGCAGCCCCAGAGGGACAGAGCAGCCCCAGAGGGACAGAGCAGCCCCAGAGGGGCAGAGCAGCTCCAGAGCAGCCCCATAGGGGCAGAGCACCCTGGGCTCGGTGCCAGGGACAGGACAGAGCCCCTGGAGCCCCTCTGATCCCTGCCCTGCCCGGGAGGGGCTCAGGACAGCCCCGAGGAGCTCCTGGAAATCCTCAGGGTCCTGGCAGCTCTGCAAAGCCTGAAACACCTCAGGTCCCTGTGTGAATCCTGGGGCTCCTGGAGCTCCTCAGGGTCCTCGGTAAATCCTGGAATTCCTCAGGTTACACTGAGCTCTGTAAATCCTGGGGATCCTGGAGCTCCTCAGGTTCCTCTGAAAATCCTGAAACACCTCAGGTTCCTCTAAATCCTGGGTTCCTGCTGCTCCTCAGGGTCCTCTTTAAATCCTGGAGCTCCTCAGGTTCTCAGCTCTGTAAATCCTGGGGCTCCTGGAACTCCTCAGGTTCCTGTCAGCTCTGTAAATCCTGGGATCCTGCTTCCTCAGGTTCCTGTCAGCTCTGTAAATCCTGGGATCCTGCTTCCTCAGGTTCCTGTCAGCTCTGTAAATCCTGGGATCCTGCTTCCTCAGGTTCCTGTCAGCCCTGTAAATCCTGGGATCCTGCTTCCTCAGGGTCCTGTCAGCTCTGTAAATGCTGGGATCCTGCTTCCTCAGGGTTCTCTGTAAATCCTGGGGTCCTGGAGCTCCTCAGGTCCCTCTGTAAATACTGGAATACTGCAGGTCCCTGTCAGCTCTGTAAATCCTGGGGTCCTGCTTCCTCAGGTTCCTCTGTAAATCCTGGGGCTCCTGGAACTCCTCAGGTCCTGTCAGCTCTGTAAATGCTGGGGTCCTGCTTCCCCAGGTTCCTCTGAGCTCTGTAAATCCTGGGATCCTGCAGGTTCCTCTGAGCTGTGTAAATCCTGGGGCTCCTGCACCTCCTCAGGTTCCTCTGGAAATCCTGGGGCTCCTGCAGGTTCCTATCAGCTCTGTAAATCCTGGGGCTTCTGGAAATCCTCAAGTTCCTCTGTGAATCCTGGGGCTCCTGGAATTCCTCTGGTTTCTCTGTAAATCAGGAGCTCCTGGAACTGGGGCAGCAGGAGCCCCAGGTTCCTCTGTAAATCCTGAGCTCCTGGAGCTCCTCAGGTTCCTGTCAGCTCCTCAATCCTGGGCTCCTGGAACTCCTCAGGGTCCTCTTTAAATCCTGGAGCTCCTCAGGTTCTCAGCTCTGTAAATCCTGGGGTCCTGGAACTCCTCAGGGGGTTCCTCTGTAAATCCTGGAATTCCTCAGGGTTCTCTGTAAATCCTGGGGCTCCTGGAAATCCTCAGGTCCTTCTTTAAATCCTGAAACTGCTCAGGTCCCTCTGTAAATCCTGGGCTCCTGGAATTCCTCAGGTTCCTCTGTAAATCCTGGAATTCCTCAGGTTCCTCTGTAAATCCTGGGATCCTGCAGATTCACATCAGTTCTGTAAATCCTGGGCTCCTGGAAATCCTCAGGTCCTGTCAGCTCCTAAATCCTGGGATCCTGGAGCTCCTCAGGGTCCTGTCAGCCCTGTAAATCCTGGGATCCTGTTCCCCAGCTCCCTCCCATCCCTGGTGGATCTCCTGTCCCTGGTGGATCTCCATCCCTGGTGGATCCCCATCCCTGGTGGATCTCCATCCCTGGTGGATCTGCATCCCTGGTGGATCTCCCATCCCTGGTGGATCTCCCATCCCTGGTGGATCTCCTGTCCCTGGTGGATCTCCCATCCCTGGTGGATCTCCCATCCCTGGTGGATCTCCTGTCCCTGGTGGATCTCCCATCCCTGGTGGATCTCCAGCCCTGGTGGATCTCCATCCCTGGTGGATCTCCATCCCTGGTGGATCTCCTGTCCCTGGTGGATCTCCTGTCCCTGGTGGATCTCCCATCCCTGGTGGATCTCCATCCCTGGTGGATCTCCATCCCTGGTGGATCTCCCATCCCTGGTGGATCTCCATCCCCGGTGGATCTCCAGCCCTGGTGGATCTCCAGCCCTGGTGGATCCCCATCCCTGGTGGATCTCCAGCCCTGGTGGATCTCCATCCCTGGTGGATCTCCTGTCCCTGGTGGATCTCCTGTCCCTGGTGGATCTCCTGTCCCTGGTGGATCCCCATCCCTGGTGGATCTCCAGCCCTGGTGGATCTCCCAGCCCTGGTGGATCTCCAGCCCTGGTGCAGGTGTTCTCTGCTCTGCAGGGTGCAGCTCCATTCCCAGTGCCAGGGCAGGGAGCTGGGGCCTGTCCTGCCCCCACCGGGGCTGCTGAGCCCAGGAGCTCCCTGAGCAAGGAACAGGAGAGCGGGGATGGTGTGGGGGCACAGGGTCACCCCAGGGCTGGGCACCAGGGCGGGCTCCAGCCCCAGCCTGGCACTGCTGGAGGGTCAATGCCACCCTCTGCCTCTTCCTCTTGGGCACCAGCAGGAATTTCTGCATGGAAAGGGGGCTCAGGCCAGGCCAGGGCAGGCTCAGGGTGGGCACCAGTAGAAATTTCCCCATGGAAAGGGGGCTCAGGCCTTGGCAGGGGCTGCCCAGGGAGGTTGGCAGTGCCCATCCCTGGAGGGCTTTACCAGCTCTGTGGATGTGACACTTGGGGATGTTCTGTATTGGTGCTGAAAGTAAAAACCTTCTTTGTGGTCTGTGGGGATGGTCTGTGCTTGGCTGAGCTCTCAGGGTCATGGTGACACCTCTGCCAAGCCTGGCTCTGGCTGTCCCATACCCAGGGCTGAGGCAGGGATGGTCTCAAGCTCTGATCATTCTCCTTTTCTTGCTGGTTCAAGCTTTGAGTGGCTTGAGCTGTTCTGCATCCCTGTGGAAGCTCAGGGAAGCTGTTGGGCACCAGGAGGAATTTCTGCATGGAAAGGGGGCTCAGGCCTTGGCACAGCTGCCCAGGCAGGTTGGCAGTGCCCATCCCTGCAGGTGCCACCTGGATGTGGCACTGAGGGGACAAGGTGGGCACTGGAAGGGCTGGGAGGGATTTTGCAGCCCCAGGGACTCTGGGATCCCTCCAGGAATGGAATTGTGCCTGCCTGAGGTGTGTGCAGAGCTCTGAGCATCACTGGGAGTGCTGAGCAGGGAGGAGGAGCAGGGGGAGGAGGAGGAGGAGGAGGAGGAGGAGGAGGAGGAGGAGGAAGGTACCGTGACTGAGCATCGCTGAGTGATGCTGAGCAGGGAGGAGGAGCAGAAGGAGGAGGAGGAGGAGGAGGGTGAGCTGGAACCATGATGAGGCAGCTCTGGGCCCCTGCCCTGACATCCCTGACGTGTCCCTGCTCCCTGTGGGGAGGCAAAGCCCAGCAGGATCCCCAGGATGATTCCCAAAGATCATTGATTGCCCAGGATCACTCCCAAAGATCATTGATTGCCCAGGAGGATTCCCAAAGATCATTGATTGCCCAGGATCATTCCCAAAGATCATTGATTGCCCAGGATCATTCCCAAAGATCATTGATTGCCCTGCATCACTCCCCAGCATCATTCCCAAAGATGATTCCCAAAGATCATTCCCCAGCATCATTCCCCAGGATGATTCCCAGGATGATTCCCCAGCATTTGGGGAGGGTTTTTTGCAGCTCCTCTGCATCTCGTGCTGCTGCTGCTGCTGCTGCTGACACACCAGGAGTGCCAAAAATAGGATGAGAAACGGTTCAGCTTTGTGGGAAAAGCAGGAAATGCTGGCAGGGCCCAGCTGGGGCTCACCTGTGGGGTTGTGTGAGCTGGGCAGGGGGGCCAGGGCACGGTGAGCCCCCATCTCTGCCTGAAACACAGAATTGTCCACCCCAATATCAGAATTATCCACCCCAATATCAGAATTGTCCACCCCAGTATCAGAATTGTCCACCCCAATGTCAGAATTATCCACCCCAGTGTCAGAATTATCCACCCAGAGCCACCCCAGTGTCAGAATTGTCCACCCCAGTATCAGAATTATCCACCCCAATGTCAGAATTATCCATCCCAGTGTCAGAATTATCCACCCCAGTGTCAGAATTATCCATCCCAGTGTCAGAATTATCCACCCCAGTATCAGAATTATCCACCCCAATATCAGAATTATCCACCCCAATATCAGAATTATCCACCCCAATATCAGATTTCTCCACCCCAATATCAGAATTATCGACCCCAATATCAGAATTATCCACCCCAATGTCAGATTTCTCCACCCCAATATCAGAATTATCCACCCCAATATCAGAATTATCCACCCCAATATCAGAATTATCCACCCCAATGTCAGATTTCTCCACCCCAATATCAGAATTATCCACCCCAGTGTCAGAATTATCCACCCCAATATGAGATTTATCCTCCCCAATATCAGAGTTATCCACCCCAATGTCAGAATTATCCACACCAGTATCAGAATTATCCACACCAGTGTCAGAATTATCCACCCCAATATCAGAATTATCCACCCCAATATCAGAATTATCCACCCCAGTGTCAGAATTATCCACCCCAATATCAGAATTATCCACCCCAGTGTCAGAATTATCCACCCCAGTGTCAGAATTATCCATCCCAATATCAGAATTATCCACCCCAGTGTCAGAATTATCCACCCCAGTGTCAGAATTATCCACCCCAGTGTCAGAATTATCCATCCCAATATCAGAATTATCCACCCCAGTATCAGAATTATCCACCCCAATGTCAGAATTATCCACCCCAATATCAGAATTATCCACCCCAATATCAGAATTATCCACCCCAGTGTCAGATTTGTCCACCCCAATGTCAGAATTATCCACCCCAGTGTCAGAATTATCCACCCCAGTATCAGAATTATCCACCCCAATATCAGAATTATCCACCCCAATGTCAGAATTATCCACCCCAGTGTCAGAATTTTCCACCCCAGTGTCAGAATTTTCCACCCCAATATCAGATTTCTCCACCCCAATATCAGAATTATCCACCCCAATATCAGAATTATCCACCCCAGGGTCAGAATTATCCACCCCAATATGAGATTTATCCTCCCCAATATCAGAGTTATCCACCCCAATGTCAGAATTATCCACCCCAGTGTCAGAATTATCCATCCCAATATCAGAATTATCCACCCCAATATCAGAATTATCCACCCCAGTGTCAGAATTATCCACCCCAATATCAGAATTATCCACCCCAATATGAGATTTATCCTCCCCAATATCAGAATTATCCACCCCAGTGTCAGAATTATCCATCCCAATATCAGAATTATCCACCCCAATATCAGAATTATCCACCCCAATATCAGAATTATCCACCCCAATATCAGAATTATCCACCCCAATATCAGAATTATCCACCCCAATATCAGAATTATCCACACCAGTATCAGAATTATCCACCCCAGTGTCAGAATTATCCACCCCAGTGTCAGAATTATCCACCCCAATATCAGAATTATCCACCCCAATATCAGATTTCTCCACCCCAATATCAGATTTGTCCACCCCAGTGTCAGAATTATCCACCCCAATATCAGAATTATCCACCCCAATATCAGAATTATCCACCCCAGTGTCAGAATTATCCATCCCAATATCAGATTTCTCCACCCCAGTGTCACCCATCCTTCCCTGAATTCTCACCCACTGCCCTTCCTGCCCAGAGTGGATTTTGGTTTGATGTCAGCACTGGGAGATTCTTTCCTTCAGCTCTGCCCTGCCCTGCTCACCAAACTCCTCATCCTCATCCCCTCCCCTCCAACCTCTTTATTCACAGAAAATCTGTGGGTACAGAAACCCAACAGAAACTCCTCATCCCCTCCCCTCCAACCTCTTTATTCACAGAAAATCTGTGGGTACAGAAACCCCACAGAAACTCCTCATCCCCATCCCCTCCCACAGATTTTATCTGCACCCACAGATTTTATTCAGAGGAAATCTGTGGGTACAGAAACCCAGCTGTGCTCACGTTTTACCATTCCCTGGTTTGGGATTGTTGAGAGCAATTCCCACATTTTGTGCTGCTGCCAGGGTGGATTCCTCACTGCAGGGCCTGGCCAGGGGTGATCCATCCTGCTGTGATCTGTTTTCATGGACAATGTGGGGTTTGTCCAGGATTTCTCTCCTGTCCCTGTGCCCTGGTCCCTCATACAAAACTATTATTATTATTATTATTATTATTATTATTATTATTATTATTATTATTATTCATGGACAATGTGGGGTTTGTCCAGGATTTCTCTCCTGTCCCTGTGCCCTGGTCCCTCATACGAAACTCCCATTATTATTATTATTATTATTATTATTGTTATTATTATTCATGGACAATGTGGGGTTTGTCCAGGATTTCTCTCCTGTCCTTGTGCCCTGGTCCCTCATACAAAACTCCCATTATTATTACTATTATTATTATTATTATTATTATTATTATTATTATTATTAGTATTAGTATTGTTGTTGTTGTTGTTATTATTATTGTTATTGTTGTTGTTGTTGTTATTAATAATAATAATAACAATACTAGTAATACTAATACTAATAATCTAGGGTTTTTCCAGGATTTCTCTCCTGTCCTTGTGCCCTGGTCCCTCATACAAAACTCCCATTTTTTAAAAATAATAATAATAATAATAATAATAATAATAATAATCCCATTTACTAATAATATAATCCCATTTACTAATACTAATAATCCCATTTACCAATATTAATAATAATCCAGGGCTTTCCCAGGATTTCTCCCATCCCAGCAGCTCCTGTCCCTGAGCCCTCATCCCTTATGGATAATTCAGGGTTTTCCCAGGATTTCTCTCCTGTTCCTTTGCCCTCATCCTTCATGGACAATGTGGGATTTCCCCAGGATTTCTCTCCTGTCCCTGAGCCCTGGTCCCTCATACAAAACTCCAATAATAGTAATAATAATAATAATAATAATAATAATAATAATAATAATGCTCCAGTGTTTTCCCAGGATTTCTCCCATCCCAGCAGATCCTGGTGCCTGTGCCCTCATCCCTCATGGATAATTCAGGGTTTTCCCAGGATTTCTCTCCTGTCCCTGAGCCCTGGTCCCTCATACAAAACTCCAATAATAATAATAATAATAATAATAATAATAATAATGCTCCAGTGTTTTCCCAGAATTTCTCCAATCCCAGCAGCTCCTGTCCCTGTGCCCCCATCCCTCATGGATAATTCAGGGTTTTCCCAGGATTTCTCTGCTGTCCCTGCCCTGCAGGTGGCATTTCCTGACCCCCTGGCACCAGATCCCTGTTCCCCAGGGGGAAAATTCTGCATTATCCATGATCTGTGCCCATGGCATTGTCCATGATCTGTGCCCATGGCACTGTCCATGATCCCTGCCCTGGCACTGTCCATGATCTGTGCCCATGGCACTGTCCATGATCTGTGCCCATGGCATTGTCCATGATCTGTGCCCATGGCACTGTCCATGATCTGTGCCCATGGCACTGTCCATGATTCCTGGCCCTGGCACTGTCCATGATCCCTGCCCATGGCACTGTCCATGATTTGTGCCCATGGCACTGTCCATGATCTGTGCCCTGGCACTGTCCATGATCCCTGCCCTTGGCACTGTCCATGATCCCTGACCCTGGCACTGTCCATGATCTGTGCCCATGGCATTGTCCATGATCCCTGCCCTGGCACTGTCCATGATCCCTGCCCATGGCATTGTCCATGATCCCTGCCCATGGCATTGTCCATGATCCCTGCCCTGGCACTGTCCATGATCTGTGCCCATGGCACTGTCCATGATCCCTGGCCCTGGCACTGTCCATGATCCCTGCCCTGGCACTGTCCATGATCCCTGCCCTGGCACTGTCCATGATCTGTGCCCATGGCATTGTCCATGATCCCTGCCCTGGCACTGTCCATGATCCCTGCCCTGCATTGTCCATGATCTGTGCCCATGGCATTGTCCATGATTCCTGGCCCTGGCACTGTCCATGATCCCTGCCCATGGCACTGTCCATGATCTGTGCCCATGGCACTGTCCATGATCTGTGCCCATGGCACTGTCCATGATTCCTGGCCCTGGCACTGTCCATGATCCCTGCCCTTGGCACTGTCCATGATTCCTGGCCCTGGCACTGTCCATGATCTGTGCCCATGGCATTGTCCATGATCTGTGCCCATGGCACTGTCCATGATCTGTGCCCTGGCACTGTCCATGATCTGTGCCCATGGCACTGTCCATGATCTGTGCCCTGGCACTGTCCATGATCTGTGCCCATGGCATTGTCCATGATCCCTGCCCTTGGCACTGTCCATGATCCCTGCCCATGGCACTGTCCATGATCCCTGCCCTGGCACTGTCCATGATCTGTGCCCATGGCACTGTCCATGATCTGTGCCCATGGCACTGTCCATGATCTGTGCCCTTGGCACTGTCCATGATCCCTGCCCTTGGCACTGTCCATGATCCCTGGCCCTGGCACTGTCCATGATTCCTGGCCCTGGCACTGTCGATGATTCCTGGCCCTGGCACAGCTCTGGCCTCACCTGGGGCTGCAGTCACACCTGCCTTGGCACTGCTCCGCTCCAGCCCAGCTTCCCCAGTCCCCAGAGTCCTCCAGGACTGCAGCAAACATTGGGAAAGCGTTCCAGGAAATGATGGAAGCCAGGAGGAATTTCAATATTTTCCCGTTTTTCTGTCCTCGCCCACACTCTGCCTGCCCTGGCTCCCTCCTCTCCCATCCCAACCAGCCCAGACCTCGAGCTGCAGCTCCCAGGCTGCTGGAGCTGCTGTCCCTGCCCTGTGGATCCAGGCAGCCTTTGCTCCCCCCTGCAGCAGCAGCCGAGGCCACATTAATCATTAATTAATGATTAATCCTTAATCATTGTTTCCATCACCACCCCACAGCGCTCTCCCCCAGGATGACTCCACACCTCCCTCCCTCCACACGTCACAGCAGCCTCGGGGGCTCAGCTGGGAGCCAGAATTACCCTGCCCTGCCTCCCTCCCTCCCTGCCTGCCTCCCCCAGCTGCCACCGGAGCATCCCAAACACCCCGAGCCCCTCTGAACACCCCCAGCTGCCACCAGAGCATCCCAAACCTGCCCAGCCCCTCTGAGCATCCCAAATGTGCCCCCAGCCCCTCTGAGCATCCCAAACGTGCCCCAGCCCCTCTGAACACCCCAAACACCCCCAGCCCCTCTGAGCATCCCAAACACCCCCAGCCCCTCTGAACACCCCCAGCTGCCACCAGAGCATCCCAAACATCCCCAGCCCCTCCTGGCAAGGACCAGGCTCTCTGCTTCTCATCTTGAGCTGGTTCTAAACACCCCCAGCCCCTCTGAGCATCCCAAACACCCCCAGCCCCTCTGAACACCCCCAGCCCCTCTGAAAATCCCAAACACCCCCAGCCCCTCTGAACACCCCCAGCCCCTCTGAGCATCCCAAACACCCCCAGCCCCTCTGAGCATCCCAAACACCCCCAGCCCCTCTGAGCATCCCAAACACCCCCAGCCCCTCTGAGCATCCCAAACAGCCCCAGCCCCTCTGAGCATCCCAAACACCCCCAGCCCCTCTGAGCATCCCAAACATCCCCAGCCCCTCTGAGCATCCCAAACAGCCCCAGCCCCTCTGAACATCCCAAACATCCCCAGCCCCTCTGAACATCCCAAAAACCCCCAGCCCCTCTGAGCATCCCCAGCCCCTCTGAACATCCCAAATATACCCCAGCCCCTCTGAACATCCCAAACACCCCCAGCCCCTCTGAACACCCCCAGCCCCTCTGAGCATCCCAAACACCCCCAGCCCCTCTGGACATCCCAAATATACCCCAGCCCCTCTGAGCATCCCAAACATCCCCAGCCCCTCTGAACATCCCAAACACCCCCAGCCCCTCCTGGCAAGGTCTGGGCTCTGGTTTTGGGACGTTTTCCTTTTGCTGCTTCTCACCCTGAGCTGGTTCTGAATGTCCCCAGCCCCTCCTGGCAAAAACCAGGCTCTCTGCTCTTCATCCCCAGCTGGTCTGAACATCCCAAATGTGCCCCAGCCCCTCCTGGCAAGGGCTGAATTTACTTCTCCTCACCCTGAGCTGGCTCTGAACATCCCAAACGTCCCCAGCCCCTCCTGGCAAGGACCAGGCTCTGGTTTTTGGAGGTTTTCCTTTTGCTGCTCCTCACCCTGAGCTGCCTCTGAGCATCCCCAGCCCCTCTGAGCATCCCAGACACCCCCAGCCCCTCCTGGCAGGCCTGGTTTGAGTTCAGGATGTTCCTCACCCTGAGCTGGTCCTGAGCATCCCCAGCCCCTCCTGGCAGGTCTGGTTTGAGTTCAGGATGCTCCTCACGCTGAGCTGGCCCTGCACAGCTCCTCAGGTGATGTCCTGCAGGTGCCAGGGGTCTCTGGGGCTCTGAACAGCCCTGGGGGGGTCCCAGCAAGGGCTGGATGTGGCCCCAGTGCCCTGTGGGGTCAGGCACAGGGGCCTTTGGGGATTTGGGGATTTGGGAGGGTTTTCCCTGCCCCAGCATTCCTGCCCTGCCCTTCCTGGGTGGTTTCCTGCAGCTCAGGGAGCTCAGAGGGTGCAGGTTTTGGGTGGTTTCCTGCAGCTCAGGGAGCTCAGAGGGTGCAGGTTTTGGGTTTTGCTGTGCACAGCCTCCCCTCTCTGAGAGGAGCAGTGGTGTGCAGCTCTGTCATCCTCCTTTCCATGACTCAGGTGGATTTTCCCTCCAAGCTGCCTTTCCTCAGTGTCTGGAACATTTCCACTCCTCAGCAATGCAGCTGCTCTGCTGCCTCTGCTTCTTCTGCACCTCCCCACCTCTGGGCAGGAATGGGAAATGTCTGAATCAGGAAATGGGGTTTGTGTAAAACCCTCCCCAGGCCAGCTCACCTGCCCGAGTCAGGTGTGGAACCCAGCACAGCTCAGCCTGTGCTCCCCATTGAAACCAGAATTATCCCAGGGGCTGCTGTGAGAACAACAAAGGATCCATCAGAGCCACCTGAATCCCATCTCTGCCCCCAGGCCTGGCCTCTGCTGGGGCTGGTTTAACTCTGCTGGGCTTGGTTTAACTCAGCTGGGCTTGGTTTAACTCAGCTGGGCTTGGTTTAACTCACTGGGTCTGGTTTAATTCAGCTGGGCTTGGTCTAACTCTGCTGGGCTTGGTTTAACTCGGCTGGGCTTGGTTTAATTCAGCTGGGCTTGGTTTAACCCTGCTGGGCTTGGTTTAATTCAGCTGGGCTTGGTTTAACTCACTGGGTCTGGTTTAATTCAGCTGGGCTTGGTTTAACTCTGCTGGGCTTGGTTTAACTCGGCTGGGCTTGGTTTAACTCTGCTGGGCTTGGTTTAACTCACTGGGTCTGGTTTAATTCAGCTGGGCTTGGTTTAACTCTGCTGGGCTTGGTTTAACTCTGCTGGGCTTGGTTTTACTTTGGGTTTGGGGATTTGGGGGATTTTGGGGGATTGGGCATTTGAGGATTGGGGATTTGGGGACTTGGGGAATTGTAGGTTTGGGAATTTGAGGATTGGGGATTTGGGGATTGGGGGGATTTGGGGGATTTTGGGGGAATTGGGGTTTGGGGATTGGGGACTTGGGGATTGGGAATTTGGGAGTTTGGGGATTTGGAGGTTTGGGGGTTTTGGGGATTTGAGGATTGGGGATTTGGAGTTTGGGGCTTTGGGGATTGGGAATTTGGGGTTTGGGGATTTGGAGATTTGGAGGTTTGGGAATTTGAGGATTGGGAGTTTGGGGGATTTGGGGGATTTGAGGATTGGGGGTTTGGGGATTGGGGGGATTTGGGGGATTTTGGGGGAATTGGGGTTTGGGTATTGGGGATTTGGGTATTGGGGATTGGGAATTTGGGGATTTGGAGGTTTGGGGGTTTTGGGGATTTGAGGATTGGGGATTTGAGTTTGGGGGTTTTGGGGATTTGAGGATTGGGGCTTTGGAGATTTGGGGGACTGGGAATTTGGGGGTTTGGGGGTTTGGGGATTTTTGGGGATTTGGAGATTTGGGGATTTGGGACTTGGGGATTTGGAGGTTTGGGGGTTTGGGGAATTGGGGGTTTGGGGATTTGGGAGTTTGGGGAATTGGGGATTTGGGGGATTGGGGATTTGGAGGTTTGGGCACTGGGGACACAAGGGATGGGTCACTGGGAGCTGTGTCCTGGCAGGAAAAGCCTTGAATCCTATGGGGTTATTTGGGGATTTGGGGATTTTTGGGGATTTGGCATTTGGGGGCTTTAGAGATTGGGAATTTTGGGGGGTTTAGGGATTGGGAATTTGGGTATTGGGGGTTTAGGGATTGGGAATTCGGGTATTGGGGGTTCAGGGATTGGGAATTTGGGTATTGGGGGTTTAGGGATTGGGAATTTGGGTATTGGGGGTTTAGGGATTGGGAGTTTGGGTATTGGGGGTTTAGGGATTGGGAATTTGGGTATTGGGGGTTTAGGGATTGGGAATTCGGGTATTGGGGGTTTAGGGATTGGGAGTTTGGGTATTGGGGGTTTAGGGATCTGGAATTCGGGTATTGGGGGTTTAGGGATCTGGAATTTGGGTATTGGGGGTTTAGGGATCTGGAATTTGGGTATTGGGGGTTTAGGGATTGGGAATTTGGGTATTGGGGGTTTAGGGATCTGGAATTTGGGTATTGGGGGTTTAGGGATTGGGAATTTGGGTATTGGGGGTTCAGGGATTGGGAATTCGGGTATTGGGGGTTTAGGGATTGGGAATTTGGGTATTGGGGGTTCAGGGATTGGGAATTCGGGTATTGGGGGTTTAGGGATTGGGAATTTGGGTATTGGGGGTTCAGGGATTGGGAATTCGGGTATTGGGGGTTTAGGGATTGGGAATTTTGGGGGGTTTAGGGATCGGGAGTTTGGGTATTGGGGGTTTAGGGATTGGGAATTTGGGTATTGGGGGTTTAGGGATTGGGAATTTTGGGGGGTTTAGGGATCTGGAATTCGGGTATTGGGGGTTTAGGGATTGGGAATTTGGGTATTGGGGGTTTAGGGATTGGGAATTTTGGGGGGTTTAGGGATTGGGAATTCGGGTATTGGGGGTTTAGGCATTGGGAATTTGGGTATTGGGGGTTTAGGGATCTGGAATTTGGGTATGGGGGGTTTAGGGATCGGGAGTTTGGGTATTGGGGGTTCAGGGATTGGGAATTTGGGTATTTGGGGTTCAGGGCTGTGCTCCTGGCAGTGCCTGCAGGCTGAGCTGGGCTCACACTCCAGCCCTCAGCTGCTCCCCACGCCAGCCCAGCCTCCAGAGCTGAGTGTGAGGCTCGGCTCTGCCTCTGTGCTCGTGACTCATCCCAAGCTCTCTGCCGTCAGGAAGTGTCATTAGAGCCAGGTTATTTTTGTGCTCCTAATTGCAACGTGGAGTGCACGGATCCCTGAGGAATTCCTCCCGGATCTCCAGCCCGGGCTTGTCTTTCAGAGCCCATTTTCTCCTGGGTTTTACGAGGATGCAGAGCCACAGGGGGAGTCTCAGCTGAGCTCACAAACCCTCCAGGGACGGCCCCAAACACCCCTGGGTGCCTGGCAGGTCCTCCCTGGTGGCTCCTTTTGTTTTCTGGGACATTTCAGGGTCACAAGTGACATTTTCAGCCCCAGGGCTGCTGCCCCACCGTGTCCCTGTGCTGTCCCAACCCCTCCTGGCCCTGTCCCTTTGTGTCCCCCCAGCCCCCAGGAGCCCCCAGCCCTTTCTCCAGGCTGTGGAAGGGCAGCAGAGCTCATCCTGCATTACCAATGTCCCTCTTTGTGTGTCCTGTCCTTGTCCCTGTCCCTGTCCCCGAGCTCTCCTGGCCCAGGAGGGATCCCATGGGTGCCCTGGACAAAGCTGGAGCTGATTGTTGGGAAAATCAACCCTCAAACACCAGAGTTCATGCCCAAAAAGGAGACACAGGAGTCCTTTTGCTTTATTCCAATAAGGGCAGAGGCCATGGGGCATCCCCTGGGGTCTCTCCAGTTTTTGGAGGGTGCAGCCTCCTGTTTATCCCAATTCCCAGCCACATTTCCCTTCTCTCTTTCCCCATTTCTGAGGTACTTGAGAGGTTCAGACTTCCCAAAACTCCTGATACCAGAGATTCCCCTCTAATGTATAACTCTCCCTTTTCATTTTTAATTCTTATGGAATTTAGGGATCTTTCCCCATTTCTGAGGCACTTGAGAGGTTCAGAGTTCCCAAAACTCCTGATACCTGAGATTTCCCTTTAATGTACAAACCCCTTCCTTTAAACTTTTAATTCTTATGGAATTTAGGGATCTTTCCCCATTTCTGAGGTTCTTGAGAGGTTCAGACTTCCCAAAACTCCTGATACCAGAGATTCCCCTCTAATGTACAACCCTCCCTTTTCATTTTTAATTCTTATGGAATTTAGGGGTTTCCCCCATTGCTTCTTTCATCTTTCAATGTCCAATTTCATTTATCACCAAACCCAAAGTTTATTTGTAAAGGGAAATGCTTTTTTCCATCCATCACTCAGTGAATGCTCCCGTTGTATTTTTTACCTCCCCGTGCTGGTTCTGCAGAGCCAGGGTTTGTCTGTGAACACAACCCCACCGTTCCTGCCATGACCAAACCCTGCTGCTTCTGCTCCTCTCCCCAGAGCTCCCGGGTGGTTCCATCAGCACAGACCCAGTCCTGCCCCAGCACCACCCCGAGCTCTGCTCCTCACGTGGATCCTGGGAATAAAACCCCAGAGCATCATCTGAGCCCAGCACAGCTCAGCCTGTGCTCCCATTGAAACCAGAATTATCCCTGGGGCTTCTGTGCAGGACCCACCAGAGCCACCTGAATCCCCTCTCTGCCCCCAGGCCTGGCCTCAGCTGGGTCTGGTTTAACTCTGCTGGGCTTGGTTTAACTCAGCTGGGGCTGGTTTAACTCAGCTGGGCTTGGTTTAACTCAGCTGGGTCTGGTTTAACTCAGCTGGGCTTGGTTTAACTCAGCTGGGCTTGGTTTAACTCAGCTGGGTCTGGTTTAACTTGACTGGGCTTGGTTTAACTCAGCTGGGTCTGGTTTAACTCAGCTGGGCTTGGTTTAACTCAGCTGGGTCTGGTTTAACTCAGCTGGGTCTGGGTTAACTCGGCTGGACTTGGTTTAACTCAGCTGGGTCTGGTTTAACTCAGCTGGGCTTGGTTTAACTCAGCTGGGTCTGGATTAACTCAGCTGGGCTTGGTTTAACTCGGCTGGGCTTGGTTTAACTCGGCTGGGCCTGGTTTAACTGTGCTGGACTTGGTTTAACTCTGCTGGGCTTGCTTTAACTCAGCTGGGCCTGGTTTAAGTCAGCTGGGTCTGGATTAACTCAGCTGGACTTGGTTTAACTCAGCTGGGTCTGGTTTAACTTGACTGGGCTTGGTTTAACTCAGCTGGGTCTGGTTTAACTCGGTTGGGCTTGGTTTAACTCTGCTGGGTTTGGTTTAACTTGGCTGGACTTGGTTTAACTCAGCTGGGTCTGGTTTAACTCGGCTGGATCTGGTTTAACTCAGCTGGGTCTGGATTAACTGAGCTGGGCTTGGTTTTACCTCTCCTGGCCCATCTCTGTCCCCCATTTCCATCCTGCCGCCCACAGCAGCCAAGTCAGCTCCTCCCAACGCCTTGTCTGGTTTATGGCTGGGTTTGGATTTATAAAGTTGTGTTTGCAGAGTTAGAACTGGTATTAGTGTCAGTAGTTAGTGCTGGGTTTTGTGTGTGTTTGCAGAGTTAGAACTGGTATTAGTGGCAGTAGTTAGTGCTGGGTTTTGGATTTATAAAGTTGTGTTTGCAGAGTTAGAACTGATATTAGTGGCAGTAGTTAGTGCTGGTTTTTGGATTTATAATGATGTGTTTGTAAAGTTAGAACTGATATTAGTGTCAGTAGTTAGTGCTGGGTTTTGGGTGTGTTGTGTGTGTGTTTGCAGAGTTAGAGCTGGTATTAGTGTCAGTAGTTAGTGCTGGTTTTTGGGTGTGTTTGCAGAGTTAGAGCTGGTATTAGTGTCAGTAGTTAGTGCTGGTTTTTGGGTTGCAGAGTTAGAGCTGGTATTAGTGTCAGCAGTTAGTGCTGGTTTTTGGCTGTATCATGTGTTTGCAGAGTTAGAGCTGGTATTAGTGTCAGTAGTTAGTGCTGGTTTTTGGCTGTGTTTGCAGAGTTAGAGCTGGTATTAGTGTCAGTAGTTAGTGCTGGTTTTTGGGTGTGTTTGCAGGGTTAGAGCTGGTATTAGTGTCAGTAGTTAGTGCTGGTTTTGGGTGTGTTTGCAGAGTTAGAACTGATATTAATGTCAGTAGTTAGTGCTGGTTTTTGGATTTATAAAGTTGTGTTTGCAGAGTTAGAGCTGGTATTAGTGTCAGTAGTTAGTGCTGGTTTTTGGGTGTATCATGTGTTTGCAGAGTTAGAGCTGGTATTAGTGTCAGTAGTTAGTGCTGGTTTTTGGCTGTGTTTGCAGGGTTAGAGCTGGTATTAGTGTCAGCAGTTAGTGCTGGTTTTTGGGTTGCAGAGTTAGAACTGATATTAGTGTCAGTAGTTAGTGCTGGTTTTTGGGTGTGTTTGCAGAGTTAGAGCTGGTATTAGTGTCAGTAGTTAGTGCTGGTTTTGTGTGTGTTTGCAGAGTTAGAGCTGGTATTAGTGTCAGTAGTTAGTGCTGGTTTTTGGGTGTATCATGTGTTTGCAGAGTTAGAGCTGGTATTAGTGTCAGTAGTTAGTGCTGGTTTTTGGCTGTGTTTGCAGAGTTAGAGCTGGTATTAGAGTCAGTAGTTAGTGCTGGTTTTGGGTGTGTTTGCAGGGTTAGAGCTGGTATTAGTGTCAGTAGTTAGTGCTGGTTTTTGGGTTGCAGAGTTAGAGCTGGTATTAGTGTCAGTAGTTAGTGCTGGTTTTTGGGTGTGTTTGCAGAGTTAGAGCTGGTATTAGTGTCAGTAGTTAGTGCTGGTTTTTGGGTGTGTTTGCAGGGTTAGAGCTGGTATTAGTGTCAGCAGTGAGCTGGCAGTGTGGGATTAGGGATGGCCTGTCCTGGGTTCCCCACGTGTTGCTTTCACCCGCAGTTGTTCTGTTCTGTTTATGCTCAATGACATCACCCCAATTCCATGAGTTTGGCATTTTCTGGGTGAGCAGAGGCTCCCCTGCCCCGCCTGAGCAGCACCATGGGGTCACCCCTCACTCTGCTCCTGCACGGAGCCCCCAGGCTGGGGTTGGGTTTGTTTGGTGAGAACAGGGAAATCAGACCCTGCTGTGTCCCTGGAGTGCAGGGAAATCCCAGGATAGAGAAACCTGCTGCCAGGGCTGGGTGCTCCCACAATCAGAGGCTCCACAATCAGAGGCTCCACAATCAGAGGCTCCAAAATCAGAGGCTCCCAAAATCAGGGGCTCCCACAGTCAAAGGCCCCAAAATCAGAGGGTCCCACAATCAGAGGCCCCAAAATCAGGGACTCCCAAAATCAGAGGTTCCCAAAATAAGAGGCTCCACAATCAGAAGTTCCCAAAATCACAGGCTCCCAAAATCAGAAGGTCCCAAAATCAGAGCTCCCACAATCAGAGGCTCCCACAATCAGAGGCTCCAAAATCAGAGGCTCCCCAAAATCAGAGGCTCCCCAAAATCAGAAGCTCCCACAATCAGAGGCTCCCAAAATCAGAAGCTCCCAAAATCAGAGGTTCCAAAATCAGAAGCTCCCAAACTCAGAGGCTCCCAAAATCAGAGGCTCCAAAATCAGAAGGTCCCACAGAGGCTCCCAAACTCAGAGGTTCCCACAATCAGAAGCTCCCAAATCAGAGGCTCCCACAATGAGACACTCCCAAAATCAGAGCCCCCAAAATCAGAGGCTCCCAAAATCAGGGACTCCCAAAATCAGAGGCTCCACAATCAGAGGTTCCCAAAATCACAGGCTCCCAAAATCAGAAGGTCCCAAAATCAGAGGCTCCCACAATCAGAGGCTCCCACAATCAGAGGCTCCCACAATCAGAGGCTCCAAAATCAGAGGCTCCCCAAAATCAGAGGCTCCCCAAAATCAGAAGCTCCCACAATCAGAGGCTCCCAAAATCAGAAGCTCCCAAAATCAGAGGTTCCAAAATCAGAAGCTCCCAAACTCAGATGCTCCCAAAATCAGAGGCTCCAAAATCAGAAGGTCCCACAGAGGCTCCCAAACTCAGAGGTTCCCACAATCAGAAGCTCCCAAATCAGAGGCTCCCACAATGAGACACTCCCAAAATCAGAGCCCCCAAAATCAGAGGCTCCCAAAATCAGGGACTCCCAAAATCAGAGGCTCCACAATCAGAGGTTCCCAAAATCACAGGCTCCCAAAATCAGAAGGTCCCAAAATCAGAGGCTCTGAAAATCAGAGACCCCAAAATCAGAGGCTCCCACAATGAGACACTCCCAAAATCAGAGCCCCCATAATAAGAGGCTCCCAAAATCAGATGTTCCCAAAATCAAAGGGTCCCAAAATCAGAAGCTCCCAAAATCAGAGTCCCCACAATAAGAGGCTCCCAAAATCAGATGTTCCCAAAATCAGAGTCCCCACAATCAGAGGCCCCATTATCAGAGCCCCCACAATCAGAGTCCCCACAATCAGAGCCCCCACAATCAGAGGTTTTGCTCCTGCGGTGCCCCCAGCGACAGCTCCCAGCCACGAACCGCAGGCAGGGAGAGCAGAACCGGGATAATTCGGGCAAACAACGCCTTTAACCCCGGCCCGGGAGCGCCCCGGGGCCGCTGGATCCGTCCCGATGGAGCATCTTGAGCGCAGCAGCCCCGGGACCCCCCGCCCGGAGGGGCCCCGCTGGCTGGGGAGGGGGGCGGCACATGGCCCCGGCCCTGTGGAAACGGGGGATGAAAGCAAAAATGTCAGGCTTTGAAAGGAAAAGGCGGCGTTCTGTGTGGTAACCGAGGTTTTATTGTTTCCTGATCCCGGCTCTCCGAGGGGGGATGGAGAGCGATGAAAACAAACAGCGCTGCGCGATGGGGAGATCAAAGGGACCGGAACGGGACCTGATGGGGGGCTCGGGGGGCTGGGGGCAGGAGGGGCCCGGTCAGGGAACCCCCCCGGGCTTGGGAACCCCCCTGTCCTGCCAGGGACCCCCCCGGGCCTGGGAACCTCCCTGTCCTGGGAACCCCCCTGCTCAGGGAACCCCCCTGTCCTGCCCAGGGATCCCCCCTGTCCCTGGAACCCCCTGTCAAGGAATCCCCCCTGTCCTGGAACCCCCCCTGTCCTGCCCCGGGATCCCCCCCTGCTCTGGAACCCCCCTGCCCAGGGGACACAGCCTGGTCACCCTGATGTCCCTGTGCAGCTGCCACCCTCCCTGGGGACATGTCCTGGCCACGCTGCTGTCCCCAGGCAGCTGCCACCTTCCCTGGGGACACAGCCTGGTCACATCCCTGTCCCCAGCCAGCTGCCACCCTCCCTGGGGTCATGGTCTGGCCACGCTGTTGTCCCCAGGGTGCTGCCACCCTCCCTGGGTACATGATTTGGCCAGGCTGATGTCCCCAGGCAGCTGCCACCCTCCCTGGGGACATGTCCTGGCCGTGCTGCCATCCCCTGGCAGGGGATGTGCTGGGTCCTGGCAGGGGGATGTGTCAGGTCCTCCCCGTGTCCCCCCGTGTCCCCCAGCCCAGGCCAGTGTGTGTCTGGTCAATAATCAGCTTTTGGGCCGTTCCAGGTGAGGTTTTGGTGGGGTTGGCCACGGGCCGTGCCCTGATCCCTCACCTGGGATGGATCCTGAGCGTTCCTGGCTGGCACAGCTGAGGAGCCAGGTCCTGGCAGGGATCCAAACACAGCACAGAGTCCCAGAGCCAGAACTGAGGCTGGAAAATCCCTCCAGACCATGGAGCCTGGCCTTGTCCCCAGCCCAGGGCACCACATCCAGGTGACAGCCCCAGGATGGGCACTCCAGACCTGCCTGGGCAGTGCCAAGGCCGGATCCCCCTTCCCACGGGGAGTTGCTGCTGCTGTCCCAGCTGGCATTGCCCAGGCTGCAGTTGGGGTTTGCAGTGCCCCCCTCACCCCCAGCCCTGTCTCCAGCCGTGCTCTGTGTGCAGTTTGTCTGTCCCTGTGGGTGTCAGGGTGCCACAGCACACTCAGCTTCTGCCACCCTGTGTCCCGGGGCAGCGTGAGCCTCTGGGTGTGGGGATGAAATCTGTGAGACTCTGGGTGTGGGGATGAAATCTGTGAGCCTCTGGGTGTGGGAATGAAATCTGTGAGCCTCTGGGTATGGAGAATGAAATCTGTGAGCCTCTGGGTATGGGGATGAAACCTGTGAGCCTCTGGGTATGGAGAATGAAATCTGTGAGCCTCTGGGTGTGGGAATGAAATCTGTGAGCCTCTGGATATTGGAATGAAATCTGTGAGCCTCTGGGTGTGGGAATGAAATCTGTGAGCCTCTGGGTGTGGGGATGAAACCTGTGAACCTCTGGGTGTGGGAATGAAATCTGTGAACCTCTGGGTGTGGGAATGAAATCTGTGAGCCTCTGGGTGTGGGAATGAAATCTGTGAGCCTCTGGGTGTGGGAATGAAATCTGTGAGCCTCTGGGTGTGGGAATGAAATCTGTGACCCTCTGGGTGTGGAGAACAAGATCCTCATCCTCTGGGTGTGGAGAATGAAATCTGTGAGCCTCTGGGTGTGGGGAACAGGCCAGGATCCCAAGGGGTGCTCCATCCTCATCCTCTGGGTGTGGAGAATGAAATCTGTGAGCCTCTGGGTGTGGGAAACAGGCCAGGATCCCACAGGGATGCTCCATCCTCATCCTCTGGGTGTGGAGAATGAAATCCGTGAGCCTCTGGGTGTGGGAAACACTCCAAGATCCCACAGGGATGCTCCATCCTCATCCTCTGGGTGTGGGAATGAAATCTGTGAGCCTCTGGGTGTGGGGAACACTCCAAGATCCCAGAGAGATGGGATCCATCCTCATCCTCTGGGTGTGGGGAACAGGCCAGGGCCAGACAGGGATGGGATCCATCCTTGGGAACACTCCAAGATCCCACAGGGATGGGATCCATCCTCATCCTCTGGCTGTGGGGAACAAGATCTTTGTCCCTGTGAGTGTGGGGAACAGGCCAGGAGAGGGATGGGCTCCATCCTCATCCTCTGGCTGTGGGGAACAAGAACTTCATCCCCCTGGGTGTGGGGAACAGGCCGGGATCCCACAGGGATGCTCCATCCTCATCCTCTGGGTGAGGGGAATGAGCTCCGGGTGCCTCTGGGTGTGGGGAGCATGAACAGGCTGGGGCCAGACAGAGATGGGATCCATCTTCATCCTCTGGGGGTGTGTCCCCACCCCACATGGGGGGACAGCAATCTCTGGGGTCTGTGGGATCTCTGAGGTCTGTGGGATCTGTATGATCTGTGGGATCTCTGGGATCTATAGGATCTGTGGCATCTGTGGGATCTGTGGGTTCTGTGGGGTTTCTGGGATCCCTGGGGTCTCTGCAGGTTCTCTGGGATCTCTGAGATCTGTGGGATTTCTGGGGTCTGTGGGATCTGTGAGATCTGTGGGTTCTGTGGGGTTTCTGGGGTCTCTGGGATCTGCAGGTTCTCTGGGATCTCTGAGATTCCTGGCATCTCTGGCATCTCTGGCATCTCTGGGATCTGTGGGATCTATGGGGTCTCTGAGATCTGTGGGATCCCAGGAATCTGTGGGATCCCTGGGATCTGCAGGATTTTTGGAATCTCTGGGATCTGTGGGATCTCTGGGGTCTGTGGGATCTCTGGGATCTCTGGGGTCTGTGGGATCTGTGGGGTCTCTGGGATCTCTGGATTCTGTGGGATCTCTGGGATCTGCAGGATTTCTGGGATCTCTGGGGTCTGTGCAATCTGTGGGATCTGTGGAATCTGTAGGACCTGCAGGATTTCTGGGATCTCTGGGGTCTGAGATTTCTGGGATCTCTGGGGAATCTGGGGTCTGTGGAATCTCTGGGATTTGCAGGATCTGTGGGATCTCTGGACCCCTGGCAATGGGGACAGTCCCCCCTGCCCTCTCCTCCTCCGTGTCCATGAATCCGTCCCTGCCCGGCTGGCTCGGGGATGTCATTAAAGCCTCCCAAAGGTCATTAGCCGTCCCCACTAATGAGCCTTTGATGTTCGTGCCGCGCCCGCTCCGGGAGGGAGCCCAGGGAAATTCAATTTCCCTGCCACAATCGGGTTAACGGGGGGGGCCGAGCCGGGGCCCCTTTTCTGCTTTAAACATTTCCCTCAAAGCCTCTGCAGCGAGGGGGGCGGATTATTTTTAGCACGCTCGCTTCGATCGAGCTGGAATTACTCAGGCAGCAGCAGCAGCAGCAGCAGCAGCAGCTCTGGAAGGGCCTCTCCTCCCTTCCTGCTGAACGTAAATAATTGTTGAATTAACTGGTGAAAAAAAAAAAAGAAAAAGGCAAATGGCAGCACAGCCCCAAATCCTGGAGAAATTCCCTGCAGGGAAACGGCAGCGCCGAGACTGAGCTCGGGATGGGCAGGGCCAGGGAGGCTGGGGAGAGGGGATGGGATCAAAAATGGGATTGGGGCTCCAGAGATGGGATTGGGGCTCCAGAAATGGGATTGGGGTTCCAGAAATGGGATTGGGGATCCAGAAATGGGATTGGGGCTCCAGAAATGGGATTGGGGATCCAGAGATGGGCCTCCCAGAAATGGGATTGAGACTCTCAGAAATGGGATTGAGACTCTCAGAAATGGGATTGGGGCTCCAGAAATGGGATTGAGACACTGAGAAATGGGATTGAGACACTGAGAAATGGGATTGGGGTTCCAGAAATGGGATTGGGGCACCAGAAATGGGATTGGGGCTCCAGAAATGGGATTGGGGCTCCAGAAATGGGATTGGGGATCCAGAAATGGGATTGGGGTTCCAGAAATGGGATTGGGGATCCAGAAATGGGATTGGAGTTCCAGAAATGGGATTGGGGTTCCCAGAAATGGGACTGGGGATCCAGAAATGGGATTGGGGTTCCAGAGATGGGATTGGGGCTCCAGAAATTGGATTGAGACTCTGAGAAATGGGATTGGGGCTCCAGAGATGGGATTGGGGTTCCAGAAATGGGATTGGGCCTCCCGGAAATGGGATTAAGACTCTGAGAAATGGGATTGGGGTTCCAGAAATGGGATTGGGGCTCCAGAAATGGGATTGGGGTTCCAGAAATGGGATTGGGGCTCCAGAAATGGGATTGGGGTTCCAGAAATGGGATTGAGACTCTGAGAAATGGGATTGGGGTTCCAGAAATGGGATTGGGGCTCCAGAAATGGGATTGGGGCTCCAGAAATGGGATTGGGGTTCCAGAAATGGGATTGAGACTCTGAGAAATGGGATTGGGGCTCCAGAAAGGGGATTGGGGCTCTGAGAAATGGGATTGGGGTTCCAGAAATGGGATTGAGACACTGAGAAATGGGATTGGGGTTCCAGAAAGGGGATTGGGTCTCCAGAAATGGGATTGGGGTTCCAGAAATGGGATTGGGTCTCCAGAAATGGGATTGGGGCCTCCAGAAATGGGATTGGGTCTCCAGAAATGGGATTGGGGCTCCAGAAATGGGATTGGGGCTCCAGAAATGGGATTGGGGTCTCCAGAAATGGGATTGGGGCTCCAGAAATGGGATTGAGACTCTGAGAAATGGGATTGGGGGTTCCAGAAATGGGATTGGGGCTACAAAAAATGGCATTTGGGACTCCCACAAATGGCATTCGGGGCTTCCGAAAATGGGGATTTGGGGTTCCAGAAATGGGATATTGGGACTCCCAGAAATGGGGATTTGGGGTTCCAGAAATGGGATTTGGGAGGTCTCCAGCAATGGGATTAGGGCCCTGCAGGCGGTGCTGGGGCGTGCCCTGAGGTGTCCCTGGTGCTCCCAGCAGCTCCCTGAGCCTGGCAGAGCTGTGAGGACAGGAGCCAGGTCCTGCAGGACCGGCCCAGCAGCATTCCAGCATCTATCACAGCCTGGAGCTGTGCAGAGCTGGGGAGAGAAAGGAGAAACGGGGGAGATCCTGAGGGCAGACACTGCACAGCAAACTCTGCTCCATCATCCATCCATGTATCCATAATCCATCATCCATCATCCATCATCCATCCATCCATCATCCATCATCCATCCATCCATCCATCATCCATCCATCCATCCATCCCATCCATCATCCATCCATCCATCCATCATCCATCATCCATCCATCATCCATCCATCATCCCATCCATCCATCATCCATCATCCATCCATCCATCATCCATCATCCATCATCCATCCATCATCCATCCATCATCCATCCATCCATCCATCATCCATCCATCCATCCCATCCATCCATCATCCATCCATCATCCATCATCCATCATCCATCCATCATCATCCATCCATCCATCTCCATCCATCCATCATCCATCATCCTTCCATCATCCATCCATCATCCATCCATCCATCATCCATCATCCATCCATCCATCATCCATCATCCATCATCCATCCATCATCCATCCATCATCCATCCACATCATCCATCCTCCATCCATCATCCATCATCCATCCATCATCCATCCACATCCTCCACCATCATCCATCATCCATCCATCCATCATCCATCATCCATCATCCATCCATCCAATCATATCCGATCAACCATCCCATCCATTCCATCACATCCATCATCCATCCATCATCATCATCCATCCCATCCATCATCATCAACCCATCCAATCATCCACCATCATCATCCTCCTACCATCATCCATCATCCATCATCATCCATCATCCATCCATCCATCCATCATCCATCATCCATCCATCATCCATCATCCATCCATCCATCCATCATCCATCATCCATCCATCCATCCATCATCATCCATCATCCATCCATCCTTCCATCCATCATCCATCCTCCATCATCCATCCATCCATCCATCATCCATCCATCATCCATCCATCATCCATCCATCATCCATCCATCATCCATCATCCATCCATCCATCATCCATCATCCATCATCCATCCATCCATCATCCATCATCCATCATCATCCATCCATCATCCATCCATCCATCCATCATCCATCATCCATCATCCATCCATCATCCATCCATCCTCATCATCCATCATCCATCCATCATCATCCATCATCCATCATCCATCATCCATCCATCATCCATCATCCATCCATCATCCATCCATCCATCCATCCATCATCCATCCATCATCCATCCATCATCCATCCATCATCCATCAACCATCCATCCATCCATCCATCATCCATCCATCATCCATCATCCATCCATCCATCCATCCATCCATCATCCATCATCCATCATCCATCATCCATCCATCATCCATCCATCCATCCATCATCCATCCATCATCCATCATCCATCATCCATCCATCCATCATCCATCATCCATCATCCATCCATCATCCATCCATCATCCATCATCCATCCATCCCATCCATCATCCATCATCCATCATCCATCCATCCATCATCCATCATCCATCCATCATCCATCCATCCATCATCCATCCATCATCCATCATCCATCCATCCATCATCCATCCATCATCCATCATCCATCCATCCCATCCATCCATCATCCATCCATCCATCCATCATCCATCACCCATCCATCCATCCATCATCCATCCATCCATCCATCATCCATCATCCATCATCCATCCATCATCCATCCATCATCCATCATCCATCATCCATCCATCATCCATCCATCCATCATCCATCCATCCATCATCCATCCATCCATCCATCCATCCATCATCCCATCCATCCATCCATCCATCCATCATCCATCCATCATCCATCCATCCATCATCCATCCATCCATCATCCCTCCATCCATCATCCATCCATCATCCATCATCCATCCATCCATCCATCCATCATCCATCCATCCATCCATCCATCATCCATCCATCATCCATCATCCATCATCCATCCATCATCCATCATCCATCCATCCATCATCCATCCATCCATCATCCATCCATCATCCATCCATCCATCCATCCATCCATCCATCCATCATCCATCCATCCATCCATCATCATCCATCATCCATCCATCCATCATCCATCCATCATCCATCCATCATCCATCCATCCATCCATCCATCATCCATCCATCATCCATCATCCATCATCCATCATCCATCCATCATCCATCATCCATCCATCCATCATCCATCCATCCATCATCCATCCATCATCCATCATCCTCCATCCATCATCCATCATCCATCCATCCATCATCCATCCATCATCCATCCATCCATCATCCATCCATCCATCATCCATCCATCATCCATCATCCATCCATCATCCATCCATCCATCATCCATCATCCATCATCCATCATCCATCATCCTCATCCATCCATCCATCCATCATCCATCCATCATCCATCCATCCATCATCCATCCATCCATCCATCCATCATCCATCATCCATCCATCCATCATCCATCCATCATCCATCATCCATCATCCATCATCCATCCATCATCCATCCATCCATCATCCATCCATCCATCATCTACATCCATCCATCATCCATCCATCATCCATCCATCATCCATCCATCCATCCATCCATCCATCCATCCATCCATCCATCATCCATCCATCATCCATCCATCCATCATCCATCCATCCATCATCCATCCATCATCCATCATCCATCATCCACATCCATCCATCATCCATCATCCATCCATCCATCCATCATCTACATCCATCCATCATCCATCCATCATCCATCCATCATCCATCCATCCATCATCCATCCATCCATCCATCCATCATCCATCATCCATCATCCATCCATCATCCATCATCCATCCATCATCCATCATCCATCATCCATCATCCATCATCCATCCATCATCCATCATCCATCCATCCATCATCCATCCATCATCCATCATCCATCATCCATCCATCCATCATCCATCATCCATCCATCCATCATCCATCATCCATCCATCCATCCATCCATCCATCCCTGAGTGCAGACCCTGCACATCAAACTCTGCTCCCTCCCTCTCGTGCAGCCTTTGAGGCGTGGGCTGTCTCAGCCTCATGCAAAGGAGGTTTAAATGTGGTTGGAAAAGTTTTTTTTTTCCTCCCAAAATCAGTTGTCAAGGGTTTTCTGTTAAAATAGAAAAACGTGTGAATTGAAATTCCTCTGTAGTTCATTATTTCTGTCCTGAATTAATTACTATTCAGCCTTCCTGAGAGGGACTTGCATTTGCTCTTGGCATCAGGCAGGAGGAGGCTGCTGGGCCTTTGGAGATGGGGATGAGAACCCCAAAACTGAGCTGTTTTCCAGCCTAAACTCCTGTGAGGTTCCATGAACAATGGCAGGGATGTTTGGAGGACAGGCTGTGGGGATGAGAACCCAAAACTGAGATGTTTTCCAGCCTAAACTGCTGCGATTTTTCATGAAAAATGGCAGGGATGCTTGGAGGAGAAGTGATGGGATGAGAACCCAAAACTGAGGTGTTTTCCAGCTTAAAACTGCTGTGAGGTTCCATGAAAAATGGCAGGGATATTTGGAGGACAGGCTGGGGGGATGAAAACCCAAAACTGAGCTGTTTTCCAGCCTGAACTGCTGTGAGGTTCTGTGAAAAATGGCAGGGATGTTTAGAGGAGAAGCTGTGGGGATGAGAACCCAAACCTGAGGTGTTTTCCAGCCTAAACTCCTGTGAGGTTCCATAAACAATGGCAGGGATGTTTGGAGGACAGGCTGTGGGGATGGGAACACAAAACTGAGATGTTTTCCAGCCTGAACTGCTGTGAGATTCTGTGAAAAATGGCAGGGATATTTGGAGGAGAAGTGATGGGGATGAGAACCCAAAACTGAGGCATTTTCCAGCTTAAAACTGCTGTGAGATTCCATGAAAAATGGAAAAGGGATATTTGGAGGAGAAGCTGTGGGGATGAGAACCCAAACTGAGGTGTTTTCCAGCTTAAACTGCTGTGAGGTTCTGTGAAAAATGGCAGGGATATTTGGAGGAGGAGCTGTGGGGATGAGAACCCAAAATTGAGATGTTTTCCAGCCTGAACTGCTGTGAGGTTCTGTGAAAAATAGAAAAGGGATATTTGGAGGAGGGGCTGTGGGGATGAGAACCCAAAACTGAGGTGGTTTTGCAGCCTGAACTGCTGTGAGATTCCATGAGAAATGCAAAATGGCAGGGATATTTGGAGGAGGGGCTGTGGGGATGAGAACCCAAAACTGAGCTGTTTTGCAGCCTGAACTCCTGCGAGGTTCTGTGAAAAATGTCAGGGATGTTTATAGGAGAAGCTGTGGGGATGAGAACCCAAACTGAGCTGTTTTCCAGCCTGAACTGCTGTGAGATTCCATGAGAAATGAAAAATGGCAAAGGGATATTTGGAGGAGGGCTGTGGGGTGAGCCAGGAACCCTCAGCAGGGGCACACACAGCCCCACACAGCCCCTGTGCTCCTGCTCTGCTCTTTGCTCTGTCTGTGCTGCATTTCCTGCAGTATCTGGGGCATGATGAGATGTTTACTTGTCTAAACTGCTTATCTGAAACCTCTGGGGTTATTGTGTGTGCAAGATCCCTTCTCCTTTAATCTGCTCCCAGGAAGAAGCTCCACATTAAAATGGAGCAGAGCAGCTGGGGCTGCCCCTGGGTCCCTGGCAGTGCCCAAGGCCAGGCTGGGCAGGGCTGGAGCACCCTGGCACAGTGGGAGGTGTCCCTGCCATGGCAGGGGTGGCACTGGGGGGGCTCTGAGTTCTTTTCACACCCAACCAGTCTGGAATGTTTCTGTGGTAAAATCTGTGGATTTCTGAGTTCCTCAGTGAGAATCTGTAGCTTCAGGGAATTCTGGGGCTCTTTGGTTCAACCTTCCACTTGAAGTAGATGAGCTCAGTGGTTGGACTCAACTAAAGGTCTTCTCCAACCTAAACAATTCCATGATTCCATGATCCCAAGCAGGACTGCAGCTGGAATTAGATCAGGCCAGTTCTGGCTTCACGGAGCTTTGGAAACCTCCAGGGGCTGTGGGTCCTGTCCCTCTCTGGGGCAGCCTCTCTGCTGGTTCTGGGCTTCTTTCTTCTGCCTCTCTCAAGGTCAGGATTGAAGCTCTTGAGACAGAATTTCACATTCAGACTCAGGTGTTCATTATTTCTTATATGTTCTACAAGTTGTGAGTTCCAGTGCATTCTACTAACAAGCTGCAAAATGGCCAACTGTCTTTCCCTACAAGGTTAAACTACCCAATTAAGAAATGACACCTAAATTATTTCCACTTTTAACCCAATAACTGATCCCTCAAAGTCTGCAGGGTGGGCTTTTCTGTTCAGTTACAAAATACCACCCAAACCCATGGAGAAGAAAGAAGAAGAAGATGGAGAAAAAGAAGGTGGGGGAGAAGGAGAAGGAGGAGGAGGAGGAGGAGGAGGAGGAGAAGGAGGAGGAGAAGGAGAAGGAGAAGGAGAAGGAGAAGGAGAAGGAGAAGGAGAAGGAGAAGGAGAAGGAGAAGGAGAAGGAGAAGGAGAAGGAGAAGGAGAAGGAGAAGGAGAAGGGGGTGGTGAGGGAGAGGAACAAAGTAAAGAAGAAGGATAAGAAGAAGGTGAGGAAGGAGAAGAAGGAGGTGAAGAAGAAGGAGAAGAAGGTGAAGAAGAAGGTGAGAAAGGAGAAGAACAAAGTAAAGAAGAAGAAGAAGGTGAGGAATGAGAAGGAGAAGAAGAAGAACAAAGTAAAGAATAAAGAGAAGAAGAAAGTGACAAAGGAGAAGGAGAAGAACAAAGTAAAGAAGAAGAAGAAGGAGAAGAAGGTGAGGAATGAGGAGAAGAACAAAGAAGAAGGAGAAGAAGAAGGTGGTGAGGGGGAAGAAGAAGAACAAAGTAAAGAATAAAGAGAAGAAGAAGGTGAGGAAGGAGAAGAAGAAGGAAAAGAAGAAGGAGAAAGTGTTGAAGAAGGAGCAGCCTCCACCCTAAAGCCTCCATCCTGCCCCATATTTATTACCATATTCTAAACCCCCAAACTCTGAGTTTCCCACCCTGTGCCATCACACACTTCTACCCCACTGCACACCCACAATCCCAGTGCTCTCCATCAATTCTGGAAGCTTCTCCACGGCCTCAAGTCAAATGCAGAGCTCTGCTGGGGCTCAGAGTGTGTCAGCACAGAAAATCTGAAATTCTCAGCAGCCAGAAATCCAACACTTCTCCAGTGTTCAAGGTGGTGCAGAAGGGAAATCAGAGGGAAATCCAGCTGTGCTCATCCGCCTGCTGCTGCCCCAGGGGGAGGCAGAGCCAGCACCTTTCCAGATGTGCACGGTCACACACCAGCTGGGGCTTGTGGCTGGGTTTGGGACAGGAATTCCCGTGGAGCAGCTGCCCACAGGGGTGCTGAGGCCTCCCAGGGGAGCCTCTCAAAGAGCAGCTGAGGAGGAGCCTGAGCAGTGCCCTGGAGGTGCCCTTGGTGCTCCAGAAACCCTCAAGGCTCCTTCCAACCTGTAGGAGCTGAAATGAGAGATGTGAACTCCAGGCAGCTCTTCCAAATGCAGTTTATTGTGTCCAAAATGCAGTTTATATATACAAAATGCAGTTTATTGTATCCAAGATGTCACAGCAGTGCAGGGCTGTGGGTGACAGAGCTGTGCCCACAGCTGTCAGCTCCAGCTGCAGGCAGGCCTGGAGACATTTTGGTTTTGGTTACAGTGCATTTTAGACGTTTCTTTTGGTCACAATGCATTCTAGACTTTTCTTTTTGTTACAATGCATTCTAGACTTTTCTTTGCTGAGCATCTTCACACAGCAGAACCAATCTATACCTGAACTGTTACCTACAGCCCATCATACCTGCTGTAATTACATATTCATGTCACTGTTCTCCAATCACTCACAGTCAGTACATTGCAGTTTAAGCTAGAAGTTGTTTTTCAGTTTTCTTGCAGTGGAAAATTCTGAGACCTTTTTTCTACATTGGCCATCTTGTTTGCCTGTGCTCTCTTTGTGCTTGGTACAAACATCTCCTTGTCTGGGGTGGGTTTATCCTTTGCTCTAAGCCATAAAACCCCTTCTAACCAACACAGCCTTTGCCTCCTTGGTTATCCAGTGACACTGGCTCAGCAATTCTTTTCTTCTACATCAAAACTTGCTTCCATCTCTATTCCTTCATCAGATTCTACATTCAAGAATCTTTCAGCTAAGCACACATGTCTGTGAGACTTTCTGGTCAAACTTCCATCCTTCCCAACACCAACCCAAGTTTTTAGAGGCTTTTCCCACCCCGTTCTCCTTTAAAGCTTTCCTCTGTCACGGTGGTTGTGGAAAATTTGGCAGCAGCTCCCCAGAGGGTGGGGGGACCTCCAGCTGAACTGCTGGGCTGAGGGAGGTGATGGTGAAATCCTCCTGGGGAGCTGGGGAAGGCTCCTGTGGGCACTGCTTCCTCCATCCCAGCCTTCCCCTGGAGCTGATCCCTGCTCAGGGCACGGCCCAGCCCCTTTTCCCTGGAAATGGCATTTTGGGTTAAACCTCACAGCTCTTGTGTACAAGGCTTGATAAGCCAGGGGCAATAAATCAAAGTTGGCTCCCAAACATTTCAGGAGCCAGGTCAGAGGTTCCCTCTGTGGTTTTTCTAAATGGAAATCCATCTTGTGTGTCCTCCCGGGGCAGTTTCCAGGAAGGACGCGCAATGAGCCAGGAATTCCTGGGGTTTTCTGGGGCTGCAGCTCCAAAGCAGAGCCAGAGGAGTTCACAAACCTGTTCAGCTCCACCTCGGCTCTGTTTCCAAAGGGTATCCTGGAGTTCTCCACCCTAAACCTGTTCAGCTCCATCTTGGCTCTGTTTCCAAAGGGTATCCTGGAGTTCTCCACCCTAAACCTGTTCAGCTCCATCTTGGCTCTGTTTCCAAAGGGTATCCTGGAGTTCTCCACCCTAAACCTGTTCAGCTCCACCTTGGCTCTGTTTCCAAAGGGTATCCTGGAGTTCTCCACCCTAAACCTGTTCAGCTCCATCTTGGCTCTGTTTCCAAAGGGTATCCTGGAGTTCTCCACCCTAAACCTGTTCAGCTCCACCTTGGCTCTGTTTCCAAAGGGTATCCTGGAGTTTTCCACCCTAAACCTGTTCAGCTCCACCTTGGCTCTGTTTCCAAAGGGTATCCTGGAGTTCCCTGCCCTGGGAGCAGAGCCCAGCACAGCTGTGCCAGGGAATGGGGACACTGAACCCACAGAGGTCCCGTGGTGGCTTTGGGCTGTGCCCAGCCCTGCAGGGGCACAGCTCCGTGTCCTCCCACGCCAGGCTGGCACAGCCCTGCTGCCCCAGGTGCCCCTGCTCTCTCAGCAGAGCAGCTCCTTTCCTTTCCCCTTTCCTTTCCTTTCCTTTCCTTTCCTTTCCTTTCCTTTCCTTTCCTTTCCTTTCCTTTCCTTTCCTTTCCTTTCCTTTCCTTTCCTTTCCTTTCCTTTCCTTTCCTTTCCTTTCCTTTCCTTCCCTTCCCTTCCCTTCCCTTCCCTTCCCTTCCCTTCCCTTCCCTTCCCTTCCCTTCCCTTCCCTTCCCTTCCCTTCCCTTCCCACAGGACAAGGGGAAACGGCCTCAGGCTGGCCCAGGGCAGGCTCAGGGTGGGCATTGGGAACAATTCCCACCTGGAATTGTCCATCCCTGGGACAATTCCAGGTCCATCCCAGGCACAGCTGCCCAGGCAGGGCTGGATTCCCCATCCCTGGAGGGTTTCAGAGCCCTGTGGATGTGGCACTTGGGGACAGGGGTCAGTGGTGGCCTGGGCAGTGCTGGGGGTGGTTGGACTCCATGGGCTCAGAGGGATTTCCAGCCTCAGTGGCTCCATGGCTCCACAATTCCAGCCTGGCAGATGCCACAGGAGTTGAGTGCTGCTGAGCTGTGCCAAGGCTGTGTTTGTCACCAGCAGCCAGGAGCTGTTTGTCACCACTCTGGGGTCAGGGGGGCCCAGCTGGGCCAGCACGTGTTTCTAGGAAGGCAAAGCTCAAGGCTCCACTGAGCCCAGAACTTTCAGATCCCCCTTTGAGCCCCTGAGGCTCAGTTACCCCTCACAGGGAGGGGGAGCAGCGTGCCCTGTCCCTGTCCCCGTGTCCCCGTGTCCCCATCCCCCTCAGGATGTGCCGTGACCTCACGGGCTGCTGTGACAGCGCCGGTGTTTTCCAGGAACCGTGTCACCCCCGTGCCACCCCCGTGTCACCCCCCGTGTCACCCCCGTGTCACCCCCGTGCCACCCCCGTGTCACCCCCGTGTCACCCCCGTGTCACCCCCGTGCCACCCCCCGTGTCACCCCCGTGCCACCCCCGTGCCACCCCCGTGTCACCCCCGTGTCACCGCCCCGCTGCTCCTCTGGCCGTGCAATGCAAATCAGGGCAGGCAGCTGCTGCCGAGGGTGACAAACCATTGACATGAAACCTTCGGGGCTTCGGGCACTTTCTCGAAGAATGGCGGCGTAGGGGGAGTGTCTCAAAGAGGAGCCTCGGTGACAAAAACATTTCCTCTTGTTGGGGAATGGGCAATGCCAGCCTGGAGGCACGGTGTGCCTTGGTGCAAGGAGTGGGCACACCTGGACTGGGGGGACAGGGGACAAGGGACAGGGATGGATGGGATCTTGGGAACTGGGAATTGTTCCCTGGGAGGCCCTGGCACAGGGTGCCCACCCTGGATCCCTGGCAGTGCCCAAGGCCAGGCTGGACACTGGCACACCCTGGCACAGAGGGAGGTGTCCCTGCCATGGCAGGGGTGGCACTGGGGGGCTCTGAGCTCCCTCCCCACCCAACCCAGCTGGGATCCTGTGACCCCAAGGTGCTGCTGCCTGCCATGGCTCCGGGCTGGGCTTCTCATTCTCAGCACACAAATCCTGTGGGGGCAGATCTGGGGGGTTCAAGGGACAAACTGAGCTCTGGGGAGATCCTGGAGCCACTGCCAGGGCCTGGAGGGGCTCCAGGAGAGCTGGGAGGGACTGGGGACAAGGATGGAGGGACAGGACACAGGGAATGGCTGCCAGTGCCAGAGGGCAGGGATGGATGGGAGATTGGGAATTGGGAATTGTTCCCTGGCAGGGATGGATGGGAGATTGGGAATTGGGAATTGTTCCCTGGCAGGGATGGATGGGAGACTGGGAATTGGGAATTGTGCCCTGGCAGGGATGGGTGGGAGATTGGGAATTGGGAATTGTTCCCTGGCAGGGTGGGCAGGCCCTGGCACAGTGGGAGGTGTCCCTGCCATGGCAGGGGTGGCACTGGGTGGGATTTAAGCCCCTTCCCACCCAAACCACTCCAGGATTCTGGGATTCTCTTACAAAGCCCAGCCAGGCCCTGTGGGCAGCACACCGGGTACAAACCAGAGCTCCATTTTTGGGGTCACAGGGCAATAACCCCATGTCGGTCCTGCCCTGTCCCCCCTGTCCTTGCCCTGCCTGTCACCCCGTGCCAGCCCAGGCTGGCCCCACAGGCCCCTCGGTGGCCAGGGCACCCTGGCCAAGTGAGCCTGGCAGAGTTCCCTGAGCCCTCCAGGAGCCCGGGTTTTTTGGGGTTTTTGGGATTTTTGGGACTCGAGGCCGTGGGCAGCACCTGGCAGAGCCCTGGGCTGTCCCTCAGCACTGAGGGGACACCACCAGCCCTGTTGGGGACAGCGCTGTCACTTCTGCTGCAGAGCTGCTCTGGAGGCTGCCGGGAAGGCACAGCAGGAATGGGGTGGGCGGGATTGGAAGAAAATGTAAAATGTAAAATTCACTCTTTCAGCAATAAGTCAAATTATATGACTACATCTAAAATATACCAGTGTAAAAATACATAAAATATCTATATATGTAATACATTAAATATCTATATATGTAATGTATAAATATATATGTATTATATAAATCTTTATATTATAAATATATAAATATATTTTAAAATCTAAATTTTCATATAGATATGCATAATTTATAAAACATAAAAATATTTTAATAAATATATGGAATACATATTATATAAAATATATACACTGTATAAAAATATATCTTTTATATAAATACAAAAATATATTTGTAGTATATAAATACTATATATTTATATAGTGCTGGGGATGCACTATAGTATTTATATACTACAAATATAATTGTATACTACAAATATATTTATAATACATTTGTAGCATATAAAGACTATATATTAATATATATATTACTTTCCTATAATTATATGTAATATGTTATTCTATTACATATATAAATTATATAAGTATATATAATATATTAATATATCCATATGTTAAATGTACATATATAAACATACAATATAAATATATAAATTAATATATAAATTAATATATAAATAAATCTGAATAAATATATAAATATCTACATATGTACTATATAAATATATAAATGCTTGCATAAAACATACAAAGCATGTGATTTTATAAAAAACATCTCAAAACAGATAAAAATAGATAAAAATACATGAAAAAAAAAATACATCATGATTTAAAAATAAATCAATGAAGATCTGTGCCCATGGTGCCACCACCTCCCACAGCAGCCCCCGCCCGTGCATCACACCCCATCCCATCCCTGCTGGCAATGGGAGACTCTGGGGCCCAGGCTGTCCCTGCCCGTTTCCCTGGGTGTGTTTGGTGCCCAGGCTGTCTCTGCCCATTGCCCTGTGTGTGTTTGGTGCCCAGGCTGTCCCTGTTTGGGGCCCAGGCTCTCCCTGCCCGTTTCCCTGGGTGTGTTTGGTGCCCAGGCTGTCCCTGTTTGGGGCCCAGGCTGTCCCTGCCCGTTTCCCTGGGTGTGTTTGGTGCCCAGGCTGTCCCTGCCCGTTTCCCTGGGTGTGTTTGGTGCCCAGGCTGTCCCTGTTTGGTGCCCAGGCTGTCCCTGCCTGTTTCCCTGGGTGTGTTTGGTGCCCAGGCTGTCCCTGCCCATTGCCCTGTGTGTGTTTGGTGCCCAGGCTGTCCCTGTTTGTTGCCCAGGCCCTCCCTGCCCTGTCACCTGTGTGGTTTTGGGGCCCAGGCTCTCCCTGCACGTGTCCCTGTGTGTGTCTGGGGCCCAAACTCTCCCTGTTTGTTGCCCAGGCCGTCCCTGCCCATTTCCCTGGGTGTGTTTGGTGCCCAGGCTGTCCCTGCCCATTGCCCTGTGTGTGTTTGGTGCCCAGGTTGTCTCTGCCCGTTTCCCTGTGTGTGTTTGGTGCCCAGGCTGTCTCTGCCCATTTTCCTGTGCATGTTTGGTGCCCAGGCTGTCCCTGCCTGTTTCCCTGGGTGTGTTTGGTGCCCAGGCTGTCCCTGCCCATTTCCCTGTGTGTGTTTGGTGCCCAGGCTGTCCCTGCCCATTGCCCTGTGTGTGTTTGGTGCCCAGGCTGTCCCTGTTTGGTGCCCAGGCTGTCTCTGCCCATTGCCCTGTGTGTGTTTGGTGCCCAGGCTCTCTTTGCCCCTTGTCCCATGCCTGTCTGTGTGTGTTTGGTGCCCAGGCTCTCCCTGCCCGTTTCCCTGTGCCTGTCTGTGTGTGTTTGGTGCCCAGGCTCTCCCTGCCCGTTTCCCTGTGCCTGTCTGTGTGTGTTTGGTGCCCAGGCTCTCCTTGCCCCGTGCCTGTCTGTGTGTGTTTGGTGCCCAGGCTCTCCTTGCCCCTTGTCCCATGCCTGTCTGTGTGTGTTTGGTGCCCAGGCTCTCCTTGCCCCGTGCCTGTCTGTGTGTGTTTGGTGCCCAGGCTCTCCTTGCCCCGTGCCTGTCTGTGTGTGTTTGTTTCGGCAGGGCCGGTGCCAGCCGTGCCCACGTGTGCCAAGGGCTCTCTGTGTCTCCGCAGGCGCAGGCCGCGGGCTCGGCCCAGCCCTCGCCCACCCATGGCCGCCCACCCGCCGGGCCCGTGCCCCAACGCTCGGCCTCGGCCGGCTCCACACCCACACACGGAGCCCAGGACGCGCTGCCGGGACTCGGGGGCGACGTGCACGAGGCCTTCACACAAGGTGACCACCCTGGGGACGAGCCACCATGGCATGAACGGGCATGGAGAAAGGGTTGGGGAGGGATTGTGCCCTGGGAGGGTGCCCAGAGCAGCTGGGGCTGCCCCAAGGCCAGGCTGGACACTGGCACACCCTGGCACAGTGGGGGTGTCCCTGCCATGGCAGGGGTGGCACTGGGGGGCTCTGAGCTCCCTCCCCACCCAACCCAGCTGGGATCCTGTGACCCCAAGGTGCTGCTGCCTGCCATGGCTCCGGGCTGGGCTTCTCATTCTCAGCACACAAATCCTGTGGGGGCAGATCTGGGGGGTTCAAGGGACAAACTGAGCTCTGGGGAGATCCTGGAGCCACTGCCAGGGCCTGGAGGGGCTCCAGAAGAGCTGGGAGGGACTGGGGACAAGGATGGAGGGACAGGACACAGGGAATGGCTGCCAGCGCCAGAGGGCAGGGATGGATGGGAGATTGGGAATTGGGAATTGTTCCCTGGCAGGGATGGATGGGAGATTGGGAATGAGGAATTGTTCCCTGGCAGGGTGGGCAGGCCCTGGCACAGGGTGCCCACCCTGGATCCCTGGCAGTGCCCAAGGCCAGATTGGACATTGGGACTGGGAGCACATGGGACAGGGGAAGGTGTCCCTGCAGGTTTTGGAACCAGGTGATCTTTAAGGTCCTTCCAGATTCCCTGGAAGTTTTGAACCAGGTGATCCTTAAGGTCCTTCCAGGTTCTCTGGATGTTTTGGAACCAGGTGATCCTTAAGGTCCTTCCAGATTACCTGGAAGTTTTGAACCAGGTGATCCTTAAGGTCCTTCCCACCCACACCATCCCCTGATCCCACGTACAACACTCACATAACTCACCATGTCAAGGCAATCATCACAAACCCCTTTCTGTGCCCAAATTGGGGGCACACTTTGAATCCTTTGAACTTAATGAAGTTAATTTCTTTTTCTGAAGATGATCTTCCCTGAAGGGAAGCTATGCCCACAAATCATTTAAGAATGAAACCTTACAAAGCTGCTGTGTTTACAAACCTGGTGGCTGGACTGCCAGAAGAAACACAAGGGCTTTCAATGCTCTTTTCTCCTTGTTGGCCCATGCAGGGCTTTTCATCTTTAGTGCCCCAGGAGCTGGAATGTGGAGCTGGGAGCAGCAGCAGGGCCTGGTGTTCCCATCTCTGGCAGACGTGGAGGTTCTTTGTGGACATCCCCTCTTGGAAGCTGCACCTCCACCTGTCCTTGATGCTCTCCTCTCTGCCAGTGGAGAAAGGACAGAGAATCCTCCTGTCCCTATGGCACAGGTGTGGGCAGAGCCAGGGGAGGGACAGCAATCCACAAAGGCTGGATTTGATGGTCTTGGAGGTGTTTTCCAACCTTAATATTTCTGTGATAATCCCTGTGGGCCTCGTGGTGCTCCCTGGGAAATCCCACTGGGAATCACATGCCCGACTCCAGGGCAGTGAATGAGAACCCTCACCTGCTGCAGGGGGGTTTGTTTCTGTAAAATCTGACAGGTCACCTCAGCTGGAGGTGGTTTCCCATCCCAGGGAGGGAAGGTTGTGAGTGGAAGCATCAAATCCCTTCATCAGGTGGCCAGGTTGCTGCTCCAAACAAACCAAACATGGGAAGGAACCTGGCAGAAGCAATGCTGCACCTCAAAGCAAACAGGCTGTAGGTAACAGGGTGTATTTATCATTGCTCAGTGCAGGTGTGACAGGTACAGTGTGTATTTATCAGTGCTCAGTGCAGGTGTGACAGGTACAGGGTGTATTTATCAGTGCTCAGTGCAGGTGTGACAGGTTTTATTGTGTATTTATCACTGCTCCCTGCAGGTGTGACAGGTACACGGTGCCCCGTGTTTGTGAGGAGCACAAGGGAGGGAATGGTCCTCGAGCAGCTTGGAGCCCTGAGTGTGGCAGGACATGCAGATGCTGCACCTGAGCTCGTTTTCCAGCCTTCCCTGGCACCCCTGCTGGTTCTGTGTCCATCTGCCTTTTCCTGGGAAGGTGCAGAGGCCATGGAAGGCAAACCCCTCCAGAAGAATCCCCCCAGCACGTTCTTCACCTCCTCCTTCAGCTGATGGATCCATCAGGGGCTCCTCGCTGCCTCTCCCTAAGGGCCTGCTGTGGCTTTTCCAGGTTATCTTGTGGCTTTTCCAGGTTTTTATCTTGTGGCTTTCCAGGTTTTAACTTGTGGCTTTTCTAGATTTTTAGCTTATGGCTTTCCCAGGACTTTAATTAGTGGCTTTCCAGGTTTTAACTTGTTGTTTTCCCAGGTTTTTAACTAGTGCTTTTCCCAGATCTTTATCTTGTGGCTTTCCCAGGTTTTTAACTTGTGGCTTTCCAGGTTTTTAACTTGTGGCTTTCCAGGTTTTTATGTTGTGGGTTTCCAGGTTTTTATCTTGTGGCTTTCCCAGGTTTTTATCTTGTGGCTTTCCCAAGTTTTTAACTTGTGGCTTTCCAGGTTTTTATCTTGTGGTTTTTGACACCTGACAGCATCCCAGATATGTGTTGTGAGGAACCAGGTGTCAGTGGGGACCAAAACAAAGCCAAGACACCCCTCAGCACCCTGATTCTACTTCAACAAAAGCATTCCAATTACTCCTGCTAGCAAAAGCACATCAACAAAATGTCAGCATTTCAGTTACTCCTTCAACAAAAGCATTTCATTACCCCTGCTAGCTTTTGCACACCCAGCAGACATTAAAAATGTGATGGTTGCACCTCTCACTGTGCTGAGGGCACACAGGGCAGGGGCACCAAGGGCTCCTTTTGACTCCCAGGGCATGAGTCCTCCACAAGCTGCCCCATTATTGGGGGGCACCCTGGAGCAGGAAGGCTTTGAGGAGCTGAACCCCAGAGATGTTGGTCTGGCACCCTGGAGCAGGAGGGCTTTGAGGAGCTGAACCCCAGAGATCTTGGTCTGGCACCCTGGAGCAGGAAGGCTTTGAAGAGCTGAACCCCAGGGATCTTGGTCTGGCACCCTGGAGCAGGAAGGCTTTGAAGAGCTGAACCCCAGGGATCCTGGTCTGGCACCCTGGAGCAGGAGGGCTTTGCAGAACTGAACCCAGAGATCCTGGTCTGGCACCCTGGAGCAGGAAGGTTTTAAAGAGCTGAACCCCAGGGATCTTGGTCTGGCACCCTGGAGCAGGAGGGCTTTGCAGAGATCTTGGTCTGGCATTCTGGAGCAGGAAGGTTTTGCAGAGCTGAACCCCAGAGATCTTGGTCTCACAGCCTTGAGATCAGGAACGTTCCCTCCTTGGATGATCTCCTGGTGCTCCACCCAGCACAGGAGCACCCAGGTTGCTCTGGGATGGTGACCAAGTGTGGGTTTAGAATAAAACCTGCTGGTTTCTGGGTGAACCAAGTGTGGGTTTAGAATAAAACCTGCTGGTTTCTGGGTGAAATCCTCGGATGCAGAGGCCACCATCTCATTAGAAAATCAGTTCTGCTGGTGACCACCTTGGGAGAGAAGAGGACAGTCCTGGGGACCCTCGGATCCACCACTGCCCACAGCAAGGCTCCTCTGGTGAAAACCTCGGTGGGGCTGATCCTCCTGCAGGAGAAAACCCTGCAAGGGCAGATCTGCCATCACCTTCCTGGAATGCTCCTCCAGAAAGGCAATCTGCACAATTAGTGCTGCTTCACATTAATCACACTAATCCAGGCTGGGAGGCCAGCAGACAGCACAGGAAGCAGAAGAAAATGTCAATTTTTTCACTTAATAAAATAACTGAGTGTCCCAGGCAGGAGATGTCTGGGTGGGCTTGGTGACATTGGCCAGCTGCTCCAGGGATGGGCACATCCCTGATCCAAGGGGGTCGTGGCCTTCAATCCCTGTGTCAGTTTGTAGTAGAAAAAAAAATTAAAATAATTTTTTAGACATTTTTGAAATAATTTTTTTATTGATAATATAAAGAAATAAAGTTTAAAATTTTCTTTGTACACTTTTAAAATCGTAAACCTACTTTGCCTTTCTCCTAATCCTATCTCACAACAAAAAAATAAGTGCATTATAATAATTTTTATCAATTATAAAAAGAAATAAAGTTTAAATTTTTCTTTATACCCTTTTAAAATCTTAAACATACTTTGCCTTTCTCCTAAACCCATCTCACAACAAAAAAATAAATACATTCATAATTAACCAGCACTAAAACACACCATACTCATAAAAAACCCTCAAAAAATCTAAAATTAACAAACCAAAACCACTACACAAAATTAGTGGGGGTTTTTTTTGTTAAATAAAAAAAAAAGTTTTAAGTTTTTTTATCTTTAACATGTGTGTTTCACAAAAGCATATTTATTTTTTTAATATTTTAATCGATTATTTGTTATGCAAAAATAACAATACAACAGTACAAGAAGTTTTGTATTACTTTCCTAAGTTTCTTTTCATCCCAAACAATAACACAGCTGTGTGCCCGTGCTCTCCTGCCTCTTCTGGCCCACTGGTGAGGGGGCCACTGGTGGCCACTGGTCCAGCAGGGTGACAGGACACTGTCACAGGGTGACCATGGTACTGTCACAGGGTGACCAGGGCACTGTCACAGGGTGACCATGGTACTGTCACAGGGTGACCAGGGCACTGCTGCTGTCCAGGGTGACAGGACACTGTCACAGAGTGAGCAGGACACTGCTGCTGCTGTCCAGGGTGACCAGGGCACTGTCACAGGGTGACCATGGCACTGTCCAGGGTGACCATGGCACTGTCCAGGGTGACCGGGGCACTGTCCCAGGGTGACCAGGGCACTGTCACAGGGTGGTGACCAGGGCACTGTCCCAGGGTGACCAGGGCACTGTCCAGGGTGACCAGGGCACTGTCACAGGGTGACCAGGGCACTGCTGCTGCTGTCCAGGGTGACCATGGCACTGTCACAGGGTGGTGACCAGGGCACTGTCCAGGGTGACCGGGGCACTGTCCCAGGGTGACCAGGGCACTGTCACAGGGTGACCATGGCACTGTCCCAGGGTGACCAGGGCACTGTCCAGGGTGACCAGGGCACTGTCACAGGGTGACCATGGCACTGTCCAGGGTGACCAGGGCATTGTCACAGGGTGACCAGGGCACTGTCACAGGGTGACCAGGTCATTGCTGCTGTCCAGGGTGAGCAGGGCACTGTCACAGGGTGACCAGAGCATGAGACACACAGGGGCTGTTCCAGGGTGAATCTCCATCTCCCCTGCTTTGGGAGCCACCCCAAGTGGGGACAAGGGACACTGGGCAGTGGCAGTGCAGCCCCTGCTGATGCTGTGTGTGCCCCTGTCACTGTCATTGTCACTGTCCCAGGGTGATGAGGCCATGGGGCACACGGGGCTGTTCCAGGGGAAATCTCCTCCATCTCCATCTCCCCTGCTTTGGGAGCCACCCAGGTGGGACAGGGGACCCTGGGGACAGTGGCAGTGCAGCCCCTGCTGACGTTGTGTGTGCCACTGTCACTGTCAGTGTCATTGTCACTGTCACAGGGTGACCAGGGCATGGTGCAGGGGCTGTTCCAGGGTAAATCCCCATTTTCTCCCCTGCTCTGGGAGCCCCCCAGGCAGGACAGGGGGCCCTGGGGACAGTGGCAGTGCACCCCTGCTGACGCTCTGTGTGTGCCACTGTCAGTGTCATTGTCATTGTCACTGTCCCAGGGTGACCAGGGCATGGTGCAGGTCCTGTTCCAGAGGGACTCTCCATCATCTCCCCTGCTCTGGGAGCCCCCCAGGCGGGACAGGGGGCCCTGGGGACAGTGGCAGTGCAGCCCTGCTGACGCTGTGTGTGTCCCTGCCAGGTACGAGGAGGAACCTGCGCAATGACCTGCTGGTGGCAGCTGACTCCATCACCAACACCGTGTCCTCGCTGGTGAAGGAGCTGCACTCAGGTAAGGGCCACAGGCACAGCTGGGAGCCACAGCTGCAGCATTTGGCCTTAGATTTATTTTGTTACAATTGTTTTTCTATGAAGTGTTATTTCTGCTCTGTTGTTCTCTGTAATGTGAGGTTGCACGTCCACGTTCTCAGTGAAAAATCACTTTTATAGCCTGGGCAGTGCTGGGTGATGACCTCAATGACACAGCCACAAGGCAGAGCAGGTTTTTGGGGTGAGTGTCCCCAGATTCCTGCAGTACCTGGGCAGCAGGTGAGACCCTCTGCCATCTCCATCAGATGATGCAACCACGTCCCAATAACTGTACAGGAGGCCAATTTCATCCCTTGTGGTTAAACAATGACATGGAAAGGAGATAATTGCTCCCTCTGAGCCCCTTCCCGTGCAGGGGAGCTGAACACCCCTCTGGGGCTGGGGCAGCTCCTGCCTCTCCCAGGGAAGTGTCCCTGGCCCTTGGCAGCAGCAGGGCTGGGACCCTGCAGTGCTCCAGCACTAAATCCTGCCTCCAGGAGGATTTCTGCATGGAAAGAAAGGGCTGGCAGGCTCTGAGAGGGGCTCCCCAGGGCTGGCAGGCTCTGAGAGGGGCTCTGCAGGGCTGGCAGGCTCTAAGAGGGGCTCCCCAGTATTGGCAGGCTCTGAGAGGGGCTCCCCAGGGCTGGCAGGCTCTGAGAGGGGCTCCCCAGGATTGGCAGGCTCTGAGAGGGGCTCCCCAGGGCTGGCAGGCTCTGAGAGGGGCTCTGCAGGGCTGGCAGGCTCTGAGAGGGGCTCCCCAGGGCTGGCAGGCTCTGAGAGGGGCTCTGCAGGGTTGGCAGGCTCTGAGAGGGGCTCCCCAGGGTGCAGTGCCATCCCTGGAGGTGCTCAAGGACAGACTGAACTCAGTGCTCTGGGCTGGGGACAAACAGGGGAGCAGCCACAGCTTGGACTCTGTGGAGGCCCTTGGGCAAGGTGAAGGTGCTGTGGTTCTGTCCTGGGCTGGTTTTAGTGCTGAGGAGGAAGGGAAGTGCCCTGTGTCTGTTCCTGATCTTTAGCAAGGTGAATTTGCTGTGGTTCTGTTCTGGGCTGGTTTTAGTGGTGAGGAGGAAGGGAAATGTCCTGTGTCTGTTCCTGATCTTTAGCAAGGTGAAGGATGCTGTGGTTCTGTCCTGGGCTGGTTTTAGTGCTGAGGAGGAAGGGAAGTGTCCTGTGTCTGTTCCTGATCTTTAGCAAGGTGAAGGATGCTGTGGTTCTGGTTCTGGGCTGGTTTTGGTGCTGAGGAGGAAGGGAAGTGCCCTGTGTCTGTTCCTGACATTTTCCAAGGTGAAGGATGCTGTGGTTCTGGTCTTAGGCAAGGTGAAGGATGCTGTGGTTCTGTCCTGGGTTAATTTTGCTGCTGAAGAAGAAGGGAAGTGTCCTGTGTCTGTCCCTGCCCTTTGGCAAGGTGCTGTGGTTCTGTTCTGGGCTGGTTTTAGTGCTGAGGAGGAAGGGAAATGTCCTGTGTCTGTTCCTGATCTTTGGCAAGATGAAGGTGCTGTGGTTCTGTCCTGGGCTGGTTTTGGTGCTGAGGAGGAGAAAGGGAATTGTCCTGTGTCTGTTCCTGATCTTTAGCAAGGTGAATTTGCTGTGGTTCTGTCCTGGGCTGGTTTTGGTGCTGAGAAAAAAGGGAAATGTCCTGTGTCTGTTCCTGCCCTTTAGCAAGATGAAGGTGCTGTGGTTCTGTCCTGGGCTGGTTTTGGTGCTGAGGAGAAAGGGAAATGTCCTGTGTCTGTTCCTGCCCTTTTCCAAGGTGCTGTGGTTCTGTCCTGGGCTGGTTTTGGTGCTGAGGAGGAGGAAGGGAATTGTCCTGTGTCTGTTCCTGCTCCCTGCTGGACCCTGCACCAAATTCCCCACAGGTTTTGGTGACCCACGAGGCTCTGCCATGGTGGTGGAGCCTGCAGGGATGCACAGGGGGTGTCACTGCCCAGCAGTAAATCCCCCTCCAGCCCCACGTCCTGGCAGCAGAGGCAGCTCCAGTTAATCCACGGATGCCACAGCACCAGCAGGGCCGTGCCAGGGCCACCAGCTCCCCCAGAAATCACCTCAGCTCTGCCCCCGGGGCTCAAACACACAGAGCAAACCCCTGCCCAGAGCCTGCACCCGTCCCTTTCTGCTTCCCAGAGCAGAGGCAGTGCTGCAGAACCCCAGAACTGTGGAACAGCCCGAGTCCGAGCCACAGGGACCCAGCTCCTGCCCGGGACACCCCAACAATCCCAGCCCGTGCCTGGGCCTTTGTCCACAGCTGTCCCTGCTCTCCATCCCAAACCCCCCGACACAGCTGCAGCCACCCCCGGGGTCCAGCCACAGCCGCGTGGCCCGGCAGGGAGTGACAATAAGTGACAATGGAGCTGCTGACAGGCTCGTGCCCCAGGAGAGAGAGCAGGGAGGGCTCCCGGGATGCGTCTGCAGCGCTGTCATTGTGAAAATGAGGAGGAGCGTGAGTTATCCTCAGCTGATGGACCAGCAGGATGGCACACGCCGTGTCCCGAGGGGAGCTGTGGGAGCAGACAGACAGACAGACTGCTCCCCTTCCCTTCCCTTCCCTTCCCTTCCCTTCCCTTCCCTTCCCTTCCCTTCCCTTCCCTTCCCTTCCCTTCCCTTCCCTTCCCTTCCCAAACCTTCCCTTCCCAAACCTTCCCTTCCCAAACCTTCCCTTCCCTTCCCTTCCCTTCCCTTCCCTTCCCTTCCCTTCCCTTCCCTTCCCTTCCCTTCCCAAACCTTCCCAAACCTTCCCAAACCTTCCCAAACCTTCCCAAACCTTCCCAAACCTTCCCAAACCTTCCCTTCCTCTGTCTTACCCCTATCCCTGTCCCTGCCATCCCCTGTCCCTTCCCTGCCATTCCCTGTCCCTGTCCCTGTCCTTCCCCTTCCCTTCCCTGTCTTGTCCCTGTCCCTGTCCCTGTCCCTGTCCCTGTCCCTATCCCTGTCCTTATCCCTGTCTTTATCCCTGTCCCTGTTCGTATCCCTGTCCCTGTCCCTGTCCCTGTCCTGTCCCTGCCCAGGGCAGTGGTTCCCAGGAGGGCACACTCTCAGCACCCCCGCTCCTCCCCCGCGTGCCCTGCTGGCCCTCGTGTCACCGTCCTGCTCTCAGAGCCACCAAGGCCGAGCCTGCCCGGTCCCCTGTGCTCCCACCCGCCCCGATCCCCGCTGGTTCTCAGCTCTGGTTCTGCAGCTGCCTCAGCCAACCTCAAATGAAGTTTGGGTGACTGCAGCCAATGCTGCAGGTTCAGGGGGCAAAGATTTGTCCAACACGACCCCAAATAAACCATTCCCCCCGGCTGGGTTGGTGTGCCAATCCCCAGAGATATCCAAATATCACCACATTTATGGGATCATCCCCAAATAATCTCTATATTCCTGTGGATGCATGGGAACATGAGCTCCTCACCTTCCCCAGGCATCCTCTGAGCCTCAAGAACTGGAGATCCTTGGCTCTATGTACGAGCTATTGTGTCAAATTTAATTTATTTTTTTAATTTATGATTTAATTAATTTTAATTTAATTTATTTATTTTATTTATTATATATATTTTATATTTTATATTATATATATTCTATTCTATTATATATTTATGTATTATTATATATGATTTATTTTATATAAGAATATATTAATATTATATATAATAAATATATATTATATATATTATAAGTATAATATATATAATATACGTAATATATATATATGATATCATATATAAATATCATATATGAATAATTATATCTAAATATAATACATAATATAATATATATAATATAAAATAATTCTATTATATATAATAAAATATATATTATATATATTATAAGTATAATATATATAATATACGTAATATATATAATATATATTATATAATATATAAATATCATATATAAATAATTATATATAAATATAATATATAATATAATATATATAATATAAAATAATTATATGAATTATAAAGTATATAATATATAAATATTATATATTTAATTTCTTTAATTTAATTAATTCCCCTGCAAATTTAATTAATGCAGTGGAAAATCAATGTTTGGTTGAAGATGTTACTCCCTATCACAGTAAATTCAACAATCAGACTTCATGGTGCAACCATACTTCTTTAGTTCAGCCTACATTTGATATTCCCCTCCAGATACCACATAGAATATAATAAAATTATATTTATTATATTTTTTAATAATAAAAATAATTTTTATTCTTTTAAAAAATATTTCTATAATAATGAATTTTTTTATAAAAATAAAAATATTTTATAATAATAAAAATAAAAATCCTTTATAATATTTTTTAGAAAAATATAAATATTTTATAATAATAAAAAATATAATAATAATAAATAAAATAAATTTTATTATAAAAATTATTTAATTATAATTGTTGGGGTTGGAAACCCTCCTTCCTCCTTCACCCCCCATCTCACGGCTGCTTTCCCTCTTTGTGCTTTGCCCTGAAGCTGAGGAAGAGGAGGAGGAAGAAACAGAGAAGCTGCAGAACGGGAAGGACCGAGGTGAGGGGACAGACCTGGCACAGAGCCCTGCAGGGATTTCTGATCATCCTCTGGGGGTTCATCTGCTCCCTCTGCACCCACGGGGCCTCTGGGTGCAGGTGGATGGATCTGGGTGCAGGTGGATGGGTCTGGGTGCAGGTGGGTGGCCCTGGGTGCAGGTGGATGTCCATGGGTGCAGGTGGCCCTGGGTGCAGGTGGATGGCCCTGGGTGCAGGTGGATGTCCCTGGGTGCAGGTGGATGGCTCTGGGTGCAGGTGGATGGCCCTGGGTGCAGGTGGGTGGCTCTGGGTGCAGGTGGCTCCTGGTGCAGGTGGGTGGCTCTGGGTGCAGGTGGATGGATCTGGGTGCAGGTGGATGGCCCTGGGTGCAGGTGGATGGATCTGGGTGCAGGTGGGTGGCCCTGGGTGCAGGTGGATGGCCCCGGTTGCAGGTGGGTGGCCCTGGGTGCAGGTGGATGGCTCTGGTGGATCAGGTGGCCCTGGGTGCAGGTGACTCTGGGTGCAGGTGGCTCTGGGTGCAGGTGGCTCTGGTGGAGCAGCCCCTGGCAGGTGCTGTGTCACCTGTCACCTGGCACCTGTCACCTGGCACCTGGCACCTGTCACCTCCCAGCCCCAGTCCCTGTCCCCAGCAGCTGCCACAGGCCAGTGTGACACAGAAATGGGAGAGAGGAGGAGCAGCTGCTGCAGGGGCTGTGAGAAACCCATCCCATGGTGACCTCGGCTGGACAGGTGTCCCTGTGCCAATGGGGACCCATCCCATGGTGACCTCAGCAGGACAGGGTGTCCCTGTGCCAATGGGGACCCATCCCATGGTGACCTCAGCTGGACAAGTGTCCCTGTGCCAGGGGGGACCCATCCCATGGTGACCTCAGCAGGACAGGTGTCCCTGTGCCAGGGGGGACCCATCCCATGGTGACCTCAGCAGGACAGGTGTCCCTGTGCCAGGGGGATCCCACAGTGACCTCAGCAGGACAGGTGTCCCTGTGCCAGGGGGGACCCATCCCATGGTGACCTCGGCTGGACAGGTGTCCCTGTGCCAGGGGGGACCCATCCCATGGTGACCTCGGCTGGACAGGTGTCCCTGTGCCAGGGGGGATCCCACAGTGACCTTGGCTGGACAGGTGTCCCTGTGCCAATGGGGACCCATCCCATGGTGACCTTGGCTGGACAGGTGTCCCTGTGCCAATGGGGTCCCACAGGCAGTGCCATCAGTGTCCCAGGAGGTCCCTCCCTGTCCCCCCTGGTGTCCCAGCAGGTCCCTCCCTGTCACCCCCCTGTGTCCCCGCTGTGCCAGGCTCGTGCCCTCAGAGTGTCGGGGCAGCCCGATGGAGGCAGTGCCCGGACCTGCCGCTCTCCTCAGGCTCCAGGAGCCCCCAGGCAGCTCCTCCCAGGGCCGGGAGCTGCCCCGGGGCTGTCCTGGCTCAGCTCTGGGTGTTCCAGGCCCGGACAGAGGAGCGGCCTGGGCCGGGTGTGAATCAGCCCCGGGTTGGTCCCGCTGGAGCCCAGCCCCGTGCAGGACCAGCAGAGCCGGTTCGGAGCCCGCCTCTGTTCCACCCGCATTTCCTGCGGCCTCGGCCGCTCCCAGCTCAGCCCCCGGCCCTGGGCTGTCCCATCCCTGCCCCTGCAGGGCACCCGGGCGCTGGGCACTGCCCTGTTCACCTGCGGGGCACCCGGGTGCTGGGCACTGCCCTGTTCCCCTGCAGGGCACTCGGGTGTTGGGCACTGCCCTGTTCCCCTGCAGGGCACCCGGGTGGTGGGCACTGCCCTGTTCCTCTGCAGGGCACCCGGGTGTTGGGCACTGCCCTGTTCCTCTGCCCACCACCCAGGTGTTGGGCACTGCCCTGTTCCTCTGCAGGGCACCCGGGTGTTGGGCACTGCCCTGTTCTCTGCCCACCACCCAGGTGTTGGGCACTGCCCTGTTCCTCTGCAGGGCACCCGGGTGTTGGGCACTGCCCTGTTCCTCTGCGGGGCACCCGGGTGTTGGGCACTGCCCTGTTCCCCTGCAGGGCACCCGGGTGTTGGGCACTGCCCTGTTCCTCTGCCTGGCACCCGGGTGCTGGGCACTGCCCTGTTCCTCTGCGGGGCACCCGGGTGTTGGGCACTGCCCTGTTCCCCTGCAGGGCACCCGGGCGCTGGGCACTGCCCTGTTCCTCTGCAGGGCACCCGGGCGCTGGGCACTGCCCTGTTCCTCTGCAGGGCACCCGGGCGCTGGGCACTGCCCTGTTCCTCTGCCCAGCACCCGGGTGTTGGGCACTGCCCTGTTCCTCTGCAGGGCACCCGGGTGTTGGGCACTGCCCTGTTCCCCTGCCCGGCACCCGGGTGCTGGGCACTGCCCTGTTCCCCTGCGGGGCACCCGGGTGTTGGGCACTGCCCTGTTCCTCTGCAGGGCACCCGGGTGTTGGGCACTGCCCTGTTCCTCTGCAGGGCACCCAGGTGTTGGGCACTGCCCTGTTCCTCTGCAGGGCACCCGGGTGCTGGGCACTGCCCTGTTCCTCTGCAGGGCACCCGGGTGTTGGGCACTGCCCTGTTCTTCTGCAGGGCACCCAGGTGTTGGGCACTGCCCTGTTCCCCTGCAGGGCACCCGGGCGCTGGGCACTGCCCTGTTCTCTGCAGGGCACCCAGGTGTTGGGCACTGCCCTGTTCCTCTGCAGGGCACCCGGGTGCTGGGCACTGCCCTGTTCCCCTGCAGGGCACCCAGGTGTTGGGCACTGCCCTGTTCCTCTGCCCAGCACCCGGGTGTTGGGCACTGCCCTGTTCCTCTGCAGGGCACCCGGGTGTTGGGCACTGCCCTGTTCTCTGCAGGGCACCCGGGTGTTGGGCACTGCCCTGTTCTCTGCAGGGCACCCGGGTGTTGGGCACTGCCCTGTTCCTCTGCAGGGCACTCGGGTGTTGGGCACTGCCCTGTTCCCCTGCAGGGCACCCGGGCGCTGGGCACTGCCCTGTTCCTCTGCCCAGCACCCGGGTGCTGGGCACTGCCCTGTTCCCCTGCAGGGCACCCGGGTGTTGGGCACTGCCCTGTTCCCCTGCCCGGCACCCGGGTGTTGGGCACTGCCCTGTTCCTCTGCAGGGCACCCGGGTGTTGGGCACTGCCCTGTTCCCCTGCGGGGCACCCGGGCGCTGGGCACTGCCCTGTTCCTCTGCAGGGCACCCGGGTGCTGGGCACTGCCCTGTTCCTCTGCAGGGCACCCGGGCGCTGGGCACTGCCCTGTTCCCCTGCAGGGCACCCGGGCGCTGGGCACTGCCCTGCTCCCCTGCCCAGCACCCGGGTGTTGGGCACTGCCCTGCTCCCCTGCCCAGCACCCGGGTGTTGGGCACTGCCCTGCTCCCCAGCCCAGCACCCGGGTGTTGGGCACTGCCCTGTTCCCCTGCAGGGCACCCGGGCGCTGGGCACTGCCCTGTTCCCCTGCAGGGCACCCGGGCGCTGGGCACTGCCCTGTTCCTCTGCAGGGCACCCGGGTGCCGGGCACTGCCCTGTTCCTCTGCCCACCCGATGCTGAGCTCAGGGAGTTCAGTTTGGGCTGGAACTGGAGTTTTTCAGAGCAGACCCAGCTCTCAGGACCCTCTGCCCCGCGCATTCCTCATCTCTGGAATGTTTGGGATGCTTAGCAGATGATCCGCGCGGCTTTTTCCAAATGTGCGCCGTGTCTGGCACGGGACACGGGACAGGGGGAGGCCGAGGCACGGCAGATGGTGGAGGGAGCAGGGATGGAGCACAAACTCTCCCCAGTTATCCAGCCCAGACGTGTCCAAGAGCGGAGCTGGGTCCAAGAGGCTCCGTGTGGAATGTAAATACTGTTCCTGCCAGGGAAAAAGCTCTGAATTGCAGCCCCGGAGCGGTGAGGGCAGCCTCTGGCAGGGACAGCGGGGAGGGATCGATGTGGGCTGGGGGAGCTGCTGCAGCCCCCGTGCGAGGGGACAGCGGGGAGGGATCGATGTGGGCTGGGGGAGCTGCTGCAGCCCCCGTGCGAGGGGACAGCGGGGAGGGATCGATGTGGGCTGGGGGAGCTGCTGCAGCCCCCGTGCGAGGGGACAGCGGGGAGGGAGGGGTGACACCGGGGCCGGGTCACCTGCAGGGAGCTGTCCCGGGCTCGGCTCTGTTCTCCTTTTGGGGTGAGCCACGGGAAAAAGCAGCTCAGGGGGTCCCCAGCCCCTGCACCCACCCAGGCCGAGGGAGGGGCTGGGCCCCACTGCCATGGACTCAGAGAATCACCCCAGAACGGTTTGGATGGCAGAGGGACCCCAAAGGCCACCCAGTGCCACCCCTGCCATGGCTGGGACACCTCCCACTGTGCCAGCCCTGCCCAGCCTGGCCTGGGCACTGCCAGGGGTCCAAGGGCACTTCTCTGGGCACCCAGGGCCTGCCCACCCTGCCAGGGAACAATTCCTGCCCAATATCCCATTTTCCCATTGCAAATCGACCTTCTCTTCATTTAGTGCCACTCCTAGGGACAGCATCCTCCTTGGGCTTCCTCACAAGTTCGTTCATGTGGTTATTTCCTATTTCCCTGCTGTGTTTTTATTTTATTCCCAATTAATGAACCCCAGCACCCCTCCCTGCTGGACAGGCTGACCTTCAGGCTGGATTTGGGGGATGAAATCCTCCATGAGGAGGATTGGTTACACATTTCCTGCTTTGGTTTGTGTCACAAACCCCACTCAGTGCATCCCCCATGGCTGGCATCACACAGCAGTGTCCCCAGGGGTGTCCCCGAGGTCTCCAGGCTCTGGGGGCACAGCTGGGAGCTGGCAGAGCCTCCTCCATCCCATCCTGGGCTGGCACACCATGGCAGCCCAGCCTTGGTTTTCAGGATGAGAGATGAGGATGTTGACTCCATGATCAGAAGGCTTGATTTGTTATTTTATCATATATATATAACATTATAACTATACTAAACAGGAATAGAAAAGAAAAGGCTTCTTCAGAGGCTGGCTAAGCTAAGAATAGAATAGAAAGGATAATAACAAAGATCTGTGTCTCAGCAGAGAGCGAGAGCAGCTCTGCCATGAGTGGTCAGTAAATCCAAACATCCACATGTGCCAGTCCCAGACCCACCTGTTGCATCCCACAGCAGCAGATAATCAATGTTACATCTGTTCCTGAGGCCTCTCAGCTTCTCAGGAACAAAAATCCTAAAGAAAGGTTTTCCATAAAACGTGTGTGTGACACCTGGGGAAAAGGGGCAGGAAGGAAGGGAATGCTGTCCCCTGCAGCAGAAAGGGCTGGGGACAGATCCTCCTTCTGTGGCACAGGAAATGTCCCCGTGGGGCTGACCTGCTCTTCCTCTCTGCAGGCTAGGAGGGACCACGGGCTGGACAGAAGCTCAGGTAAGGATGGACACCTGTCCCAGCTCCAGCAGCTCCTGGGGCTGCTGTCACCTCCTGGGGGCTGCTGTCACCTCCTGGGCTCCTGTCACCTTCTGGGTTCCTGTCCCTTCATTGGGCTCCTGTCACCTCCTGGGGGCTCCTGTCCCCTCCTGGGCTCCTGTCCCCTCCTGGGTTCCTGTCCCCTCCCGGGCTCCTGTCCCTTCATTGGGCTCCTGTCCCCTCCTGGGGCTCCTGTCTCCTCCTGGGTTCCTGTCCCCTCCCGGGCTCCTGTCACCTCCTGGGGCTCCTGTCACCTCCTGGGCTCCTGTCCCCTCCTGGGGCTCCTGTCCCCTCCTGGGTTCCTGTCCCCTCCCGGGCTCCTGTCCCCTCCTGGGTTCCTGTCCCTTCATTGGGCTCCTGTCCCCTCCTGGGGCTGCTGTCCCTTCATTGGGTTCCTGTCCCCTCCTGGGTTCCTGTCACCTCCTGGGGTTCCTGTCCCCTCCTGGGTTCCTGTCCCTTCATTGGGCTCCTGTCCCCTCCTGGGTTCCTGTCCCTTCATTGGGCTCCTGTCCCCTCCTGGGTTCCTGTCCCCTCCTGGGCTCCTGTCCCCTCCTGCTCTTGTCCTGTTTCTGCACCAGGAAGGTCCCACCATCCCTCCATTCCAAAGGATGTTTTCCTCAGAATGATGGAATGGGTTGGGTGGGAAGGGATTCTAAATCCCACCCAGTGCCACCCCTGCCATGGCAGGGACACCTCCCACTGTGCCAGGGTGTGCCAGTGTCCAGCCTGGCCTTGGGCACTGCCAGGGATCCAGGGTGGGCACCCTGTGCCAGGGCCTGCCCACCCTGCCAGGGAACAATTCCCAATTCCCAATCTCCCATCCATCCCTGCCAGGGAACAATTCCCAATTCCCAATCTCCCATCCATCCCTGCCAGGGAACAATTCCCAATTCCCAATCTCCCATCCATCCCTGCCCTCTGGCACTGGCAGCCATTCCCTGTGTCCTGTCCCTCCATCCTTGTCCCCAGTCCCTCCCAGCTCTCCTGGAGCCCCTCCAGGGGCTCTGAGCTCTCCCCAGGGTGAGCAAACGCCATCACCTCCAGCCCTGCCAGCCTTATCTCCCATTTTATTGTCCCTTCTCCCCTTTTATTGTCCCTTCTGTCAGGAAACAGGAGCCCGTGGTGATGGGCACTGTCCAGACAGACCCAAACCCCCCTGTGTGCCCCCGGGCAGGCAGGGCTGTGAGTCAATAACCGGGCACAGCAGACAGACAGACAGACAGACAGACAGGGGCAGGGAGGGCAGGAGGGGCAGGGCTGGAGCCTGCGGTGTCCCAGGGAGATCCTTATCTCAGGATAAGAAACCCAGGCTCGGGTTCCCACAGCTCTGGGAGTTTGCCCGGTGGGCAGGGACAGAAAATCCTGCCCTGGGTGCAGCACAGGGGACAGCAGGACACGGGGACAGCAGGACATGGGGACAGCGGGACATGGGGACAGTGGGACATGGGGACAGCAGGACATGGGGACAGCGGGACATGGGGACAGCAGGACATGGGGACAGCGGGACATGGGGACAGCAGAACATGGGGACAGCGGGACATGGGGACAGCGGGACACGGGGACAGCAGGACACGGGGACAGCAGGACACGGGGACAGCAGGACATGGGGACAGCGGGACATGGGGACAGCGGGACACGGGGACAGCAGGACATGGGGACAGCGGGACATGGGGACAGCAGGGACATGGGGACAGCAGGACATGGGGACAGCGGGACATGGGGACAGCAGGGACATGGGGACAGCAGGGACCTTCCCCTGGGACCCCATCCCTGTCCCTGGGCATGGCAGGGGGACAGCAGGGACCTCCCCTGGGACCCCTCCCCTGTCCCTGGGCACGGCAGGCACCGGGCAGCACAGAGCCCCTGCTCCACCTTTCCCTGGTGCCCGGGCCAGGAGGGTCAGTGCTGGATCCAGAGCGGATTCTGTGGGGAAACCCCGGCACAGCTCCCTCCAAACACCCTCTGCAAAGTGAGAAAGGGGATTTGCCCTTTCCCCGGCACAACTCCCTCCAAACACCCTCTGCAAAGTGAAAAAGGGGATTTGCCCTTTCCCCGGCACAGCTCCCTCCAAACACCCTCTGCAAAGTGAAAAAGGGGATTTGCCCTTTCCCCGGCACAGCTCCCTCCAAACACCCTCTGCAAAGCGAGAAAGGGGATTTGCCCTTTCCCCCCCTCCCAGCAGTGCAAGCAGAGAGCCCCAGAGGGGCTCGGGAGCCTTTCTGGCACTTTTTGCATTAGGAATTCAAGTCCTGCCTGATCTGGGAAACAATCTGGTAACTCAAGAAGGAGTGAAATTGCAGCGTTGCAGGGGGAGGCACAGAGTGAGGCTTTCCTCAGCCCTGAAAGGCTTTGGAGACGGGGACATGAGTGACCCTGCCACCCCCGGAGCTGCAGGGGACAGGAGGAGCCCCAATCCCCCTCCCCAGAGCCCAGAGGGGCCCCCAGCACATGAGAGAATGAGAGAGAATGAGAAATGAGGGACAGGAACCAGCCGGGCTCCTGCATCCTACAGAAAACATGGGAAAGGACAAAAGGAGAGCAAAAATAACCCTTGAAACCGAGGTGGCTCCTCCAGCAGGGAGAATCTCCCCATGGAAGGGGGCCAGGCCTTGGCAGGGGCTGCCCAGGGAGGTTTGGAGGTGCCACCCAGGGGACAAGGGGGGGACAAGGGGGGGACAAGGTGGGGACAAGGGGGGCATTGCACTCGGTGACCCCAGAGGCATTTCCTGTCCTCAGGGCTCCTCAGTTCCCGTTGTGGTGCCAGGGCCAGGGGCTGCTCCTGACCCTGCTGTCCCCAGCCCTGCCCTCACCTGCCTGCAGGGTCACCTGGGCAGCTGGAGCAGGGCTGGGCTCAGCTGGACACTCTGGTGGTGCCAGGTGTGCCCAGGGGGCTCCGGGGTCATTGGGGCTGGAGAAGCTCTCAGGGACACCGAGCCCAGGCACCCCCAGCACTGCCCAGGCCACCTCTGGCCCCTGTCCCCAAGTGCCACATGCACAGGGCTTTAAACCCTCCAGGGATGGGCACTGCCAACCTGCCTGGGCAGTGCCAAGGCCTGAGCCCCCTTTCCATGCAGAAATTCCTCCTGATGCCCACCCTGAGCCTGCCCTGGCCCAGCCTGAGGCCGTTTCCCCTTGTCCTGTCCCTGTTCCCTGGGAGCACAGCCCGACCCCCCTGGCTGTCCCCTCCTGGCAGGGACTTGTGCAGAGCCACAAGGGCCCCCCTGAGCCTCCTTTGCTCCAGGCTGAGCCCCTTCCCAGCTCCCTCAGCCCCTCCTGGGGCTCCATTCCCTTCCCAGCTCCCTCAGCCCCTCCTGGGGCTCCATTCCCTTCCCAGCTCCCTCAGCCCCTCCTGGGGCTCCATTCCCTCCCCAGCTCCCTCAGCCCCTCCTGGGGCTCCATTCCCTTCCCAGCTCCCAGCACTGCTGGCTCCGGGGCCGGGTGGGATTTCTGTGGGGTTCTTGTGGGGTTTCTGCAGGATCTCTATGGGATTGCTGTGGGATCTCTGCAGAATTTCTGTGGGATCTCAGCAGGATTGCTGGGGGATTTCTGTGGGATCACTGTGGGATTTCTGCAGGATTTCTGTGGGATCTCTGCGAGATCTCTCCAGGATTTCTGCAGGATCTCTGCGGGATCTCAGCAGGATTGCTGTGGGATCCCTGCAGGATCTCTCTGGGATTTCTGGGTGATTTCTGCAGGGTATCTGTGGGATTTCTGGGTGATCTCTCCAGGATTTCTGCAGGATCTCTATGGGATCTCTGCAGGATCTCTGTGGGATTTCTGGGTGATTTCTGCAGGATCCCTGCAGGGTCTCTCTGGGATTTCTGGCTGATCCCTGCAGGGTCTCTGTGGGATTTCTGGCTGATCCCTGCAGGGTCTCTGTGGGGTTTCTGGCTGATCCCAGCAGGGTCCCTGCAGCCCCTGACGCTTTCCCTCAGGCTCGTTGCTTCTCCTGCCATCGAGGGTCGTGTCCCCCGGACGAGGCCGTTCCAGCCCTTCCATCACCATCGTGCAGCCGTGCCCGACCTCCACCGCCCGGAGCAGCCCCGGAGCTGTCCCGGCCCGCCCTGCCCTCGGGCATTGCATGCGCCCCGGTGTGCCCGCCCGGCCCGGCCCGGCAGAAATAACACTGACAGGACCTGGCAGAAATAACACTGACAGGACCTGGCAGAAATAACAACACCTGACAGGACCTGGCAGAAATAACACCTGACAGGACCTGGCAGAAATAACAACACCTGACAGGACCTGGCAGAAATAACACCTGACAGGACCTGCTGTGCTGCTGCTGCCTCTGTGTCTGCGCCCTGCAGGGACCCCACAGTGCCACTGGCACCCCACAGTGCCACTGTCACCCCCACGGGGCCACTGGCACCCCACAGTGCCACTGTCACCCCACAGTGCCACTGGTACCCCCACGGGGTCACTGTAACCCCACAGTGCCACTGTCACCCCACAGGGCCACTGTCACCCCCACGGGGCCACTGTCACCCCCCAGTGCCACTGTCACCCCCACGGGGCCACTGTCACCCCCCAGTGCCACTGTCACCCCCACGGGGTCACTGTGACCCCACAGTGCCACTGTCACCCCACGGGGCCACTGGCACCCCACAGTGCCACTGTCACCCCCACAGTGCCACTGTCACCCCACGGGGCCACTGTCACCCCACAGTGCCACTGGCACCCCCACAGTGCCACTGGCACCCCCACGGGGTCACTGTCACCCCACGGGGTCAATGTCACCCCACAGTGCCACTGGCACCCCCACGGGGTCACTGCCCCTGGCTCTGTCCCTCCCCGTGCAGGGAACACAGGGGAGCACCCCGGGGTCACCCCTGCACAGAGCCTGCAATGGGGGTTCAGCCCTACAGACACACCTGGGGCTCTGCAATGGGGGTTCAGCCCTACAGACACACCTGGGGCTCCTGAAGGGGGGGTTCGGCCTTTCCAAACACACCTGGGGCTCCTGAAGGGGGGGTTCAGCCCTACAGACACACCTGGGGCTCCTGAAGGGGGGGTTCAGCCTTTCCAAACCCACCTGGAGCTCCTGCAATGGGGGTTCAGCCCTACAGACACACCTGGGGCTCTGCAATGGGGGTTCAGCTTTCCAAACCCACCTGGGGCTCCTGAAGGGGGGGTTCAGCCTTATAAACACACCTGGGGCTCCTGAAGGGGGGGGTTCAGCCCTACAGACACAGCTGGGGCTCTTGCACCTGGGGGCTTCAGGCTTTCCAAACCCACCTGGGGCTCTGCAATGGGGGTTCAGCTTTCCAAACCCACCTGGGGCTCCTGCAAAGGGGGTTCGGCCTTACAAACACACCTGGGGCTCCTGCAGGTGGGGATTCAGGATTCAGCCTTTCCAAACCCTCCTGGGGCTCCTGCAGGTGGGGATTCAGGGTTTCCAAACCCTCCTGGGGCTCTGCAATGGGGATTCAATTCAACCTTTCCAAGCCCTCCTGGGGCTCCTGCAGGCACCTGGGGGGCTCAGCCTTTACCTGGAGCCAGGTGTGAGGCCACAGCCTCCGGGGGTGGTGGGTGCAGGGTGGGGCTGTGCTGGGTGCGGGGTGGGGCTGTGCTGGGTGCAGGGGGGGGGGCTGTGCTGGGTGCAGGGGGGGGCTGTGCTGGGTGCATGGGGGGGGCTGTGCTGGGTGCGGGGTGGGGCTGTGCTGGGTGCAGGGGTGGGGCTGTGCTGGGTGCAGGGGTGGGGCTGTGCTGGGTGCATGGGGGGGGCTGTGCTGGGTGCGGGGTGGGGCTGTGCTGGGTGCAGGGGTGGGGCTGTGCTGGGTCACCTCCTCCGGGGGTCCCATCCCAAGCAGGGCTGGAGGGAGCAGCAGCAGCACCAGGGGCCGGGCTCGGGTTGGGTGGGATTCAGGGAAATGAGGGAGCAGGGCTGGCAGAGACCCCCAGCACCCCGGATCTGCCCCCTCCCCACGGCAGGGACAGGGACAGGGACAATGAACACCTTGAGGGACAGGGACAATGAACACCCCGGTGTCTGGGGACAGGGACAGGGACAATGAACACCCTGGTGTCGGGGACAGGGACAGGGACAATGAACACCTTGAGGGACAGGGACAATGAACACCCTGGTGTCTGGGGACAGTGACAGTAAGGACCCTGGTGTCTGGGGACAGTGACAGTAAGGACCCTGGTGGCCGGGGACAAGGACAGGGACAGTAAGGACCCTGGTGGCCAGGGACAGGTACAGTAAGGACCCTGGTGGCTGGGGACAAGGACAGGGACAGTAAGGACCCTGGTGGCCAGGGACAGGTACAGTAAGGACCCTGGTGGCCTCAGCCTGGCTTGGTGTAAATGTTGGGAAGGAGCTGCAAGGGCAGCCAGGAGAACATGGAGGGAAGAGCAGCCCCAGCTGGGAAAGGGGACAGGGATAGGGAGAGGGATGAGAGTGACAGGGATGGGGATAAGGACAGGGATGGAGAGAGGAATGGGAACAAGGACAGGGATGGAGACAAGGCCAGGGGTGGGGACAGGAATGTGGATAAGGACAAGGATGGGGACAGGGACAGGGATGGGAATGGGGACGAGGATAGGGATGGGGACAGGAATGGGGATAAGGACAGGGATGGGGACAAGGAGAGGGATGGGGACAGGAATAAGGACAGGGATGGGGATGGGGATAACGACAGAGATGGGGAGAAGGATGGGAGCTGGAGATAGGAATGGGGATAAGGACAGGGATGGGGACAAGGAGAGGAATGGGGATAAGGACAGGGATGGGGAGAGAGATGGGAGTTGGAGATAGGAATGGGGATGCAGACAGGAATGGGGATGCAGACAGGAATGGGGATGCAGACAGGAATGGGGATGAAGACGAGGATGAGGATGGAGAGAAAGGGACCAGGACAGAGGCAGGGACCACCTCACGGGGGTTTTCAGCTGAATTTGCTGCATTTGGACATGCAGCACCTTTGGCTGTTGTGGCATGGCACCCAAGGGTGTCACTTAGGGTGGTAATTAACCCCTTGTTAATTAACCCTCCTGGGCTGAACACAGGCTGGGGCAGGGACATGGGGCTCACACCAGCTGCACCCTCCTGATCAGGATTGCCATTTGTAATTCCCTGGGGAAAACCAACCCAAGGAAAATGCACCTGAAAAAACCAACACGAGGAAAATGCACCTGAAAAAAAACCAACCCGAGGAAAATGCACCTGAAAAAACCAAACCAACCCAAGGAAAATGCACCTGAAAAAAACAACCCGAGGAAAATGCACCTGAAAAAAAACCAACCCGAGGAAAATGCACCTGAAAAAAACCAAAACAACCCAAGGAAAATGCACCTGCATAAAACCAACACGAGGAAAATGCACTTGAAAAAAACCAAAACAACCCAAGGAAAATGCACCTGAAAAAAAAAACACAACCCAAGGAAAATGCACCTGAAAGCGTTTACCCAGGGCAGCCCCGGGGCAGAGCCGTGTCCCTGTCCCAACATTCCCAGGTCAATGCCAGCACAGGGACATCCCCATTGCCACGGGGCACAGAATGGGGCCAGGTCAATGCCAGGACAGGGACATCCCCATTGCCACGGGGCACAGAATGGGGCCAGGTCAATGCCAGGACAGGGACATCCCCATTGCCACGGGGCCAGGTCAATGCCAGGACAGGGACACCCCCATTGCCACAGGGCACAGAATGGGGCCAGGTCAATGCCAGCACAGGGACACCCCCATTGCCACGGGGCACAGCCATGTCCCACCCCGGCCGCTCTGTGGGTGACACGCACAAGGCCAGGGCTGCCCGTGCCACTCCTGGCTCCCCAAGCCTGGCAGTGCCCACTCAGCCCGGGTGTCCCTGGGGGTCACACCAAGCTCCGGTGCCATTCCCTGTTCCTGCAGGCACAGGGAGGGCGGGATTGTCCCTGGAGCAGGATTGTCCCCGGGATCAGCATTGTCCCCGGGATCAGGACTGTCCCCGGGTGTGAGCAGGATTGTCCCCAAAAGCAGAATTGTCCCCAGGAGCCGAATTGTTCCCTGGAACAGGATTGTTCCCGGGAGCGGGACTGTCTCCGAGATCAGGGCTGTCCCCAAGATCAGGGCTGTCCCCGAGATCAGCATTGTCCCCAGGATCAGCACTGTCCCCAGGATCAGGACTGTCCCCAAGATCAGGACTGTCCCCAGGATCAGGACTGTCCCCAAGATCAGGACTGTCCTCAAGATCAGGGCTGTCCCCAGGATCAGGGCTGTCCCCAGGATCAGGAGTGTCCCCAAGATCAGCACTGTCCCCAGGATCAGGACTGTCCCCAAGATCAGGACTGTCCTCAAGATCAGGGCTGTCCCCAGGATCAGCATTGTCCCCAGAATCAGAACTGTCCCCAGGATCAGCATTGTCCCCAAGATCAGGACTGTCCCCAGGATCAGGGCTGTCCCCAGGATCAGGAGTGTCCCCGGGCTCAGGACTGTCCCCGGGAGCGATCAGGGCTGTCCCCGGGAGCGATCAGGGCTGTCCCCGGGAGCGATCAGGGCTGTCCCCGGGCTCAGGGCTGTCCCCAAGATCAGAACTGTCCCCAAGATCAGGACTGTCCCCAAGATCAGGACTGCCCCCGGGCTCAGGGCTGTCCCCGGGATCAGGGCTGTCCCCGGGCTCAGGACTGTCCCCGGGCTCAGGGCTGTCCCCAAGATCAGAACTGTCCCCAAGATCAGGACTGTCCCCAAGATCAGGACTGTCCCCAAGATCAGAACTGTCCCCAAGATCAGGGCTGTCCCCGGGCTCAGCACTGTCCCCGGGATCAGGGCTGTCCTCGGGCTCAGCACTGTCCCCGGGCTCAGCACTGTCCCCAGGATCAGCACTGTCCCCGGGCTCAGGGCTGTCCCCAGAGCAGCTGGCAGCCGCAGCCGATGCCGTAATCCCGGGGAAGGATTCCAGCAGCAGCCGCAGCCCGTGATGAGCAGGGAGCCGTGTTCTGCCATCCGCCAAACACTCAATAACTGCATCTGCTCCCCGCGGGGTGCCTGTGCCCCGGCCATGCGGCAGAGGCCGGGATTTGGTGGGGAAGGGCCCCGAGGTTTCCCGGGAAGCGCCGCCCGGGGCCGGGCGCAGCTGCGGGAGCCGGAGATCCCGCATTGGTCATGGCCGCGGTCACCGCACAGAGCGCGCAGTGTTCGGCACGGCACAGCGCCAGATGTGCTCCTCCCCCCGCACAGCCGCACATCTGGCCGGGGACAGCGGCCCCGGGGGCAGCGAGGTGGGGACAGAACCGCCAGGGCCTGCGGGGACACCCCGGGCTTGGGGACAGCAGGGTGGGGACACCGACAGCAGAACCCACAGCACACCTCGGGCTCGGGGACATCAGGGTGGTGACAGAACCCCCAGTGCCTGCTGGCAGCAAGGTGGTGACACCCACAGCACAACTCGGGCTCGGGGACATCAAGATGGTGACAGAACCGCCGGTGCCTGCTGGCATCACCTGCTGGCCTGGTGACACCCACAGCAGAGCCCCAGCACACCCCAAGCTCGAGGACATCAAGGCGGTGACAGAACCCCCAGTGCCTGCTGGCATCAAGGTGGTGACACCCGGAGCAGAGCCCCCAGCACAGCCCGGGCTCGGTGTCACCGCCGCCACCCAGGGCTCGGTGTCACCGCCGCCACCCAGGGCTCGGTGTCACCGCCGCCACCCCGCACACGGAGCCGCCGCTGGGCCTCACCCGGCCCCAGCCCCGGGCCGCAGTCGGGTCCCGGCCGGTTCCGGCTCCCGGTGGTGCCCGGCAGCCCCCGGCAGCCCCCGGCAGCCCCAGCGCCCCCACACCCCAGCAGGAACCGCATCCCGGGGAACCCGCGGGGCCCGGGCACAGGGGCGGCCTCAGCCCCGGGTTGGCACCGCCCTGTGCCCCTCCCGGAGCTCCTTTGGGGTTTTGGGTTAAACGTCCTGGGGAAAAGACCCGGAGCCCTCCCGAGCCGGGCAGGGCAGGGCAGGGCCGGGCAGTGCCCGCGGGCTGAGCGCTGTCCTGTACCCGGCTCTGCCGCCGTGGCACCCCCGGGACACCACCGCGCCTCCCACCCGTGCCCACCCGTGCCCACCCGTGCCAGCACCGCGCTGGGGCCGCCTGCCCTGTCCCCTCTGTCCCCAGCCGGGTCCCTGCCGGGCTCCCTTTGGGGACACGAAGCCATCGCGGTGCCGGAGGGGTCTGGGTGGGCACGGGCCCAGCCCGGGGCCCCCTCGCACGGTGAGGGTCCCTATGGGGCCGGGGGGGCTGAGCGGGCTCGGCCAGCCCCGGTGCCCCCCCGGTGTCCCCGCCCGCTGCTCATCCCGCAGGCCGTAACCCTTTCACACCTCATTAGCGCCGTAATTAATCCCCATTATTCCCAGCTGCAGGGGGAGGGGCGGCTCCTGCTCAGCCCCATGGAGACCCCAGGGACCCCACGGAGACCCCAAGAGCCCCATGGAGACCCCAGGAACCCCAAGGAGACCCCAGGGACCCCAAGGAGACCCCAGGAGCTCCACAGAGACCCCAGGAGCCCCATGGAGACCCCAGGGACCCCAAGGAGACCCCAGGAGCTCCATGGAGACCCCAGGAGCTCCACAGAGACCCCAGGAGCCCCATGGAGACCCCAGGGTCTGGCGCACCCCACGGAGGCCGCAGGAGCCCCACAGAGCCCCTGAAGACCCCAAGTGCCCCAGGGAGAGCCCCAGAAGCTCAAGCACCCCATGGAGACCCCACGGGGACCCCAAACACTCCATGGAGACCCCACGGGGACCCCAAGAGCCCCATGGAGACCCCAGGATCCGTGTGCACCCCAAAGCGCCCTCAGGGACCCCCGGTGTCCCCCGCACGGGCCGGGGGCTGCTCCCCGCGCCCCCATCCCCGGCTCGATCCCCTCATTGCTGACCCCGTGCCCTTCATCCCGGCCCCCTCCTCCTCCTCCTCCTCCTCCTCCCGCCCATGGGTGGCACAGGTGACGCGGGTGCGGCCGCAGGTGCGGGAGCCCCGCTGTGCCCACGGCGTGGCAGGGGTGGCACCGGCCCCGGTGGCACCTGGGGGCACTGAGCCCCTCCGGGGTGCCCGCGGTGCCCGCGGTGCCCGGGCCGCGGCCATCGCTGCTGAGAGGAACCGGCCGCGGTTGCGTAACCGGGAGAGCTCGGAGCTGGAAACCAGGACAGGAGGGAGGGACCGCGGGGACAGCGGGGACAGCGGGGACTGAGGGGCTGCGGGGACAGCGGGGACTGAGGGGACAGCGGGGACAGAGGGGACAGCGGGGACTGAGGGGACAGCGGGGACAGCGGGGACTGAGGGGACTGTGGGGACAGAGGGGACAGCGGGGACTGAGGGGACAGCGGGGACTGAGGGGACAGCGGGGACTGTGGGGACTGAGGGGACAGAGGGGACAGCGGGGACTGAGGGGACAGCGGGGACTGTGGGGACTGTGGGGACAGCGGGGACTGAGGGGACAGCGGGGACAGCGGGGACAGCCGGGAGTGTGGGGACAGCGGGGACAGCGGGGACAATGGGGACTGTGGGGACAGCGGGGACTGAGGGGACTGAGGGGACAGCGGGGACAGAGGGGACTGAGGGGACAGCGGGGACAGCGGGGACTGTGGGGACAGTGGGGACTGTGGGGACAGCGGGGACTGAGGGGACAGCGGGGACTGTGGGGACTGTGGGGACAGCGGGGACAGCGGGGACTGAGGGGACAGCGGGGACAATGGGGACTGTGGGGACAGCGGGGACAGCGGGAGGGACAGCGGGGACAGTGGGGACTGTGGGGACAGAGGGGAGAGCAGGGACAGGGGGACAGCGGGGACTGCGGGGACAGCGGGGACAACGGGGACAATGGGGACTGTGGGGACAGCGGGGACAGCGGGGACAGCGGGGACAGCGGGGACAGCGGGGAGAGCAGGGACAGCGGGGACAGCGGGGAGAGCAGGGACAGGGGGACTGTGGGGACAGCGGGGACTGTGGGGACAGCGGGCACCGCCACGGCTGCTCAGCCTCCCCGGGCAGAGGCAGCGACGGTGGCACGCCGGGAGTGGCACCGGGAGTGGCACCGGGACACGGCATCACGAGTGGCACCAGGACATGGCACCGGGACATGGCACTGGGACATAGAACTGGGATTGGCACCAGGACATGGCACAGGGACATGGCACCGGGAGTGACACCAGGACATGGCACAGGGACATGGCACCAGGAATGGCACCAGGACATGGCACTGGGACAGGGCACTGGGACAGGGCACTGGGACCTCGCCCAGCAGTGGCAGTGCCAGCAGCTCGGGGCCCTCAGGGCACTGTGCCACCACAGCTGCGTCTCTCGGGATGCCCCTGGCCGTGGCACCGTCACAGCCGTGTCCCTTGGGTCACCCGAGCCATGGTGGCATCACACCTGTGTCCCTGCGGGGTCCCTCAGGCCGTGGTGCCATCACTCCTGCACCCCTCGGGGTCACCGTCCCTTGGCCACCACCGCTGCCACCCTCAGTGCCCCGTGGCACCGCTCAGCACGGCAGCCGTGTGCCCACCCTGTGCCCCAGGGCCTGGCACAGGTGAGCAGGGAGGGTCACCCTGGCACACGGTGACACCCTGGCACATGGTGACACTGCCAGACACGGTGACACTGCCAGCACACGGTGCCACCCCGGCACACGGTGACACTGCCCAGCACACAGTGACACCCTGGCACACAGTGACACTGCCCAGCACAGGGTGACACTGCCTGGCACACGGTGACACTGGCACACGGTGACACTGCCCAGCACACGGTGACACCCTGGCACACGGTGACACTGGCACACGGTGACACTGCCCAGCACACGGTGACACTGCCCAGCACACGGTGACACTGCTCTGGCACACGGTGCCACTGGCACACGGTGACACTGCCTGGCACACGGTGACACTGGCACACGGTGACACTGCCTGGCACACGGTGACACTGCCTGGCACACAGTGACACTGGCACACAGTGACACTGCCTGGCACACGGTGACACTGGCACACGGTGACACTGGCACACGGTGATACTGCCCAGCACACGGTGCCACCCTGGCACACGGTGACACTGGCACACAGTGACACTGGCACACGGTGACACTGGCACACGGTGCCACCGGCTCTCCCCGGGCGGTGTCACCAGCCCGGTTTAATTTGGAGCCGCCCTCCAGCCATGATTAATTAACCCCTAATTAATCCCATCCCGCTCCGGGGACCCGCCCTGCCCTGCAGCTGTCACCGAGTCACCGAGTCACCGTGTGCCAGTGTCACCGTGTGCCAGTGTCACCGTGTGCCAGTGTCACCGAGTCACCGTGTGCCAGTGTCACCGTGTGCCAGTGTCACCGTGTGCCAGTGTCACCGTGTCACCGTGTCACCGAGTCACCGTGTGCCAGTGTCACCGTGTGCCAGTGTCACCACGGCGCAGTGACAGGGCCGGATGGGACCCCAGGGACACCCCGGGGTGGGGCTGGCAGCAGCGGTGGCAGGGGACAGCAGGGGACACTGCCCAGGGACAGCAGGGGACAGCAGGGGACAGCAGGGGACAGCAGGGGACACTGCCCGGGACAGCAGGGGACAGCAGGGGACAGCAGGGGACAGCAGGGGACACTGCCCAGGGACAGCAGGGGACAGCAGGGGACACGGCCCGGGGACAGCAGGGGACACGTCCTGCCCTGCAGGGTGACACGGCTGGGGCTGAGCTGCTCAGGGGGCTCAGAGCTCCCTGGGGACATGGGGACACCACAGGGACACCACGGGGACACCTTGGGGACACCTTGGGGACACCATGGGGACACCCTGGGGACACCATGGGGACACCCTGGGGACACCCTGGGGACACCACGGGGACACCGCGGGGCTCTTCAGCCTGCAGGGGATGGAACTGCCACCCCCGAGGGGCACGGGGGCTCTGGGGACATGGGGACACCGTGGGGACACCGTGGGGACAGCAGGGCCTGCTGGGGAAGGTGGAGGAGCTGTGGGCATCCTCCTCTTCCTCCTCCTCTGCCCAGCCCAGCGTGGGGCTGCTCCCCAGCACGGGATCTGAGGGTAAATCCCAATCCCAGTCCCAGCCCCAATCCTAACCCATGGGATCTGGGGGTAAATCCCAATCCCAGCACACCAGGACCCTGTCCATGGGATTTGAGGGTTTAATCCCAGCACACCACGACTCATCTATGGGATCTGGGGTATAAATCCCAATCCCTGTCCAATCCCAATCCCTGCCCAAGGGATTTGAGAGTTTAGTCCCAGCCCATCAGGACCCTGCCTATGGGATTTACAGGGTCCATCCCAGCTCAGTGGGATCCTGCCCATGGGATCTGAGGGATCAATCCCAGCCCAGCAGGACCCAGCCCATGGGCTCAGGGGGTAAATCCCAATCCCAGCCCATCAGGACCCTGCCCCTGTGTGATTTGGGGTCAACCCCAGTGCTCTGCCCCTTCCCTGCCCCTGTGATTTGGGGATCAATCCCAATCAGGACCCAGCCTGTGTGATCTGGGGATCAATTCCGTCTCACCAGGACCCTGCCCCTGTGATTTTTGGGGTCAGTCCCAATCAGGACTCTGCCCCTGTGATTTTTGGGGGTCAATCCCAGTGCTCTGCCCCTTCCCTGCCCCTGTGATTTTGGGATCAATCCCAGTACTCTGCCCCATCCCAGTCTGTGTGATTTGGGGGGTCAGTCCCAATCAGGACCCTGCCCCTGTGATTTGGGGTCAGTCCCATTGCTCTGCCCCTTTCCTGCCCCTGTGATTTGGGGTCAGTCCCAGTGCTCTGCCCCGTCCCTGCCCCAGTGATTTTGGGGTCAGTCCCATTGCTCTGCCCCATCCCAGCCGGGTTCCCAGCCGGGCACCGCTGGCAGCGAGCGGGGCCTGTCCCGGCCGGGAGCCGCTGCCGTTAATTAGCATTGTTAATTAATGCGCTATTCCGCAGTGCCCCCCTGTGCCCCGGGAGCCTTCCAGCACGGAGGGAGGGCCGGGGCAGCGCTGCCCAGGGGCCCCTCTCGGGGCTGCGCTCGCTGCTGGCACAGCCCGGGCACAGCCGGCCCCTGCCGGGCTCGGGGGCACAGCCTGGCAGCCCCGGCCGTGCCCAGGGGTGCCCGGGGGGTGCCCGGGGGGTGCCCGGGGGGTACTGGGTGAGCTCCCCAATTCCAGCCCTGAGCCCCCTGAGCCCCCCAATCCCAGCCCTGAGCCCCCTGAGCTCCCCAATTCCAGCCCTGAGCCCCCTGAGCCCCCTGAGCTCCCCAGGCCCAGCCCTGAGCCCCCTGAGCTCCCCAATTCCAGCCCTGAGCCCCCTGAGCTCCCCAATTCCAGCCCTGAGCCCCCCGAGCCCCCTGAGCTCCCCAGGCCCAGCCCTGAGCCCCCTGAGCCCCCTGGAGCCCCCTGAGCTCCCCAATCCCAGCCCTGAGCCCCCTGAGCCCCCCAATCCCAGCCCTGAGCCCCCTGAGCTCCCCAATCCCAGCCCTGAGCCCCCTGAGCCCCCCAATCCCAGCCCTGAGCCCCCTGAGCTCCCCAATTCCAGCCCTGAGCCCCCTGAGCTGCCTGAGCTCCCCAATCCCAGCCCTGAACCCTCAATTCCAGCCCTGAGCCCCCCACTCCTCCTGAGCTCCCCAAGCCCAGCTCTGAGCCCCCAGTTCCAGCCCTGATCTCCCCAGTCCCAGGCTTTAGCCCTCTGAGCCCCCTGAGCCCCCCACTCCTCCAGAGCTCCCTAATGCCAGCCCTGAGCGCCCTGCTCCGACCCCCCTGGCAGTGCCCATCTCTCCCGGCAGTGCCCATTTCCGTTCTCCTGGCAGTGCCACGCTGGATTCACCAAGCCCAGCCCTGCTAGGTTCTCCTGGCAGTGCCCATTTGGGCTCTCCTGGCAGTGCCAGGCTGGGTTCCCCTGGCAGTGCCCATCTCTCCTGGCAGTGCCCATTTGGGTTCTCCTGGCAGTGCCAGGCTGGGTTCCCCTGGCAGTGGCCAGTTCCCCTGGCAGTGCCCATGTCTCCTGGCAGTGCCCATCTCTCCCAGCCCAGCCCCGCTCCCGCTGCCCCCCAGCCCCCCCAGGCCCATCAGAGGGAACTGAGACCCCTCCCCAGAGACCCCCGTGCCCCCCAGGCCGGGACGCTGCTGCGGGTCCCTGTGGATCTGGAATTCCGGGGGTCTGGGGATCTGGAATTCCGGGGTCTCTGTGGATCTGGAATTCCCGGGGGTCTCTGTGGATCCCGGGGGTCTCTGTGGATCCCGGGGTCTCTGTGGATCCCCGAAGTCTCTGTGCCCCCCAGCCCTGGGTGCCCCTGTGGGTCTGTGCCCACTGGAGCCCCCAGGGCTCTGTGCCCCCCGAGGGCCCCCAGGGTCACTCTGGGGTCCCCCCCAGCGTCCCCTGCCCGGGCAGGATCCAGGGGTCCCTGCAGCCCCCGGGGTGGGGCAGAGCCCCCGACATGTCCTGGCAGTGCCAGGGGTGCTGCTGGCACCGGGGACAGGGACACGGCTGGCACCGGTGTGGGGACAAGGGACGGGGTGAGAAGGGATGGCTTGGCATGGCCTGGCTTGGCATGGCCTGGCTTGGCATGGCTTGGCTTGGCATGGCATGGCTTGGTACTGCACAGCTCTTGACCACACTTGGCTTGGGCCAGCCTGGCTTGGCACGGCACAGCTTGGCTTGGCTTGGCACTGCACAGCCCTTGACTCTGCTTGGCTTGGCTTGGCTCAGAACAGCCTGGCCTGGCTTGGCATGGCACGGCTTGGCATGGAATGGGTTGGCATGACACTGCACAGCCCTTTACTATCCCAGCTTGGCTCGGACCAGCCTGGCCTGGCACAGCTCAGCTTGGCACAGCTTGGCTTGACACAGCACAGCCCTTGGCCACGCTTGGCTCAGCCTGGCCTGGCCTGGCACAGCACGGAATGCCTTGGCATGGCAGGGTTTGGCACGGCACGCCTTGGGTTGGCACTGGGCTCTGTCCCTGCCCTGGTGCAGGAGTGCAGCTCTGTGCTGTGCCATGCCATGCTGTGCTGAGCCATGCCATGCCGTGCCAAGCCAAACCGAGCCGTGCCATGCTAAGGGATTCCGTGCTGTGCCAGGCCAGGCCATGCCGGTGGTGCCCGTGTCGTTTCGTGCCCTGAGCCGTGTCCGTGCCCGTGCCGTGCCGTGCTGAGCCGTGTCCGTGCCATGCCCGTGCCGAGCCGTGCCGTGCCGTGCCGTGTCCGTGCCACGCCGTGCCGAACTGTGCCATGCCCTGAGCCGTGTCCGTGCCGTGCCGTGACCGTGCCGTGTTAAGGCGTCCCATGCTGCGCCCGTTCCGTTCCCGTGCCGAGCCGTGCCCGTGCCGTGCCCGTTCCCGTGCCGTGCCCGTGCCGGTGCGCGCTGCCGGCGGGCTCTAGGACCGCGCGGCGGGCTCGGTGCTGCAGTGGAGGCGGCGGCGCTGCGGGAGGAGGCCTGGCCGGGCAGCGCAGCGGCGGCGGCGGCTCGGCGGGGCTCGGCACGGCTCGGCGGGGCTCGGCGGGGCTCTGCGCCGGGCCCGCAGCGGCCCAGGTAACCGGGACAGCGGGACAGCGGGACAGACAGCGGGACAGACAGCGGGACAGCGGCACCGGCACCGCCGGCCCGGCCCGGCTCCGCTCGGGCGCGCTCGGCTGCGTTCGGTTCAGTTCGGCTCGTGCGTTCGGCGCGGTTCGGCTCCGCTCGGCTCGGTCCAGCCCCGTCCGGTTCGGTTCGGGTGGTGGCTTCGGAAGGGCTCGGGCCCGTCCGGAGGGGGTTCGGCTCGCTCCGCGGGGGTTCGGGTCCCTGCGGCTGAGGTTCGGGTCCCCACGGCCGAGGTTCGGCTCCCCCCGGCGCACTTCGGCTCGCTGCGGCGGGGTTCGGCGGGGCTCGGCCCGGCCCGGCGCGGCCCCGGTGTGTCCGCCGTCCCGGGCCCGCGGCAGGAAAACACGGCAGGGCCGGGCCCGCCGGGCCCCCCCGGCCCCGCGCCGCCCCCGCCCGGCCCGGCCCGGCCCCGCTCGGCCCGGCCGTGCGAGCGGGGGTGGCCGCGCGGCCCGGCCGGCCCGGCCCCCGCGGCGCCGCCGTGTCCTTGAGCGCGGCGCGGGCGGCTGAAGGGCAGCGGGGCCCGGTGGCACCGCCGGCTGTCCCCCCGGTCCCCTCCCGGCCCGCCGTGTCACCGCCGTGTGCCCCCCGGGGGGACGCGGGGCCGCGGCCGCCCGTGCCCTGCCCGCGGCGGGGCCCCCGGGGGAGCGGCCGGGCCGGGCCGGCCTTGCCCGAACTTGGGGGATTTTGCAGCAGAAATCCCCCCCGGGGGCGGCGCAGCGCCGCGGGGCCCGCGGGCGGGGGCGGCCGGGCCGGGCCGGGCCTGCCGGGGCTGGGGGTGCTCGGCCTGCCCGCTCTGCTCCCCGCGCGGGGCCCGGCTCCTTCCCCTGCCCTCTCCCTTTCCCTCTCCCTTCTCCCCTCTCCCTTTCCCTCTCCCTTCTCCCTTTCCCTCTCCCTCTGCCCTTCCCACTCACTGCCCACTTCCTCATCACTTCCCCCTCCCTGCTCATTTTCCCTCTCCCTTTCATTTCCCCCTTCCTGTTCATTTCCCCCTTCCCTTTCCCTCTCATTTCCCCCTTCCTGTTAATTTTCCCTCTCATTTCCCCCTTCCTGTTCATTTCCCCCTTCCCTCTCCCTCTCACTTCCCCCTTCCTGCTCGTTTTCCCTCTCACTTCCCCCTTCCCCCTCAGTTTCCCCTTCCCTCTCCCTCTCACTTCCCCCTTCCTGCTCACTTCCCTCTCCCCTCTCCCCTGCCCCTCTGGCTTCCCATCTCTCTCTTCCTTCCCCTTCCCCATAATTTCCCTTTCCTTTCTGCTTTCCTCTTCCCTTTTTGCTTTCCCCTTCCTTCTTGCTCCTCGCCCTTCCCACTCACTTCCCCTTTCCCACTCCCTCCCCACTTCCCCGCTGTCTCCCTTCCCCCTCATTTCCCCTCTCTCTCCCTCCTCCTTCCCCCTCTCCCTTTCCCTCCCACCGCCGTTTCCTCCCCCCGCTTTGCTTTCCGGGGTGTTTCGCCTGCGCAAACCTGCGGCCAAATGAGATTTTCCTCCTCCCCCGGTTCCTCTTTCTGCCCTTTGTGTGACGTCGCCGGTGTCACGGCGGGACCGGCCGAGTTCCGTGCTGGCGGCCACAGCAGCGGCCACATCCCGTGGTGGCAGTGACCCCCGGGGGAGCCCCGGCTCGGGGTGGGACCGGCCCCGCTGCTCCGACAGCTCCGACAGCTCCGGCCCCCTGTGCTGAGTCAGCTGCAAACTTCCCCGGGGAGCGGTTCTGTGACATGGAGCGGCTTTGGTGACACTGAGCTGGTCTGGTGACAAGGAGCAGCTTTGGTGACACTGAGCTGGTCTGATGACAAGGAGCAGCTTTGGTGACACCGAGCAGTTTCTGCTCCCTCGAGGAACGGCGTCATGCTGGCAGGATGGCAGGCCTGGTGTGTCCCAGTGTGTCCCAGTGCATCCCACTGTGTCCCAATGCATCCTGGTGTGTCCCAGTGCATCCTGGTGTGTCCCAGTGCATCCTGGTGTGTCCTGGTGTGTCCCAGTGCATCCCAGTGTGTCCCAGTGGATCCCACTGTGTCCCATTGTGTCCTGGTGCATACCGGTGCATCCCAGTGTGTCCTAGTGTCTCCCTGTTCATCCTGGTGGATCCCAGTGCATCCTGGTGTATCCTGGTGCATTCTGGTGCATCCCAGTGTGTCCCAGTATGTCCTGGTGTGTCCCAGTGCATCCCAGTGTGTCCCAGTGCATCCCAGTGTGTCCCAGTGTATCCCAGTGCATCCTGGTGTGTCCCAGTTCATCCTGGTGGATCCCGGTGCATTCTGGTGCATCCCGGTGTGTCCCAGCGCATCCCAGTGTGTCCTGGTGTCTCCCAGTTCATCCTGGTGGATCCTGGTGCATCCCAGTGTGTCCCAGTGTGTCCCGGTGCATCCCAGTGTGTCCCGGTGCATCCCGGTGTGTCCCGGTGCATCCCGGTGTGTCCCGGTGTGTCCCGGTGTGTCCTGGTACATCCCAGTGTGTCCCAGTGTGTCCTGGTGCATCCCAGTGTCCCCCGATGACCCTGGCTATCCATGTCCCTGCAATCTGGTGGCAGCCACGGCTGTGCCCCCAGCCCCCGTGCCAGGCTGTGCCATGCTGTGCCATGCTGTGCCACTCTGCACTGTGCCACGCCGCGCTGTGCCAGGGCAGCCACTCGCAACCCTCGGGCAGTGGATTTAGTGCAGGAAGTTTTATTTTGGCCCATCCCAGTTTTCTTTCAGCCCATCCCAGGTTTCTTTGGGCCCATCCCAGTTTCCTTTCGGCCCATCCCAGGTTTCTTTGGGCCCATCCCAGTTTCCTTTGGCCCATCCCAGGTTTCTTTGGGCACACCCCTTCCCGCGGCAGGCGCGGTGCCCCGGGGCAGCGCGTGGGCCGGCAGGTGCCACGGGAGCGTGCCAGGCACGCGTGTGCCATGGGGTGGCACGGCACGGCTTGGGTGTGCTGGGGTGGCTCCGGGCCATGGGATGGGTTTGGGGTTGGGGTTGGGTTTAGTGGGATGGCTCCAGGGCCTGGCAGAGCTTAGGTTTGGTTTTGAGTTTGGGTTTGAGTTTGGGTTTGGGTTTGGGTTTGCTGGGATGGCTCCAGGCCCTGCGGTGGGTTTGATGGGATGGCTCCAGGCCCCAGATTGGGTTTGAGTTTGGCTTTGGCTTTGCTGAGATGGTTCCAGCCCCTGTGATGGGTTTGGGTTTAGTGGGATGGCTCCAGGGCCTGTCAGAGTTTAGGTTTGGGTTTGCCTTTTCTGGGATGGTTCCAGGCTCTGCAATGGGTTTGGCTTTGCTGGGATGGCTCCAGGGCCTGGCAGAGTTTAGGTTTGGGTTTGCCTTTTCTGGGATGGTTCCAGGCTCTGCAATGGGTTTGGCTTTGCTGGGATGGCTCCAAGGCCTAGTTTGGGGTTGGGGTTGCTGGGATGGCTCCAGGCCTAGTTTGGGGTTGGGGTTGCTGGGATGGCTGCAGGCCCTGCAATGGGTTTGGGTTTGCTGGGATGGCTCAAGTTTGCTGGGATGGGCTGGGTTTGGTGGGATGGCTCCAGGCCTTGGATTGGGTTTGAGTTTGGCTTTGCTGGGATGGCTCCATGCCTTGGGATGGGTTTGGGTTTGGTGGGATGGCTCCAGGCCCTGGGTTAGGTTTGGCAGGATGGCTCCAGGCCTTGGGATGGGTTTGGGTTTGGTGGGATGGCTCCAAGGCCTAGTTTGGGTTTGGCTTTGCTGGGATGGCTGCAGGCCCCGCTCAGTTTCCCTCCCAGCCCAGGAGGAACCCTTGGCAGGCTCCATTCCCCCAGCACTGCCCCATCCCTGTGCCCATCCCTCTGCCCCATCCCTGTGCCCATCCCTCTGCCCCATCCCTGTGCCCATCCCTCTGCCCCATCCCTGTGCCCATCCCTCTGCCCCATCCCTGTGCCCCATCCCTCTGCCCCATCCCTGTGCCCATCCCTCTGCCCCATCCCTGTGCCCATCCCTCTGCCCCATCCCTCTGCCCATCCCTGTGCCCATCCCTCTGCCCCATCCCTCTGCCCATCCCTGTGCCCATCCCTCTGCCCCATCCCTCTGCCCCATCCCTCTGCCCATCCCTGTGCCCATCCCTGTGCCCATCCCTGTGCCCATCCCTCTGCCCCATCCCTGTGCCCATCCCTCTGCCCATCCCTCTGCCCCATCCCTGTGCCCATCCCTGTGCCCATCCCTCTGCCCATCCCTGTGCCCCATCCCTCTGCCCCATCCCTGTGCCCATCCCTCTGCCCATCCCTGTGCCCATCCCTCTGCCCCATCCCTCTGCCCCATCCCTGTGCCCATCCCTCTGCCCATCCCTGTGCCCCATCCCTCTGCCCATCCCTCTGCCCATCCCTCTGCCCCATCCCTGTGCCCCATCCCTGTGCCCATCCCTGTGCCCATCCCTGTGCCCTTCCCTGTGCCCATCCCTGTGCCCATCCCTGTGCCCCGGTGCTGGGCTCGGTGTGTGCCAGCGCTGTCGGGCCGGTCCCCGCGGTGTCACCACCGCTCCCAGCCCGTCCTGTCCTGCTGAGCACGGCTCCAGCTCAGCTCCCAGCCCTGCCCAGGCTCCCAGCCCTGCCCAGGCTCTGCCCCGGCTCCCAGCCCTGCCCGGGCTCTGCCCAGGCTCCCAGCCCTGCCCCAGGCTCCCAGCCCTGCCCAGGCTCTGCCCAGGCCCCCAGCCCTGCCCCAGGCTCTGCCCAGGCTCCCAGCCCTGCCCAGGCTCTGCCCAGGCCCCCAGCCCTGCCCAGGCCCCCAGCCCTGCCCAGGCTCCCAGCCCTGCCCCAGGCTCTGCCCAGGCTCTGCCCCAGGCTCTGCCCAGGCTCTGCCCAGGCTCCCAGCCCTGCCCCAGGCTCTGCCCAGGCTCTGCCCAGGCTCCCAGCCCTGCCCAGGCTCTGCCCAGGCTCCCAGCCCTGCCCAGGCTCTGCCCAGGCCCCCAGCCCTGCCCAGGCCCCCAGCCCTGCCCCAGGCTCTGCCCAGGCTCTGCCCCAGGCTCTGCCCAGGCTCTGCCCAGGCTCCCAGCCCTGCCCAGGCTCTGCCCAGGCCCCCAGCCCTGCCCCAGGCTCTGCCCAGGCTCCCAGCCCTGCCCAGGCTCTGCCCAGGCCCCCAGCCCTGCCCAGGCCCCCAGCCCTGCCCAGGCTCCCAGCCCTGCCCCAGGCTCTGCCCAGGCTCTGCCCCAGGCTCTGCCCAGGCTCTGCCCAGGCTCTGCCCAGGCTCCCAGCCCTGCCCAGGCTCAGCCCAGGCTCCCAGCCCTGCCCCAGGCTCCCAGCCCTGCCCGGGCTCTGCCCAGGCTCCCAGCCCTGCCCAGGCTCTGCCCCGGCCCCCAGCCCTGCCCCGGCTCCCAGCCCTCCCCAGCCCTGCCCAGGCTCCAGCCCTGCCCCGGCTCTGCTCTCGGGGTCAGGCCCTCTCCCGGGTCTCCTCCCCGGTAACGGAGCACGGGGAGCTCCCGGGTGCTCCCGGTGGGGCGTTCCCGGTGCTGCAGCGGCTCCTGCGGGATCCCCTGGCTCCATCCAGCCTGTGCCACCTGCAGGGCTGGGCACAGCCTGGCACGGGGGGGGCACACGCCTCACTGGCCCATCCCACCCCACTACACCCCATAACACCCCATAACACCCCATAACACTCCATTACAACCCATAACACTCCATAATAATCCATAATACACCATTACATCCCAGAACACCCCAGAACACTGCATAACACCCTATAACAACCCATTACACCCCATCCTGCCCTATAACACCCCAGAACACCCCATAACATCCCAGAACACCCCAGAACACTGCATAACACCCCAGAACATTCCATAACAACCTATAACACCCCATAACAACCCATAACAACCCATAACACCCCATCCCGCCCCATAGCGCCCTATAACACCCCATAACAACCCATAATATCCCATAACACCCCATAACAACCCATAACACCCTATAACAACCCATAACACCCCATCCTACCCCATAATATCCCATCCCACCCCATAACACCACATAACAGTCTATCCCACCCCATAGCACTGCATAAAATCCCATCCTGCCCCATAATATCCCATCCCACCCCATAATATCCCATCCCACCCCATAATATCCCATCCCACCCCATAATATCCCATCCCACCCCATAATATCCCATCCTACCCCATAAAATCCCATCCCACCCCATAAAATCCCATCCCACCCCATCCCGTTATCCCACCCCATGCCCTGGGCAGTTGGTGCTGCTCTGGCTGTGGGGCCGTGCCTGCCCTTGGCTGTGGTGTGGAGCAGGACAGGGCCTGGGGTGCCCTGGGGTGCTGGGATCGACTCTTTGGGGTGCCCTGGGGTGCTGGGATTGACTCTTTGAGGTGCTGGGGTGCTTTGGGGTGCAGGAATCACTCCCTGGGGTGCCACGGGATGCAGTGACTCCATCCTTGGGGTGCCATGGGATGCAGTGAATCACTCCCTGGGGTGCTGTGGGGTGCAGGAATCACACCCTGGGGTGCTGTGGGTGCAGTGAATCACACCCTGGGGTGCTGTGGGTGCAGTGACTCCATCCTTGGGGTGCAGTGAATCATTCCCAGGGGTGCCATGGGGTGCAGGAATCACACCCTGAGGTGTCAGGGGGTGCCATGGGGTGCAGTGAATCACTCTCTAGGGTGCTGTGTGGTGCAGGAATCACTCCCCAGGGTGCTATGGGGTGTAGGGGTGCCATGGGATGCAGTGAATCACTCCCTGGGGTGCCGTGGGGTGCAGTGACTCCATCCTTGGGGTGCCATCTCCATCCTTGGGGTGCAGTGACTCCATCCTTGGGGTGCCATCTCCATCCTTGGGGTGCAGTGACTCCATCCTTGGGGTGCCATCTCCATCCCGGGGTGCAGTGACTCCATCCTTGGGGTGCTGTGGGGTGCAGTGACTCCATCCTGGGGTGCCATCTCCATCCTTGGGGTGCAGTGACTCCATCCTGGGTGCACCACGGCGTTTCCTCGGTGCTGCTGAGCGCCCCAGGTCCCCCCTCCAGGCCAGCTGTATTTTCAGTATTTTCAGGGTCACCCCAGCTCTCTCTGGCACTTCACCCCCGAGTTCCCCAGATGCTCCCGGAGCTGTGGCACCGTGTCCAGGCACCCTTCCCGCAGGGGCCAAATATTTCAGCCCTAAATTACAGCCCGGGGACGAGGCCAAGGCCGAGGTGCTTTAGGCACAGCCGTCTGTCGGAGGCCAAATTGCACAGCCCACCCTGTTCCTGCTCCCCCCGGCAGCAGCTCCCACCTCGAGGGGGCTCGGGGGTGACTCAGGGGTTGGGGGGCGCAGAGCTGGGGGTGACTCAGGGGTTTGGGGGGCGCAGAGCTGGGGGTGACTCAGGGGGTTGGGGGGCGCAGAGCTGGGGGTGACTCAGGGGTTTGGGGGGCGCAGAGCTGGGGGTGACTCAGGGGTTTGGGGGGCGCAGAGCTGGGGGTGACTCAGGGGTTTGGGGGGCGCAGAGCTGGGGGTGACTCAGGGGTTTGGGGGGCGCAGAGCTGGGGGTGACTCACGGCCGCCGCTCCTGTCCCCTCTCTGAGTCAATCCCGGAGCTTTCCGTGCTGCTGGCAAGGAGGAGGAGGAGGAGGAGAGGAGGAGGAGGAGGAGGAGGAGCGCGGCGGTGGCAGTGACTCAAAGTGACAACAACAATAATAATACGCTGCGGCACTTGTCACGGGAGAGGCGCTTGGCCGGGGTCCCTCGTGCGTCCCCACGGCCGCCGGCGCACGGGGGACCCCGGCCAAGGCGGGGGTGTCACCGCCGCTCGCGGGGTCACCTCGGGACGGGGGGGACGCTGCGGTGACGGTGTCGCACCGGCCCCGGGGGGCTGCGGGGGACACCCCGCTCGCCGTCACCTAAAATGGCCGGTTAGGTCCCTGCAGGCTCCCGGCTGCGGCACCGCCGAGCTCCCTAAATATATATATATATAAAAAAAAAAAAAAAGGAAAAAAAGGAAAAAAAAAAAAAGAAAAAAGAAAAAAGGCGGGATTTCGGGTGGGTTTTCCATTTTCGTGCCGGTGGCTGCCGCGTGTCTCGCCCAGCCGGCGCAGGTAACCTACTTCGGAACGCCTCTGCCGCCGCGCCGAGCGTGACTCGCCGCTCCTGCCGTGCGGCAGCGGCACCGCCGGGGCCCCCGGGCAGCGCCGCCGCCGCCACCGGGGACCGCCGGGGACCGCGGGCCGCTACCGGAGCGCCGGAGCACCGGGCGGGCTCCGTGCCCGCGGCCGGGGGATGCCGCCGAGGCCGGTGCCGGCGGCCTGAGCGAGGGCACGGTGCCGCCGCTCCCCCGTGCCGTGCCGTGCCGTGCCGTGCCGGGCCGTGCCGCAGCCGGTAAGAGCGCGGGGAGCGGGGCCGGGTCCCGGCGGGCCCCTCCGGGATGGGGCGGGCAGCGGGAGGCGGCCGGGCCGCGGCGTTCCCGGCTTTGTTCGGCGGCCGGGGCTCGCTGCGTGCCGCGGGGTTTGTGCGCACAACAACTATTTTTAGAGCGTTCGGAGACCATGTTGGCTGGAAGCGAATCAAAGCCGCCGCCGGCAGCGCCAGGCGGGCTCGGCCGGGGAGCGGGGGGGGCTCGGCCGGTCCCGGGGCTGCCGGAGGGTCCCCGCTGTCCGGGGGGACCGGGGGCGGCACGGCGGAGACCCCCGGCTTGGGACCCCCGAGCGAGCGCGGCCGGGGATCGCCCGAGGTGCAGCCGCGGTGTCCCCGGTGCTTCCCGCTGCACGTGTCCGTGCCGTGCCGGGCCGGGCTGGTCCGTGCCGTGCCGTGCCGTGCCGTGCCGGGCTGTGCCGGGCTAGTCCGTGCCGTGCCGGGCTGTGCCGGGCCGGGCCGGGCCGGGCTGTGCCGTGCCGGGCTGTGCCGTGCCGTGCCGTGCCGTGCCGTGCCGGGCCGGGCCGTGCCGTGCCGTGCCGTGCTGTGCCGTGCCGTGCCGTGCCGGGCTGTGCCGGGCTAGTCCGTGCCGTGCTGTGCCGTGCCGGGCTGTGCCGTGCCGTGCCGGGCCGGGCTGTGCCGTGCCGGGCTGGTCCGTGCCGGGCCGGGCCGTGCCGTGCCGGTCCGTGCCGTGCCGTGCCGGTCCGTGCCGTGCCGGGCTGTGCCGTGCCGTGCCGGGCCGGGCCGGGCCGTGGGGCTGGCTGGTGGCACCGCCGCTGCCAGGGGGGCATTAGCGGTGGTCTGGGGGTGCGGGGGGTGCCAGCCCGGTCCCTCACCGACAGCATCCCGGTGCTCAGGGGACAAATACCGGGCCGGGCGGACCGTGCCGCGGGGAGCTGGCGTGGGGTGGCAGCGCGGTGCCACCCAGGGGACCGACCGGGGCTTCCCCGGGGGCTCCCCGGGCTGCGGAGGGAAGGGGCCGGGGAGTCCCTCCCCACCCAGCGCCCGCTGTGCTCGGGGTGCGCCCCACAGCCCAACCCTGCACCCCCAGACCCCGCACCCCAACCCTCCGCCCCCAGCCTGCGCCCACCCCCCGCTCCCCTGCCCTCCTCATCCTCCTCCCCCAGCTCATTCCGCGGGAGGGGCCGCTCGGGGGGCGCTGGGGCAGGGGGGGCCGAGCTCCCCCATCTGCCCCCAGCACCCCAAATCCCGGGGGGCTGTGTCGGGGGCGGCTGCAGCCCCCCGGCCCCCCGGCAGCCCCCCAGCAGCCCCGGGCGCGGGCCGGGGGGATGCCCCGGGCTGGGAGCGGTGCCGAGAGCGGCGTCCTGCCCGCCCCGGCCCCCCCGAGCCCCCGCCCGAGCCCCCCGCCCGCCGCTGGGAACGGCTGCGGCTGGAAAGCTCTAGAAACAAATTGCAGCTCCGGTGCCAAAGGCAACAGCAGCCCCGGCCATGGCGAATGCAGCGTTTGCCATAGCAACAGGTGCCGGCTGGCGCCTCCCCCCCGGCCCCCCGCATGCGGCCCCCGGACCCCGCAGGCAGCACCCGCACCCGGACCCCGCACCCCGCACCCGGGACCCCGCACCCGGGACCCCGCAGGCAGCACCTGCACCCGGGACCCCCGCACCCGGGACCCCCACACCCCGCACCCCACACCCCGCACCCGGGACCCCGCACCCCACACCCCGCACCCCGTCCCACACAGCCAGCACCCCCCGGACCCCACAGCCAGCGACCTGCACCCTGCATCCCCCCCGGACCCCGTACCCGGGACCCCGCACCCTGTCCCGCACAGGCAGCACCCGCACCCTGCATCCCCCTGGGCCCCCAGGCAGCGCTGGGCACCCCAGTCCTGCACCCTTGGCACCCCAGAACCCCGCAGGTGATGGCACTGCCAGCCCCTCACTGCCAGCACCCCGCACATCCTGCACCGTGCAGACCCTGTGCCTGGTACCCCACAGTGTGCCCCCTGCACCCCAAACCCTGCACCCAAACCCTGCCCTGTGCCCGGTACCCCACAGTGTGCCCCCTGCACCCAAACCCTGCCCTGTGCCTGGCACCCCACAGTGTGCCCCCTGCACCCCAACCCTGCCCTGTGCCTGGCACCCCACAGTGTGCCCCCTGCACCCCAACCCTGCTCTGTGCCTGGTACTCCACAGTGTGCCCTCTGCACCCCAAACCGTGCCCTGTGCCTGGCACCCCACGCTGTGCCCCCTGCACCCCACACTGTGCCCCCTGCACCCCAAACCCTGCACCCAAACCCTGCCCTGTGCCCGGTACCCCACACTGTGCCCCCTGCACCCCAAACCCTGCACCCCAAACCCTGCCCCACAGTGTGCCCCCTGCACCCCACAGTGTGCCCCCTGCACCCCAAACCCTGCCCTGTGCCCCCCCAGCATGTCCTGCACCCTGCACCCCAAACCCTGCACCCCACAAAATGCACCCTGCACCCCTGGTACCCCACGCTGCCCACCCCTGTCCGTGCACCTCGCAAGGTGCACTGGGCACCCCAAAACATGCACTGGGCACCCCGTGCTGTGCCAAGGACACCCCACACTGAGCATTGGGTGCTGGGTGCCCTGCACCACACTGTGCACCCTGTGCCCTGCACCCTGCACCCCATGCCATGGGCACTGTGCCCCACAGCTGCACCCCACATCCTGTGCCCCACGCCATGGGCTCTGTGCCCCACAGCTGCACTCCACACCATGGGCACTGTGCCCCACAGCTGCACTCCACACCATGGGCCCTGTGCCCTACACCCTGCACCCCTCACCATGGGCACTGTGCCCCACAGCTGCACCCCTCACCATGGTCACTGTGCCCCACAGCTGCACTCCACACCATGGGCACTGTGCCCCACAGCTGCATCCCTGTGGGCTCCCCATGCCTCACACCGTGCCCCCTGTGCCCCACACTGCTCCACACACTGCACCCCATGCTGTGCACCCCTCACCCTGCACCCTGAACCCACACCGTGCGCCCTCTGTGTACCCCGCACCCCTGACCCTCACCCCGCACCCCTGACCCTCACCCCGCACCCTGTTCTCGGGCACCATGCCGGGCACTGGCGGGGCAGGAGCCCAGCCCGGCCCGGCCCAGCCCAGCCCAGCCCAGCCCGGCCCGGCCCGGCCGAGTCAAGGCTGTGGCTCGTTAATAATTGCCGGGGCTGGGGCCGGGGCCGGGGGCGGCGGGGCGGGAGCAGCCCCTGACCCTCCGCTCTCCCCGCAGGGCCAGCAGCATCCAGGCGGCGGCGGGGACGGCCCCGGGAGCCCTCCGAGCGCAGCGGGCTCCGCTCCGGTGCTGACAGGCGGCGGCCCCCGGCCCCACCATGCCGTCCAGCGGGAGCCTGGACACCGGCAGCCCCGCGCCCAGCCGCGAGGCGCTCGACACGCACAAGGTACGGCCCGGTCCGGTCCGGGGATGCGGAACACCGGCACATCCCGGGGCAGCGCGGCCGGGGGCTCCGGACTCGGCTCCTTCCCAGCCCGGGGGCTCCGGGACTCGGCTCCTTCCCAGCCCGGGGGCTCCGGGGCTCGGCTCCTTCCCGGCCCGGGGGCTCCGGGGCTCGGCTCTTTCCCGGCCGGCGGGAGAAGGGGGCGCGGGGCCCCCGGTGCCGCGGGGCGGAGGGGACGGGGGGAGCGGGAGAGGCCTGAGCCGCGGGCGGGCGGGATTAGCGCGGATTGAGCTATTCCTGGCGCTGGGCAGCGCGGGGAGGGGATGGGGACACGGACCTGCTGTCACCTCCCGGCTGCGGGTACAGCTGGGGCACGGCGGCTGGCACGGTGGGGGTGTCCCCAGCAGGGCTGTGTCCCCCAGCCGGGCTGTGTCCCCCAGGATGGGGGATGTCCCCAGGATGGGGGTGTCCCCAGCAAGGCTGTGTCTGCAGAATGGGGGGTGTCCCCAGGATGAGGGGTGTCCCCAGGATGGGCTGTGTCCCCAGTATGGGGGTGTCCTGGCCCCAGAGTGTGTGCTGGGTTCATGCCCTGTGCCAGGCAGGATGCACGGTGGGCTGTAACCCTGGTGCCAGCCCTGCTCCCCCCTCGGGGGTCCCGCCTGTTCCGGGGGTCCCTGCACCTCCTCCATGTGTGACACCAGCTCAGGAGGGACACCAAGGACCTGCTGGGCTGGGGTGGCCGCTCCCAGTGCCAGGGCTGGCAAGGCCGTGGCTCTTCCTGTGGGCCAGTGTCCAGCAGGGCAGGGCTGGGCAGGGCGTGGGCACCGGAGTTGCGGCCAGCTGGACACCTGGACACCGTCCCACTGCGGGCACGGCCAGGTCAGGGTCACACCCCGGTTCCTGTGACCACCTGGGTCACACTGTGTCACACGGTGCTGCCCCCCATCCTGCAGCCATTGGTCCCCGTGGCCATGTGTGACCCAGGGGTGTGTCCGTGTGTCCCCTAGGATGTGTCCGTGTGTCCATGGGATGTCCCCTTGTGTCCCTGGCATGTGCCCAGCCCGTTCTTGGCACAGCTGGGGGCAGGGGTACCCGGGCCCGGGTCAGTCGTGCCCTGCAGTGCTGCTGGCAGGAGCCGGGAGTGGGGTGGATGTGCCGCCCCCGTGCTTTGGGGCAGTTCTGGGGGCACGGGGGGCACAGGGCAGGGCTGGGGCAGTGCCCGCTGCAGCCCGGTGCCCCCAAGAATAAGGCAGTGCCCGCTGCAGCCCGGTATCCCCGGGAATGGGGCAGTGCCCGCTGCAGCCCGGTGCCCCCGGGCCGTGGCAGTGCCCGCTGCAGCCCGGTGCCCCCAGTCCATGGCAGTGCCCGCTGCAGCCCGGTGCCCCAGTCCGTAGCAGTGCCCGGCGCTGGCAGCAGGCTCGGCCGGGCGCTGTCCCGGGCTGACCCCGCGGGATGCGGCGTCGCCTCCCCCGCGGCACCCGCCGAGGTCACGGCGCTGCCGAGGCCGTCGCTGCCCGCGGGGCCGGCGCGGCCGAGCCTCCCCCGGCGCCTCCGGCTGGGCCCGTGCCGGCGGCTCCCGGCGGGACCGCGGGCCGGGCTGTGCTCCGGTACCGCTCAGCGGGGCCGGTACCGGGGAGCTGGGCCGGTACCGAGGAACTGGGCCGGTACTGGGAGCTGGTCTGTGCTCCGGTACTGGGGAGCTGGGCTGGTACCGGGGAGCAGGGCCGGTACCGGGAGCAGGGCCGGTACCGGGAGCAGGGCCGGTACCGGGGAGTGGGTCTGTGCTCCGGTACCGGGGAGCTGGGCCGGTACCGAGGAGCTGGGCTGGTACCGAGGAGCAGGGCCGGTACCGGGAGCAGGGCCGGTACCGGGAGCAGGGCCGGTACCGAGGATCAGGGCCGGTACCGGGGAGCAGGTCTGTGCTCCAGTACCGGGAGCAGGGCCGGTACCGAGGATCAGGGCCGGTACCGGGAGCAGGGCCGGTACCGGGGAGCAGGGCCGGTACTGGGAGCAGGGCCGGTACCGGGAGCAGGGCCGGTACTGGGAGCAGGGCCGGTACCGGGGAGCTGGGCCGGTACTGGGGAGCGGGTCTGTGTTCTGGTACCAAGGAGCAGGGCCGGTACCGGGAGCAGGGCCGGTACCGGGAGCAGGGCTGGTACCGGGGAGCGGGTCTGTGCTCCGGTACCGGGGAGCGGGTCTGTGCTCCGGTACCGGGAGCAGGGCCGGTGCCGAGGATCAGGGCCGGTACCGGGAGCAGGGCCGGTACCGGGAGCAGGGCCGGTACCGGGAGCAGGGCCGCGGCACAGCCAGCACTGCGTCATGCCGCAGCCCGGCCGCCGTTCCCCCCGGGCCGTTGCTTGGCAGCGGAGCAGGAGCGGCACCGGGACGTGCCCGGAGCCCCGCGCTGCCGTGACGGGCACGGTGACGGATGGGCGGTGATGACTCAGCTGCCGCCGGGACGGTGCGGGCACCGAGGGGCTGCGGCGCCGGCCCCGCTGCCGGGGGGGGCACAGAGCCCCCGTGCCAGCCCTGCTGCTGCCCGGGCTGGGCACTCCTGCCCTGCTTTGGGGGTTCCCCGGGGGTGTTCCCTGTCCTGATGGGTGCTGGGGGCATCCCCGGGTTGTCCCCCCACCCTGGCAGCCCCCGGGCCAGCTCTGCCCCTCCAGCTTGTCACCCTGGAGCCCCCCTGGCCTCTCTGGGTGCCCCCCGGCTGCATCCTCTCCTGGCACCCCCAAATCTTTCATGTGCATCCACTAAATCCTGCCAGGGCCCGGATGGGGCCAGGGAGGGACAGCTGGGGGGCAGTGCCAGCAGCCAGGGTAGCACAGGGGCACAGGGACAGGTGCCAGGGTCTCCCCGGGGCTGCCCTGCACCCCTGGGTGCTGCCCTGCACCCCTGGGTGCTGCCCCGGCCTCGCAGCACAGCGAGGCACAGGGGGAAGGAGGGGCAGGGACCCCCAGAATCCCCTCAGGCTCCTGTGCACCGGATGCTGCTGGATCTGGGATCCTGACACGGCCCTTGGAGCCGTTCCAGAACCTTCCAGCAGGGCCATGAGCGGTGGGGCCCGGCCCTGGCAGGGGCTGCCGTGCCTCCTGTCCTCGTTCAGTGCTGCTGGTGCCAGCAGGTGCCAGGGCTGGGGGGTCCCTGCACAGGGCTGGGGGGTCCCTGCAGGGCTGGGGGGTCCTTGCAGGGCTGGGGGTCCCCAAAGGGCTGGGGGTCCCCAAAGGGCTGGGGGTCCCTGCATGCTGCAGTGTCTCCTGTCCTCGTTCAGTGCTGCTGGTGCCAGCAGGTGCCAGGGCTGGGGGGTCCCTGCACAGGGCTGGGGGGTCCCTGCACAGGGCTGGGGGGGTCCCTGCACAGGGCTGGGGGGGGTCCCTGCAGGGCTGGGGGGTCCCTGCAGGGCTGGGGGGTCCCTGCACAGGGCTGGGGGGTCCCTGCAGGGCTGGGGGGGTCCCTGCACAGGTCTGGGGGTCCTTGCAGGACGGGGGGGGTCCCCACAGGGCTGGGGGCTCTGTGCAGGGCCTGGGCACTGCTCAGCCCCTCAGGCAGGTGGGCAGGGCTGGGCCAAGCCCGGTCTGGAAGGGCACCATGGGCATGGGCCAGGGCTGTGCGTGGCTCCCATGGATCCCACGGGCACCAGGACCAGGCAGGGCAGCAACGGGCACGGGGCGGGCAGCTGAGTGTGGGTGGGTGGCACAGAGGGAGCTGGCTTGGGTACTATGGCCATGGGGCACCAGAGCCATGGGGCACCACGGCCATGGGGCACCGCAGCCATGGGGCACTGTGGCAGTGGGGCACTGTGGCAGTGGGGCACTGTGGCAGTGGGGCACAGTGTGTCCCAGTGCTGTGGATTTCCATGCAGAGCCCCAGGGATGTTCCAGCTGCACCCCGAGGGCACAGCTGCCCAGTTTGGGGGCACAGGGCAGGGGATGTGACGGCACTGGGGGCACAGGACAGGAATGTGGCAGCTCTGGGGGCACAGCTGCCCATATTGGGGGCACAGGGCAGGGCTGTGGCAGCTCTGGGGCACAGGGCAGGGCTGTGGCAGCACTGGGGGCACAGGACCGGGCTGTGGCAGCCCTGAGGGCACAGCTGCCCATCTCGGGGGCACGGGGCAGGGCTGTGGCAGCCCTGGGGGCACAGGACCGGGCTGTGGCAGCTCTGGGGGCACAGGGCAGGGCTGTGGCAGCTCTGTGGGCACAGCTGCCCATCTCGGGGGCACAGGACCGGGCTGTGGCAGCTCTGGGGGCACAGGGCAGGCTGTGGCAGCTCTGGGGGCACAGGGCAGGGCTGTGGCAGCACTGGGGGCACAGCTGCCCATATTGGGGGCACAGGACCGGGCTGTGGCAGCTCTGGGGCACAGGACCGGGCTGTGGCAGCTCTGGGGCACAGGACCGGGCTGTGGCAGCTCTGGGGCACAGGACCGGGCTGTGGCAGCTCTGGGGCACAGGACCGGGCTGTGGCAGCTCTGGGGGCACAGGGCAGGCTGTGGCAGCCCCGGGCAGCGGGGCCGTGCTGCCGCAGCTCCGCCCGCTCTGTGCCCGCCGGCCCCGGCCCCTCCCGGGCCTCCCCTCGCCCCCCCCCGGCCTCTCCTCCCTCCCCGCTCCCCCTGCGCGGCCTCTTCCTGCTCGGCTGCTGCTGCCGGGATCCGCTGGGGCTCAGGTGAATCCCACCCCGTGCCGTGCCAGGGCCTGCCCCCGTGCCCGCTGTGTGCCCGCCGTGTGCCCGCTGTGTGCCCCCCGTGCCCCCCGTGCCCGCCGTGTGCCCGCCGTGTGCCCCCCGTGCCCACCGTGTGCCCGCGGTGCCCAGAGCAGGGACAGCCCCCGGTGCTGGCAGCTGTGTGGGCACAGGGGCAGGATCACTCCTGAGGCCTGTTCCTGCCATGTTGGCACACGCGTGCTGCCAGCGCCAGGCCGGGCCACAGTGCCAGGGATGGGGCATGGGGCACTGCCAGCTGCTCCTGTGCACCCCAAAGCAGGCACTGCCCGCTCCAGGGGTGCCCAGCTCCTGCTGCTGGCCCTCGTGCCCAGGGAGCCTCATGGCTGCCCGCAGGCCTGTGCTGGGGGTGCCCACAGGGCCCTGCTGCATTCTGTGGTGCAGGGTTTGGTGGGTGGCAGCTGTGGCACATGTCCCAAGCCAGCCATGGCACGGTGGCACAGGGCCCTGCTGCTTTCTGTGGTGCAGGGTTTGGTGGGTGGCAGCCATGGCACGGTGGCACAGGGCACGAGGGTCACCTGCTGGGGCTGTGCCATGGCCCAAGCATGGCAGGAGCCACTGTCACCCTCCTCAGTGCCCAGGTGCAGCCACTGTCACCCTCCCAAGTGCCCTGGTGCTGCCAGCCTGGCGATGCCACGATGCTCCCACCTGGGCAGGTGCCCGTCCCCAGCGGTGCCCGCGGTGCCCGTGGCCCCGTGCCCTGCCCGGGGGTGTAACCATCCTGTCTGTGTGTGCCTGGCAGGGGGAAGAGGAGCCCGAGGAGACCCCGAGCAAGGAGGAGAAGCAGGAGCCAGGCACGCCCATGAGGAAGGCCGGGCGGCCCGGGAGGAAGCGCAAGCATGCCCAGGTGAGCTGTGGGCACGGTGCCAGCTGGGGGCACTGGGTGTGCCCGCGGGGCTGCACTGGTGACAGACAGCTCCTGCCATGCCATGGGCTGCCCCGTGTGCCAGGGTGCTGAGGCAGAGCAGCCCCAGGGCTGTCCCTCCCCTCCTGTGCCCTCCTGTGCCCTCCTGTGCCCGGGGGCACTGTCCCACCCCGTTGGCTCTGCTCCACCGGGCATTCCCTCCCTGCCTGGGTGGCTCTGACCGTGCCCCCCACCCTGGGAGCAGAGCCCCCTCAGGGTCTCCCCAGCTCCTGCCCATGGCTGATGCCCACCCAGCGCTCAGCCCTGGCTGTGCCACAGGCACTGTGCCCACTGGGGTCAGCTGGGAGCCAGGGGTGTGCTGGGACAGGTGCCAGGGCTGGGGACACTCGTGGCTGGTCCCTTCCAGCCGTGGTGTGTCCCAGTGCCACTGGGGAGCCAGCTCCCTGCAGGGTGCCCAGGTGGCACCTGGCTGGTGCCACGATGAGCTGGGTGTGAGAGGAGCAGGGGGAAGGAGCCCTTGGGCTGTGCCAGGCTCAGACAGTGTCCCCAGGCCTCAGTCCCACAGTGGGGGACAGGGGTGACAGCCAGGCCCAGGGTGGTGAGGGGACAGGGGTGACAGCCATGCCCAGGGGGATGAGGGGACAGGGGGTGACAGGCCCAGGGTGATGAGGGGACAGGGGGTGACAGGCCCAGGGTGGTGAGGGGACAGGGGTGACAGCCAGGCCCAGGGTGGTGAGGGGACAGGGGGTGACAGCCCCAGGGGGATGAGGGGACAGGGGGTGACAGGCCCAGGGTGGTGAGGGGACAGGGGGTGACAGACAGGCCCAGGGGGATGAGGGGACAGGGGTGACAGGCCCAGGGTGGTGAGGGGACAGGGGGTGACAGACAGGCCCAGGGGGATGAGGGGACAGGGGTGACAGCCAGGCCCAGGGGGATGAGGGGACAGGGACCGAGCAGGGCCAGGGGGATGAGGGGACAGGGGTGACAGGCCCAGGGGGTGATGGGACAGGGGTGACAGGCCCAGGGTGATGAGGGGACAGGGGGTGACAGCCAGGCCCAGGGGGTGACAGGCCCAGGGTAATGAGGGGACAGGGGGTGACAGCCAGGCCCAGGGGGTGACAGGCCCAGGGGGATGAGGGGACAGGGGGTGACAGGCTCAGGGGGATGAGGGGACAGGGGTGACAGGCCCAGGGTGATGAGGGGACAGGGGTGACAGGCCCAGGGGGATGAGGGGACAGGGGGTGACAGCCAGGCCCAGGGGGATGAGGGGACAGGGGGTGACAGCCAGGCCCAGGGGGTGACAGGCCCAGGGGGATGAGGGGACAGGGGGTGACAGGCCCAGGGGGATGAGGGGACAGGGGTGACAGGCCCAGGGGGATGAGGGGACAGGGGTGACAGGCCCAGGGTGGTGAGGGGACAGGGGGTGACAGCCATGCCCAGGGGGATGAGGGGACAGGGGGTGACAGCCATGCCCAGGGGGATGAGGGGACAGGGGTGACAGGCCCAGGGTGGTGAGGGGACAGGGGGTGACAGCCAGGCCCAGGGGGATGAGGGGACAGGGGGTGACAGGTCCAGGGGGATGAGGGGACAGGGGTGACAGGCCCAGGGGGATGAGGGGACAGGGGGTGACAGCCAGGCCCAGGGGGATGAGGGGACAGGGGTGACAGGCCCAGGGTGGTGAGGGCACAGGGACCGAGCAGGGCCTGGGGGACAAACAGGGCTGAGGCCGCTCCACCCCTGGACGGCTGCGGATCCTTCTGGGAGGAGCTTCGGGCACCAAAAGGGCTCGGGCTGGGCTGGGAGGTGTCGGGTCCGAGCTGCCTGTGCTGAGAGCCCTGATCCTGACCCCTGATCCTGATCCCTGATCCTGATCCTGATCCCTGACCCCTGATCCTGATCCCTGATCCCAATCCCTGATCCTGATCCTGATCCTGATCCTGATCCTGATCCTGATCCCTGACCCCTGATCCCTGATCCCTGATCCTGATCCCCATCCCTGATCCTGATCCCGATCCCTGATCCTGATCCCTGATCCTGATCCCTGACCCCTGATCCCTGATCCTGATCCTGATCCTGATCCTGATCCCTGACCCCTGATCCCTGATCCTGATCCTGATCCCCATCCCTGATCCTGATCCCTGATCCCGATCCCTGACCCCTGACCCCTGATCCCAATCTCTGCCATGCCGGTGCCAGGGTCACAGCACTGCTGGGGCAGTGTCACCCGGGTTGTTGGCAGTGTCACCCGGGGCAGTGTCAGTGTCACCCGGGTCGGGGCAGTGTCACCTGGGTTGTTGGCAGTGTCACCCGGGTTGGGGCACTCTCAGTGTCATTGTCACCCGGGTTGGGGCACTCTCAGTGTCACTGTCACCCGGGTCGGGGGCACTCTCAGTGTCACTGTCACCCGGGTCAGGGGCACTCTCAGTGTCACTGTCACCCGGGTCGGGGGCACTCTCAGTGTCACTGTCACCCGGGTTGGGGCACTCTCAGTGTCACTGTCACCCGGGTCAGGGGCACTCTCAGTGTCACTGTCACCCGGGTCGGGGGCACTCTCAGTGTCACTGTCACCCGGGTCGGGGCTGGCCGGGTCCCCCCGGGCCGGGAGGAGCGGGCAGGGCAGGGCGGGGCGGGGCGGGGCAGGGGCAGGGCGGGGCAGGGCAGGGCAGGGCAGGGGGAGGGCGGGGCAGGGCAGGCGCTGCTGGAGATCAGAGCTGGCACGGGAGGGCACTGCAGGGACAGCCCGGGGACAGCCCGGGGACAGACCAGGGACAGCCCGGGGACAGCCCGGGGACAGACCAGGGACAGCCCGGGGACAGACCAGGGACAGCCTGGGGACAGCCCGGGGACAGACCAGGGACAGCCTGGGGACAGACCAGGGACAGCCCAGGGACAGCCTGGGGACAGCCCGGGGACACCATGGGGACAGCCCGGGGACAGACCAGGGACAGCCTGGGGACAGACCAGGGACAGCCCGGGGACAGACCAGGGACAGCCCAGGGACAGCCTGGGGACAGACCAGGGACAGCCTGGGGACAGCCCGGGGACACCATGGGGACAGCCTGGGGACAGCCCAGGGACAGCCTGGGGACAGACCAGGGACAGCCTGGGGACAGCCTGGGGACAGCCTGGGGACAGCCTGGGGACAGACCAGGGACAGCCTGGGGACAGCCTGGGGACAGCCTGGGGACAGACCAGGGACAGACCAGGGACAGCCTGGGGACAGACCAGGGACAGCCTGGGGACAGCCTGGGGACAGCCCGGGGACAGCCTGGGGACAGCCTGGGGACAGCCTGGGGACAGCAGGGCTGGGCTGTGACACCTGCGGGGCTGGGCTGTGACACCTGCGGGGTGGCTGCGGCCCCCAGGCCCTGGCACCATGGAGGGATGGCAGCAGTGCCAGGGCAGCGGGCACAGCCTGCCCAGAGCCAGGGCGGTGCCCGTCCCTGTGTGCTCCGACAGTGCCACACTGTGCCAGGGCTGGGACTGGTGCTGTGCCAGGGCTGGGGCTGGTAGGAAAGCTGGTACTGGTGCCAGAGCTGTGCCAGTGCTGGTGCCAGCACTGGCCCTTTGTCCGGCAGCTCCAGTGCCAGGAGAGCAGAGCTGGCATGGCCAGCCCCAGGCAGTGCCAGGGCAGCCCCTGCGGATGTGAGCCACTAAAAATCTCCTCCCTGAGGAGAACTCGCTGTGCCAGGGGTACCAGGGCAGGCTGAGGGCAGCTGGCACTGCCGTGGGCACAGCCTGGCCCTGGGGGTGCCCAGCACCTGTGCCCAGGTGGGCAGGCAGTGCCCGAGGGGCCTGGCCCTGGTCAGTGCTGTGAGAGGGCACAGGGAGCTAGGTGGGCACAGCCCCGTGGGGATGGGTGTCACGGTGTGGGTGAGCTGTGCCAGGCTGTGCCAGGCTGTCCTGTGCTGTGCTGTGCCATGCTGAGCCATGCCATGTCTCCAGGACCAGCGTCCCCAGTGCCAGCTGTGCCTGGCAGAGGGACACCCCTGTGGGTGACAGGGGCACCTTCCTTGGGCTGGGGTGGGCACGAGAGTCCCCAACACCAAGTGCCACCCCCGTCATCCCCTCGGGGAGTGTCCCCAGTGTCACTTGGTGTCCCCAGGGCAGTGGGGAGGGCACAGGGAGTGTCCCCAGTGTCCCTCGGTGTCCCCGGGGCATTGGGGAGGGCACGGGGAGTGTCCCCAGTGTCCCCAGTGTCCCTCGGTGTCCCCGGGGCATTGGGGAGGGCACAGGGAGTGTCCCCAGTGTCCCTCGGTGTCCCCAGGGCAGTGGGGAGGGCACAGGGAGTGTCCCCAGTGTCACCCTGTGCCTGGGGGAGTGTCCCCAGTGTCCCCAGTGTCCCTCGGTGTCCCCAGGGCACTGGAAGGGCTCGGGCTGTGCCGCCTCCTTGGCGGGGCCCAGCCCCGGGCAGGGAGCAGCAGAAGGGCAGAGCAGGAAACAGCGGCTGGGGGGGCAGGAAGGGACAGAGGGGACAGGGAGGGGACAGGGACAGGGACAGGGACAGGGACAGGGAGGGGACAGGGAGGGGACAGCCCATCACAGGGTGGCTCCCGGTGAGCCGGGCTCCGGTCCCGGCCCAGGTGGGGGTGCTGGGGTGCCAGGCTGGCCAGGGCAGCTGTGCGGGGCTGGCACTGGGTGCTGGCAGGGTGGCACGGACGGGGCCGTGCTGGGTGTCCGTGTGTCCCTGTCCTGGCAGGGGACACGGTGACTGTCCTGTGCCAGTGTGCCAGGACCCCCTGCCCAGCACGACTCCTTGGCAGCCCCGTGTTGTCCGCCCAGGCGGTGCCCAAAGCCTGGCAGCGCCCAGGGCAGCCTGTGCCAGGTGTGCCCAGCACCCCACAGTGGCTGAGTACCCTCCCCAATGCCCTGGGGACACCGAGGGACACTGGGGACACCCCACAGTGCCATCCCCAATGCCCTGGGGACACTGGGGACACTGGGGACACTCCCCGTGCCATCCCCAATGCCCTGGGGACACTGGGGACACTGGGGACACTCCCCGTGCCATCCCCAATGCCCTGGGGACACTGGGGACACTGGGGACACCCCACAGTGCCAACCCCGATGCCCTGGGGACACCAAGTGACACTGGGGACACCCCACAGTGCCCGAGCCCCCTGGGCCTGTCCCAGCGAGGGGCTGGGCTGAGCTCCCTCAGCATCCCTGAACCCACAGCCCCCCAAAATCCCACAGAGCCCCCTGAACCCCACAGAGACCCCCTGAATCCCACACATCCCCAAACCCCCCACAGCCCCCCAAAATCCCCCAGAGCCCCCCTGAACCCCACAGCCCCCCTGAACCCCCCAGTGTCCCCCGTGTCCCCAGTGTCCCCCATGTCCCCATGTCCCCCGTGTCCCCATGTCCCCCGTGTCCCCAGTGTCCCCAATGTCCCCAGTCCCCCCAGTGTCCCCATGTCCCCAATGTCCCCAATGTCCCCAGTGTCCCCAGTGGCCCCATGTCCCCCGTGTCCCCAGTGTCCCCAATGTCCCCAGTCCCCCCAGTGTCCCCAGTGTCCCCAATGTCCCCAGTATCCCCCGTGTCCCCAATGTCCCCAGTGTCCCCAGTGTCCCCAGTGTCTCCCGTGTCCCCAATGTCCCCAATGTCCCCAATGTCCCCAGTGTCCCCCGTGTCCCCCATGTCCCCAGTGTCCCCAATGTCCCCATGTCCCCAGTGTCCCCAGTGTCCCCAGTGTCCCCAATGTCCCCAGTGTCCCCATGTCCCCAGTGTCCCCCATGTCCCCAGTGTCCCCAGTGTCCCCATGTCCCCAGTGTCCCCAGTTTCCCCAGTGTCCCCAGTGTCCCCCGTGTCCCCAATCCCCCCAATGTCCCCAATCCCCCCAGTGTCCCCAATGTCCCCCTGTCCCCGTGTCCCCGTGTCCCCAGCCCCTCCCGCGCTGCAGCGCTGTTCCGGTCCCGTTTCCTGCCGGTCCCTCCCCGCCCCTGCATTGTTCTCTCTCGGATGCGGCCCCGGCGGGGGCGGGAGCGGGGCCGGGGGTGCCGGGACCCCTCGGCTGCGTCGGGAGTGGCACCGGGACCCCCCGGGGCCGGCCTGGTGCCCCACATCGGGGACAGGGGGTGCTGCAATGGCCGGGACTGGGACCTGTCTGGGTTTGGGATCATTCCCGGTCTGGGACCTGTCCTGATCTGGGACCTGTCCTGGTTTGGGACTTGTACTGGTTTTGGATCCGTCCTGGTTTAGGACCTGTCCTGATCTGGGACTCATCCTGGTTTGGGGCCCATCCTGGTCTGAACCCTGTCCTGGACTGGGACCTGTCCTGAGTGGGACCTGTCCTGGTTTGGGACCTGTCCTGATTTAGGATCAGTCCTGATTTAGGATCAGCCCTGGTTTAGTATTTGTCCTGATCTGAGACCCATCCTGGACTGGGACCTGTCCTGGTTTGGGATCTGTTGTGGTCTGAGCCCTGTCCTGGTTTGGGACCTGTCCTTGTCTGGGCCCTGTCCTGGACTGGGACCTATCCTGTGTGGGACCCATCCTGGTTTGGGACCAGTTCTTGTCTAGGCCCTGTCCTGGACTGGGACCTGTCCTGGTCTGGAACCCATCCTTGTCTGGGACCCATCCTGATTTGGGACCCATTCTGGTTTAGGACCTGTCCTGATTTAGGACCTGTCCTTGTCTGGGACCTGTCCTTGTCTGGGACCTGTCCTGGTTTAGGACCCATCCTGGTTTAGGACCCATCCTGGTTTAGGACCCGTCCAGTGTGGGACCCATCCCAGGCAGCCCATAGAGGGACAGCCCATGGGGGTCAGGCCAGGGGCTCCTGTGCCCCGTGGCACCAGTTGGTGACCTCAGGGAGGCAGCAGTGCCCGTCACCTGCCATGCCCTGGAGCTCGTGCCCCGGTGCCCTGGCACTGGGCAGCACTGTGGGCTCTCACCAAGGCCCCCAGCTGGGCTGTGTCCCCCCCTGGGCTGTCACCAAATGGGACATTGTGGCACCTGTACTTCACTGGGGACAGGCAGGAGGGGTTCCCTGCCCACCGTGCCAGCCTGGCATCATGCTGTGCCACCCTGGCTGCCCACCGTGCCACCCTGGCATCATGCTGTGCTGTGGGAGAGCACCAGGGCCACCAGGAGGGAGTGGCAGCAGCTCCAGGGTCTGCCTGGGGTGCTCAGGGCCAGGGCTGGGCTGGGCTGAGCTGAACTGAACTGTGCTAAGCTGTGCCTGTCACACACACACACAACACACACCTGTCACATACACCTGTCACATACACACACACCTGTCACACACACACACAACACACACCTGTCACACACACACACACACACACACCTGTCACACACACACACACACACACCTGTCACATACACACACCTGTCACATACACACACACACACACACACACCTGTCACACACACACACCTGTCACACACACACACACACACACACACACACACACACCTGTCACATACACCTGTCACACACACACACCTGTCACACACACACACACACCTGTCACATACACACACATACACACACCTGTCACACACACACACACACACACCTGTCACATACACACACACACACACCTGTCACATACACACACACACCTGTCACACACACACACACCTGTCACACACACACACCTGTCACACACACACACACACCTGTCACATACACCTGTCACATACACACACACACACACACACACACACACCTGTCACACACACACACCTGTCACACACACACACCTGTCACATACACACACACACACACCTGTCACACACACACACACACACATACACACACACACCTGTGACACACACACATACACACACCTGTCACACACACACACACCTGTCACACACACACACACACACCTGTCACACACACACACATACACACCTGTCACATACACACACACACACACACCTGTCACACACACACACACCTGTCACACACACACACACACCTGTGACACACACACATACACACACCTGTCACACACACACACATACACACCTGTCACATACACGTGTGTCACACACCTGTCACACACACACCTCTCACACACACACACACACATACACACGTGTCACACACGTGTCACACACACACACCTGTCACACACACACCTGTCACATACACACACCTGTCACACACACACACCTGTCACACACCTGTCACACACACACCTGTCACACACACACACACACACACACCTGTCACACACACACACCTGTCACACACACACACGCCCCTGTGTGTTTGACACTCCTGAGAGTGCCATGGTGGGGTGTCCTGGTCCCAAGGGTGTCACACCCATGTGTCCTGGCCCTGGGGCTGCTGTGACACCGTGTCCTGGTCCCAGTGTCCCTTTGACACCCTCATGACCCTGGCACACCTGGCACACCCGGGGTGGCACTGGGTGTCCTGGTCCCAGTGTCCCTTTGGCAGCCGCCCCTGGCACACCTGGCACACCCGGGGTGGCACTGGGTGTCCTGGTCCCAGTGTCCCTTTGGCAGCAGCCCCTGGCACACCCGGGGTGGCACTGGGTGTCCTGGTCCCAGTGTCCTTTTGGCAGCAGCCCCTGGCACAGCTGGCACACCCGGGGTGGCACTGGGTGTCCTGGTCCCAGGCAGCAGCCCTGGCACAGCTGGCACACCCGGGGTGGCACTGGGTGTTCTGGTCCCAGTGTCCCTTTGGCAGCAGCACCTGGCACACCTGGCGTGCCCAAGGTGGCACTGGGTGTCCTGGTCCCAGTGTCCCTTTGACAGCAGCAGCCCCTGGCACACCTGGCACACCCGGGGTGGGACTGGGTGTCCTGGTCCCGGCAGCAGCCCCTGGCACACCTGGCACACCCAAGGGGGGACTGGGTGTCCTGGTCCCAGAGTCCCTTTGGCAGCAGCAGCCCCTGGCACAGCTGGCACACCCGGGGTGGCACTGGGTGTTCTGGTCCCAGTGTCCCTTTGGCAGCAGCCCTGGCACAGCTGGCACACCCGGGGTGGCACTGGCCCTTTCCAGCACGGTGTTCTCCCGCCCCCCCCGTGTGCCACCACCAACCGCCCCTCGCCCTTGCCCCGCAGGCGGAGAGCAGTGACAGCCCCAAGGACACGGCGGCCGTGCCCAAGTGCCCCCCGGCGTGCCCCGAGGCCAGCCCCGCCGAGCCGCTGCCCAACGGGGACGTGGAGGGCGACGCCGAGGAGGCCGGGGGCAGCCCCCGGGGCGGGCGGCCCGAGGAGGACGAGGCGCAGAGCCCCGCGGACGGGGAGGGCGGCCGGGCCCTGGAGAACGGGCGCTGCACCCCCAAGGAGGGGCTGGACGCCCCCCGCCGACGAGGGGGACATGGCCCCCGCCGACCCCCAGAAGAAACGCGGCAGGAGGAAACTCCTGGAGGGAGCAGAGAAAGGTGAGAGCACGGCCGGGGGCTCCCTGCTCGGGGGACTGGGTACCGGGGAGCAACGGGGACCGACGGGGACCAATGGGGACCAATGGGGACCAACAGGGACAACAGGGACCAACAGGGACCAACAGGGACCAATGGGGACCAAAAGGGACCAACGGGGACCAACGGGGACCAATGGGGACCAACGGGGACAACAGGGACCAACAGGGACCAACAGGGACCAACGGGGACCAATGGGGACCAACGGGGACAACAGGGACCAACGGGGAGCAACGGGGAGCAACGGGGACCGACGGGGACACCAGGGATGACCAGGGACATCAGGGACCAACAGGGACCAACGGGGACCAACAGGGACCAATGGGGACCAACAGGGACCAACAGGAACCAACAGGGACACCAGGGACCAACGGGGACAACAGGGACCAACGGGGACCAACAGGGACCAACGGGGACCAACAGGGACCAATGGGGACCAACAGGGACACCAGGGACCAACGGGGACCAACAGGGACCAACAGGGACCAACAGGGACACCAGGGACCAATGGGGACCAACGGGGACCAACAGGGACCAACAGGGACCAACAGGGACACCAGGGACCAACGGGGACCAACAGGGACACCAGGGACCAACGGGGACCAACAGGGACCAACAGGGACCAACGGGGACCAACAGGGACCAACAGGGACCGACGGGGACCAACAGGGACCAACAGGGACACCCAGAGACACCAGGGACTGACAGGGACCAATGGGGACCAACGGGGACACCAGGGACATCAGGGACCAACAGGGACCAACGGGGACAACAGGGATGACCAGGGACATCAGGGACCAACGGGGACATCAGGGACCAACGGGGACCAACAGGGACCAATGGGGACACCAGGGACCAACGGGGACCAAGAGGGATCAACAGGGATGACCAGGGACCAACAGGGACCCCGGGGACACCAGGGACCACCAGGGATGCCCAGAGACCCCCAGCCCCCCGGGGACCTCCAGCCCTCAGGCAGGCAGCACCTGCCTCCAGCTCCCGAAGGACCCGAGGGACCCCCAGAGACCCCCAACACCCTGGAGACCCCTGGCCCCCAGGGACCACCAAGGACCTGAGGGACACCAAACCCCTCAGGGACCCCAGTCCCCCAGAGACCCCCAGCCTCTCAGGAACCCCCAGCCCCCCAGAGCCCCCCAGCCCCCAGGGACCCCTAGCCCCGGTGTGACACCTGCAGGGAGGGGGTGAGCCCGGGGACAGGAGCACAGGTCACAGAGGTCACAGCACGGGCTGGAGCCAGGTGGTCCCTCTGGACCCCGGGACAGCCTTCTGAGCATCCCCAGCTCTGGCACTGGGGCCTTCCTGACTGGAACCATCACAGACTGACTGGGCAGGGAGGGTCCGGATGGACGGGGAGCTGGGATGGAGCTGGAAAAGGCTGGGATGGAGCTGGAAAAGGCAGGGATGGAGCTGGAAAAGGCTGGGATGGAGCTGGAGCAGGCAGGGATGGAGCTGGAAGAGGCATGGCTGGAGTAGGCAGGGATGGAGCTGGAAAAGGCTGGGATGGAGCTGGAAAAGGCAGGGATAGAGCAGGAAGGGGCTGGGATGCAGTTGGAAGAGGCAGGGATGGAGCTGGGACATCCCAGGATGGAGCTCAAGAGGCTGGCGTGGCTGGGGCAGGCAGGGATGGGGCTGGAAGAGTCAGGGATGGAGCTGAAATAGGCTGGGACAGAACTGGGACAGGCAGAGATGGCTGAGGCAGGGATGGAGCTGGAATGGGCAGGGACAGAGCTGGGGATGGAGCTGGAAAAGGCAGCCAGGGATGGCTGGGACAGGCAGGGATATCTGGGGCAGGCAGGGATGCAGCTGGCAGAGGCAGGGCCAGAGCTGGAAGAGGAGGGCAGGGATGGCCAGGGCAGGCTGGGATAGGCTGGGATGGGGCTGAGACAGGCAGGGATGGAGCTGGCAGAGGCAGGGATAGGGCTGGCAGAGGCAGGGATGGCCAGGGCAGGCTGAGATAGGCTGGGATGGGGCTGGGGCAGGCAGGGATGGGGCTGGCAGAGGCAGGGATAGGGCTGGCAGAGGCAGGGATGGCCAGGGCAGGCTGGGATAGGCTGGGATGGGGCTGGGGCAGGCAGGGATGGGGCTGGCAGAGGCAGGGATAGGGCTGGCAGAGGCAGGGATAGGGCTGGCAGAGGCAGGGATGGGGCTGACAGAGGCAGGGATGGCCGGGGCAGGCTGGGATAGGCTGGGATGGGGCTGGGGCAGGCAGGGATGGAGCTGGCAGAGGCAGGGATGGCCGGGGCAGGCAGGGATGGGGCTGGAAGGTGCTGGGATGCAGCTGGCAGAGGCAGGGATGGCTGAGGCACACAGGGATGCCCGGGGCAGGCAGGGTTGCAGCTGGCAGAGGCAGGGTTGGAGCTGGCAGAGGCAGGGATGGCTGAGGCTGAGGCAGGCAGGGATGGGGCTGGCAGAGGCAGGGATGGCGCTGGAAGGCACTGGGTTGCAGCTGGCAGAGGCAGGGATGGGGCTGGCAGAGGCAGGGATGGCGCTGGAAGGCGCTGGGATGCTGCTGGCAGAGGCAGGGATGGCTGAGGCAGGCAGGGATGGGGCTGGCAGAGGCAGGGATGGCTGAGGCAGGCAGGGATGGGGCTGGCAGAGCAGGGATGGCGCTGGAAGGCGCTGGGATGGCGCTGGCAGAGCAGGGATGGCGCTGGAAGGCGCTGGGATGCTGCTGGCAGAGCAGGGATGGCTGAGGCAGGCAGGGATGGGGCTGGCAGAGGCAGGGATGGCTGAGGCTGAGGCAGGCAGGGGTGGCGCTGGCAGAGCAGGGATGGGGCTGGAAGGCGCTGGGATGCTGCTGGCAGAGCAGGGATGGCGCTGGAAGGCGCTGGGATGCAGCTGGCAGAGCAGGGATGGCGCTGGAAGGCGCTGGGATGCTGCTGGCAGAGCAGGGATGGGGCTGGAAGGCGCTGGGATGCTGCTGGCAGAGCAGGGCCGGCGGGGTGGATGCCGGAGGAGCCGCACGCCGCAGATGCTGCCGCAGTCACGAGGCGCAGCCGCAGCCGCGCTCGGGGGGAGCGGGGGGAGCTCCGGGCAGCCCCCCCGAGGGCAAACGGGCCCGGCCGAGGCTGCAGGAACGGGCGGGCAGCGCCTGGAACACCCGGCACAGCCGGCACTCCCGGCACTCCCGGCACACCCGGAGCACCCGGCACACACGGCACACACGGCACACACGGAACACACACAGCACACACGGAACACACAGCACACACGGCACACACGGAACGCACACACGGAACACACGGAACACACAGCACACACGGCACACACGGCACACACGGAACACACGGAACACACAGCACACACGGCACACACGGCACACACGGAACACACGGAACACACAGCACACACGGAACACACGGAACACACGGAACACACAGCACACACGGAACACACAGCACACACGGCACACACGGAACACACGGCACACACAGAACACACGGTACACACGGCACACACGGAACACACGGCACACACGGCACACCCGGAGCACCCGGCACACATGGCACACACGGCACACCCGGCACACACGGAACACACGGCACACACGGCACACACGGCACACACAGCACACACGGCACACACGGCACACACGGCACACCCGGCACACACAGAACACACGGCACACCCGGCACTCACGGCACTCACGGCACACACGGCACACACGGCACACACAGAACACACGGAACACCCGGCACACACGGCACACACGGCACACACGGCACACCCGGCACACACGGCACACACGGCACACACGGCACACACGGCACACACGGAACACCCGGCACACACGGCACACACGGAACACACGGAACACACGGCACACACGGAACACCCGGCACACACGGCACACACGGCACACACGGCACACACGGAACACACGGCACACACGGCACACACGCACACACGGCACACACGGCACACACGGCACACACGGCACACATGGCACACACGGCACACACGGCACACACGGAACACACGGAACACACGGCACACACGGCACACACGGAACACACGGCACACACGGAACACACGGCACACACAGCACACACGGCACACACAGCACACACACGGCACACACGGAACACACAGCACACACGGCACACACAGAGTGCGAGCGGTGCCGGGGCCGGGCAGCTGTGAGGCTGCGGGAGAGAGCTCCAGACCTCCCTGCATCCATCATCCATCCATCCCTGCATCCCTCCCTGCATCCCTCCCTGCATCCATCCCTGCATCCCTCCCTGCATCCATCATCCATCCATCCCTGCATCCCTCCCTGCATCCCTCCCTGCATCCATCATCCATCCATCCCTGCATCCCTCCCTGCATCCATCATCCATCCCTCCCTGCATCCATCCCTGCATCCCTCCCTGCATCCCTCCATCCATCCATCCCTGCATCCATCCCTGCATCCATCCATCCATCCATCCATCCCTCCCTGCATCCATCCATCCATCATCCATCCATCCCTGTGTCACACTGTGCCACCCCAGGCTGCAGGGCACCATCCCCATGTCACATTGTGCCGCCCCAGTGCCCATGCCAGCTGCAGGGCATCATCCCAATGTCACACTGTGTCACCCCAGTGCCCGTGCCAGCTGCAGGGCACCATCCCCGTGTCACACTGTGCCACTGCAGTGCCCGTGCCAGCTGCAGGGCACCGTCTCCGTGTCACACTGCCACCCCGGTGCCCGTGCCAGCTGCAGGGCACCATCCCAATGTCACCCCGGTGCCCGTGCCAGCTGCAGGGCACCATCCCAATGCCACCCCGGTGCCCGTGCCAGCTGCGGGGTGCCCGCGGTGGGTGTGAGCCCCGTGTCGGCGCCGCCCCCGCTCCCCGGCGGTTCTCAGCCCCCGGAACCCTCGGGGTTTATTTTTAGCCGCTTTCCTGGCAGCGCTCTCGGGCAGAGCTGCGCGGATGTGCCGAGCACAGGAAGCAGCGGCGGGGCCGAGCCGCCTCCCCTTCCCCGGGGGGGTCCCTGCCCCGGACCCCAAACCCGCCGGGGCAGCGGCTGCACCCACCCGGCAGCGACCCCCGCCCGGCACGGGGGGCTCTGGACAGGCAGGGAGGGCTCTGTGGGGGGCTCTGGACGGGGTTTAGGGGACCCCTCTCCCCCTGGAGCTCCGGGTGGGGGTCCCACCTTCCCCTGGAGCCCTGGGTGGGGGTCCCACCTTCCCCTGGAGCCCCGGGTGGGGGTCCCACCTTCCCCTGGAGCCCCGGGTGGGGGTCCCATCTCTCCCTGGAGCCCTGGGTGGGGGTCCCATCTCCCCCTGGAGCCCTGGGTGGGGGTCCCAGCGCCCTGCAGGGTCCCGGGGGTCCCAGCCCCACGCTGACCCTGACGGTCGCTCTCTCTCTGCTCCGTGTGCAGGCAAGGACGAGAAGGAGGAAAGCACCAACTTGGACAGCCTGAAAATGGAGGCAAGTACGGCCTGGGGCTGCCCCCTGTGAGGATGGGCACGGGAGATGGGCACAGCACATCCCAGATGGGCACAGCACACCAGGAGATGGGCACAGCACATCCCAGATGGGCACAGGCACCCAGGAGATGGGCACAGCACATCCCAGATGGGCACAGCACACCAGGAGATGGGCACAGCACATCCCAGATGGGCACAGCACACCAGGAGATGGGCACAGCACATCCCAGATGGGCACAGGCACCCAGGAGATGGGCACAGCACATCCCAGATGGGCACAGCACACCAGGAGATGGGCACAGCACATCCCAGATGGGCACAGCACACCCAGGAGATGGGGACGGCCCTCCCCAAAAGATGGGCACAGCCACTCCTGGAGGTGGGCATAGCCCCACAGCCCATCCCTGGAGGTGGCACAGCCCAGCAGGCAGTGTGGTGCTCCTCTGCCCACGGGCACCATCTCCCCCTGCTCCCTCAGCCCCAGGCAGATCCGTGCCTGGATGGTGCCAGTGGTGCCCACCAAGGTGCAGCTGTGATGCCATGGCCATGGCCTCCAGGGCATGTGCTGTGCCCCCTGTGCTGTGCCCCCTGTGCCGTGTCCCCTGTGCCGTGTCCCCTGTGCTGTGCCCAAGCACAACCCATGGCAGGTCCTGGCAGTGCCCTCACCCCTCTCTCTCTCGGTGCCCTGGCAGTGCCCTCAGCCCTGGCAGTGCCCTGGCAGTGTCCTCACCCCTGGCAGTGCCCTGGCAGTGCCCTCAGCCCTGTCTCTCTGTGCCCTGGCAGTGCCCTCACCTCTGGCAGTGCCCTCACCCCTGGCAGTGCCCTGGCAGTGCCCTCACCGCTCTCTCTGTGCCCTGGCAGTGCCCTCAGCCCTGGCAGTGCCCTCACCCCTCTCTCTGTGCCCTGGCAGTGCCCTCAGCCCTGGCAGTGCCCTGGCAGTGCCCTCAGCCCTGTCTCTCTGCCCTGGCAGTGCCCTCACCCCTGGCAGTGCCTTCACCCCTCTCTCTCCCCCTGGCAGTGCCCTCACTGCTCTCTCTGTGCCCTGGCAGTGCCCTCACCCCTCTCTCTCTGCCCTGGCAGTGCCCTGGCAGTGCCCTCACCCCTGGCAGTGTCCTGGCAGTGCCCTGGCAGTGCCCTCAGCCCCGTCTCTCTCTGCCCTGGCAGTGCCCTGGCAGTGCCCTCAGCCCCGTCTCTCTCTGCCCTGGCAGTGCCCTCACCCCTCTCTCTCTGCCCTGGCAGTGCCCTGGCAGTGCCCTCACCCCGGCAGTGCCCTGGCAGTGCCCTCACCCCTCTCTCTGCCCTGGCAGTGCCCTGGCAGTGCCCTCAGCCCCATCTCTCTGCCCTGGCAGTGCCCTCACCACTCTCTCTGTGCCCTGGCAGTGCCCTGGCAGTGCCCCCAGCCCTGGCAGTGCCCTGGCAGTGCCCTGGCAGTGCCCTCAGCCCCGTCTCTCCCGCAGGGCTCTCGGGGGCGGCTCCGGGGCGGGCTGGGCTGGGAGTCGAGCCTGCGGCAGCGGCCGATGCAGCGGCACACCTTCCAGGCCGGGGACCCCTACTACATCAGCAAGAGGAAACGCGACGAGTGGCTGGCACGCTGGAAGAGGGAGGTGAGGGCTGGCACCCGCGGGGTGGGCACCAAGGGGGCACTGAGCCCCGAGGGTCCCATGGCATGGGCAGGGTGGGCACACGGGGACACCAAGCCCCAAGGGTCCCATGGCATGAGCAGGGTGGGCACACGGGGCCGGTGAGCCCCGGGGCTGCCACAGCACCACTGGGGTGGGCACTGAGCCCCGAGGGTCCCACAGTGTTGGTGGCACAGAGCCTGGGCTGGGGCTGGCCAGGCACACAGGGGATGGTGGGCACAGAGCTCACAGGGCTCAGGTGGGCACACGAGGCAGAGCAGTGTGGCTGTGCCCTGGGGCTGGTGGAAAGCATGCTCCGTGCTGGCAGTGGTGTCACTGCCCCACTGGCACCGGAGCCTGGCACCCCGGCCCTGTTCCTCACCCCTGTGCCCGCGGGGCCACCCTCTCTTGGTAGCCACGGGCAGCAGACCCATCCTTGTCCCAGGGAATGTGCCAGCTGTCCTTTTCCTGCCCACGGCATGTGCCACCCATCCTTCTGCCGGGGGATGTGCCCCCATTCCTGCCTGTGGGATGGGATGTGCCCCCATTCCTGCCCCCGGGATGTGCCCCCGTTCCTGCCCACAGGATGGGATGTGCCCCCGTTCCTGCCCCCGGGATGTGCCCCCATTCCTGCCCGCAGGATGGGATGTGCCCCCGTTCCTGCCCACAGGATGGGATGTGCCCCCATTCCTGCCCCCGGGATGTGCCCCCGTTCCTGCCCACAGGATGGGATGTGCCCCCGTTCCTGCCCGCAGGATGGGATGTGCCCCCGTTCCTACCCCCGGGATGTGCCCCCATTCCTGCCCGCAGGATGGGATGTGCCCCCATTCCTGCCCGCAGGATGGGATGTGCCCCCGTTCCTGCCCCCGGGATGGGATGTGCCCCCGTTCCTGCCCCCGGGATGTGCCCCCGTTCCTGCCCCCGGGATGGGATGTGCCCCCGTTCCTGCCCCCGGGATGTGCCCCCGTTCCTGCCCACAGGATGGGATGTGCCCCCGTTCCTGCCCGCAGGATGGGATGTGCCCCCGTTCCTGCCCGTTTCCCGGGGAGCTGGCATGTGCCACAGCCGGGCTCGTGGCAGGAGCCTGGCACAGGCACGGGGCAGCCATGGTGCTGGCAGCTGCTCGTGGGCAGCAGGACAGGGGCCCTGTGAGTGCCCCGGGTCCCCATCACAGCCCTCACCCCGTTCTCAGCACTGTCCCCACTGCCAGCGGGTGTCATGGCAGTGTGTCCCCCCTTGTGCCACCTCCTTGGGTGCCAAGCACCCTCCTGCTGGCACCCACAGGGATGGTGGCACAGCCAGGGCATCCCAATGGGCATGGCCAGGCCGTGCTGTGGGGCACAGGGCATGGCTGACACAGCCGTGGTGTCCCCATGAGGCACAGGGCATGGCTGGCATGGCCACAGTGTGTCCCCATGGGGCACAGGGCATGGCTGGCATGACCCCAATGTCCCCATGGGTCAGTGCAGGGACACAGCTGGGGACAGTGCGGGGACAGGGACACTCGGGGTCAGTGCAGTGACACCCAGGGTCAGTGTGGGGACACGGGCACAGGGACAGGGACAGGGACAGGGACACCCAGGGCAGGTGCTGTCCCTCTCATGTCACATGGGGACAGGGACACCCAGGGCTGGTGCTGTCCCTCTCATGTCCACGCTGGGACCCTTCAGGCTGGGACCCCCCACCCTGTGCCAGCTGTGGAGATGGGGACAGAGGTGGGACCATGGGGATGGGATGGGATGGGATGGGATGGGATGGAATGGAATGGAATGGAATGGAATGGAATGGAATGGGATGGAATGGGATGGAATGGAATGGAATGGAGAGGGGATGGGAATGGCAGAAAGAGGGAGATGAGGATGAGGCTGGGGCAAGGACAGGGAATGGGGTGGGATGGGGATGGGGATGGGGATGGGGGTGGGGGTGGGGATGGGGATGGGATTGGGGATGGGGATGGGGGTGGGATGGGGATGGGGGTGGGGGTGGGATTGGGGATGGGGGTGGCAGTGCAGGTGGAATGAAGATGGAGATGAGGGTGGGGGTGAGGCAAGGACAGGGATTGGGGATGGGGGATGGGGTGGGATGGAGATGGGGCAGAGGATGGGGATGGAATGGGATGGGCACGAGGGTGGGGATAGAATGGGGATGGGGATGGGGATGGGGATGGGGATGGGGATGGGGATGGGGTGACAATGCAGGTGGAATGAAGAGGGAGATAAGGGTGGGGGTGAGGCAAGGACAGGGATTGGGGATGGGACCGGGACTGGGGATAGAATGGGGATCGGAATGGGGTGACAATGCAGGCGGAGTGATGATGAGGATGAGGCTGGGGCAAGGACAGGGAATGGGGATGGGGGTGGGATGGAGATGGGGCAGAGGATGGGGATGGGGGATGGGGGATGGAATGGGATTGGGGATGGGGATGGGAATGAGGGTGGGCATGGGCATGGGCATGGGGATGGGGGATGGGGGATGGCATGGGGATGGAATGGGGACGGGGTGGGGGTGAAGCAAGGACAGCGCTGGGGGTTGGAGTGGTGATGAGGATCAAGGTGGGGGTGGACAGGGCTGCCAGCGCTGCCGGTGGCCCCAGGGCAGAGATCAGAGATCGCTCGGGACAATGGTCCAGCGGGGATACCCAGCCGATGTCCCTTAACGACCGGCGATGGGACATTTCCTGTCCCCTCGGGCAGAGCGGGGCCCCGGTGGGACCGGCACCGAGGGGGGGACACGAGGTCCTGCTGTGACCCCGTCCCAGCCACTCCGGGTGTCACCCACCCCGTGTCCTTTGGGCCAGGGCCGCTCGTGTCCCCAAACATGCCAGGTCCCCAAAGGCCGAGCTGGGGGTGGCAGGGCAGGGTCCCGCTGTCCCCCGGGGTGACACCACCTGCAGAGGGGACCCGGGGGCACCGGGGACACCGGGAATGGCAGGGCCGGCCCTGGGCTGCGGGGACCCGAGCGTGTCCTGTCCGTACCGGGCCGAACCGGGACAGCGGGACAGTGCCAGGGACTGCACTGGGTGAACTGGGAACTGTGACCCCAGATTGGTGTCCATACTGGGCTGAACTGGGAACTGTGACCAGGGACTGTACTGGGCTGAACTGGGAACTGTGACCAGGGACAGCACTGGGTGAACTGGGAACTGTGACCAGGGACTGTACTGGGTGAACTGGGAACTGTGACCAGGGACTGTACTGGGTGAACTGGGCAGAGTGACCAGGGACAGCACTGGGTGAACTGGGAACTGTGACCAGGGACTGCACTGGGTGAACTGGGAACTGTGACCAGGGACTGCACTGGGCTGAACTGGGAACTGTGACCAGGGACTGTACTGGGTGAACTGGGCAGAGTGACCCCAGACTGGTGTCCATACTGGGCTGAACTGGGCAGTGTGACCAGTGTCCATCCCGGGCTGACCGGGCAGAGTGACCCCAGACCAGTGTCTGTACCGGGCTGAACTGGGCAGTGTGACCCCACACCAGTGACTGCACTGGGCTGAACTGGGCAGAGTGATCACAGACCAGTGTCCATACTGGGCTGAACTGGGCAGTGTGACCCCAGACCGGTGTCCATCCCGGGCCGAACCGGGCACAGTGACCCCAGACCGGTGTCCATCCCGGGCCGAACCGGGCACAGTGACCCCAGACCGGTGTCCATCCTGCCGGTGCAGCCAGACCGGTGTCCCCCCACCCCCCAGTCCCCAACTGGTGGCACTGGCGGCACTGGTGCGGGGGGCGGGGGCGGCTCCCTCCGTGCGGGGCGAGGCCCCCGGGGCGCCGCCGCCCCCGCCCCGTCCCGGCGCTCCGCACAAAGGCCGGGGGGCTGCGGCCCCGGGACAAAAGGCGGCGGGAGCGGCCCCGCGGCGTGCGGCGCAGCCAGCCCGGAGCGGAGCACGGCCCGTGAGTACGGGAGGGACGGGCCGGCACCGGGGCACGGGCGGGACAGCGGGGCCGGGCCGAGGAGCACCGCCACGGGGACTGCGGCCACACCGGGAGGACACCGGGACCGGGACCGGAGCGCTCGGGGCTCCGTTCGGTTCCTTGCCGGGACTCCGCTCGGCTTCGTCCGGTTCTGCTCGGAACCGTTCGGTTCTGCTCGGGACCGCTCGGATCTGTCCCGGAGGCCTCTCGGCTCTCTCCGTTCTTCTCGGCTCCGCTCGGCTCCGCTCGATTCGTCCCGAACCTTTCGGTTCTGCCCGGTCCCTTCGGTTTCGCTCGGTTCCCTTTGGGTCCGGCCCGAGCGCCGTTCGGGTCTCTTCGGCTCCTCTGGGTCACTCCGATTCCGCTCGGCTCTTTTCGGTTCCACTCGGGCCCTTTCGGTTCCCCTTCGGTTCCGGTCCGGCCCGTGCCCCCCGCGCCCCCCCCCCGCCCCCCAGCGCAGCCAACCAGCCGGGCCGGGAGGCACCACGTGACCCGGAGCCCAGACAAAGGGCCGCCGGGCTGACCCGCACCGGCCCGGCCGGCTCCGCGCGTTCCGGCTCCGCGCGTTCCGCCCCGGCCCGGGCCCGGCCGGTCCCGCGGGTACGTGAGCGGCACCGGCAGCACCGCGGGCCGGGCCGCACGGGGAGAGCCTACCGGGGCCAGGGGGCTCGAGGGGGGGCACCCGGAGAGGGTGACATGGACCGGGATGCGCTGCGAGGGTGCCGGGATAAGAACAGAGGGTACCGGGATGCGTGCGGGGGTCACGGGATGGACTCGGGGGTACCGGGATAAGAACAGAGGGTATCGGGATGGGCTCCGGGGCTCCCAGGACAAACACAGAAGGTACCGGGATAACCCCAGAGGGTACCGGGGTGGGCTCGGGGGTCCTGGCATGGGCCCCAGGGTAAGTTCTGGTGGTCCCGGGGGTCAGCGGGGGAAGCTGAGGCACGGGCGCTGGCCGCCATCCCCGCGGCGGGCTCCCCGGTGCTGTGCCGTGCCATGCCGTGCCATGCCGTGCCATGCCGTCCCCCAGGCCGAGAAGAAGGCCAAGGTGATCGCCGTGATGAACGTGGTGGAGGAGCCGGCGCGGGCCGAGGCGCAGAAGGAGGAGGAGGCCAGCCCCCCGCCCGGGCCGCAGCAGCCCACCGACCCCGCCTCGCCCAGCGTGGCCACCACGCCCGAGCCCGCCGTGGCCGAGGCCGGCGACAAGAACGCCTCCAAGTCGGCCGACGACGAGCCCGAGTACGAGGTGAGGGCCGGGCCGGACCAGGCCGTGGGGACACTGCCGAGGCAGCAGGGACACTGCCAGGCTGTGGGGACACTGCCGAGCTGTGGGGGACATTCCAGAGACACCGGGGACACTGCCAAGCTATGGGGACACTGCTGAGCCATGGGGGGGACACTGCTGAGCCGTGGGGGGGAACACTGCAGAGCCATGGGGACACCACTGAGACAGCAAGGACACTGCCAGGCTGTGAGGGGACACTGCCGAGCCAGGGGGGGACATTCCAGAGACAGCAGGGACACTGCTGAGCCATGGAGGGTCACTGCTGAGTCCAGGTGGGGACGCTACTGAGCCATGGGGACACTGCAGAGACAGCAGGGACACTGCCCAGCCATAGGGGGACACTGCTGAGGCAGGAGGGGACATCACTGAGTCAGGGCAGGGACACTCCTGAGCTGGGGTGACGCTGCTGAGCCCAGGAGGGGACACTGTCCAGCCATGGGGACATCCCAGGGCCCCATCTCCACCTGTGGAAGCAGCAGCTGCCTCTCCACCCTGCCAGGACCTGGCCCTGCCTCCAGGTGGGGCAGGAGGGGAGCCTGGTGGCACTGATCTGACCCTGCCCTGTCCCTGTCCCCTGCCCCTGTCCCTGCCCCTGTCCCCTGTCCTGTCCCTGTCCCTATCCCTGTCCCTATCCCTGTCTCTGTCCCTGTCCCCTGTCCCTGTCCCTGCCCCTGTCCCTGTCCTGTCCCTGTCCCTGTCCTGTCCTGTCCCTGTCCCTGTCCCTGTCCCTGTCCCTGTCCTGTCCCTGTCCCCTGTCCTGTCCCTGCCCCTGTCCCTGTCCCTGTCCCCGTCCCTGTCCCTGTCCCTGTCCCCGTCCCTGTCCCCTGTCCTGTCCCTGTCCCTGTCCCTGTCCTGTCCCTGCCCCTGTCCCTGCCCCTGTCCCTGTCCCTGCCCCTGTCCCCTGTCCCTGTCCCCTGTCCCTGTCCTGTCCCTGTCCCTGTCCCCTGCCCTGCCCCTGTCCCTGTCCTGTCCCTGTCCCTGTCCTGTCCCTGCCCCTGTCCCTGCCCCTGTCCCTGTCCCTGTCCCTGCCCCTGTCCCTGCCCCTGTCCCTGTCCCTGTCCCTGTCCCTGTCCCTGTCCCTGCCCCTGCCCCTGCCCCTGTCCCTGTCCCTGCCCTGTCCCCTGCCCTGTCCCCGTCCCTGCCCCTGTCCCCGCCCCCGTCCCTGTCCCTGTCCTGTCCCTGTCCCTGCCCCTGTCCCTGTCCCTGTCCCTGCCCTGTCCCTGTCCTGTCCCTGTCCCCCAGGACGGGCGCGGGTTCGGCATTGGCGAGCTGGTGTGGGGGAAGCTGCGCGGCTTCTCCTGGTGGCCCGGGCGCATCGTGTCCTGGTGGATGACCGGCCGCTCCCGCGCCGCCGAGGGCACCCGCTGGGTCATGTGGTTCGGGGACGGCAAGTTCTCCGTGGTGAGTGGCACCCGGGGGGCAGGGGACACCCCGAGGGGGCAGGGGACACCCCGAGGGGGTAGGTGACACCCCCAGGGGGTAGGTGACATCCCGGGGTGGTAAATGGCACCCTTCAGGGGTAAGTGGCACCCCCAGTATGGTGACACCCCAGCGTGGTAAGTGACACCCCTCGGGGGTAAGTGATACCCCAGGATGGGAAGTGGCACCCCAGGGTGGTAAGCAGCACCTTGGGGTGGTAAGTGACACCCCTTGGGGGTTAAGTGACGCCCCTTGTGCCTAAGTGACACAAGTGATCCTTGGGGGTAAGTGACACCCCGGGGTGGTGACACCCTGCAGGGGTAGGTGGCATCCCTTGGGGGGGTAGGTGACACCCCTCAGGGGTAAGTGGCACCCCTCGGGGATAGCTGACACCCAGGGGTGGTAAGTGGCACCCCTCGGGGGTGGTAAGTGGCACCCCATGGGGGTAGGTGACACCCCTCGGGATTGGTAAGGGGCACCCATCGGGGGTAAGGGGCACCCATCAGGGGTAAGTGGCACCCATCAGGGGTAAGTGGTACCCTCGGGGGTAAGGGGCACCCATCGGGGGTAAGGGGCACCCATCAGGGTTAAGTGGCACCCCAGGGTGACAGCAGGTGACACTGGTGTCCCCATGGCTGTGTCCTGTCCCTCCCCAGGTGTGTGTGGAGAAGCTGCTGCCCCTGAGCTCCTTCTCCAGCGCCTTCCACCAGGCCACCTACAACAAACAGCCCATGTACCGCAAGGCCATCTACGAGGTGCTGCAGGTGAGGGGACACTGCTGAGCCAGGGTGACACTGCCGAGTTGGGGGGTGACACTCCTGAGGCTTGGGGACACCTCTGAGCTGTGGGGGGACACCACCAACCATGGGGACACTGCAGACTTATGGGGGGACACTGCTGAGCCAGGGTGACACTGCTGAGCCCTGGGGACACTGCCGAGCCATGAGGACACTGCCGAGCCATGAGGACATTCCTGAGCCAGGGGGGACACTGCCAAGGCATGGGGACACTGCTGAGCCAGGGGGGATAGTGCAGAGCCCTGGGGACACTTGCCGAGCCATGGGGACACTGCTGAGCCCTGGGGACACTGCTGAACCCTGGGGACACTGCCCGGGAATGGGGACACTGCCGAGCCCTGGGGACACTGCTGAACCCTGGGGACACTGCCCAGGAATGGGGACACTGCTGAGCCCTGGGGACACTGCTGAACCCTGGGGACACTGCTGAGCCCTGGGGACACTGCCCGGGAATGGGGACACTGCCGAACCCTGGGGACACTGCTGAACCCTGGGGACACGGCCAAGCCATGGGGACACTACTGAGCCTGGGAGGTGACACTGCCAAGGCAATGGGGACACTGCTGAACCCTGGGGACACACCGAGCCATGGGGACATCCCAGGGCACTCCTCCACCAGTGGCAGCAGCAGCTCCCTCTCCACCCTGCCAGGACCCGGCCCTGCCTCTCCTCCTGCCCCACCTGGAGGTCTCAGAGGGGACAGGGGGTGTGGGGACCCCAAAGGACAGTGTGCTCCCTGAGGGGGCTTTGGGGTGTCCGGGATCAGCTGTGCCACACTGGGGGACCCTGGCTGTGGGGCTGCTGTGTGAGAGCAGCCCCAGGGAGCCCCGAGGCCGGGCTGGTGACACGTGTGACACCCACCCCCCCAGGTGGCCAGCAGCCGCGCCGGCAAGATCTTCCCAGCCTGCCCCGAGAACGACGAGAGCGACACGTCCAAGGTGGTGGAGATCCAGAACAAGCAGATGATCGAGTGGGCCCTGGGCGGCTTCCAGCCCTCGGGGCCCAAGGGGCTGGAGCCCCCCGAAGGTCAGCATGGGCTGGGGACACTGCCAGGGTGGCACCGGGGTGGGCACGGGGGGAATTGGGGGGACACATCCTGGTGATGTGACCTGATGGGGGGGACAGGACTGGGCACACTCCCAGGGTGTCACTGGCCTGGGCAGGGGGGTCCTGGGGGCTGGGGGGGCACAGCCCGGTGGTGTGACCCAATGGGGGGACAGGACTGGGGACACTGCCAGGGTGGCACCGGGGTGGACAGGGGCAGACTAGGGGACACACCCTGGTGGTGTGACCCAAATGGGGGGGACAGGACTGGGGATGCTCCCAGGGTGGCACCAGGGAGGGTAGGGAGGTGCCAGGGGGCTGGGGGGACACAGCCCAGTGATGTGACCCGATGTGGGGACAGGACTGGGGACACTCCCAGAGTGGCACTGGCCTGGGCTGGGGAGACACACCCTGGTGATGTGACCCGATGAGGGGACAGAACTGGGGACACTCACCCAAGGTGTCACCGGGGCGGGCAGGGAGGTACCAGGGGGCTGGGGGGGCACAGCCCGGTGATGTGATCCGATGTGGGGACAGGACTGGGGACACTCACCCAGGGTGTCACCGGGGTGGGCAGGGGGGACCCGGGAGGCTGGGGGGGCACAGCCCGGTGGTGTGACCCGATGTGGGGACAGGACTGGGGACACTCCCAGGGTGGCACTGGGGTGGGCAGGGGGGACCCGGGGGGCTGGGGGGCACACCCCGGTGATGTGACCCGATGTGGGGACAGGACTGGGGACACTCACCCAGGGTGTCACCGGGGTGTCACCGGGGTGGGCAGGGGGGACCCGGGGGGCTGGGGGGGCACACCCCGGTGGTGTGACCCGATGTGGGCACACCGCTGACGCCCCGCGGGTGCCCCAGAGGAGAGGAACCCCTACAAGGAAGTTTACACGGAGATGTGGGTGGAGCCCGAGGCCGCCGCCTACGCGCCGCCCCCGCCCGCCAAGAAACCCCGCAAGAGCACGACCCAGGAGAAGCCCAAGGTCAAGGAGATCATCGACGAGCGCACCCGAGGTACCCCCACACCCCCCTCCTCCCTCGGGGGTCCCTCCCTTCGCCCCCCTTGGCCAGGGCAGCCCCTGACTGTGCCCTGTCCCCAGAGCGGCTGGTGTACGAGGTGCGGCAGAAATGCAGGAACATCGAGGGTGAGTGAGGGGCTGGGCACGGCCCCAGCCGGGGGTGGGCTGGGGGCTGTCCCTGCACCCGGGTGGGCTGGGGGGGTTGTCCCTGCACCCGGGGGGGCTGTCCCTGCACCCGGGGGTGGGCTGGGGGGCTGTCCCTGCACCCGGGGGGTGGGCTGGGGGGCTGTCCCTGCACGGGGGGTGGGCTGGGGGCTGTCCCTGCCTGCCTGGGGATGGGCTGGGGGGCTGTCCCTGTCTGGGGATGGGCTGGGGGGGCTGTCCCTGCACCCGGGGGTGGGCTGGGGGGCTGTCCCTGCACCCGGGGGTGGGCTGGGGGGGTTGTCCCTGCACCCGGGGGGGCTGTCCCTGCACCCGGGGGTGGGCTGGGGGGGCTGTCCCTGCCTGGGGATGGGCTGGGGGGGCTGTCCCTGCCTGGGGATGGGCTGGGGGGCTGTCCCTGCTTGCCTGGACTGGGAGGGGTCTGTCCCTGCCAGTCTGGGCACCTCAGGGCACAGGTGATGGGCTGGGGGGCTGTCCCTGCCTACCTGGGGATGGAGGGGTCTGTCCCTGCCAGCCTGGGCACATCCTGCACTGAGGGGGTCTGTCCCTGCCTGCCCTGGGCTCGGGGGGTCTGTCCCTGCCAGCCTGGGCACCTCAGGGCACAGGGGGCACACAGGGCTATGGGGTAGCTCAGGGGAAGAAGGCCAGGCTTGTCCCACCCTCAGCCTGGCTGGCAGAGGGACAGCAGCTGTGACATGGCAGTGGCCAGCCCTGGGTGGTGGCAGGGACCCCCGGGATGGTGGCAGGGACCCCCAGGATGGTGGCAGGGGTGCCCCCCAGGGCTGTTGGGGTCTGGGGTGGGGCTGGAGGGCACTGGGGGTCCTGCCAGCTGCTGCCAGGGTGGTCCCCAGCTCTGCTGTGACCCCAGCATAGGGTGAGCATGTCCTGGGGACAGCAGGGCAGGGGTCAGGGTGTCCCCATGCCAGGGTGGGGTGCCAGGGTGATGGTTTGGGGTGTCCCCATGCCAGTGTGGGGTGCCAGGGCGATGGGTCAGGGTGCCCCCACGCCAGTGTGGGGTGCCAGGGCAATGGTTTGGGGTGTCCCCACGCCAGTGTGGGGTGCCAGGGCGGTGCTCTGGGGTGTCCCCATGCCAGTGTGGGGTGCCAGGGCGATGCTCTGGGGTGTCCCCATGCCAGTGTGGGGTGCCAGGGCGATGGTTTGAGGTGTCCCCATGCCAGTGTGGGGTGCCAGGGTGATGCTCTGGGGTGTCCCCACGCCAGTGTGGGGTGCCAGGGCGATGGGTCAGGGTGTCCCCACGCCAGTGTGGGGTGCCATGGCAATGGGTCAGGGTGTCCCCATGCCAGTGTGGGGTGCCAGGGCAATGGTTTGGGGTGTCCCCACGCCAGTGTGGGGTGCCAGGGCGATGCTCTGGGGTGTCCCCATGCCAGTGTGGGGTGCCAGGGCGATGCTCTGGGGTGTCCCCATGCCAGTGTGGGGTGCCAGGGCAGTGTCTCCCCCTCTCCCCAGACATCTGCATCTCCTGCGGGAGCCTCAACGTGACCCTGGAGCACCCTCTGTTCATCGGGGGGATGTGCCAAAACTGCAAGGTACGCTGTGGGCACGGCCTGGGGGGGGGGGGTCACAGGGTGTGCCCCACCCTGGGGGGGGGTCCCCAGTGTCCCCAGTGTCCCCAGTGTCCCCTGGCCCATGGTGACACCCCCCCTGTCCCCAGAACTGCTTCCTGGAGTGCGCCTACCAGTACGACGACGACGGCTACCAGTCCTACTGCACCATCTGCTGCGGCGGCCGCGAGGTCCTCATGTGTGGCAACAACAACTGCTGCAGGTGCCAGGGGTGCCAGGGGGTGCCAGGGGTGCCAGGGGGTGCCACAGGGCTGGGGGTGCCACAGGGCTGGGCTGGAACCAGGCAGCTCCCACCAGGGCCCCGCTCCTGTCTGCCGCGAGTTTGGGGTTGCCAGTTCCTGCCACGTGCCTTTGGTGATGCCAGTCCTGCTGTGGCACTGGGGGGGTTTGGTGATGTCCCAAGCCCTGGGAAGGTTTGGTGGTGCCATAGTCTTGGCATAGAGTTCAGCCAGTCCTGGTTTGGGGCTGGGGTGTGTGGCACAGGAGCAGGTGGGTATGGTGGTGCCAGGGAGGTCCTGGTGGTGCCAGGGAGGTCCTGGTGGTGCTACTGTCCCCTTGGACATCAGGCTTTGGGCCCCAGTCTGGGTAGGATATGGTGATGCCACCATCCCACCATGGTCACTGATGCCAGTCCTGTGGGAGGTTCTGGTGATGCCAAGTCCTGGCATGGAAATTCAGTGATGTCATTGAGGAAATGAGTGGGAATTCAGTGATGTCATTGAGGAAATGTGTGGGAATTCAGTGATGTCATTATGGAAATGAGTGGGAATTCAGTGATGTCATTGAGGAAATGAGTGGGAATTCAGTGATGTCATTGAGGAAATGTGTGGGAATTCGGTGATGTCATTATGGAAATGAGTGGGAATTCAGTGATGTCATTGAGGAAATGAGTGGGAATTTGGTGATGTCATTATGGAAATGAGTGGGAATTCAGTGATGTCATTGAGGAAATGAGTGGGAATTTGGTGATGTCATGAAGGAAATGTGTGTGAATTCAGTGATGTCATTGAGGAAATGTGTGTGAATTCAGTGATGTCAATAAGGAAATGAGTGGGAATTCAGAGATGTCACTATGGAAATGTCCCAGTCTGGGCATTCTGAGCCCCTGGGCTGTCACTCTGCAGTGCCAGGCTCTGTCCTGCTGTGGCCCTGTGGCTGCAGATGGCACAGCCCCATGCCCAGCCCCTGTTCCCCCTGGCTCCAGCCCACTTTGCCCATCTCAGCTGTGCAGCAAAGCCGTTTGTGTGTGGCACAGAAACACAAACACAGCTGAGCTGGTGCCTCTGAGGAGGGATCCCCACAAAGAACCCCTGGGCTTTGTCCCCTCAGTGTCCCCTCTCAAGTCTCACTGTCCCTCCTCAGCTCTGTGCATCCCCCTGGCTGGCAGAGCTCCTTATCTCCTTGTGTTATCTGCACTGCTGCTGGCTCTGTGTGCATTCACAGGCTGGGTCACCCTTCCTCATCCTGGGTCACCCTTCCTCATCCTGGGTCACCCTTCCTCATCCTGGGTCAGTCACCCTTCCTCATCCTGGGTCACCCTTCTTCATCCTGGGTCACCCCTCCTCATCCTGGGTCACCCTTCCTCATCCTGGGTCACCCTTCCTCGTCCTGGGTCAGTCACCCTTCCTCATCCTGGGTCAGTCACCCTTCCTCATCCTGGGTCACCCCTCCTCATCCTGGGTCACCCCTCCTCATCCTGGGTCACCCTTCCTCATCCTGGGTCACCCTTCCTCATCCTGGGTCACCCCTCCTCATCCTGGGTCACCCCTCCTCATCCTGGGTCACCCTTCCTCATCCTGGGTCACCCTTCCTCATCCTGGGTCACCCTTCCTCATCCTGGGTCACCCCTCCTCATCCTGGGTCACCCTTCCTCATCCTGGGTCACCCTTCCTCATCCTGGGTCAGTCACCCTTCCTCATCCTGGGTCACCCCTCCTCATCCTGGGTCACCCCTCCTCATCCTGGGTCACCCTTCCTCATCCTGGGTCACCCCTCCTCATCCTGGGTCACCCTTCCTCATCCTGGGTCACCCCTCCTCATCCTGGGTCACCCCTCCTCATCCTGGGTCACCCTTCCTCATCCTGGGTCACCCCTCCTCACCCTCTCTGTTGTTCCAGAGCTCAGCAGCTCAAGCTGGGGCTGCCCCCAGAGCTCGGCTCTGCAGCCCAATCTGCATTTCAGAGCCATACCTGGGCCAGCTCAGCACCAAACCTGGGGTATTTTGTGATAGGCATTACAGAATATCCTCACATCCAGTCCTGATGTGGAGCTAGAGAGGTTCTGGTAGTGCCACATGGCAGTCAGGAGCTGCCAGTCCTGCTGTGGGGCTTGGCAGGGTTCTGGTGATGCTTCAGTGCTGGTGTGGCATTTCAGTGGTGCCAGTCCTGCTGTGGGGCTGGGAGGATTTCTGATGTCCCAGTGCAGGAATGGAAGGGTTTTCATGGTGCCACATTCCTGCCATGAGCTGCTGATGATGCCAGGCCTGCTTTGGGATGGTTTAATAAAGCCACAGTGCCCATGTGTAGGGTTGGGAGGTTTGGTAATGCCCTGGTCCAGGTGTGGGAGTTTTAGTGATGCCACAGTCCTGCCATGGGGGTTTGGGTGATCCCAGGTCTGCTTTAGGACTGGGGAGGTTTTTTGGTGATGCCACAGCCCTGTCATGGGGTTTTGGGTGGTGCCAGTTCTGGTCTGGGACTGAGGCTTTTGGGTGATGCCAGATCTGGATTGGGATGGAGGTTTTTGGTGATCCCAGTTCTGGTGTAGGATTGAGGGTTTTGGTGATGCCACAGCCCTGCCATGGGGTTCTGGGTGATCCCAGTTCTGGTTTGGGGCTGGGCAGGTTCTGGTGATGCCACAGTCCTGCCATGGAGTTTTGGGTGATCCCAGGTCTGGTTTGGGACTGAGGAGATTTTTGGTGATGCCACAGTCCTACCATGGGGTTTTGGGTGTTGCCAGTTCTGGTTTGGGACTGAGGCTTTTGGGTGATGCCAGGTTTGCTGTGAGACAGAGGCTTTTTGGTGATACCACAGCCCTGCCATGGGGTTCTGGGTGATGCCAGTTCTGGTTTGGGACTGAGGGTTTTGGGTGATGCCAGGTTTGCTGTGAGACAGAGGCTTTTTGGTGATGCCACAGTCCTGCCATGGGGTTCTGGGTGATCCCAGCTCTGCTGTGGGCTGGGCCCAGCTGTGGCAATGCCCAGTGCCATCCCCAGTGCCAGTGGTGTCAGCCCAGGGGTGGCAGTGGGCAGTCGCAGGGACCCCAGCGGGGATCGCCCGCTCGTGCCCTGGCGCTGCCCAGCTCCCGGTGCTGCCCGCCCTGGCACCGACCCCGGGTGCCCCCCGTGCCAGGTGCTTCTGCGTGGAGTGCGTGGACCTGCTGGTGGGCCCGGGGGCGGCGCAGGCGGCCATCAAGGAGGACCCCTGGAACTGCTACATGTGCGGCCACAAGGGCGTGTACGGGCTGCTGCGGCGGCGCGAGGACTGGCCCAGCCGCCTGCAGATGTTCTTCGCCAACAACCACGACCAGGAGTTTGTGAGTGCCCCCCGACCCTCCCTAATGACACCCCCAGCCCAGCCCCTCCCTGCTGACCCCAACCCCTGCCCCGCTGACCCCCCCAGCCCTACTGACCTGCCCAGGCTCTCCCTTCTGACCCCCAGCCCCTTCCTGCTGACCCATCAGGTCCCTCTCACTGACCCCCCCAGCCCTGCCCTGCTGAGCCCCCAAGCCCCTCCCTGTCCCTCTGACCCCCAACCCCTCCCTGCTGACCCCCAGCCTCTCCCCACTGACCCCCCAAGTCCTGCCCTCTGACCCCCAGCCCCTCCCATCCCCACTGACCCCCAGCCCCTCCTCTCCCTGCTGACCCCCAGCCCCTTCTGCTGGCCCCCTGCCCCACTGACCCCCAGCCCCTCTCCTGCTGACCCCCAGGTACCCCCCCCCACCAACCCTCAAGCCCCTCCCTGCCCTGCTGACTCTCAAACCTGCCCTACTGACCCCCCTGCCCCTCCCCTCCCTGCTGACCCCAACCCCTCCCTGCTGACCCCCAGCCTCTCCCTGCTGAGCCCCAAGCCCTGCCCCACTGTTCCCTAAGCCATTCCCCAATGATCCCCCATCCCCTGCCCACTGATCCCCAGCCTCTCCCCACTGACCCCCCAAGCCCTGTCCTCTGACCCCCAGCCCCTCCCCTCCCTGCTGACCCCCAGCCCCTCCCCGCTGACCCCCAAGCCCTGCCCCGTGCTGACCCCTGCCCTGGCTGCAGGACCCCCCCAAGGTGTACCCGCCGGTGCCCGCTGAGAAGAGGAAGCCCATCCGGGTGCTGTCGCTCTTCGATGGCATCGCCACAGGTGGGTGGGGGTCCCTGCCCTGTGCCCCTGCAGGGCCCCCCAAGGGTGTGAGGGGGATGGATTGAGGGGGTGGGAGAAGCTGGGGGTCCCAGGCCATGGGGTGTGGGCAGGTCTGGGGGTGTTCCTGTGGGTGTTCATGGGGACAGGCGTGTGGGTGATCCCATGGACAGGCGTGTGGGTGATCCCATGGTCAGGTGTGTGGGTGTTCCTGTGGGTGATCCCATGGACAGGTGTGTGGGTGATCCCATGGCCAGGTGTGTGGGTGTTCATGGGGACAGGTGTGTGGGTGTTCCTGTGGGTGTTCATGGAGACAGGTGTGTGGGTGTTCATGGGGACAGGTGTGTGGGTGATCCCATGGACAGGCGTGTGGGTGTTCCCATGGACAGGTGTGTGGGTGTTCCTGTGGGTGATCCCATGGCCAGGTGTGTGGGTGATCCTGTGGGTGATCCCATGGACAGGTGTGTGGGTGATCCTGTGGGTGATCCCTGGACAGGTGTGTGGGTGTTCATGGGGACAGGTGTGTGGCTGTTCCTGTGGGTGTTCCCATGGCCAGGTGTGTGGGTGATCCCATGGCCAGGTGTGTGGGTGATGCCATGGACAGGTGTGTGGGTGATGCCATGGACAGGTGTGTGGGTGATCCCATGGCCAGGTCAGTGGGTGATCCCTGCCCAGGTGTGTGGGTGATCCCATGGCCAGGTGTGTGGGTGTTCCCTGCCCAGGTGTGTGGGTGTTCCCATGGACAGGTGTGTGGGTGATCCCTGGCCAGGTGTGTGGGTGTTCCTGTGGGTGATCCCATGGACAGGTGTGTGGGTGATCCCATGGACAGGTGTGTGGGTGTTCCCTGGCCAGGTGTGTGGGTGTTCCTGTGGGCACCCCAAGGGTCCCACACCAGACAGGAGAGCAGGATTGTGTCACCCCTGGGCTGTGGGACAGCTGGGGATGGGGCTGTGGCCCCTTTAACCGTGCCTGGCCCACTCCCCACAGGGCTGCTGGTGCTGAAGGACCTGGGCATCCAGGTGGACAGGTACATCGCCTCCGAGGTGTGTGAGGACTCCATCACCGTGGGCATGGTGAGGCACCAGGGCAAGATCATGTACGTCGGGGACGTCCGCAACGTCACCCAGAAACACGTAGGTGCCACCCTGACCCCCCCTGCCAGCCCTCAGTGTCACCCAGAAACACGTGGGTGCCACCCTGACCCCCCCTGCCAGCCCTCAGTGTCACCCACAAACACGTAGGTGCCACCCTGACCCCCCCTGCCAGCCCTCAGTGTCACCCAGAAACACATAGGTGCCATCCTGACCCCCCCTGCCAGCCCTCAGTGTCACCCAGAAACACGTGGGTGCCATCCTGACCCCTCCCTGCCACCACCAGGAGCATTGGGGCACCCCTCAATGTCACCCGCAAACACGTAGGTGCCACCCTGAGCCTCCCTGCCAGCCCTCAGTGTCACCCACAAACACGTGGGTGCCATCCTGACCCCTCCCTGCCACCACCAGGAGCATTGGGGCACCCCTCAATGTCACCCGCAAACACGTAGGTGCCACCCTGAGCCTCCCTGCCAGCCCTCAGTGTCACCCACAAACATGTAGGTGCCACCCTGACCCCCCCTGCCAGCCCAGGACACCCCCAGAGCCTTGGGGCACCCCTCGGGCCCAGGGTGGGGGTGTCAGGGTGTCCTGAGTGGGACCCCAAGGTCCTGGTGGGTCCCTCCCCACTGGGCAGCTCGACCACTAGAGCTGCTCTGTGAGGGCCCCAGGGAGGGAGGAGTGATGAGGACAGCTCCATCTTATCACAAGGCTAATTAATTAATTTAGACTATTATTACTACTACTACTACTATTACTATACTATTACTTTATTACTATATTATTCTATTTATCTAAAACTGAACCTGCCAAGCACTCAACCCTGCACACTACTGCTCTGAATCACACACACCTGGCCCTGAGAGGCCAAGGAACCAAACCCCATCACTCTGGGCAAACAATCCCCATATTACATTCTACTTTGGCACAAACACAGGCACAGCAAATGAAATAAGAATATTGTAAGGAGAACTGTGCCTTGCTTTTCTCTGTGAGGAGAAATGTGAGGCTACACACTTGGCCCTGACAGGCCAAGGAACCAAACCCCATCACTGTGGGTGAGCAGTCTCCACATTGCATTCTACCTCTGCACAAACACAGGCACAGCAAGTGATGAGAATTGTGTTTTCTCTGAGGTTCAGACAATGTGAATCCCAGCAATATTCTTTGGAAGAGCTGTGCCTTGCTTTTCTCTGTGAAGAGAAATGTGAGGGCACACACTTGGCCCTGGCAGGCCAAGGAACCAAACCCCATCACTGTGGGTAACAATCCCCACATTGCATTCTACCTCTGCACAAACACGGGCACAGCCAGTGATGAGAATTGTGTTTTCTCTGAGGTTCAGACAGTGTGAATCCCAGATAGATTTTAGGGGAGAGCTGTGCCTTGCTTTTCTCTGTGAGATGAGAAATGAGGGGCTCCATGCCACCCTGGTGGCTGTGCAGCCCCTGGCTCACCTGGCTCTGTGTCCCCCTGCAGATACAGGAGTGGGGTCCCTTCGACCTGGTCATCGGGGGCAGCCCCTGCAACGACCTGTCCATCGTCAACCCGGCCAGGAAGGGCCTCTATGGTACGGTAGGAGGGGGCTGGGGCTCCCCGGGCTGGGGCTGGGGCTGGGGCTGGGGCTGCCCCCCGGGCTCCCAGAGCCCCCCAGAGCCCCCCGGGCTGAGCCAGCCCCTGCTCCCCGCAGAGGGCACCGGGCGCCTGTTCTTCGAGTTCTACCGCCTGCTGCACGAGGCGCGGCCCAAGGAGGGCGACGAGCGGCCCTTCTTCTGGCTCTTTGAGAACGTGGTGGCCATGGGAGTCAGTGACAAGAGGGACATCTCGCGCTTCCTGGAGGTCAGTGCCTGCCTGGGGCCATCCCCCTGCAGCCCTGGGGACACCCAGGTCCCGGCCCCACAGTGTGTGGAAAGATGGGAGGCTGCTGAGGAAGGCAGGAGATGGAGAGTGTGAGCCCTCCCCAACCCTACAGGACCCCAAAACCCCCTCAGACCCCGAAGTTCCCTGCTAAGGAATGCAGGAGATGGAGAATGTAAACCCTCCCCACACCTACAGGACCCCAAAACCCCAAAATTCCTTGCTAAGGAAGGCAGGAGCCTCCCTTGAGATGGAGAATGTAAACCCTCCCCACCCCTACAGAACCCCAAAACCTCCTCAGACTTCAAAATTCCCTGCTAAGGAAGGCAGGAACCTCCCCTGAGGTGGAGAATGTTAAATTCTCCCCAACCCTACAGGACCCCAAAACCCCCTCAGACCCCAAAAATTCCCTGCTGAGAAAGGCAGGAGCCTCCTCTGAAATGGAGAATGTGAAGCCTCCCTACCCCTACAGGACTCTCAGACCCCAAAATTCTTATCAGACATTCCAGAGCTGTTATCAGCAATGTCCCCTCCCCAGGGAGGAGTGACTGTGGTCACTCAGAGATAAGGCAAACTGCCCACCTGGCAAAGACACCCTGCCATGCAGATGGCAATAGAACACAGCTTGCCCTGCAATGTGGAGCAGCCAGGTGCCCACCCCTACCCCAGGGACAGCTGTGACCCTTGTCCCTGCCTCCCCCAGTCCAACCCCGTCATGATCGATGCCAAAGAAGTGTCTGCAGCACACAGGGCACGCTACTTCTGGGGGAACCTGCCTGGCATGAACAGGTGAGCAGGCAGAGCTGAGCCCTGGCTGGGCCTGGCAGGGTGGGCTGCACTCCTGGGAGGGTGGGCTGTGCCCCTGGGAGGGTGGGCTGCACTCCAGGGAGGGTGGGCTGTGCTCCTGGGAGGGTGGGCTGCACTCCTGGGAGGGTGGGCTGTGCCCCTGGGAGGGTGGGCTGTGCTCCTGGGAGGGTGGGCTGTGCTCCTGGGAGGGTGGGCTGTGCCCCTGGGAGGGTGGGCTGTGCTCCTGGGAGGGTGGGCTGTGCTCCTGGGGGCTCTGGGAGGGTGGGCTGTGCCCCTGGGAGGGTGGGCTGTGCTCCTGGGAGGGTGGGCTGTGCTCCTGGCAGGGTGGGCTGTGCTCCTGGCAGGGTGGGCTGTGCTCCTGGGAGGGTGGGCTGTGCTCCTGGGAGGGTGGGCTGCACTCCAGGGAGGGTGGGCTGTGCCTCTGGGAGGGTGGGCTGTGCTCTTGGGAGGGTGGGCTGTGCCCCTGGGAGGGTGGGCTGTGCCCCTGGCAGGGTGGGCTGTGCTCCTGGGCAGCTCTGGGAGGGTGGGCTGTGCTCCTGGGCAGCTCTGGGAGGGTGGGCTGCTATCCTGGGAGGGTGGGCTGCACTCCTGGGGGCTCTGGGAGGGTGGGCTGGGCTCCTGGCTGGCCATGGGAGGGTGGGCTGCACTCCTGGCTGGCCATGGGAGGGTGGGCTGCACTCCTGGGGGCTCTGGGAGGGTGGGCTGCACTCCTGGCTGGCTCTGGGAGGGTGGGCTGCACTCCTGGCTCCTCCCTCAGCTCAGCTGTGCCTCTGGGGGTCCCCTGAGCCTGGTCAGGGCTGGGTAAGAGCAGGAGTCTGACAAAGAGGGGCTGGCACAGCCTAAAACCTGTAGTGGTTCTCCATGGGGGTGGCTGGTCCTGTCCCAGCTCTCTTGTCCCAGAGGGGTGGCACTGGGCTGTCCCTTGTGTCCCCCTTGGGTGTTGGCTGTGGTGGGCACAGGTGGGCTCCCACAGGAATTGCCTCTTGCCCATCGCCTGCCACACACCCCCAAAGCAGCCCTGCCCACCTGGTGACCCCACAAACCCCAGCTGAGACCTGCCCTGTGCCCACGGCGGGGTGGGGACAGCGTGGGGACCCCGTGCTGCCACCCCTGCCCACCATCTGTCCCCCCAGGCCGCTGGCATCCACCGTCAATGACAAGCTGGAGCTGCAGGAGTGCCTGGAGCACGGCAGGATAGCAAAGGTCAGCCTGGGCTGGGGTCAGGGGGGCCTCGGGGGGCAGGACGGGGGTCCCAGAGCTGTCAGCAGCAGTCCCAGGGTCATTGGGGTGCAGGGTGGGGGTCCCAGAGCTGTCAGCAGCAGTCCCAGGGTCATTGGGGTGCAGGGTGGGGGTCCCAGAGCTGTCAGCAGCAGTCCCAGGGTCATTGGGGTGCAGGGTGGGGGTCCCAGAGCTGTCAGCAGCAGTCTGGGGTGCAGGGTGGGGGTCCCAGGAGGGATCAGTGGTGGCTCCCAGGGTGGGATTTGCTCCAGCCCACCCTGACCAGCCCGTGCCTCCTGCAGTTCAGCAAAGTGAGAACCATCACCACCCGCTCCAACTCCATCAAGCAGGGCAAGGACCAGCACTTCCCCGTGTTCATGAACGAGAAGGAGGACATCCTGTGGTGCACAGAGATGGAGAGGTAGGGGACAAGGACATCCTGTGGTGCACAGAGATGGAGAGGTAGGGGACAGGGACATCCTGTGGTGCACAGAGATGGAGAGGTAGGGGACAGGGACATCCTGTGGTGCACAGAGATGGAGAGGTAGGGGACAGGGACATCCTGTGGTGCACAGAGATGGAGAGGTAGGGGACAAGGACATCCTGTGGTGCACAGAGATGGAGAGGTAGGGGACAAGGACATCCGGTGGTGCACAGAGATGGAGAGGTAGGGGACAAGGACAGGACATCCTGTGGTGCAGAGATGGAGAGGTAGGGGACAAGGACATCCTGTGGTGCACAGAGATGGAGATGGAGATGGAGAGGTAGGGTGGGTGGGCCCTGGGGCACACACCCCGACCCTGATTTAATGTCACCTTCTGCAGGGTCCAGGGTGTCCCCAGCAGCTGCAGGGTCCCTGACAGCACAGTCCTGTTTGGGACAGACTGTCTGAGCTCCCCAGCAGTTCTCAGCCACGGGCAGCCTTAGCAAGCTTCAGTGATAGCAGCTCTTCAGTGCTGATCAGCTCTTGTGGTTTCAGCTCTCAGCCTGCCAGGTGCCTTGGACAGAGGCAGGGAGGGAGAGGAGAAGGCTGTGTGGGGTTCCACAGGGGTCTCTATTGATTCTTCTGTGGGGGTTCCCAGGGACAGCTCTTCTGCCTGAGCTGGGCAAAAGCAGCTCTTTATGTAGGGTACAGGGGGGTCAGAAATGGTCCAATAGCAAGGGTTAATGAAAAGTGACCTATGGGGTTAGAGAGAGATAAACAAGGGTTAAAGGAAAGTGACCTATGGGGTCACAGAGAGATAAACAGGGGTTAAAGTGACCTGTGGGGTTAGAGAGAGATAAACAGGGGTTAAAGGAAAGTGACCTATGGGTTACAGAGAGATAAACAGGGGTTAAAGTGACCTGTGGGGTTACAGAGAGATTAGCAAGGGTTAAAGCAAAGTGACCTATGGGGTTACAGAGATAAACAAGGGTTAAGGAAAGTGACCTGTGGGGTTACAGAGAGATAAACAGGGGTTAAAGCAAAGTGACCTATAGGGTTACAGAGAGATTAGCAAGGGTCAAAGGAAAGTGACCTGTAGAGTCACAGAGAGATAAACAAGGGTTAAAGTGACCTGTGGGGTTACAGAGAGATTAGCAAGGGTTAAAAGAAAGTGACCTATAGAGTCACAGAGATAAACAAGGGTTAAAGCAAAGTGACCTGTGGGGTTCCAGATTGATAACCAAGGGTCAAAGGAAAGTGACCTGTGGGGTTACAGAGACATAAACAAGGGTTAAAGGAAAGTGACCTATAGAGTCACAGAGAGATAACCAAGGGTTAAATTGACCTGTGGGGTTACAGAGATTTAAACAAGGCTTAAAGTGACCTATAGGGTTACAGAGAGATAAACAAGGGTTAAAGGAAAGTGACCTATAGAGTCACAGAGATAAACAAGGGTTAAAGTGTCCTGTGGGGTTCCAGATTGATAACCAAGGGTCAACGGAAGGTGACCTCTGGGGTCACAGAGAGATAACCAGGGGTCAAAGGAAGGTGACCTCTGGGGTCACAGAGAGATAACCAGGGGTCAAAGGAAGGTGACCTCTGGGGTCACAGAGAGATAACCAAGGGTCAAAGGAAGGTGACCTCTGGTGTCACAGAGAGATAACCAGGGGTCAAAGGAAGGTGACCTCTGGGGTCACAGAGAGATAACCAGGGGTCAAAGGAAGGTGACCTCTGGGGTCACAGAGAGATAACCAGGGGTCAAAGGAAGGTGACCTCTGGGGTCACAGAGAGATAACCAGGGGTCCAGAGGTGGCAGAGGGGTTTCCAGCCCCTCACCACGCCTCGCCATTCCCCATCTTGGGCAGCTGAAGGCCAGGGGGGCATTGCAGGCCCCGAGCCTGCCGTGCTGACCCCCCCGTGTCCCGCAGGGTGTTCGGCTTCCCCGTGCACTACACGGACGTGTCCAACATGAGCCGCCTGGCCCGGCAGAGACTGCTCGGCAGGTCCTGGAGCGTGCCGGTGATCCGCCACCTCTTCGCGCCCCTCAAGGAATACTTTGCCTGCGTTTAGAGATGGGCAGGGACTGGCCACACTCACGGAGCGAGTCGGTAACAAACCCATCCACGCCAAGAGAAGTGAACACACGGAATGAGAGAAGAGTCAGCACCCAGAAGAGAGACGGGATTTCGCAGCCCGACGGGAACCCAGCACACGTCTCCCCGAGCGAAAGGGGTTGGTGTCCTCTCCGGAATTTCCCAGGATCAGCTTTAGCTATTTAAAAACAAACAAAAAACCAACAAGAAGAAAACAAAAAAAAAAAAAAACAAAACCGAAGACGGCGAAAGCAAACAAACGATGACGAAACGGAAGAAAAAAAAAAAAACAAGAAGAAAAGAAACCAAAACCTTTTTTTTTTTTTTTTGGGTAACCTTTTAATTTTCCGCTCTTTTCTGGCTGGGTTTTCCTGTCGGTTTGGTTTCCACTTCTCGGAGCAGCGGGCGAGACGAGACGCCAGCGCCGCTCTCGGAGAGGGGGAAACGGCAGCGGGAAAGCCCAGCGGGGAGGGAGGCGGAGGAGGCAAAGGAGACCCTGCTCTGCTCCGAGCCCGCTCCGAGCCCGCTCCGAGCCCGCTCCGCTCCGTCCGCGCCAGCAGCGCCCGGCCGGCCCGGCCCCGGCCCCGGCGGCTGAGCCTCGCTCTGTTCCACCAGCACCGCTCTCCGGTGACATGGAGCCGACCCGGCAGGGAGGCCGGGAGCACACACACCACACACACACCTTTTCTACAGTATTTTGGGTGCCTACCACACGGGAAACCTTGAAGAGAGCAGATCCTAGAAGCCGCTGTTACCTCTTGTTTACAGTTTATATATATATGATAGATATGAGATATAGATATATATATATATAAAAGGTACTGTTACTACTGTACAACCTGACTTCATAATGGTGCTTTACACAGCGGGGTGAGTCGAGACATCAGCTTCCACGTTGCCTTACGTGCCGGGCCTTTCCGAGCGAGCGGCAGGGCCGGGGCGGCCGGGCGGAAGCGTCTCCATCCCGAGTCATGCAATAACCTTTTTCTGTCCCGAACGGAAGCGCCTCGGCGGTGCCCCCCTGCCCCGCCGGCGCCGCCCCACAGCGTACTGGTGCTCTTCTGCGTGCGCGGCGTCCGCCGGGGCCCGTGCCGGCCGTGCCCCGCCGTGGCACGGGGTGGCACGGGGCGGCACGGGGCGGCACGGCGCCGCGCACGGGCTGCGGCCGAGGGCACGCCGGCGGGGCAGGGGGGACGCGGCGGTCCCGGAGCGCGGCCGGGGCGCTTCGGGCATGGCGCGGGGATGGCCGCGGCTGCCGGACCCTGGTGCTACATCGGCGGGGCCGGGCCGGCGGCGGGAGGGCGATGCCCCGGCGAGCCGGGAACGGGACCCCGGCGGCGTCTCCGCGGCCGCCGGGCCATCGCTCCCCTGCCCGCGCGCGGTTCGGGGCGGCGAGCGCGTCCCCTCGGTGCCCGTGGGCTGCGGGCACGGGGCGGCGGTGGCAGTGCTGGCGGCCGGGGCCGCGGTGAGAGCGGAGCAGGTGCTGGCGGTGCTGCGTGGATGGTGCTATGCTCCGGGGACAGGGCCTGGTGCTGGGCGCGGGGAGGCTCCCGGGGCCGTCGCCGTCTCTCCTGTAACTGTGAAAGGTGCGGGCCCGGGGCCGCGCTCGCTGCGGGGTGCTGGCTAATGGCAGCGGGCCGCGGCCCGGGCACCCCGAGGTGCTGGGACCGACGGCGGCGAGGGGCCCCCGGCTCCCCTCCCTGCTGGTGCTACTGGGGCTCGGGGGCCCCTCTGGGTGCGCGGGGCACGGGGGGCTGAGCTGGCACGGGCGGCCGCGGTGGGGGCACCGCGGGGCCTGGCTGTGCCGGGAGTGAGGGTGGCACGCAGGGGGGCACTGGGCTCCTGCTCATGGCACGGCATGGCACAGCATGGCACAGGACCGCTGCACCGGGCACGGGTCCTGCCTGCCTGCTGCTGTCTGAGCCCATGAGCCCGTCTGTGGGGCTGGCATGGCCCCGGGCATCCTGTGTGGGGCACAGTGGGCACTGCGGGTCCTGCATGGCCCTGCAGCACTGCTGCAGGTCCTGCATGGCTCCGTGCCCCTGGCTGTGGGTCCTGCATGGCTCCGTGCCCCTGGCTGTGGGTCCTGCATGAATCCACGGCGCTGCCTGTGGGTCCTGCACAGTCCCACAGACCTGGGTGCTAGTGCTGCATGGCCCTGCAGCGCTGATTGCAGGGCCTGCACGGCCCTGTGTCACTGGGTGCCGATCCTGCATGGCCTTGAGGTGCTGGGTGCTGGTCCTGCACGGCCCTGCAACGTTGTTGGCAGGTCCTGCACGGCTCTGTGGCACTGGGTGCTGACCCTGCGTGGTCTTGCATCTCTGGGTGCTGGTCCTGCATAACCCTGTGGCTCTGGGTGCTGACCCTGCATGGCCCTGCCGCTCTGGGTGCCGGTGCTGCCCGGTGCTGCCCGGTGCTGCAGGTTCTGCACGGCCACGCGCTGGGTCTGGGGGTCCCGGTGGACCCCCGGGGCTGCCCCAGCTCAGCCCAACCCTGCAGCTCTTCCTGGGACCCCCCCTGGCCCTGCTGCACCTTTGGGGGCTGGGTCCCAGCAGGTGCTGCAGAGTGGCATTGGCGTGGCTGGTGCTGGTTCTGTGCCAGATCCGGTGCCGGTTCTGGTGCTGGTTGTGGTGCCAGTTACAGTGCTGGTTCTGTGCCAGTTCTGGTGTCAGTTCCGGTACCGGTGCTGGTTCTGTGCCAGTTCCGGTGCCGGTTCTGTGCCGGTACCATTTCTGGTTCTGTGCCAGTTCCGGTGCCGGTTCTGTGCCGGTACTGGTCTGGTTCTGTGCCAGTTCTGGTGCCGGTTCTGTTGCTGGTTCCGGTGCCAGTTCCAGAGCTGGTTCTGTGCCAGTTCTGTGCCAGTTCCAGTGCTGGTTCTGTGCTGGTTCTGTGCCAGTTCTGTTCCAGTACCGGTGCCGGTTCCAGTGCCGGTTCCAGTGCCGGTTCCGGTGCCAGTTCCGGTACCAGTTCTGGTACCAGTGCTGGTTCTGTGCTGGTTCTGTGCCAGTTCTGTTCCAGTACCAGTGCCAGTTCCAGTGCCAGTTCCGGTACCAGTTCTGGTACCAGTGCCGGTTCTGTGCTGGTTCTGTGCCAGTTCCAGTTGTGGTACCAGTGCTGGTTCTGTGCCGGTTCCGGTGCCGGTCCTGTGCCAGTTCCAGTTCTGGTACCAGTGCCGGTTCTGTGCCGGTTCTGTGCCAGTTCTGGTACCAGTGCCGGTTCTGGTGCCAGTTCTGGTACCAGTGCCGGTTCCGTGCCAGTTCTGGTACCAGTGCCGGTTCTGTGCCAGTTCTGGTGCCAGTTCCGGTACCAGTGCCGGTTCTGTGCCAGTTCTGTGCCAGTTCCGGTACCAGTGCCGGTTCTGTGCCAGTTCCGGTGCCAGTTCCGGTACCAGTGCCGGTTCTGTGCCAGTTCTGGTGCCAGTTCCGTGCCGGTTCCGTGCCGGTTCGGTGCCGGTGCCGTGGGAAGCAGGTTCCTGCTGGGAGCAGGTGCCGGCGGCGGTGGGACCGTGGGGATGCCTGGGGCGAGAGTTCAGTTTTTAACGTACCCGACTCACGTCTTTTTTTAAAACAAAACCAACCAGACAAATTCTGTTGCACAGCCCTAGACGAAAACTCAAAACACAACACAGCAAGGCCTGAATTCCTTAAGATCCGCCGAGGGAGTGGGGACAAACACGGTGCTAAAACATTTTATTAAAAATATATATTGTTAAATTAAGTCTGCTGTCTGGACAATGACTGTTTTGTTTCTCGTAGTGGAGTTTCAAAGAGCACTATTATTTTACTCTTATATATTATTATTAAAAAAAAAAAACAAAAAAGAAAAAGGCATTTTAACTTTGTACTTGAAAACTAAATGAGAGATTTCATGTGTTTTAGCCTAGACATTGAAGTAGCTGACGCTTAACTATTTGTGGGAATCATGTACTCATCATCCCGAGGAATACGCTGTAGAGCTGGTGCCCTCCTTCCTCTTCCTCCCTCCCTTCCTCTTCCTCCTTTGATTTGGCTCCGCCGCCGCGGCCGCCCCGGCTGCTCTGCCTGCCCTTGTCCCCCCTCCCAGCCCGGTTTATTTTCTACTTCTCTCTCTCGGTTCGTTGCCCCTGTTTTTTTGTTGGTTTGTTTTTTTAGGGTCGCTTCTCTATTTATTGCCGCTGAACTGTGCATTTCACGGCCGGGGGTGCCGCGGGCGCCCGGCGCTGTTGTATCTGTGTGAGTATTGCTCGTGACATAGCTGTTCTGAACTAATAAAGGTCAATGCGTGCAGCAGATGTAGAAAGTCTGTCCGTCCCGCTTCCATCCCATCCTCCTTTTCTTTTTTTCTTTGGTGCCCAGAAGAGTATAATACAGACGAGCTCCTTTCTAATGTACTTGTGCTGGAGAACACTTGAATAAATGTCCTGTTTTGTGCAAAAAAAAAAAAAAGAGAAAAAAAGAGGAAAAAAAAAAAAGAAAAAAAATTTTCTGTGTGGTTGTGTGGTCTGTCGGGCGTGGGTGGGGCGTGGTGGGTGGGAGATCCGGGTGCTGAAGGGGTCCTGGTGGTAGTGGGGTCCTGGTGATAGTGGGGTCCTGGTGGTAGTGGGGTCCTGGCAGGTCCTGGTGATAGTGGGGTCCTGGTGCCTTTGGAATCCTGGTGATAGTGGGGTCCTGGGAGGTCCTGCTGTCTTTGGGATCTGGGGGATCAATGGGGTCCTGGCAGGTCCTGGTGATAGTGGGGTCCTGGCAGGTCCTGCTGCCTTTGGGGTCTGGGGGGACAGTGGGGTCCTGATGCCTTTGGGGTCCCAGTGGTAGTGGGGTCCTGGGAGGTCCTGCTGTCTTTGGGGTCTGGGGGATCAATGGGGTCCTGGCAGGTCCTGCTGCCTTTGGGGTCTGGGGGCAGTGGGGTCGCAGTGCAGGTGCTGCAATGCAAAGATTTGGTGGAGTCACAGGGTGTGGGGCGGGGGGGCAGGTGGGATTGGGGTGATTGTGGAGTCCTGGTGGGGCCTTGGCAGATGCTGAGGTTGGGGTGATTGTGGAGTCCTGGTGGGACCCTGGCAGGAGGTGGGATTGGGCAATTTTTGAGTCCTGGAGGGCACTGGCAGGTGCTGGGATCTGGGTGATTTTGGAGTCCTGGAGAGCCCTGGGGTCCCTGTCGGGAGGTGGGATTGGGGCGATTGTGGAGTCTTGAGGAGCCCTGGTGGGATCTGGGGAGGTGCTGGGATTTGGGTGATTTTGGACTCTTGGTGGGGCCCTTGCAAGAGGTGGAATTGAGATGATTGTGGAGTTTGGGGCCCTGGCAGGAGGTGGATTTGGGGTGATTGTGGAGTCCTGGTGGGCACTGGCAAGAAGCCAGGACTGAGGTGATTGTGGAGTCCTGGAGGGCACTGCTGGGGCCCTGGGAGATGCTGGGATTTGGGTGATTTTGGATGGAGTCCTGGAGGGCACTGGCAGGTGCTGGGATTGGGTGATTTTGGAGTCCTGGAGGGCACTGGTAGGAGGTGGAATTGGGTGATTTTGGAGCCCTGAGGTCCCCGGCAGGTGCTGGGATTGAGGTGATTGAGGTGCCCTGGAGAGCCCTGGTGAGGCCCCAGCAGGTGCTGGGATTGAGGTGATTGTGCAGCCCTGCAGGGCGCTGGGGTCCCCGTGGGTGGGTGGGGGTCCCCGTGGGTGGGTGGGGGTCCCCGTGGGTGGGTGGGGGTCCCAGTGCAGGGGTGTTTGTGTTCCCAATGAGTAAGGGGCTCCCGGGGGTCTCAGTGCCCAGTGAGGGGCTCTGGGCTGAGCTCCCCTGGGCACTGGGGGCATTGGCGGGTGCAGCCCCGGGGTGAGGGGGTGCAGAGCCCCCAGCAGAGGGGGAGCCCCCATTTCTGCCCCTGCAGCTCCTGCCCAGCTCCACTCCTGGCACCTCCCCCGTGCCAGCCCCGAGGTGCAGGGGCCAGGTGGGGAGGACATGGGGTGGGCCAGCAGTGACTGTGCCAGCTGTGCCAGGCGTGCCAGGTGTGACAGGTGTGCCAGGCGTGCCAGGTGTGCCAGGCGTGACAGGTGTGACAGGTGTGACAGGTGTGACAGGTGTGCCAGGTGTACCAGGTGTGACAGCTGTGCCAGGTGTGCCAGGTGTGCCAGGTGTGACAGGTGTGACAGCTGTGCCAGGTGTGCCAGGTGTGACAGGTGTGACAAGTGTGCCAGGCGTGCCAGGTGTGCCAGGTGTGACAGCTGTGACAGCCCGGGGACCTGTGCTGTGCCAGGGTGCTGGCACAGGGCACTGCCAGGCTCTCCAGGGCTGTGGTGACCTCACAAAGCACAAAAGGGCCCAGAGCTGGTGCTGGGCTGGGCACGGAGGGATTCAGGAGCAGCCCTGGGAGATGTGGGGAACGGAATTACAGAAAATATTCAAGATTTGATAGAAGGTTCACAAAGTGTGTGTCTGTGTAAACTCTGAGATCAGAAATGTTGACTTAGAAATGTTATGGAATAAAACAGATATTGAGAGAGAAATTGAACTAGAAATAAGTTTTAAAGGATGGTCTTGTGAATAAGATTAGATACTTTAGAGAAATAGAACTATGAAAGATGTATTACCCCAGGAGGGGTAATTTCAGATTATTGGTTTTAAGGTATTTACAGCCTGGTGTGGCTAAAGCTGATAGGCCAAGGAATGCTTCCAGTGTAATTAGGAAATTGCTGCTGCCCTGTCAGGCCCCCAGAAGGGAGGAAATCAGGACAGGAAGGTTCCAGGCCTGGGAGAGGCCAGGGCTGCTGGGCACACCCTGCTGCAATGAGTGTGGGCAGCGTTTCCACCGGGGGAGCAGCAGCTGCTCCTGCACAGGCACCAGCCCCAGCCCAGGCCACCAGCTGGCACCTGTGCCCACCCCAAATGGGCCTCGTGGGCACCTGGGCTGGGGCTGGGCACGCTGGGGCTGCTGCTGCCACCTGTGAGGAGGGGAAACTCAGTGATGTCTGACCTGTGAGGAGGGGAAATTCAATAATATCTCACCTGTGAGGAAGAGGATAAATTCAATAATGTCTCACCTGTGAGGAAGGAAAACTCAATAATATCTCACCTGTGAGGAAGGGAAATTCAGTGATGTCTCACCTGTGAGGAAGAGGATAAATTCAATGGTGTCTCACCTGTGAGGAAGAGGATAAATTCAATAATGTCTCACCTGTGAGGAAGATAAATTCAGTAATGTCTCACCTGTGAGGAAGAGGATAAATTCAGTGATGTCTCACCTGTGAGGAAGGGAAACTCAATAATATCTCACCTGTGAGGAAGAGGATAAATCCAATAATGTCTCACCTGTGAGGAAGATAAATTAAATAATGTCTCACCTGGGATGGGCTAACAGAGCTTGGGAGGGGGGATGTGGCACTGGGAGTGAAGGAATGAAGAACTCAGCAGCCACGAGGGTGCTGGGCAGAGCCCCCAAAATGAGGGAGAAATGGATAAAAGAGCTGGGGAACGGTGCTGAGTCAGCTCCTGCAGGGGCAGAGCCCCCAAAATGAGGGAGAAATGGATAAAAGAGCTGGGGAAATGCTCTAAATCAGCTCCTGCAGGGGCAGAGCCCCCAAAATGAGGGAGAAATGGATAAAACAGCTGGGGAACGGTGCTGAGTCAGCTCCTGCAGGGGCAGAGCCCCCAAAATGAGGGAGAAATGGATAAAACAGCTGGGGAACGGTGCTGAGTCAGCTCCTGCAGGGGCAGAGTGGCACCACTGACCCCCGGCCCAGAGACCCAGAAAGATCCAAAGGAAGAGCAGCCCTGAGCATGGCACTAATTAGCAAAGGACAAATTTAACCAAGGAAGGTAGATTGCTAATTAATAACAGAACTGAGCAACTCACATTTCTTGTTAAGTAAAATCCACCTTGTTGGCTTTGTCTCATTTGCAGCTTCATTCAGGCAGAGGCTTCTCTCACTAATTGGATTTTAACAGAGCCAAACATCAGCAGCACGTGGGGCTGTGGAGAGCCCAGAGGAGCCACCAGAGCCAGGCTGGGACACCTGGGGGGGCTCACCTGGAGAGGAGAAGGATCCAGGGAGAGCTCAGAGCCCCTGGCAGGGCCTGGAGGGGCTCCAGGAGAGCTGGAGAGGGACTGGGGACAAGGCATGGAGGGACAGGACACAGGGAATGGCTGCCAGTGCCAGAGGGCAGGGATGGATGGGAGATTGGGAATTGGGAATTGTTCCCTGGCAGGGATGGATGGGAGATTGGGAATTGGGAATTGTTGCCTGCCAGGGTGGGCAGGCCCTGGCACAGGGTGCCCATGATGTCTCAGGTTTGGCTTTTCTATTTTTCAGACTCTGAGCTGCTTCAGTGTGGGGTCTGGGTTTCATATCAGGGGACGCTGAGCTCTGTGCACAGAGCAGGGAGACAAAACAATTCCTGCTCCAGCTGGGCACCAAGGACAAATGATCCAAATCTCAGCCCAGGAGCACAAACACAACAGAGAAAAACAAGGATGGGACTGCCTGGGCTAAAGCTGGGATGGGACAATGAACTGCAAGGTGCAAATGGAGCAGAGCTGATCCCAGGGACAGACCCCGTGCCTGGCTGTGCATCTTGGGGCCATTTGGGTTCACCTTGGGTTCATTTTGGGACCATTTGGGTTCACCTTGGGTTCATTTTGGGGCCATTTTGGTTCATCCTGGGTTCATTTTGGGACCATTTGGGTTCACCTTGGGTTCATTTTGGGGCCATTTGGGTTCACCTTGGCTGCAGCCCTGGCTGGGCTCTTGTGCTGCCCAAGGTGGATCCATCCATGCAGGAGATCCTTTCAATCAATCCCTGCTTTATTCTGTAGCTCTGCCCAGCCTCTGCTCCAGCTCAGCCTCCCCAGGGCATCACCCAGAGCAGCTGGGGCTGCCCCTGCATCCCTGGCAGTGCCCAGGCCAGGCTGGGCATTGGGAGGTGTCCCTGCCATGGCAGGGGTGGCACTGGGGGGGTTTGGGGTCCCTTCCCACCCAGACCTGTGCCTGTGCTCACCAGACCTGGGCAGAGCTGTCCCTGTGCCCAAGGGCAGCAGGACCCAGCCTGGCTGGAGGAGGCACCAGCAGGGAAAAATGCCAGGGACAGGGACAAACGCCAGGGACAGGGACAAATGCCACCCACCGCCCTGGGGAGGGAGAGCCCCTGGCAGTGACAGTACTGGGGTGGCTCTGGAAGGACCTGGGGGTCCTGGCAGGGACAGAATGAACGTTTGGCTCTGGTGTCCCCAATATAGGGGTGACAGCAAAGGCCCAGAGACACCAAAGGGCTCAGGGGGAGCCCAGGACAGGCCCTGGCAGAGCCAGGCAGTGCCCAAGGACAGGGTGGCACCGCTGGGGTGGGATAATGGATAATGGGATCCATGGGATGGGATGGGATGGGATAATGGGATAATGGATTAATGGGATGTGACAGGAAGTGGGCATTAGGATGGGGGTGAAGCAGGAGGTCCCCCCAGCCCATGACCCAGCCCCGTGCCCCCACTGCTGCCCCACAGGCCAAGGGCCACGTCTGTCCCTCCGGGTGTCCAGTGCCACCAGCAGTGTGCCAGGCTGCTCACAGGGCACGATGGGCACAGCACCGCTGTCCTGTCACCGCCGCCCAGGAGCCTGAGGGCACTGAGATGGGCAGTGCCAGGAGCTCCTGGGGGCTGCCAGGATGGTTCAGGGCTGGCAGCTGATGGGGTGTGCTGGGCTGTGCTGGGCTGGACTGGGCACCAGGGGATGCTGAGGGTCCCGGGGTGTCCTGGGGATGTCCCGAAGGGTTCCGGGGATGCCCCGGGGGTGTCCCGGGGGTGCCCCGGGGGGTCCAGGGAATGTTCCAAAGGGTTCTCGGGGTGTCCCGGGGGTGTCCCGGGGAAGTCACGGGGGGGTCCATGGTTTTCCCAGGGGTGTCACCCCAAGAGGGGTCCCAAGGGTACCCCGGCGCGGTCCAGGGGATGTCACGGGGGGTCCCGGGGGTGTCCCGAGGGGTTCTCGGGGGTGTCCCGGGGGTGTCACAGGGGTGTCCCGGGGATGTCCCGGGGATGTCCCGGGGATGTCCCGGAGGTGTCCCGGGGGCGTCCCGGGGTCACCGGGGGTCTCCGCGCGCGCTCCGTCACCACGGCAACAGCGCGTGCAGGTGACGGGGGGCGGAGCCCCGCGCCTTGGCCCCGCCCCCTCCGCCTGTCAGTCAGGCCGCGCGCAGCCCACCCTGCTGGGGGCTCGGCCCCGCCCCCCGGCGCCAGGGCGGGCGGTGATTGGTGCAGGCGCGGCGAGGCCCCGCCCCCGCGGCGCAGGTTCGGGTGAGCGGCGATCGCGGCCGGAGCGGCACCGGGAGCGGCACCGGAGCGGGAGGTACCGGGGGCCGGGCGGGGCCAGCGGGGCCGGATCCGACCCAACCGGATCGGACCGGGCCGGGCTGGGCTGGGCTGGGCTGGGCTGGGCTGGGGCGAGCTGGGCTGAGCTGAGCCGAGCCGAGCTGGGCTGAGCCGGGCCGCGCCGGACCGTGCTTGGCTTTTCCTTTCCCGCTCCTGCGGACCTGGCTCGTTATCGCGACGGGCTGGACAATCGCGACAGGTGCGCGTGTCTCGACAGGCGCGAGTGAACGGACAGGCGAGGATGGAGGGGAGCGCCCCGCCATCCCCGCCCCGGGCGCTTCGCGGGGCATCGCCGCGCAGAAAAGCTGCGTGCGGCCGCCGCCCACCCATGGCGACACACCTGTCGCGACAGGCGATGGTGTCGCGACAGCGCGGGGGGTTCGCCTCGGCACGGTGTAATGCCGGAGACGGCTGCTGCTCCTCGGTCGGGCCCGGCTCCCTCTCGGCGCCCTGTCGCGATCGGCGGCGGAGCAGCAGGTGCGCGGGGCGCGGCGGAGCGGGGACCCCGGGGCGGCGGGGCCGCGGGGGCCGAGGGGCGGCGGGGGTCCCGCCGGGCCCGGCTCATTGTTCCGCCGGGGCTCCCGGGCGGCCCCGCCCCGGCTCCGAGCATCCTTTGTGCTGGGCGGCCCCGGGCTTTGTCTGCGGAGCCGCCCCGGGCCGCCGAGACCGGGACCCCCCGCGCCTCCGGACCCCGCACGGGGACCCCCTGCCCGCCCCGCATCGCGCTCCGGGGACCCGCGGCAGCGGCACCGCCCCCGAGCCTCGCCCGGGCCCGGCCCGGCCCGGCCCAGCGCCCCGCACCGGGGCCGACCCGGCTCCCGGGGGGACCCCCGGCCCGGCCCCCCCCGTCCGGCCGCAGCCCGGTGTCGGTGCCCGCCGCTCCGGCCGCCTGCCGCAGTGCCCCGGGGTCAGCGCCGGGCGGGGACGGGGCCCCGGGAGCGGCGATGGGACCCCCCCGTGTCCCCGCAGCCCGCGCCGGGACCCTCCGCAGCGCCCCGCGCCCGCTCGGGCGTGGCCGGGCAGTGCCCGTTCCGTTCCGTGCCCGTTCCGTGCCCGGGCCGGGCCAAGGTGCCCGCGGGGACGGGGAGCGGCCGCAGCAGCATCCCGGCTCGGCGGCGGCTCTGACGGAGCATCCTCCTCCTCCTCCTCCTCCCGCCATCCCCGCTGCTCGCCGGGGCGGTGGCTCGGTGACACCGCGGCTCCTCCGGGCCGGGGGACCCCGCGCCGGGACAGCGACGCCACGGCCGGACCGGAGCCGGGCAGGGCCGGGGCCGTGCGGGTGCCCCCCCGGCCGGGCAGCTCTCCGGAGCGGTGCCCACCCAGCCGCCGCCTCTGGCCAGCCACGAGCAGCGGTCGCGGTCGGTGCCAGCGGAGCGGCGGGCACCGAGGCCAGCCCGACAAAGGGGAGCCCCGGCGGCGCGGCGGGCGCAGGGTGGGGTCGGGCACGGGGGGGTGCCGGGGTCTCGGCGGCGCAGACAAAAGCGGGGGGCGGCGGGGCCCCCCGGGCTCGGCGCGCCGCACAATGCGGCAGCCCCGGCACAAAGGCCGGGCCCGGCGGCCGCCCCGACCCCGACAGGTGCCCCCGGCGGCCCCCGCCGGGCCCGGGGTCCCTTTGTCCCGCCGGGGTCACAGCTGTCCCGGCGGCAGCCGGCGGGGCTGGGGGGGCTGCGAGCCCCCGCTTTGTGTGCCGGGAGCGGGGCCGGGCCGGGGGCTGCGCCCGGGCTGGGCGGGGGTCCCGGGCCGCCCCCGGTGCCCCCCCGGCGCTGACGCTGCGGTTCTGCCCTGCTCGGAGCCCGCGGGCTGGCAGGAGGCTCCGGCCGGTGCTGGCTGTGCCACCGCCGCAGCGCTGGCTGGAACCCGGGACGCGGCCCCGGTGCCACCAGGGATGGTGACACGCTGGCATTGCGGGCCGGGCCGGGGCACAGCGGGGCAGAGCCCCTGGGGGTGCTCGGTGCGAGCTTGGGGGGCACCGGTGCGAGCTGGGGGGACTCACTGGGTGTGACCTGGGGACAGTGGCAGTGAAATGGCAGCGCTGCTGTGCCACACAGGCCGCTGTGGGCACGGGCCTGGCGGCGTGGGGACATCGGGGCAGTGCCAGGGGTGGCTGGGACAGGGTGGCAAAGGTGCCCGGAGCGGTGGCACGGGGGCAGCGGGGTGGCAGCAGCGTGGGTGGCACCACGCTGGCCAGGGGCAGCACATGCGGCTGCCAGCTCCTCTCTGTGCACCGGGCCCGCCCACGCTCGTGCCCTGTCCCCTTGGCAGCCCCGCACCCCCCGTGCCGTGCCCACGCCCCTCCTGCCCTCCCCGTGCCGGGGGTGTCACGGTGCCCGGTGCTGCGGCACCGCTGGCAGTCACTGAGTGCTCCAGATCCGTCAGCGCGGCTCTGCTTTCATCTCGGGCTGCCACGTGCTGCCTCCTCCATCCTCCTCTGCACCGTGCCACCCCTCCCTGTGCCACCCCTCCCTGTGCCACCCCTCCCTGTGCCACCCCTCCCTGTGCCACCCCTCCCTGTGCCACCCCTCCCTGTGCCACCCCTCCCTGTGCCACCCCTCCCTGTGCCACCCCTCCCTGTGCCACCTCTCCCTGTGCCACCCCTCCCTGTGCCACCCCTCCCTGTGCCCCCCCTCTTGCCCGGTCCAGCCCTGCCCTGAGCTGCCCTGGGCTCACAGGGACATGGTGCCCTGCGGTGCCACCCTGGGCACAGCTCGTGCCCTCTGCTCTCACCCCACCCCGCCCAGGCCGATCTCTGCCCCTGTGCCGTGTCCTGGTGTCGCTGTGGGCACTCAGAGCGGGGTCACCCCCTGTTCCTGTCCCCTTGTCCCCCCCAGTGCAGCTCTGGTGTCCCAGGTGTCCCCTGGCACTGCCCTCGTGTGGGGCAGCGCCTTCCCCGTGTGCCAGAGGCAGGGCTGGGGGCAGCTGCGGGCGCTGGAGCGGTGCCCAGCGTGCCACAGCGGCCTGGCACGCCGCACGAGGTCAGTGGCACCCCGGCCCGGTCCCCGGTGTCCCCGCGGCGCTGTCACAGCTGTGCGTGCCGGGGACATTCCCGAGGGGGGCTCGGAACCGCAGCTGCTGCTCCGTGCGGGGTGAGGGCACCGGGACACGGCCCCGGCTGGCACCGGCAGCGCCCGGGGGCGGGAGCGGGCCCGCCAAGGGCTGCCGGTCCCTCCCGGTGCAGCGGCGGCCCCGGGAGCCCCCCCTGTCCCCCCCTGCAGCCGTGGCAGCCCGGGAATGCCCAGCTGCCAGCCCGGCCCCGCGGCCCCAGGAGCCATCTGTGCCCAGCAGGTGCTGCAGGGCCCTGGCACGGCTCGGGACGGTCCCTCCAGAGCCCGGTCCCGGTCCCGGCACCGCCTGAGGGGCTGTGGCAGTGCCAGACACCCCCTGGCACCGGGGCCCTGCCCCAGCAGCACCAGCCTGTGCCCCTTGCTCAGTTCTGGCCCCAGCGGGGCTGTGCCAGGGGCTGGGTGGGCACCCGGGGCTGGTGTGGGCACCAGGAGCCATTCCCACAGCACTACCCAGTGCCAGCACCGTGCCAGCCGTGCCAGAGTGCCCCACGCTGCCCGTGTGGGTGCCTGGGGTCTGTCGGGTGCAGGGTCCCTGCAGTGGGCACAGAGGGCAGGGGTCTCCCCGTGGGTCTCCCCGTGGGTCTCCCCGTGGTCTCTCTGTCGGTCCCTGCTGCTCTGGGGGCTCTGGGGGGGTCCCAGCCCACCTGATGCCCCCCGGGTGGGCACAGCTGGCACGTGCTGTCCCTGCCCTGGCGGGTCGATGGTGTTTGACCTTCAGCAAAGGATTTGTTGAATTTATTGATCGTGGCTGGGGATGCCCCTCGCCGCCGGGGGCTCAGGCTGTGCTGAGGCTGTGCTGGGGTCTCTGGCAGAGCTGGCACCTCATGGGGCAGTGGGCAGAGCCCCCAGCGAGTGATGCCAACCCTGGTGCTGCCCGTGCCAGAGTCCTGGGCACTCACAGGGACACGGTGGGCAGCGTGCCCTGGGTGTGGGGACACCAAGCGGCGCAGGTGGCACTGGCAGGGCAGGGTGGCAGGGATGGGCACTCCTGCCCAGGTGCTGCATGGAGGTGGCACTGGCAGGGCAGGGTGGCAGGGATGGGCAGCCCTGCTCAGGGTTGCAGGGGGTTGGCACTGGCAGTGCAGGATGGCAGGGTGGGTGGCACCAGCAGGGTGACAGGGACGGGCTCTGGCAGCCCTGCCCAGGTCCTGCAGGGTGGGTGACACTGGCAGTGCAGGGGGTGGCACTGGTAGTGCAGGGTGGCAGGGTGGGTGGCACTGGCAGAGTGGCAGGGATGGGCAGCCCTGCCCAGGTCCTGCAGGGGATGGTACTGGCAGTACAGGGGGGTGGCACCGGCAGGGTGGCAGGGCCGGGCTCTGGCAGCCCTGCCCAGGTGCTGCAGGGGGTGGCACTGGCAGTACAGGGGGTGGCACTGGCAGAGTGGCAGGGATGGGCAGCCCTGCTCAGGGTTGCAGTGGGGTGGCACTGGCAGTGCAGGGGGTGGCACTGTCAGGGTGGCAGGGCCGGGCTCTGGCAGCCCTGCCCAGGTGCTGCAGGGGGTGGCACTGGCGAGGTGCAGCCCGGAGTCCCTGGCACGGGTCCCTGGCAGGGAGGCAGCCCCAGCCCCGTGCCAGCCCCTCCTCTGCGCGGATTTCCCGGGATAATCCATGGGCACGGCCCGTGCGGGGCTCAGCCCTGCCCACCCCGGGGGGCACCTGCGGGCAGGGCGGGCAGCGCGGCGCCCCCGTTCCCGGGGGGGCTCCCGGCGCTCACCCCCGGCCCTGTGCCCGCAGCACCATGATGGCCAACGCGGCCACCATGCGGATCCTCATCAAGGGCGGCAAGGTGGTCAACGACGACTGCACGCTGGAGGCCGACGTGTACATCGAGAACGGCATCATCCAGCAGGTGGGCCGGGAGCTGATGATCCCCGGCGGCGCCAAGGTCATCGATGCCACCGGCAAGCTCGTCATCCCCGGGGGCATCGACACCAGCACCCACTTCCACCAGACCTTCATGAACGCCACCTGCGTCGATGACTTCTACCACGGCACCAAGGTAGCCCCGAGCTGTGCCCGGCCCAGCCCCGCCCGGCCCTGCCTTGCCCTGCCCTGCCCTGCCCCTGCCCCGCCCGGCCCTGCCCCGCCCTGCCCTGCCCCGCCCGGCCCTGCGGGGCTGCTCCACAGAGCCATTGTGTCCCCGTGTCCCCGTGTCCCCGTGTCCCCATCCATCCGTGCTGGGCCGTGGCACCCCGTGCCAGCTCGGCCACCTCCCCGTGCCGGTGTCACCGTGCCCCGAGTGTCGCTGCTGGGGCCAGCCCAGGGTTGTCCCCGCAGCTCGTCCCACTGTCCCCAGCGCCCGCACAGAGCGGCCATTGTGCCAGGGCAGCGCTGGCCGTGCCTGTCCCCAGGCTGTGCCCAGGCTGTGCCCAGGCTGTGCCCGGTGTCCCTGGGCAGGGGGCTCAGCGCTGTGCTGGTGGGGTTAGAGGTAAAAGTCATGTTAAATTAGGTTATAGTTCAATTATATTGCAATAATTATGTTATATTAATTGCATTGTGTTAAGAGTGGGGGGGTATTAGAACATTCTAGAAGGGTCCGGTTTGGTGGAAGGGACCCCGTGCAGTGCCCAGGGCGCCACATGCCAGCCCCGCTCCGTGTCACTGTCACCCGCCTCGTGCCAGCCCGGCAGCTCCTCCGGGAGGGCCGATGGGCAAAGGAGCTTTGGGGATTAGCGGGGCGGGGTGAGCCGGGGACAGCGGCCGAGCCACCGCGCCCGCGCTGCCACCCACGGGGAACGGGGGGGGAACGGGCCCCGAACCACCCGGGGCTGTGTGCCGGGGGTCCTGAGCACCCCAAACCCACCCTGGGCTGTGTGCTGGGGGTCCCTGAGCACCCCAAACCCACCCGGGGCTGTGTGCTGGGGGTCCCTGAGCACCCCAAACCCACCCTGGGGTCCCTCAGCACCCCAAACCCACCTGGGGCTGTGTTCCGGGGGGTCCTGAGCACCCCAAACCCACCCGGGGCTCCCTGGGCACCCCAAACCCACCCGGGGCTCTGTGCTGGGGGCTCCCCACGGCCCCAGCCCACCCGGGGCTCCCTCAGCACCCCAAACCCACCCTGGGGTCCCGCAGCACCCCAAACCCACCCTGGGCTGTGTGCTGGGGGTCCCTGAGCCCCCCAAACCCATCGCTGGCGCTGGGGGCACAGTGGGTGCCCCGGCATGGCAGGGTGGGGCTCTCCAGATGTGCCGCGCTCCCAGATGTGCTGCTGCACAGGGACAGCCATTGGGGGGGCCGGGGGGATGCGGGGGTCCCTCCCTGCAGCCGGGACCCCCCCCCAAGGCTGCGGGCGATGCCCGAGCGTGTCCCGGGACCCCCGGGCGCTCCCCGGGCAGGGCAGGGCAGGGCGGGGCGATGAGCGCTGACCCCCCCGCCGCGGTGCCTGTGCCCCCCCGTGCAGGCAGCGCTGGTGGGGGGCACGACGATGATCATCGGGCACGTCCTGCCCGACAAAGAGACGTCGCTGCTGGACGCCTACGACAAGTGCCGCAGCCTGGCCGACCCCAAGGTGTGCTGCGACTACGCCCTGCACATGGGCATCACCTGGTGGGCGCCCAAGGTGAGCGGGGCGCGGCGCCGGCGGCAGCTGCCGGGGCTAATTCCCGGTGCCGCTGATCCCATTAGCCGCCCGCGGGGTGGGCTGAGCCCCCACGATGCCTTTTGAGCTGCCCTGAGCCGGGCTCAGCGGGGCAGGGGCTCGGGGGTGCCCCGGGACGAGGGGTCCCCGTGGGGCCGAGCCCCTCGCTGGGGCGGGGAGGGCGCTGCTGCTGCTGCCGCTCTGTGGAGGGGAGCGGAGGAGCTTGGGGGGACCCCAGCCCGCAGCAGGACCCCCGGGCAGGGCCGGTGGGCAGAGCCCATCCCGCGGCACGCTCAGCCCCTGCAATCCCCTCCAAGCTGCTGCGGGGGGATCAGACCCGGCTCCCGGCTGTGCTGCGGGGAGACCCCGGCCCTGACCCCCCTCCCAGCAGAGCAGGGGGCAGGAAAATCCCTTCTGCCCCCCCCCAGCATCTGTCACTCCCCGTGTCACCCCCAAATCCCCAGCCCGTGTCCCCAGGGGGTGACCGGGGCCCCTCGCGGGGCGAGGCCGCGCCCTGACGCTGCTCCCCCGCAGGTGAAGGCGGAGATGGAGACGCTGGTGCGGGAGAAGGGCGTGAACTCCTTCCAGATGTTCATGACCTACAAGGACCTGTACATGCTGCGGGACAGCGAGCTGTACCAGGTGCTGCGCGCCTGCCGCGACATCGGCGCCATCGCCCGCGTGCACGCCGAGAACGGCGAGCTGGTGGCCGAGGTGAGGGGGGCACGGGGGCGGCGGGCACCCGGCCGGGCAGCGGGACCCCCGGCCCGACCCCCCGCCCCGCCCTGACCCCCCAAATCCGCCAGGGAGCCAAGGAAGCGCTGGACCTGGGCATCACCGGCCCGGAGGGCATCGAGATCAGCCGGCCCGAGGAGGTAGGAGATGGCAGGTGATGGCACCGTGCCACGGGGTGGGGGGCACGGGCCAGGACAGCCGTGCAGCTGCCACCGCCCGTCCCCGTGGTGCCAGCAGCGTGTGTCACGCGTGTCACCACCGGCTCTCCCCGCAGCTGGAGGCCGAGGCCACGCACCGCGTCATCACCATCGCCAACCGGGTGAGTGTCCCCAGCCCGGGGGGCTGTCCCTGTCCCGTGGGGGTCCCCGTGCCCCCCAGGGGCTGGGCACCACGGGGACACCCCCCTGACCCCCTGTCTGCAGACCCACTGCCCCGTGTACCTGGTGAACGTGTCCAGCATGTCCGCGGGGGACGTCATCGCCGCCGCCAAGATGCAGGGTAGGGGACAATGGGGACATGGGGGGACACAATGGGGACATGGGGGGACACAATGGGGACACGGGGGGACACAATGGGGACATGGGGGGACACAATGGGGACACAGTGGGGACACAGTGGGGACACAATGGGGACACAATGGGGACATGGGGGGACACAATGGGGACACAATGGGGACATGGGGGGACACAATGGGGACATGGGGGGACACAATGGGGACACAATGGGGACACGGGGTGGGGACCTCCCTCCCCAGCGCAGCCGTGGGCAAGGGGCACCCCGGGGGGCACAGGAAACCCCCACGGACACGGCTCACACCTGGGCTGGGGAGATGGGCCTGGAGTGGGGGCTGTGGGCAGGCGGAGACACGAGCACGGACAGACACACGGACAGACACACGGACAGACACACGGACACGGACAGATACATGGACAGACACACGGACAGACACACGGACACGGACAGACACACGGACAGACACACGGACACAGACATGGGCAGACACATGGACACACACATGGACATGGGCACGGACAGACACACGGACAGACACACGGACATGGACACGGACAGACACATGGACAGACACACGGACAGACACACAGACATGGGCACGGACAGACACATGGACATGGGCATGGACAGACACACGGACAGACACACAGACATGGACAGACACATGGACAGACACACGGACAGACACATGGACAGACACACAGACACCCACAGGCATGGACAGACACACAGACACCAACAGACACAGGCATGGCTAGACACACAAACATGGACAGACACACGAACATGGACAGACGCACGGACACAGGAACTCGGGTGTGCCTGTGGGGCCGTGCCCTCCCACAGGTGAGCACACCTGGGCCCCCAGCTCTGCTCCTACACAGGGGACACACAGGGGACACACAGGTCACATACAGATCACACAGGGGACACACATGTGAGCACAGAGGGGACACACAGGTCACACACAGGTCACACGGGGACACATAGCACACACACCTGAGCGCACAGGGGACACATACAGGACACACACCTGAGCACACACAGGTCACACACAGGTCACACACGTGAGTGCACACAGGTCACACACAGGACACACACCTGAGCACACACACAGATCACACACAGGTCACCCTCCTGAGCACACATAGCACACACACCTGAGCACACCTGAGCACACACCTGAGCACACACAGGACACACACAGGACACATGGGGACACATAGCACACACACCTGAGCACACACAGGACACACACAGGACACATGGGGACACATAGCACACACACCTGAGCACACACAGGTCACACACGTGAGCACACACCTGAGCACACACAGGACACACACAGGTCACATGGGGACACACAGGGGACATGGAGGGGACACACACAGGTCACACACCTGAGCACACACAGGGGACACACCTGAGTGCACAGGGGTCACATACAGGACACACACCTGAGCACACACAGGACATACACCTGAGCACACACAGATCACACATAGGACGCACACCTGAGCACACACAGATCACATATGTGAGCACACACCTGTCACACAGCTGAGCACACAGAGCTCCTGCCCCACGGGTACCACGGGCCCCGTGCCGGGCAGTGCCCCTGGCACAGCCCGTGCCCACGCGTGCCTCCCCGCAGGGAAGGTGGTGTACGCAGAGACCACCACGGCGCACGCCACGCTCACCGGGCTGCACTACTACCACCAGGACTGGTTCCACGCCGCCGCCTACGTCACCGTGCCCCCGCTGCGCCTGGACACCAACACCTCTGCCTACCTCATGAGCCTGCTCGCCAAGTGAGCCTGCCCGCTGTGCCAGCCTGCCCGCTGTGCCAGCCTGCCCCGGGTGTGCCGATGTGCCCCGGCTGTGCCAGCCTGCCCCGGCTGTGCCGACCTGCCCCGGGTGTGCCAATGTGCCCCGGGTGTGCCAGCCTGCCCCGGGTGTGCCAATGTGCCCCGGGTGTGCCGATGTGCCCCGGGTGTGCCAGCCTGACCCGGGTGTGCCAGCCTGCCCCGGCTGTGCTGACGTGCCCCGGGTGTGCCAGCCTGCCCCGGGTGTGCCGACGTGCCCCGGGTGTGCCAACGTGCCCCGGGTGTGCCAACGTGCCCCAGGCACCCCATCTTTGCCCCGGGCTCCCCATCCCTGCTTCGGGCATCCCTCCCTGCCCCGGGCACCTCTCCCTTTCCCCAGGCACTTCTCTCTACCCTGGGCATCTCATCCCCACCCCAGGGCACCTCTCCCTGCCCCATGGTGTGGGCACTCCATTCTCTGGGTGCCCCATTCCCTGCACATCTTGTTCCCTGGGTGCCAAGAACCCCAGGCACCCCATGGCAGGGGTACCCCATTTCCTGGGCACTGAGCTCCCTGGGCACCCCATGGCAGGGGTACCCCATTTCCTGGGCACTGAGCTCCCTGGGCACCCTATGGCAGGGGTACCCCATTTCCTGGGCACCTTATGGCAGGGGTACCCCATTCCCTGGGCACTGAGCTCCCCAGGCACCCCATTCCCTGGGTACCCCATTACCCGAGTCCCGGGCTCCCTGGGCACCCCATGGCAGGGGTACCCCATTCCCTGACTCCTGGGCTCCCCGGGCACCACAAGCAGCCCTGGCAGTGCCACCCCAGCCTGCTGTGCCCCCACAGTGACACGTTGAACATCGTGGCCTCGGACCACCGGCCCTTCAGCACCAAGCAGAAGGCCATGGGCAAGGAGGACTTCACCAAGATCCCCCACGGCGTCAGCGGGGTGCAGGACCGCATGAACATCATCTGGGAGCGTGGCGTGGTAGGGCTGGGCACGGGGCTGGGCACGGGGCTGGGCTCACAGGGACCCTGCTGGATGGGGCATCCCACCATGGGCTGTGCCCCCCTGGCATGAGGAGCTCCCCAGAGCTGCCCTGGGCACAGGGCTGGGGCTCCCTGCTGGATGGGGCATCCCACCATGGCACGAGGGCAGCAGTTCAAGGAGCTGCCCAGCGGGGCCTGGCGAGGATCCCGACCCCGCAGCACAGCTGGGATTTTGGGGGGCACTGGGGGGGGACAGGGAGCAGCACAGCCCCACGTGCTGACCCCAGTGCGGTGTCAGGTCGGGGGCAAGATGGACGAGAATCGCTTCGTGGCCGTGACCAGCTCCAACGCCGCCAAGATCCACAACCTGTACCCCCGCAAGGGCCGCATCATCCCCGGCGCCGACGCCGACGTCGTGGTCTGGGACCCCGAGGCCACCAAGTAGGTGCAGCCTGTCCCACGTCCCGGCTGGGGGGTGACACTGGGGGTGGCCGTCCCCCTTTGGGGCTCCCCAGGATCCCAGCTGCCAGTGGAGGCACAGCAAAGAACAAAAGGACAGCAGCAGCAGCAGCACGGGCCTGGCACGGGGTGGCACGGGGTGGCACGGGGTGGCACGGGGTGGCACTGGGTTCCTTTGTTTGGTGTCACACTCCCCGGGGTCCCAGGCAATGAGCTGGGGGCTCATAAAGGGGGGCCAGGTCCCAGGGGAGGATTCAATGTTCAGCTAATCAGGAGAACTGGGGTGGAACTCAGGGGACACGAGGGAGGAAAAGTGCTCGGGGCAGGAGGGGTTAACAGCTGCGGGTGGGAGGAAGGTTCGGAGCTCGGCAGAGCAGTGGCTGAGCGGCACAGGGGAAAACCACACCTGGCTCAGGTGAACAACAAAGACAGGTCTGTGTCACTGCAAAAGCAGCGGGGAAAGCCAAATAACAACAACCAACAAATCCAACAACAACCGGCAGAATAACCCCGCGCTGCAGCCGCAGCCCGTGCTGGGGCGCTGGGGACGGCTCCCGTGCCCCGCCCCGGCGGTGACAGCCCCGTCCCCTGCCCAGGACGGTGTCCGCCAGCACGCAGGTGCAGGGCGGCGACATCAACCTGTACGAGAACATGCGGTGCCACGGCGTGCCCCTGGTCACCATCAGCCGCGGCCGCGTGGTCTACGAGAACGGCGTCTTCATGTGCGCCGAGGGCACCGGCAAGTTCTGCCCGCTGCGCTCCTTCCCCGACGTGGCCTACAAGAAACTGGTGCAGCGCGAGAAGGTACGGCCGGGGCCGGGCCGGGGCTGTGCCAGGGCTGTGCCAGGGCTGTGCCAGAGCGGTGCCAGGGCTGTGCCAGAGCGGTGCCAGAGTGGTGCCAGAGTGGTGCTGTGGCTGTGCCAGAGCGGTGCTGTGGCTGTGCCATAGAGGTGCCAGGGTCGTGCCAGAGTGGTGCCATGGCCATGCCAGAGCGGTGCCAGGGCTGTGCTGTGGCTGTGCCAGGGCTGTGTCAGAGAAATGCCAGGTCTGTGCCATGGCCGTGCCAGAGTGGTGCTGTGGCTGTGCCGTGCCAGGGCCGTGCCATAGCAGTGCCATGACTGCCAGGGCTGTGCCAGAGCAGTGCCATGGTTGTGCCGTGCCATAGCAGTGCCATGGCTGTGCTAGAGCTGTGCCATGGTTATGCCAGAGCAGTGCTGAGGCTGTGCCGTGGCCATGCCCATCACAGAGTGGTGCCATGGCTGTGCCAGAGCAGTGCCAAAGCAGTGCCATGGCTATACCTTGGCCGTGCCAGAGCAGTGCTGTGACCGTGTCATGGTTGTGCCATAGCAATGCAGTGGCTGTGCCACGGCTGTGCCAGAGTGGCTGTGCCATGGCTGTGCCCATGCCAGAGCAGTGTCATGGCTGTGCCAGAACAGTTCTGTGGCTGTGGCAGAGCAGTACCAGGGCTGTGCCGTGGCTGTGCTGTGCCAGAGCAGTGCTGTGGCTGTGCCAGGGCCATGCCAGAGCGGTGCCATGGCCGTGCCAGAACAATGCCACAGTGAGGGACAGGGCTGCACCGTGCTGGCTGCTGGAGGGGACAGTGGCAGTGCCAGGGGAGGCTGTGTGCCAGGCCGGTGCCACGCTGTGCCAGGAGCACAGAGCCGGGTCCCTGCGGGTCAGGGTGTGACACAGGACCCTGCCCTGGTCCTTGCCAGCACAGTGGCACTGCAGAGGGCACTTGGGACACTTGTCCCCACCGTGCCCCATGGCCGTTCCCAGGCACGCATTGGCACCAGGGCTCGCCGTGCCCCCGCCCAGGCTGTGCCCTTTGCTGGCGGTCCCGGGGCAGCCCCACAGCTCCCGGTGACACCGGGACAGGGACACGCGTCCCTGGGGCTGCCCGCGGTGACGCCCGGGAGCTCTGGCACCTCCTGTGCCCGCGCTGGGGCTGTGGGGGACAGGCTGGGCACAGCGGGGTGAGATGCTGCCAGGGCAGGGGACAGGCTGGGCACAGCGGGGTGTGATGCTGCCAGGGCAGGGGACAGGCTGGGCACAGCGGGGTGAGATGCTGGGACACCGCAGGGCAGGGGACAGGCTGGGCACAGCGGGGTGAGATGCTGCCAGGGCAGGGGACAGGCTGGGCACAGCGGGGTGAGATGCTGCCAGGGCAGGGGACAGGCTGGGCACAGCGGGGTGTGATGCTGCCAGGGCAGGGGACAGGCTGGGCACAGCGGGGTGTGATGCTGCCAGGGCAGGGGCAGCTCACAGGAAGGCTTGGCCAGCACTGGGGCTCTGGGTGGCTGGAGGGGCACAGGGCACTGCATGGGCTTGGCGTTGCTTATCTTTGCTTGATTTGGCTTTGCTTTGCTCGGCTCGGCTTTGCTCGGCTCGGCTCGGCTTTGCTCGGCTTGGCTTTGCTTATCTTTGCTTGGCTTTGCTTGGCTCGGCTCGGCTCTGCAGGGGCACGGGGCTCGGGGCTGCTCTGCCAGGGCCGCCCACCTCCCCCAGCCCCTGCCCTGCTCTGCTTTGCCCCCCAGCCCGCCCGGCACCTCTCCGAGCGCCCCCTCCCCACCGCAGCCCCTTCCCCAGCCCCAGCATGGCCCGGCCCGAGCCCCCCGCCCCGCCCGGCCCTGGCCTGCCCTGCCCTGGCACCCCGGCCCTGGCACCCCGCAGCCCGGCCGCGGCTGACGCTCTCTCCGCTCTTTCTCTCCGCTCTCTCCGCTCTCTCTCTCGCTCCCGGCAGAGTTTGAAGCTGCGGGCTGTGGACCGCACCCCGTACCTGGGGGACGTGGCCGTGGTCGTGCATGCCGGCAAAAAAGAGACGGGGACGCCCCTGGCCGACACCCCCACCCGGCCGGCCACGCGACACGGGGGCATGAGGGACCTGCACGAGTCCAGCTTCAGCCTGTCCGGTAAGAGCGGGCCCGGCCCCGGCCCGCAGCCCCCGCCCGGTGCCTCCTGCCGCCAGCCGGGCGCTTGTCCCAGCCCGGGTGTCCCCAATGCCCCCCGTCACCCCCCGAGGTGTCCCCAATGCCCCCCGCCATCCCCCGAGGTGTCCCCAATGCCCCCCGCCATCCCCCGAGGTGTCCCCAATGCCCCCCGTCACACCCAGGGTGCCCCCATTGCCCCCCGTCACCCCCCGAGGTGTCCCCATCGCCCCCCGCCATCCCCCGAGGTGTCCCCATCGCCCCCCGCCACCCCTCGGGTGCCCCCATCGCCCCCAGGGTGCCCCCAGTGCCACCGCAGGTGTCCCCCCCTCCTCCCCCGGGCTGTCCCCATTGTCCCCCTGCAGGGCGCTCCGAGGGTGCCCCACCATCCCCAGCCCCCCAGGACGGGGGTCGTGGCAGAGCAGGGAGGTGCCCCCAGCCCCGCAGCTGCAGCCCCCAGCCCGCGCCCCCCTCGGGCACCGTCCGTCGTGTGGCTGCGCTGGGGGGGCTTGGGGGGCGGGCCGGGGGCTGTGCCAGCTTGGGGGGCACCAGGGGCTGTGCCAGCTTGGGGGGCGGGCCGGGGCTGTGTCAGCTTGGGGGGCACCGGGGCTGTGCCAGCCGTGGGCACCGGGGGCTGTGCCAGCTTGGGGGGCACCGGGGCTGTGTCAGCTTGGGGGGCACCGGGGCTGTGCCAGCCGTGGGCACCGGGGCTGTGTGGGCAGGATGGGGCCCCTGCTGCCCCCGGGCAGCCCCCCCCTCCCCGCTGGCACCGGCAGCTCTGGCCCCCGGGCATGGCCAGCGCGGGCACAAGGCAGGGCTGCGGGAGGCTCTGGTCACTGCTGGGCACTACTGGTCAGTGCTGGTCAGTGCTGGTCAATGCCGGTCAATATTGGTCAGTATTGATCAGTGCTGGTCAGTGCCGGTCAGTGCTGGTCAGTATTGGTCAGTATTGGTCACTGCTGGTCACTACTGGTCAGTGCTGGTCAGTATTGGTTAGTGCTGGTCACTACTGGTCAGTTCTGGTCAGTATTGGTCAGTATTGGACAATGCTGGCCAGAGCTGGTCGGTGCTGGTCAGTGCTGGTCAGTGCCGGTCAGTATTGGTCAGTGTTGGTCAGTGTTGTCAGTGCTGGTCAGTATTGGTCAGTATTGTCAGTGCTAGTCAATATTGGTCAGTTCCAGTCAGTGCTGGTCAGTATTGGTCAGTGCTGGTCAGTGCCAGTCAGTATTGGACACCGCTGGCCAGAGCTGGTCAGTGCTGGACAGGTCTGGTAAGTTCCAGTCAGTGCTGGTCACTACTGGTCAGTGCCGGTCAGCGCTGGTCAGGGCTGGTCAGGGCTGGTGAGTTCTGGTCAGTTCTGGTCAGTATTGGTCACTACTGGTCAGTTCTGGTCAGTCCCACGTGCAGCACAGCCACGGTGGGAGGGGAGGGCGTGGAAACCCCCCAATTCCGGGGGTCACACAGAGCCCCCCCAGTCCCGGGGGTCACACGGAGCCCCCCCAGTCCCGGGGGTCACGGGGTCACACAGAGCCCCCCAGTCCCGGGGGTCACACAGAGCCCCCCCCCAGTTCCGGGGGTCACACGGAGCCCCCCCAGTTCCGGGGGTCACACGGAGCCCCCCCCAGTCCCGGGGGTCACGGGGTCACACAGAGCCCCCCCAGTCCCGGGGGTCACACGGAGCCCCCCCCCAGTTCCGGGGGTCCCGGGGCTGTTCCCAGCCCCCCCCGGCGGCCCCGGTCCGACCGTCCGTGTGTCCGGCAGGTTCTCAGATCGATGACCACGTTCCAAAACGAGCCTCGGCCCGGATTCTCGCTCCCCCCGGGGGCCGGTCGAGCGGCATCTGGTAGAGCCGGGGACGTGTCCCCCAAGTGAGCACCGGGCGCCGCCGCCAGCGCCGCCGGGCCCGGCTCCGGTGCGGCGGGGCTGCCCGGCCGCGGGCCCCGCGCTGCCGCTGCCGGCGGGGCCGTGCCGGGGCGGGGCCGTGCGTGCGCGGGGGCCGCCGAGGGCCGGGGGCGCCGGGTGCCCACCCCCGGCCCTTTTCTGTTTGCACGTTGGATTTGGATCAGTGAATTTTTGACTTGTTTGTGCATCACGTGGAAATACTCTGAAGTGGTTTGTGTCACTAGCGTAGGGGACACGCAGGGACCCCCCCTTCCTGCCCCGGCCCGAACCCCGGCCCCGAACCCCATCCTGATCCCATCAGAGCCCCATCCTGATCCCATCAGAGCCCCATCCTGATCCCATCAGAGCCCCCTCCATCGCCGCCTCTCTGTCCCCCATCCCTGACCCCCATCCCCATCCTGACCCCATCCCCATCCCATTCCCATCTCCAGCCCCACCCTGACCCCATTCCTATCCTGACCCCATCCCCATCCCATTCCCATCTCCAGCCCCATCCTGACCCCATCCCAATCCCATTCCCATCTCTCCATCCCCATCCCCGACCCCCATCCCCATCCTGACCCCATCCCAATCCCAGCCCCCCATCACCATCTCTCCATCTCCATCCCTGACCACCATCCCCATCCTGACCCCATCCCAATCCCATTCCCATCTCTCCATCCCCATCCCCGACCCCCGTCACCAGCCCCCCTCTCTGACCCCCTCCCTGACCCCCATTTCTGCCCCTCAAGACCCCGAAGCTCTGTCCCTGTCCCCATCTCTATCCCTGACCCCTCCACCCCATCCCCATCTCTCCGTCCCCCATCCCTGACCCCCCATCTCCATCCCTGACCCCCCATCTCCATCCTGACCCCTGCCCTGACCCCCATTCCTGCCCCCCCAAAGCTCTGTCCCTGCCCCTCCCCGTCCCCACACGGGTCCCCTCCCGGGTCACCCCTCCCTGCCAGGTGAGCTCCCGGGTCACCCCTCCCTGCCAGGTGAGCTCCCATGTCCCCTCCCGGGTCACCCCTCCCTGCCAGGTGAGCTCCCATGTCCCCTCCCGGGTCACCCCCCGCCATCTCCCCAGCCCTGTCCCCGGATCCCTGTCCCTGCGGGGGTGTCACAGCCCCTGCCCCCCGTGTCCCCTGTCCCCCCGGGTCCCTGTCCCTGCGGGGGTGTCACAGCCCCTGCCCCCCGTGTCCCCTGTCCCCCCCGGGTCCCTGTCCCTGCGGGGGTGTCACAGCCCCTGCCCCCCGTGTCCCCTGTTCCCCCGGGTCCCCGCGGGGGTGTCACAGCCCCTGCCCCCCGTGTCCCCTGTCCCCCCGGGTCCCTGCGGGGGTGTCCCCCCGTGTCCCCTGTGCCCCCGTAGGTCCCTGTAGGTGTTCGGGGCGGTGGCCCCGGGGGGGGTCCCGTGTCCCCGCGGTGTCACACGGCCGATGTAGGAACCGTTGTGTGCTCATTAAAGACCGTTCACAGCCCCGCCTGCGCCTCTGGGGACAGGGACAGGGACAGGGACAGCGGGGGGACACCGCGGACACAGCCCTGGGGGTGACGGACCCCACTCTGCACTGGGGACAGGAAGAGACCGGACATGGGGACACGGGGGGACACGGGGGACACAGAGGGACATGGGGGGGGGACATGGGGGGGACATGGGGGGGACATGGGGGGGACATGGGGACACCGAAGGGATATGGGGACACAGGGACATGGGGGGTGACGGACACAGGGGGACATGGGAGGGACACAGGGGACACCAAAGGGATAATGAGGACACAAGGACATGGGGACACGGGGGGGCACGGGGATATGGGGACACAGAGCCCTGACATGGGGACACTGGGACATGGGGGGAGACGGACACAGAGGGGATCATGGAGACATGGGGGACACAGGGACAGGGGGAAGACAGAGGGACGTGGGTGACACGGGGACATGGGGGGACACAGGGGGACACAGGGACATGGGGAAGACAGAGGGACGTGGGTGACATGGGGACATGGGAGGGACAGAGGGGGACACAGGGACATGGGGACATGGAGGAGACAGAGGGACATGGGGACACGGGGGAGACAGAGGGACACAGAGGGGATAATGGGGGACAGAGGACGGAGGGACACAGGGGACACGCAGGGACGGGGGGGAGACACGGACATTGGGGATATGGGGGGACACAGGGACACACAGGGGGTCATGGGGACACCGGGGGGACACCGGGGGGACAGGCATGGAGATGGAACACAAGGGGACACAGGACATGCATGAAGGTTTGGGGACACGGTGTGGGAACATGGGGACACGCGTGGGGACATGGGGGGAGACGAGGGGGGTCGCAGCGCTGGCCCTGGCTCAGGGGCACAACCACGGGGGGTGCAGGGGGTGGGGGGCCCGGGGGGGCTGGAGCGGGGTCTGGGGGCTCTGGGTCTGTCACAGGGGGTCCCTCGAGGGGATCTTGAGGGGTCTTAGGGGGGTCTCGGGGGGCTCCGGGTCGGGGCCCCGAGAAGAGTCTTGGAGGGTCACAGGGGGGTCCCGAGGGTCTCTGAGGGCTCTGGGGGTGTTCAGGGAGGGGTCTGGGGGTATTTAGAGGGGTCTGGGGGTGTTTGTGGGGTGTTTGGTGGCCTTGGGGGTGTTTAGGGCGTCTGGGGGGATTTGGAGGGGTCTGGGGGTGTTTGGAGGGTCTGAGGGTGTTTAGAGGGGGTTTGGGGGCCTCTGGGGCTATTTAGGGTATGTTTACGGAGTCAGGATTTTTAGGGGGTTTGGTGGGTGTTTAGGGGGTCTGGGGGTGTTTGGGGGGTCTGGGGGTGTTCAGGGGGGTCTTGGGGTATTAAGGGTCCTCTGGGGGTGTTTAGAGGGTGTTTGAGGGGATCTAGGGGTGTTCAGGGGGGGTCTGGGGGTGTTTAGGGGGCTCTGGGGGTGTTTAGGGGCTCTGGGGGTGTTTAGGGGTGTCTGGGGGTGTTTATGGGGTATTTATGGGCGTTCTGGGGGTGTTCGGGGGAGGTTTGGGGGTGTTTAGGGGGCTCTGGGGGTGTTTGGGGGCTCTGGGGGTGTTCAGGGGGCTCTGGGGGTGTTTGGGGGGTCCCCGCGGGCTCCGGGGGTGCAGAACTCTCCTCCCGCCACCAGAGGGCGCTGGTCGGGCCCGTTGCCATGGCGACAGGGGCGCGGCCATGTCCGTTGTCATGGCGGAGGGGGGCGTGGCCACGTTCGTTGCCATGGCAGCACAGAGGGGCGTGGCCAGGCCCGTTGCGATGGCGGAGGGGGCGTGACCAACCCATTTCAACGCGCAGAGGGGGCGTGGCCGTGCCCGTTGCCATGGCAGCGGGGGCGGAGCGGGGCGGTTGGCACCGCCCGCGGGGGGGGCGGCGCAGGCGCGGTCGGTCCGTGCGGTTCCGGCCCGGTCCCGGTCCCGGTCCCGGAGCGGCGGAGCGGGGGCAGCGGAGCGGCGGCGGCCGCGGCCGAGCGGTGAGTGCGGCGGGGCCGCCCGGGGGCGAGGAGGGGAGCGCGCGGCGCCGCTGCCATCCGCCGCATCCCCGCACCGGCCGCCGCCGCCCGGCAGCACCGGCCGGGGGGGCCTTGGGGCCTTGGGGATGGAGCGGCGGGGCCGGGCCGGGAACGGGGCTGGCGGAACGGGGCCAGAGTGGCGAGGGGCCGTGGAGCGTGCCGGGGTGAGGGGGGCCGGTTCGTGCGGTAACGCCGGGGATGGAGCGGTTGGAGCCGGGCCGCGGACGGGTCCGGGCCGAGCGGCGGGGCCGAGCGGTCCCGCGGGGCCGGTGGCGGCCAGGCCCGGCCTGACTCAGCGGCGGCCGCTCTGCGTCCCGGCCGTGGCTCCCGCGGGCACGACACGGAACGGTCCCTGCACGGCACGGCACCGGTACGGCACGCCGGGAGCTGCAGTCTCTGCTCCGGCCCCGCGCAGCACCGGGCACCGCTGCCGGTACCGGGTATCACCCGGACACCTGGGGAACGCGGGCCGCCGCCGCTCGGGCGCTGCCGGTGCCGCCCGTCTCGTCCCGCGGGCGATACCGCGGTGCAGAGTGGCAGGTGGCTGTCACCGTGACACACCGAGCGTGACGCGCTCCCGATCCTCGCACTCATGGCGGCACGGCCCCGGTACGGCGGTGGCCCCGGTACGGCGGTGTCACCGGTGAGGTGACGCTGTCAGGGACGCGCGCGTGTCGGGATGGGCCCGGGCCCTTCTCTGCGCTCCCCCGCCACTCCCGGGATATCCAGACCCATCTCCCGCCGGGATCTTCCCGAGCGGCTCCTCCCGCCGGGCCGGGCCCGCAGCCCCGGTCCCTGACACCCCGCAGAGTCCCGGGGATGTCCTGAGCGCGCCCGGTGCGGTCCCTTTGGGGACACTTTGGGGACAGCCCTGCCCGGCGGCGTGTCCCGGGCACGCTGGCCCGGCCGGGGATGCCGGCGAGTTCCCGGCCCGGCTCGGCCCGGCTCGGCCCGGCTCGGCTCGGCCCGGCTCGGCCCGGCTAGGCCCGGCTCGGCTCGGCCTGGCTAGGCCCGGCTCGGCTCGGCTCGGCCCGGCTCGGCTCGGCTCGGCTAGGCCCGGCTCGGCTCATCCCGCGGCATTAATATTTCAGGAGCGGGGGGAGGGCCGCGCTCTGCACATGCTCCCGCTGCCGCCGTACCGAGTTATTTAGGTTAGCGGGAGCCGAGCGCGGCGGGGGGATTGGGGCGGGCGGGCATCGCCGCCCGGAGCCGCCAGGCAGCTCCCGGTGCCTGAACGGCCGCCGTGCCTCGCCGCGGGCCGGGACGGGCGCTGCCGCCGCCGCCGGGAACCGGGGAAGGGTGCCGGGGCCGGAGCCGGTACGGAGCCGGGGATGGAGCCGGAGCGGAGCCGGGGATGGAGCCGGAGCGGAGCCGGGCGCCGCCGGTCCCCGGCGAACCCACCCGTGCCCACCGGAGCGCGGGGATGCTCCGCTCGGGGTGGGGGGAAGCGGCTCCGGGGGGCTCCCGGGGGGGACGTGGGCGACCATCGCCCGGGCCCCCGCGCCCGCTGCCAGCCCCGCGCGGCGCTCGGCCCCCGCCGGGCTGTCTGCCACCCCCCTGGCGTGTTTGTCACTTGAGAAGCCACCGGGACGGCTCCCAAAAATAGAAGCCGCCAGTCGCAGCAGCCCAGTTCGCACCGGCAGTACCGCGGTGCCGCTCAGCTCCCGGTGCCCGCCGCCGGTGCCGCCGCTCACGGCCTCACTCTGCTCCCGTTTGTTTGGGCAGAGCGGCCGCGGGGGCCGCGCCGTGGGACCGGGCCCGGACGACCTCAGCGTGCGCCCCGGCAGCGCCGCGGGACGGGCACGGACGCACGCCCGGGGCTTCGGCGGCCGCCGTCGGGCCGTGATTAGCGGCTCCCGCCCGGACAATTAAAATGCAGCGGTAAGCGTCCCCCGCCTGGCCGGGCGCCCGGCACCGACCGACCCCTCTCCTCTGGGCCCGCCGGGAATCCGGCCTCGATTCGTATTTTTCATTCGGTTTTTTTTGGCAAGAGCCGGCGGCGAACCGGCCGGGCCGGAGGCTCCCGGCCCTCGGTGCGTCCATCCCCGGCGTCGGGGCGGCAGCGGCTCGGAGGGTGCCGCGGGCACCGGCTGCCCTGGCGGTACGCCGGGGCGGGCTCCGCGCTGCGCCGGCAGCTCGGAAGGCGCTCGGGAGGGTCGGGACGGGCCGGGTGGCACCGGGCGGCGGCCCCGCTCCGCCTCGGGACGCGCCGGTGCCTGGCGGGGTCCCGGTGCTCCCGGCGGGGCAAGGTGCTCCCGGCGGGATCACGGTTCCCTCCGCGTGTCAGGGCTCTCGGTGGGGATCACGGTGCTCCCCCCGTGTCAGGGTGCTCGGGATGGTTCAGGGTGCTCCCCCCGTGTCACGGTTCTCGGTGGGTGCTCCCCCCGTGTCACGGTTCTCGGTGGGTGCTCCCCCCGTGCCGGGGTTCGCCCCCGCGCTCTCACGTGTGCCGGCGTGTGCGGGGCCCGAGGTGCGGTGGCGCGGTGACACCCCCGGTCCATGCCGGCGGGGAGCCTGGGGGTCCCTGCCCCGTTGCCCAGCGCGGGCGATGCCGCAGAGCCCCGGCGGCTGTGCCGGTCCCGCGGGCATCCCCCGCCCGGCCCGGGTGGTGCTTGGGCGGCTGCCCCGTTATCTGGGGGAGCGCCGGCCATGGCAGGGGGGTGTCAGCTGCTCCTCGCCGTGCGGGCAGGCAGCCCCTGCCCCGTTCCCGTTCCCCGTGCCCCGCCGCCGCCCCCGCCGCAGCCCCGGTACCGGCAGCCGCGGCACCGCAGTGCGCGTGGCTCTGGCTCAGCGCCGCGCATGACTCAGCTCCGCCGCCGGAGCCAGGGGAGGGGGGCGCGATGGGGGCGGCCCTGGGGGACCCCTGCCCGCGCCCCGCTGCCGCCGTGCCGCCAAACGGGCGCGGGACGGGCCGCGGCTCTCGCCGGTACCGGGAGCGGGCCGGTGCGCGCCTCGCCGTGCGGGGGCGGCGGCGGCGCGGGGGCCCCGGTTCCAGCTGCTGCGGCGGCGGCTAAAAATACCGGACCCCCCCCGCGGGTGCGTGCGGTAACACGGCGGGCTGGGACCGGGGTCCCGGGGGTCCCGGGTGGGCTCAGCCGCCGGGGGGTTCAACCGGCTGCGGCATCGCCGGTGCTGAGTCACCGCGGTGCGGTACCGGACACGGGGGCACTGCGGCCACCGGCACCTTCCGCCCCCGAAACGGGCCCGGGGGTGGCAGCGCCCCGCAGGCCCCAGCGCTGCAGCCCCAGGGCGCAGATGGGCGCTGCTGCTGCTGCTGCTGCTGTCCCCCCTCATCCCCCCGGCACTGGAGGGGGGTCTGGGGGCTGCACCCCCCCTGCCCCCGCCTGGCAGCTGGCCCGGCCCGCGGCCCCCCTCGCCGCGGAGGGAAGCGGATTAACGGCGCCGCTGCCGCCGCTGCCGGGCGGGGGGAGCGCCGGGACCCCCGGGCCCCTCCCGGGCAGGGGCCGCGCCTCGGGGGCTGCACCGGAGCGTTTGTGCAGGGCAGTGAGAATGGGGCTCGGTGCCCCCCGCTCTGTGCGGCCCCCCGTGCCCTGCCGGGCTGGCGCTGCGGCCGGGGGGTCCCGCAGCCCCCGGCCATCTGGGCGGAGGCCGCCTGCCGGCAGATGTTGCCCCTCTAAGCCCTGCTCTAATGGACCCCGATCCCGGCCCCGGCCCCGGCAGATTAGGCAGCACCGGGGGCCGGAGAGGGGGGCCCTAAGCTGCTTATGGGCAGCAGCCCCCAGGAGCCCCCGGGCTCACCCAGGGCAGCAGCCCCCGGGCACAGGGACAGCGCCCTGGGCAGGGCTGGCATCCCCTCGGCAGTGCCCATGTCCTGGGACCCCTGCCCCCGGTGTTGGAGCACAGTTGGGATGGGCACCCCGGGTCCCAGTGCCCCTGGTGTTGGGATATGGGTAGGATGGACACCCCAGATCCCAGTGCCCCCAGTGGTGGAGCAGAGTTGGGATTGATGCCCCTGATCCCAGTGCCCCTGGTATGGGATGGATGCCCCAGATCTCAGTGCCCCTGGTGTTGGAGTCTGGGTGGGATGGATGCCCTGGGTCCCAGTGCCCCTGGTGTTGGAGCACAGTTGGGATGGGTGCCCCTGATCCCAGTGCCCCTGGTATGGGATGGGTGCCCCAGATCTCAGTGCCCCTGGTGTTGGAGTCTGGGTGGGATGGATGCCCCAGATCCCAGTGCCCTGGTGTTGGAGCACAGTTGGGATGGGTGCCTCTGATCCCAGTACCCCTGGCATTGGGGTCTGGGTGGGATGGGCACCCCGGGTGCCAGTGCCCCTGTTGCAGGGTTGCGGTGCCCGGGGTGCCAGGGTGACCCCCATCTCTTGGCAGCTGGGGCATGGCCGTCAATGTGTACTCCACGTCGGTGACCAGCGAGAACCTGAGCCGCCATGACATGCTGGCCTGGGTCAATGACTCCCTGCAGCTCAACTACACCAAGATCGAGCAGCTCTGCTCAGGTGGGCTTGTGGGGGACACGGGGGGCGCCGCCAGGGTGCCCCCAGCCCCCCGTGACCGTGGCTGGGCCCGGCGCAGGGGCTGCCTATTGCCAGTTCATGGACATGCTGTTCCCGGGCTGCGTGCACCTGCGCAAGGTGAAGTTCCAGGCCAAGCTGGAGCACGAGTACATCCACAACTTCAAGGTGCTGCAGGCTGCCTTCAAGAAGATGGGAGTGGACAAAGTAGGTGCATGGGGCCAGCGGGGGCTGGCACCCCGTGGGAGGCTGGCACCCCTGTGCCAGTGTCCCTGCTGAGCCCCCGTGTGCCCCCAGATCATCGCCGTGGAGCGGCTGGTGAAGGGCAAGTTCCAGGACAATTTTGAGTTCATCCAGTGGTTCAAGAAGTTCTTTGACGCCAACTACGACGGGAAGGAGTACAACCCGCTGCTGGCACGGCAGGGCCAGGACGTGGCGCCCCCCCCTAACCCAGGTGATCACATCTACAACAAACCCAAGAAACCCATTGGCACCGCAGGTAATGTCCGGGGCTGTCCCCCAGCGAGCGCTGCCCCCCGCCCTCTGCACCCCTGCTCACGGCCAGGAGTCCCCCTGCCCCTGCCTGTGCCCTGCTCTGCTGCCTGCCCTGCCCTGCCCCTGCCCTGCCCTGCCCCTGCCCTGCCCTGCCCTGCCCCTGCCCTGCCCTGCCCCTGCCCTGCCCTGCCCTGCCCCTGCCCTGCCCTACCCCTGCCGTGCCCCTGCCCTGCCCTGCCCTGCCCTGCCCTGCCCTGCCCTGCCCCTGCCCTGCCCTGCCCTGCCCTGCCCCTTCCCTGCCCTGCCCTACCCCTGCCCTGCCCTGCCCCTGCCCTGCCCTGCCCTACCCCTGCCCTGCCCTGCCCTACCCCTGCCCCTGCCCTGCCCCTGCCCCTGCCCTGCCCTGCCCTGCCCCTGCCCCTGCCCTGCCCTACCCCTGCCCTGCCCCTGCCCTGCCCTACCCCTGCCCTGCCCCTGCCCTGTCCTGCCCTGCCCCTGCCCTGCCCTGCCCCTGCCCTGCCCCTGCCCTGCCCTGCCCTGCCCTGCCCCTGCCCTGCCCTGCCCTGCCTGCCACGGGGGGCTGCAGGACACCCAGACTGCAGAGCACGGGGTCCTGGCTGCCTCCACCTGCCTGCTCAGCCCGGCCTGGGCTGGTTTGTCACCCCTGGCTGCCATCCCCCCCCGTGACATGCAGCTCCTGTGGGCATTGGGGGCTCCCTGTGCTGGCCCAGTGGGGGCTGTCAAGGTTTGGGGCCTCCTCAGCCCCCGTGCCCACCCCCAAACAAGCCACGAGCACCCTTGGAGGGCTGGGGTGAGATTTACCAGGGGAAACTGAGGCAGGGGGGAGGCTGAAGGTGGGAGAGCCTGGAGCTGTGGCTCTGCACTGCCTGCCCTGGCTGCTGCCCCCCACTCAATGCACGGGGGTGGTCCCTGCTGGCAGCCCCCCCAGCCAGCATTAACCCATTGGTCCCCGTGTGCTGTCAAGTGCCCCAGAGGACCTCGCCCACGGGCCCCAAGAACAGCCCGAACCCCGCCCGCCTCGGCAACGTGCCCAGCGGCATCCTACGGAAAAACTCCCCCGCCGCCCGCAACGGGGGCACCGAGGCTGACGCGCAGATCCTGGAGCTCAACCAGCAGGTAGGGAGGGCAGGGGGGAGGGCAGGGTCCCTGTGGGGCTGGGGGACACCCTGGGGCTGGGGGATGGAGGTTTTGAACATTTCCCTGTCCCACAGCTGATGGACCTGAAGCTGACGGTGGACGGGCTGGAGAAGGAGCGGGATTTCTACTTCAGCAAACTGCGGGACATCGAGCTCATCTGCCAGGAGCACGAGAACGAGAACAGCCCCATCATCACCGGCATCGTCAGCGTGCTCTATGCCACGGAGGTGAGGGCCGGGCTGGAGCCCATGTCCCTGTCCTGATCCCGGGAATTCCCTGGGCAGGGAGGGACTCCCTTCCCCCCGAGTTGTCCTCGTTCACTCCGTGGGGTGCCAGGGCTTTGCCAGGCCGGGTGGAGGTTGCTGTGCCCACCCGTGCCACCCCTGTTCCCCCCAGGAGGGCTTTGCCCCACCGGAGGACGACGAGCTGGAGGAGCAGCCGCCAGAGGAGCAGGACGAGTACTAGCCCCGGCCCGCGCCCCCTGCGCCCCCCGCGCCGCCCCCCACCACAGACATCGAGCTCCGAGCCCGCGCCCCGTCAGTCACACGCCACGGGCAGCTCCGGGGTGGGGAAGCACCATCTCCATAAGCAGCCGCCATCCCCGGGCGAGGAGCGCGGCTGCGCCGGGGCTGGGGCTGGGGACGGGCTCTGGCCCCGCCGGGGCCTGCCCGCGCCACCCCCTCCCCGTATTTATTTCTGTTGTCCCCCCGGTGTGAGCGAGCGCCGCGTCCGCCCCGGTGAGAGTGAGAAGGGAGGCCCGGTCCTGGGGGCTGCTCACCTTGCTGGGACCCTCAGGGCCCCAGGACCCCCGTGGCAGAGCGAGCGCCAGCCTGCTGGAGCGGGAGGCCACGGAGCAGAGGAGAGAGAAGTGGGTTCAGCTTCCTGGAAAGTGAAAATGAGAGCCCAGCCCAGCGCGGCCATGGCAGCCACGGGGGTCCCGGAGAGGGGGCCGTGCTCAGCACGGCACGGAACGGCAGCGGGCCCCTCTCCTCTCGCCGGCGGCCCCCAGGAGCCGGGGCTGGGCTGGGTCACCGCCAGGGCTCGCAGCGCCCGCCCGCCCCGGCTGCCATGTCCCTGTCGCATCGCTTGTCTGGTCCATCACTCCGGTCGCAACGCTGCATCTGTGTTCGGTTTTATTTAAATAAACTCGTGTGGTAACACTGCGTGCCGCGGTCACTGCAGGGTCCTGCACTCGCTGCCTGCCCTGGGGGATCCTCTGTGCTGACAGAGCCGCGGCAGCACGGTGGGAAGCGGGAGCGCACCCGGGGGGAGGCTCTGCGACCACTCCGTGTGAGGAGGGCCGGGATGAGGCACTGGATGACCAGTTTATTGGAGGGTAATTTGGGCTGTAAAAGGGCGGAGCGACCGCGGCACCTCCTCCTGCCTCGGCCCGGGCGGGGTTCGGCGGGGTGCGGGACGAGGCGGGGCAGGAACGACGGAGCGGGGGGGTTCATTGGGGCAGGAACGGATCGTGGGAGGACCAGAGGCACTACGGATCAAAGAACCGCAGAGGCCAGGGGATCTCTATGGGAGACCTGGAAGATTTTTCTGTCTTTGACCACAAGACCAGGGGAGAGCGCGAACGCAGTCCCCCACTACCACAAATTATGCAGTCGAGTTTCCCGCATTTGGGGAAATCGCAGGGGTCAGCACACCCGGAGTGCAAGGGATGAGCCTCGCCCTGGGAAAACCACCTGCCTGATCATGGTGTCTCCCCTGCCAGGTAAGTATGCCCGACCCGCCCCACCGCCCGCCTGCCCCGCCCGCACAAAGCCCGCCCAGCACACGCCCGCCCCGGCCCGGCCCCGCTCCCGCCCGGCCCTGCCGCGCTCAGGCCCGGCCCGCACGGCCCGGCACGGCCCGGCCCGCGCCAAGCCCGCGGACGCGCCAGGACAGCGCGGGTTTGGCGCGGGATCGGGCCCGGCATGCCGCGCGGCGAGGCTAAATCTGCATGGACACGCCCACAACCCCCAACTGCACGGCACCGTCCTCTGCCCCGCGGTGATTTGCATGGCCACGCCCCCTCCCCAAACCCCGCCCCTTCAGCTGCATCACTAGCGTCTCTCCTCCTCAGGCCCCGCCTCTTTCCCGCCATAGAGGCCGACATGTGGGCGGGGTCTCATAGGAGGCGGTGCCATCTGATCCCGCCCCCGGGGGGCGGGGCCGTGCCCGCCCTGTCACGTTTCCCGGTGAGGCGGGGCGGGGACGTGGCAGCCGGCACGAGCGGCGCGTATCCCCGGGCACAGCCAATCGGCGGCAGCCGCGCGCGCACGCGCCCTGGCCCCGGCCCGCCGCCGCCCGTGGCGCTCCCGGTCTCGATGGCGGCGGCGAAAGCGGCCCCGGGCCCCGGCACGGCCGGCGCCGCTCCCGGCCGCTGGGAGGTGGTGCGCAAGGGCCGCCGGGGGCCCGCGGGCGGCACCGGCAGCCGCCGTGCCCTGGGAGAGGCCAACGCCGGTCGCGCTCTGCCCGTGCCCGGTGAGTGTCAGCGCCCGCGGGCTCCGGTGTGGCAGGCGGGGGTCCCGTGGGTCCGGGGACGCTGTGTGTGGGGCACCGGGGGCTTCGCGTGGGGCGGCCGGGGGTCCTCGGTGGGTCCCGGGGAGAGGCGGGTGTAGCTGTGGGGTTCTCCGGGGGGCCCCGCCGGTCCCGGAGCGGCGCCCGAGGCCGGGCGGGCTCCCCGGGCCTGGCGGCGGAGCCCCGGGGGCGCAGAGCGGTCCGTGCGAGTGCTGTGCACAACCCCGGGCCGTGCACGGGCCGGGGCCCGCGGTTCGCTCCGGTGCCCCGGCTCCGTCCCGTGCCCTCGTGTCGCCGCTGCCCGCGGCGCTCCCGGTCACCGTGTCCGTCACCGTGTCCCTGTCACCGTGTCCCTGTCCCCAGCTCCCATCGCCACCTCCAGCACCATCTTCCAGCTGGGCTTCGAGCGGGCGCTGCGCAAGCAGAACAAGGAGCAGGTGCCCCCGGCCGCGGGCCCCGAGCCTCCGCAGCGGAAGCAGCACAGCGGCAAGAGCGGCAAGAAGGCACCGGGCAGCGACGCCGGAGCCGCGCCGGGCCGGAGCCGCTCGCTGGAGGAAGCCCTGAAAGCCGTGAGTGTGCCCGGGCCGGGCACCGGGCCCTGCTCCCGGGACCGGGGCCGTGCAGAGCAGCTCCAGCCTCACCTGCAGGCTGATCCCCCGTGGCAGGAGCTGCCCTGAGCAGTGGGACATGGCTGGAACGGGATCTCTGGTTCCCCTTGAGCGGTGGGACATGGCTGGAACGGGATCTCTGGTTCCCCTTGAGCGGTGGGACATGGCTGGAAGGGGATCTCTGGTTCCCCTTGAGCAGTGGGACATGGCTGGAAGGGGATCTCTGGTTCTCCTTGAGTGGTGGGACATGGCTGGAAGGGAATCTCTGGTTCCCCTTGAGTGGTGGGACATGGCTGGAAGGGAATCTCTGGTTCCCCTTGAGTGGTGGGACATGGCTGGAAGGGGATCTCTGGTTCCCCTTGAGCAGTGGGAGGTGGCTGGAAGGGGATCTCTGGTTCCCCCTGAGCAGCAGGAGGTGGCTGGAAGGGGATCTCTGGTTCCCCTTGAGCAGCAGGACATGGCTGGAAGGGGATCTCTGGCTCCCCTTGAGTGGTGGGACATGGCTGGTAGGGGATCTCTGGTTCCCCTAGAACGGTGGGACATGGCTGGAAGGGGATCTCTCGTTCCCCTAGAACGGTGGGACATGGCTGGAAGGGGATCTCTGGTTCCCCTTGAGCAGTGGGAGGTGGCTGGAAGGGGATCTCTGGTTCCCCTTGAGCAGTGGGAGGTGGCTGGAAGGGGATCTCTGGTTCCCCTTGAGCAGCAGGAGGTGGCTGGAAGGGGATCTCTGGCTCCCCTTGAGCAGTGGGAGGTGGCTGGAAGGGGATCTCTGGCTCCCCGTGTCACTGCCGTGTCTGGGAGGATCCCCAAGGAAGGCTCTGCTGGCTGAACCTCCTCCCCGTGGCACTGGTGGGACCCTGGGAGTCGCTGGTGCAGTTGCCGTGCCCTGGCTGGCTCTGCAGAACCTGTCTGTCTGTCCTGCCTGCCTGTCTGTGTCTGTCTGTCCTGCCTGCCTGTGTCTGTCTGTCCTGCCTGTCTGTGTCTGTCCTGCCTGTCTGTGTCTGTCTGTCCTGCCTGTCTGTGTCTGTCCTGCCTGTCTGTGTCTGTCCTGCCTGCCTGTGTCTGTCCTGCCTGTCTGTGTCTGTCTGTCCTGCCTGTCTGTGTCTGTCCTGCCTGTCTGTGTCTGTCTGTCCTGCCTGTCTGTGTCTGTCTGTCCTGCCTGCCTGTCTGTCCTGCCTGTGTCTGTCTGTCCTGCCTGTCTGTGTCTGTCCTGCCTGCCTGTGTCTGTCCTGCCTGTCTGTGTCTGTCTGTCCTGCCTGCCTGTGTCTGTCCTGCCTGCCTGTGTCTGTCCTGCCTGTCTGTGTCTGTCTGTCCTGCCTGCCTGTCTGTCCTGCCTGTGTCTGTCTGTCCTGCCTGTCTGTGTCTGTCCTGCCTGTCTGTGTCTGTCTGTCCTGCCTGCCTGTGTCTGTCCTGCCTGCCTGTCTGTGTCTGTCCTGCCTGTCTGTGTCTGTCTGTCCTGCCTGTCTGTGTCTGTCTGTCCTGTCTGTCTGTGTCTGTCCTGCCTGTCTGTGTCAGTCTGTCCTGCCTGTCTGTGTCTGTCTGTCCTGCCTGTCTGTGTCTGTCCTGCCTGCCTGTGTCTGTCCTGCCTGTCTGTGTCAGTCTGTCCTGCCTGTCTGTGTCAGTCTGTCCTGCCTGTCTGTGTCTGTCTGTCCTGCCTGTCTGTGTCTGTCCTGCCTGCCTGTGTCTGTCCTGCCTGTCTGTATCTGTCCTGCCTGTCTGTGTCTGTCTGTCCTGCCTGCCTGTGTCTGTCCTGCCTGTCTGTGTCTGTCTGTCCTGCCTGCCTGTCTGTCCTGCCTGCCTGTGTCTGTCTGTCCTGCCTGTCTGTGTCTGTCCTGCCTGTCTGTGTCTGTCAGTCCTGCCTGTCTGTGTCTGTCCTGCCTGTCTGTGTCTGTCTGTCCTGCCTGTCTGTGTCTGTCCTGCCTGCCTGTGTCTGTCCTGCCTGCCTGTGTCTGTCCTGCCTGTCTGTGTCTGTCTGTCCTGCCTGTCTGTGTCTGTCTGTCCTGTTTGCCTGTGTCAGTCCTGCCTGTCTGTGTCTGTCCTGCCTGTCTGTGTCTGTCCTGCCTGTCCTGGTCGTGTCTGGGCACGGAGGGTTCCAGAACTGGCCGAGGAGGCTGTGCTGGGGTGATGTGTCCCCAGGCTGGCAGGCATTGCTGGCTCAGCTCCTCCACATCCCCCTCATGCCCTGGGACCTCCAGTGCCCCCCAAATGAGGGGGTTCCCTCTGCCCCCCCAATGAGGGGGTTCCCTCTGCATTGCCCTGCTCTGGGTGGGGTTCTCTGCGTGGTTGCAGTAGCTCTGCACACCCAGTTTTGCCCACACAGTGCCAGGACTGTGTGGCATTCCTGTGCTCCCTGGGGAGGTAGGGCAGCCAGAGCTGTCCCTGTGCTCAGGGGACAGCCACTGTCCCCTCACTGGTGGGGGTTTGGGGACAGGTTTCATTCCCTGTGTGGCCCCAGCTGGTTTGTGTGGAGTTCCTCTCACGAGGTGGGGCTGCCCAGGCTCACCTGGCTCAGCGTGGCACTGGGAATGCACTCTCACAGCTCTGAGCCTTGCAGCAAGCCCTGCTGGGGCTGAGGTGAGGTGCCCAGGCTCACCTTGCTCAGTGTGGCACTGGGAATGCACTCTCACAGCTCTGAGCCTTGCAGCAAGCCCTGCTGGGGCTGAGGTGAGGTCACCTGGCTCAGCGTGGCACTGGGAATGCACTCTCACAGCTCTGAGCCTTGCAGCAAGCCCTGCTGGGGCAGCCCCACAGAGGAGCAGGTGTCAAAGCAGGATGGACACACCTGGGGAGCAATGCAGGACAGCTGGGAGCTGCTGCTGCCTGCCTGGGTGGTGCTGAGGGGTGTTCATCAGGTGGGTTTGGCTGCCCAGGGCTGTGTCCTCCCTCCCTGGGGGGCTCTGTGTGTGCAGTGTGGAGCAGCCATGGTCTGTGCTGGGCTCTGTGTGTGCAGCCATGGTCTGTGCTGGCCCTGGTTTGGCTGATGGGCTCTGTGTGTGCAGCCATGGTCTGTGATGGGCTCTGTGTGTGCAGTGTGGAGCAGCCATGGTCTGTGAGGGGCTCTGTGTGTGCAGTGTGGAGCAGCCATGGTCTGTGCAGGCTGTGGTTTGTGTGATGGGCTCTGTGTGTGCAGTGTGGAGCAGCCATGGTCTGTGCTGGCCCTGGTTTGGCTGATGGGCTCTGTGTGTGCAGCCATGGTCTGTGCTGGCCATGGTTTGTGTGCTGGGCTCTGTGTGTGCAGCCATGGTCTGTGCTGGCCCTGGTTTGTGTGATGGGCTCTGTGTGTGCAGCCATGGTCTCTGCTGGCCCTGGTTTGGCTGATGGGCTCTGTGTGTGCAGCCATGGTCTCTGCTGGCCCTGGTTTGTGTGATGGGTTCTGTGTGTGCAGCCATGGTCTGTGCTGGCCCTGGTTTGTGTGATGGGCTCTGTGTGTGCAGCCATGGTCTCTGCTGGCCCTGGTTTGTGTGATGGGCTCTGTGTGTGCAGCCATGGTCTCTGCTGGCCCTGGTTTGGCTGATGGGCTCTGTGTGTGCAGCCATGGTCTCTGCTGGCCCTGGTTTGTGTGATGGGTTCTGTGTGTGCAGCCATGGTCTGTGCTGGCTGTGGTTTGGCTGATGGGCTCCCTGGGCAGGGCCAGCTGGCCCAGGAGCAGCACAGGTGTCCATGTGGGCTGGGGTGGAGCTGGAAGCACTGCCCTCCATGCCCCTCAGGAGTCAGAGTCAGCTTTCTCCTCCCTGTGCTTCTTGCCCGGCTGTTCACCCTGGCTGAGTCTGTCTGTCTGTCTGTCTGTCTGTCTGTCCTGGCAGCTGGACCTGGCGGAGCTGCAGAAGGAGCTGCAGAAGAGCCGGAGCGTGTTCCCCGAGAACCCCTCGGTGTGGGTGAAGGACCTGGCTGGGTACCTCAACTACAAACTGCAGGCACCCAGGAGTGACCCCGTGCTGAGCCAGCACCCTCACGGTGCGTGTGCTGCTGCCCTGGGTGTGGGGCTGGGGAGCAGAATGGGGAGCAACTGGGGAACAGAACTGGGGAACAGAACTGGGGAGCAGAACTGGGGAACAGAACTGGGGAGCAGAACTGGGGAGCAGAACTGGGGAGCAAAACTGGGGAACAAAACTGGGGAACAGAACTGGGGAACAAAACTGGGGAACAGAACTGGGGAACAAAACTGGGGAGCAGAACTGGGGAATAGAACTGGGGAACAGAACTGGGGAACAGAACTGGGGAGCAGAACTGGGGAACAAAACTGGGGAACAGAACTGGGGAACAAAACTGGGGAACAGAACTGGGGAGCAAAACTGGGGAACAAAACTGGGGAACAGAACTGGGGAACAAAACTGGGGAGCAGAACTGGGGAATAGAACTGGGGAGCAAAACTGGGGAGCAGAACTGGGGAACAGAATGGGGAGCAGAACTGGGGAGCAAAGCTGGGGAACAGAATGGGGAGCAGAACTGGGGAGCAAAGCTGGGGAGCAAAGCTGGGGAGCAGAACTGGGGAGCAGAACTGGGGAGCAGAACTGGGGAACAGAACTGGGGAGCAGAACTGGGGAACAAAGCTGGGGAACAGAACTGGGGAGCAAAACTGGAGAACAGAACTGGGGAACAGAACTGGGGAACAGAACTGGCTCTGGGGACAGGCAGCCTTCTCCTGTCACAGACACACTGCCCCTGCCCCTGGGGGCTCTGGGGAACAAAACTGGCTCTGGGAACAGCCAACCTTCTCCTGTCACAGACACACTGACACTGCCCCTGCCCCTGGGGCTGTGGTCCTTTGGGAACAAAACTGGGAGGATTTGTGGCTCTGGGCTGTCCCCACAAGGACAGCCAGCCTTCTCCTGTCACAGACACACTGCCACTGCCCACGCAGCTGCAAACTGGGGCCTTCCCCAGCTGTGAGACCCGTGGCTGTGGGCACCAGTGCTCTCAGTTTCCTGTTTGTAGGGAAGGTAGAGCTGAGTGTTGCAGAGAACAAATAACATCAGAATGGGTGCAGAGTTTTCTGCAGCACAGAGAAGCATTTATATCCTTGTTTTAGGTACCCTAAGTAGTGGAAATGTTAGGGTTTCCTAAGCAGTTTTGAAACTGTTTGCTGGGAATCTTTTCATTTCCCTCAGTTTACCCAGCAGAGTTAACTCTGTCTGTGCCTGGGACAAAATTGTTTGCTGGGAATGTTCTGACAAAGGCAGGAGTGAGGAATCTGACTCAACCTTCTCAGAACCCTAATACATTACTATATTATATTATATTATATTATATTATATTATATTATATTATATTATATTATATTATATTATATATATTATATATATTATATTATATTATATTATATTATATTATATTATATTATATCATATTATATCATATTATATATATTATAGTATATATTATAGTATATATATTATATTATATTATATTATATTATATTATATTATATTATATTATATTACATTGTATTATATTATAATAACTATACTAAAGAATACAGAAAGGATACTTAGTAAATGCTAAAACCATAATAATGCAAAGTCATGACTCTCCAGAGCCCCGACACAGCTTGGCCCCAATTGGCCAAAGAGTTAAAAAGCTCACCCCAGAATGACCTGGGGGTGATTCAGAATCAGAATCTGGGGGTGCAGGGGGACAGGGGAAACCCCAAACCCAGACCCCAGTTAAACAATCTCCAAACACATTCCACACATGAGCACAGCACAGGGAAAGCAAATGAGATAAGGATTGCTTTCCTTTTCTCTGAGGCTTCTCAGCTTCCCAGGAGAGAAATCCTGGGCAGGGGGAGTTTTCAGAGCCTGTGAATGGCACAGCCCCTGGCAGGGATCCCTGGGGAGGAGACCAGGGCTGCCCAGCTGGGATGGGGATGGGGATGGGGATGGGGATGAGGATGGGGATGAGGATGAGGATGAGGATGGGGATGGGGGTGAGGATGAGGATGAGGATGGGGATGGGGATGAGGATGAGGATGGGGATGGGGATGGGGATGAGGATGAGGATGGGGATGGGGATGGGGGTGAGGATGAGGATGGGGGTGGGGATGAGGATGGGGATGGGGATGAGGATGGGGGTGAGGATGAAGATGAGGATGAGGATGAGGATGGGGATGGGGATGAGGATGAGGATGAGGATGGGGATGGGGATGAGGATGAGGATGGGGATGGGGATGAGGATGAGGATGGGGATGAGGATGGGGATGAGGATGGGGATGAGGATGAGGATGGGGATGAGGATGAGGATGGGGATGGGGATGAGGATGGGGATGGGGATGAGGATGGGGGTGAGGATGAAGATGAGGATGAGGATGAGGATGGGGATGGGGATGAGGATGAGGATGAGGATGGGGATGGGGATGAGGATGAGGATGGGGATGGGGATGGGGATGAGGATGGGGATGGGGATGGGGATGGGGATGAGGATGAGGATGAGGATGGGGATGGGGATGGGGATGAGGATGAGGATGAGGATGGGGATGAGGATGAGGATGGGGATGAGGATGGGGATGGGGATGGGGATGGGGATGAGGATGAGGATGGGGATGAGGATGAGGATGGGGATGGGGATGAGGATGGGGATGAAGATGAGGATGAGGATGAGGCACTCCTCGCTCTCACTGGGCTGGTTCCCCCAGCTCTGCAGGGCAGGCTGTCACTGAGCTCCCTCTCTCCTCCCCAGACTACCCGTACTGCCTGGTGGGCAGGGAGCTGAGGGGCATCATCCGCTCCCTGCTGGCCAAGGCCTCCGACTTCCTGGAGCTGTTCTTTGACCACTGCATCTACAGCATGCTGCAGGAGCTGGACAAGGCCCAGGGTGAGCTGTGTGTGCTGCCTGTGTCTGCCCTCCTGCCTCTCTGGGGTTCCTGCAGGAGCTGCTCACGAGGCCGTGCTGAGCAGGAGCTGCCCCTGTCTGTTCCAGGGGAGTCCCTGCACGGCTACAGGATCTGCATCCAGGCCCTGCTGCTGTACAGACCCCGCATTGCCACCACCAACCTGGGCAAGGTGAGCTGGGGCTGCTCCTGCTGCCCTCTGCACAGAGTCCTGGCACCTCTCTGCCCTGCCCTGCCCTGCCCTGCGGAGGGACTGCTGGCCCCGTGGGGTCTGCCTGCCCTGCCCACAGCTCTGCACCCCCAGAGCTGGGTTAGGCATCCCCCTGCACCCCCAGAGCTGGGTTAGGGTTCCCCCCAGAGCTGGGTTAGGGATCCCCCTGCACCCCCAGAGCTGGGTTAGGGTTCCCCCTGCACCCCCAGAGCTGGGTTAGGGTTCCCCCTGCACCCCCAGAGCTGGGTTAGGGTTCCCCCCAGAGCTGGGTTAGGGTTCCCCCTGCACCCCCAGAGCTGGGTTAGGGATCCTCCTGCACCCCCAGAGCTGGGTTAGGGTTCCCCCTGCACCCCCAGAGCTGGGTTAGGGTTCCTCCTGCACCTCCTGAGCTGGGTTAGGGTTCCCCCTGCACCCCCAGAGCTGGGTTAGGGTTCCCCCTGCACCCCCAGAGCTGGGTTTGGGGTCTCTCTGTTTCCCCAGAATGGCTCCTGCTGGTGCCATGGCTGCAGGCGTGGCTGGGCTGGGCGGGTGGGTGTCACTGTGGGTGGCACTGTGGGTGGCACTGGGGGTGACTCTGTTCCCACTTTGGTCCCCTCTGTCCCCAGTACCTGGAGGTGCTGGGATGAGATGGGATGGGTGGCACTGTGGGTGGCACTGTGGGTGGGTGGCACTGTGGGTGGCACTGTGGGTGGCACTGTGGGTGGCACTGTTCCCACCGGGGTCCCCTCTGTCCCCAGTCCCTGGAGGTGCTGGGATGGGTGGGTGGCACTGTGGGTGGGTGGCACTGTGGGTGGCACTGCGGGTGGGTGGCACTGCGGGTGGGTGGCACTGTGGGTGGGTGGCACTGTGGGTGGCACTGTGGGTGGCACTGTGGGTGGGTGGCACGGTGGGTGGCTCTGTGGGTGGCTCTGTTCCCACCGGGGTCCCCTCTCTCCCCAGTCCCTGGAGGTGATGGGATGGGATGGGATGGGATGGGATGGGATGGGATGGGATGGGATGGGGTGGGGTGGGTGGCACGGTGGGTGGCACTGTGGGTGGCACTGTGGGTGGCATTGTTCCCACCGGGGTCCCCTCTCTCCCCAGTCCCTGGAGGTGCTGGGATGGGATGGGATGGGATGGGTGTCACTGTGGGTGGCACTGTGGGTGGCACTGTGGGTGTCACTGTGGGTGGCACTGTGGGTGTCTCTGTTCCCACCGGGGTCCCCTCTGTCCCACAGTCCCTGGAGGTGCTGGGATGGGTGGGTGGCACTGTGGGTGGCACTGTGGGTGGCACTGTGGGTGGGTGGCTCTGTGGGTGGCTCTGTTCCCACTCTGGTCCCCTCTGTCCCCAGTACCTGGAGGGGCAGGGATGGGTGGGTGGCACTGTGGGTGGGTGGCACTGTGGGTGGATGGCACTGTGGGTGGGTGGCACTGTAGGTGGCACTGTGGGTGGGTGGCTCTGTGGGTGGCTCTGTGGGTGGGTGGCTCTGTGGGTGGGTGGCTCTGTGGGTGGCTCTGTGGGTGGGTGGCTCTGTGGGTGGGTGGCTCTGTGGGTGTCTCTGTTCCCACTCTGGTCCCTCTGTCCCCAGTACCTGGATGGGATGGGATGGGATGGGATGGGATGGGATGGGATGGGTGTCACTGTGAGTGGCTCTGTGGGTGTCTCTGTTCCCACTCTGGTCCCCTGTGTCCCCAGTACCTGGAGGTGCTGGGATGGGCTGGGTGTCACTGTGGGTGGCTCTGTGGGTGGCTCTGTGGGTGTCTCTGTTCCCACTCTGGTCCCCTCTGTCCCCAGTACCTGGAGGTGCTGGGATGGGTGGGTGGCACTGTGGGTGGGTGGCACTGTGGGTGTCTCTGTTCCCACTCTGGTCCCTGTGTCCCCAGTACCTGGAGGTGCTGGGATGGGCTGGGTGTCACTGTGGCTGGCTCTGTGGGTGGCTCTGTGGGTGGGTGGCTCTGTGGGTGGCACTGTGGGTGGCTCTGTGGGTGTCTCTGTTCCCACTCTGGTCCCTGTGTCCCCAGTACCTGGAGGTGCTGGGATGGGATGGGATGGGATGGGATGGGATGGGATGGGATGGGATGGCAGGGGTGTCACTGTGGGTGTCACTGTGGGTGGGTGGCTCTGTGGGTGGGTGTCTCTGTGGGTGGGTGGCTCTGTGGGTGTCTCTGTTCCCACTCTGGTCCCTCTGTCCCCAGTACCTGGAGGTGCTGGGATGGGTGGGTGGCACTGTGGGTGGGTGGCTCTGTGGGTGGCTCTGTGGCTGGCTCTGTTCCCACTCTGGTCCCTCTGTCCCCAGTACCTGGAGGTGCTGGGATGGGATGGGTGTCACTGTGGGTGTCACTGTGGGTGGCTCTGTGGGTGGCACTGTGGGTGGCACTGTGGGTGGCTCTGTGGGTGTCTCTGTTCCCACTCTGCTCCCTCTGTCCCCAGTACCTGGAGGTGCTGGGATGGGCTGGGTGTCACTGTGGGTGGCTCTGTGGGTGGGTGGCTCTGTGGGTGGCTCTGTGGGTGGGTGGCACTGTGGGTGGCTCTGTGGGTGGGTGGCACTGTGGGTGGCTCTGTGGGTGGGTGGCACTGTGGGTGGCTCTGTGGGTGGCTCTGTGGGTGTCTCTGTTCCCACTCTGCTCCCCTCTGTCCCCAGTACCTGGAGGTGCTGGGATGGGATGGGATGGGATGGGATGGGATGGGATGGGATGGGATGGGATGGGATGGGATGGGATGGGATGGTGTCACTGTGGGTGTCTCTGTTCCCACTCTGCTCCCTCTGTCCCCAGTACCTGGAGGTGCTGCGCTCCCAGCAGAGCCGCCCGGCCAAGTGCCTGACGGTGCTGTGGGCGCTGGGCCAGGCCGGCTTCACCGACCTGCACGAGGGCCTGAAAGGTGAGAGCCCCAGGGTGGGATCCCCTCCTGGGACTGCCCTGCTGCTGGTGCTGCTGAGGGGTGGGGGAGGCTGGGAGGGATCCTCACGGTGCCATTCCCCCAGCGGGGTCTGGGGCTGGGTCCTGGCAGAGCCGTCCTGCTGCAAGGACAGGCAGCATGCTGCTCCTCTGCTCTGCAGCTCAGCTGCCCTGCAGCCCTTCCCCAGGCCCTGCCTGCCTGTCCCTGGTGCTCAGGGTGCTCTGGGTGCTCGGGGTGCAGGGCAGCCTGGGCAGACCCCCCTGCTGTCCCTGCAGTGTGGCTCGGTGTCATGCTCCCCGTGCTCGGCATCAAGTCCCTGTCGCCGTACGCCGTCTCCTACCTGGACCGGCTGCTGATGTGAGTGTGTGCCAGCCTGTGTCCTGGGGCTGTGTGCCAGCCTGTGTCCTGGGGCTGTGTGCCAGCCTGTGTCCTAGGGCCCTGTGCCACCCCTGTGTCCTGGGGCTCTGTGCCACCCTGTGTCTGTGCCACCCTGTGTCCTGGGGCTGTGTGCCAGCCTGTGTCCTGGGGCTGTGTGCCACCCTGTGTCTGTGCCACCCTGTGTCTTGGGGCTCTGTGCCACCCCTGTGTCCTGGGGCTCTGTGCCAGCCTGTGTCCTGGGGCCCTGTGCCACCCTGTGTCCTGGGGCTGTGTGCCACCCTGTGTCTGTGCCACCCTGTGTCTGTGCCACCCCTGTGTCCTGGTGCCCTGTGCCACCCTGTGTCCTGGGGCTCTGTGCCACCCTGTGTCTGTGCCACCCCTGTGTCCTGGGGCTCTGTGCCACCCTGTGTCTGTGCCACCCCTGTGTCCTGGGGCTCGGTGCCAGCGCTGCCCCTGCCAGGCCCGGCAGCTCAGGCCTGTGTTCTGCAGGATGCACCCCAACCTCACCAAAGGCTTTGGCATGATCGGCCCCAAGGACTTCTTCCCCCTGCTGGACTTCGCCTTCATGCCCAACAACTCGCTGTCCCCCAGGTACGGTGCTCCCCCCGGGCACAGCCGGGCACAGGGCAGGCCCTGGTGCCAGCCTGGTGCCCGCCTGGTGCCAGCCTGGTGCCAGCCTGGTGCCCGGCAGCCCCGAGCAGCCCCGTGCTCTGTCCCCCAGCCTGCAGGAGCAGCTGCGCCGCCTGTACCCGCGGCTGAAGGTGCTGGCCCTGGGCGCCCGGCCCGAGGCTGCCCTGCACAGCTACTTCCCCTCCTTCCTGTCCCGGGCCACGCCCGCCTGCCCGCCCGCCATGAGGGAGGAGGTGAGCCTGGCACGGCCTGGGAGGGGTCCGGTGCTCCACGGAGGGGTGGCAGTGCTGGCAGGATGATGCAGGGGTGGCAGTGCTGTTAGGATGCAGGGATGGCAGTGCTGGCAGGGTGCAGGGATGGCAGTGCTGGCAGGATGGGGGTGGCAGTGCTGACAGGATGGGGATGGCAGTGCTGGCAGGATGGGGATGGCAGTGCTGGCAGGGTGCAGGGATGGCAGTGCTGGCAGGATGGGGATGGCAGTGCTGGCAGGATGATGCAGGGGTGGCAGTGCTGGCAGGGTGGGGATGGCAGTGCTGGCAGGATGGGGATGGCAGTGCTGGCAGGATGGGGGTGGCAGTGCTGACAGGATGGGGATGGCAGTGCTGGCAGGATGGGGGTGGCAGTGCTGACAGGATGGGGATGGCAGTGCTGGCAGGATGGGGATGGCAGTGCTGGCAGGATGGGGATGGCAGTGCTGGCAGGATGGGGATGGCAGTGCTGGCAGGATGATGCAGGGATGGCAGTGCTGTTAGGATGCAGGGATGGCAGTGCTGGCAGGGTGCAGGGATGGCAGTGCTGGCAGGATGCAGGGGTGGCAGTGCTGGCAGGATGGGGGTGGCAGTGCTGGCAGGATGGGGGTGGCAGTGCTGGCAGGATGGGGATGGCAGTGCTGGCAGGATGGGGGTGGCAGTGCTGGCAGGATGGGGATGGCAGAGCTGGCAGGATGGGGATGGCAGAGCTGCCAGGATGGGGATGGCAGTGCTGGCAGGATGGGGGTGGCAGTGCTGGCAAGATGGGGATGGCAGTGCTGGCAGGATGGGGATGGCAGTGCTGGCAGGATGATGCAGGGGTGGCAGTGCTGGCAGGATGGGGATGGCAGTGCTGGCAGGGTGCAGGGGTGGCAGAGCTGCCAGGATGGGGATGGCAGAGCTGCCAGGATGGGGATGGCAGTGCTGGCAGGATGGGGGTGGCAGTGCTGGCAGGATGATGCAGGGGTGGCAGTGCTGGCAGGATGATGCAGGGGTGGCAGTGCTGGCAGGATGGGGATGGCAGTGCTGGCAGGATGCAGGGGTGGCAGTGCTGGCAGGATGGGGGTGGCAGTGCTGGCAGGATGGGGATGGCAGTGCTGGCAGGAGGATGGGGATGGCAGTGCTGGCAGGATGATGCAGGGGTGGCAGTGCTGGCAGGATGGGGATGGCAGAGCTGCCAGGATGGGGATGGCAGGCCGGGTGGAATAGGAGGTCAGGTCTCATAAGCTCTTGGAGATCTGTTTTACAGCTAAGATAGCTCAGTGTGAAAAATGCCAATCACTTGGTTTTAAAATTTTAAAAGTTTAAATAGTAATAAAATGGTTATAAAAATAGCAAAATAATTAGAGTAATAATAATTTGGACCTCATCCATGATGCATCAGTTCCATTCCAACACAGGATTCTGTCTGGGCAGTGTCAGCTTCTTCCTTTTAATCCTAACTGCATCTGCAGGGCTGAGCAAGGCAGGAAGAAGTTTGTTTCTTCTGATAAGGGAGCAATAAATTCTCTTTCTCTGAAAGATTTAAGTGTCCTGTGGCTGCTAGTTCTCTCTTTAAAAAAGCATTTTACGTAGCATAGTTTCTATTTTAACATTATGTTATAACCTAAAATTAGATTTAACACACTACTTTAAAAAATGAATGCAGCATAACCTTCTAACATAACACATATAACATTCATTTTAATATTTGTGGAAAGCCAACCATAAAATATGCATTTTCACACTCAGCTACCTTAGATGGTGTAAAATCAGCAGGATGGCTTCTGTGGTGATGTTGGAAACAAAAAGATTTTAATAAAAGGTAAAATAACAAAACTCTTTACAGAGAAAAAGTGAGCCAGGTGCAAGAGGTTTTTGCTCTTGGTAAAACACCTCACAAAGGCAATTGGTTTGTTTATTCTCTTCATTTTCTGGTAAATTGCTCAGGCAGGATTTTTTGGCTCTTGGCTAATTGGCCATCCTTAAGTTTGAGATGAAGTGTCCCAGGTCCTGTGAGGTGTCTTTTCACCCAATTGAGGAGAGAAACTCGTGGGCTTATTTCCTTTTTAAGAGGACAAAGGAGAGTTTGTCACTCTGTCCACAGGGGACATTGCTATAGTCAGGGGTCAGGCTGCCAGGGGACAGGAGTGAGCAAACCCCAGCATGGTCTGGGTGGGAGAGCCCTTGAACACCATCCATTCCCCCTCTGGGGCAGGGGAGCTGCAGCTCTGTTGGTGCCCAGCAGCTGCCTGGCTGTGGCACCTGTGGGGCGAGGGTCACCCTAAGGAGCTGCTGTGCCCCCTGCCCAGCTCCTGAGCTCCCTGAGCCAGTGCCTGAGCCTGGACCCGCTGAGCTTCAGCGTCTGGAGGCAGCTGTACAGCAAACACCTCACCCAGTCCAGGTCAGTGCTCACTGCAGAGCCCTTGGCACACCTGAGCTCCTGCTGGCAGCTCCTGACCCAGCCCTGTGTTCTCCTTCCCCCCAGTTTGCTGCTGAACCACCTCCTGCAGTCCTGGGAGAGCAGCAGCAAGAAGGTAGGGGTGGCCAGGGGCATGGGGACAGCTGTGGGTGGGAGAGTGTCCCCATGGCAGCTGTGGGCTGGGACAGTGTCCCTGTGCTGCTGGGACAGTGTCCCCATGGCAGCTGTGGGTGGGACAATGTCCCCATGGCAGCTGTGGGTGGGACAGTGTCCCCATGGCAGCTGTGGGCTGGGACAGTGTCCCCATGGCAGCTGTGGGTGGGACAGTGTCCCCATGGCAGCTGTGGGTGGGACAATGTCCCCATGGCAGCTGTGGGCTGGGAGAGTGTCCCCATGGCAGCTGTGGATGGGACAGTGTCCCCATGGCAGCTGTGGCTGGGACAGTGTCCCCATGGCAGCTGTGGGTGGGACAGTGTCCCCGTGCTGCTGGGATAGTGTCCCCATGGCAGCTGTGGGTGGGACAGTGTCCCCGTGCTGCTGGGACAGTGTCCCCATGGCAGCTGTGGGCTGGGACAGTGTCCCCGTGCTGCTGGGACAGTGTCCCCATGGCAGCTGTGGCTGGGACAGTGTCCCCATGGCAGCTGTGGGTGGCACAGTGTCCCTGTGCTGCTGGGATAGTGTCCCCATGGCCCATGGCAGCTGTGGGCTGGGACAGTGTCCCCATGGCCCATGGCAGCTGTGGGTGGGACAGTGTCCCCATGGCCCATGGCAGCTGTGGGTGGCACAGTGTCCCCATGGCAGCTGTGGGTGGCACAGTGTCCCCGTGCTGCTGGCACAGTGTCCCCATGGCAGCTGTGGGTGGGACAGTGTCCCCATGGCAGCTGTGGATGGGACAGTGTCCCCATGGCAGCTGTGGGTGGCACAGTGTCCCCATGGCCCATGGCAGCTGTGGGTGGCACAGTGTCCCCGTGCTGCTGGCACAGTGTCCCTGTGCTGCTGGTTGAGCTCCCTGAGCTGGCAGTGTCCCCGTGGCACCCGCCCTTGCCCTCCTGGTGCCATGGCAGCCCAGGGGGGCTCTGTGGGGACCAGGGGGTCCTGACACAGCTCGTGCTGTCCCCAAGGTGCAGCAGTCCCTGCAGGAAACGGTTCACTCCTTCAAGGTGACAAATGAGGAGCTGGCAGCCAGGGGGGCCGCAGGGGACACGGCCGTGGCCGCGTGTGACACTGCCTGCAAGGTGGGACAGGAGGGGACAGGAGGGGACAGGAGGGGACGGGAGGGGACGGGAGGGGACGGGAGGGGACGGGAGGGGATGGGAGGGGATGGGAGGGGATGGGAGGGGACGGGAGGGGATGGGAGGGGACGGGAGGGGACGGGAGGGGACGGGAGGGGACGGGAGGGGACGGGAGGGGATGGGAGGGGATGGGAGGGGATGGGAGGGGACGGGAGGGGACAGGAGGGGAGGGGACAGGAGGGGATGGGAGGACAGGAGGGGACGGGAGGGGATGGGAGGGGTCGGGAGGGGACAGGAGAGGGTGGGAGGGGACAGGAGGGGACGGGAGGGGATAGGAGAGGATGGGAGGGGACAGGAGGGGACGGGAGGGGATGGGAGGGGACGGGAGGGGATGGGAGGACAGGAGGGGACGGGAGGGGACAGGAGGGGACAGGAGGGGACGGGAGGGGACAGGAGGGGACAGGAGGGGACGGGAGGGGACAGGAGGGGATGGGAGGGGACAGGAGGGGACAGGAGGGGCAGGCAGTGCTCAGCAGCACCCGGGCTGAGATCTCAGCTCTGTCCTGGGGCTCTGGCTGGCCCCTCGTGCTGCTGCAGGGCCAGGGCCCCGCGGTGACACGCACACAGGACAGGCTGGGGACAGATGTGCTGCTCCCTGTCCAGCCCCCAGCTGCTCAGCACATGTCTCTGGCTGCCTCAGATGTATTTTTCCCTCCTGGGGATGATAGACTCACTGCAGGAAACACGGCCACATTTTTGCATCCCTCCTGCCACATCTCACAAAATGACATCTTGCTCGAGACGTTGTGCAGAGAAATGAGTGGGAATGGGGCAGCACGGGCAGAGCTGTGCTCTGGTGACCCGTGCAAGCCCCAGTTCACGTGGGGCCAGCTCTGAGCCCTGTCAATAACTGAGATCTCTCTGGCTCCAAGCCCTGCTGGAGGCCTCAGCAGGGAGGCTGGGGTGGGTGGTGCTGCTGTGCTGGGGCCTCTGCGGTGACAGTGACAGGGCCTTGTCCCCCCCAGGAGCTGCTGTGCAAGATGAGGGGCCGGGGCTTGCCCTGGGCCTGGCTGCTGCTCGTGCTGCTGCTCCTGGCTGCCGGGTTCCTGCTGCACGACGTGCAGACCCACGGCTCCTTCCAGGGTATGCTGGGCACTCCTGGGATCCCCAGGCTCACAAATCCTCGGGGAGCACTGCCAGGGCCACCCCTGTCCCCGTCCCCACAAGTGCCACGTGGCTTTTAAACCCCCCATGGGATGGGAGCTCCACCATTGCCCTGGGCTGCCTGCACAGCCCTTGCTGGAGAGAAACTGGGTTTGTTTGTAACCTAAACCTTCCCTGTCACAAGCTTGGGGCTTTTCCCCTTGCTCAGGAGTGATCCTGCTCCCTGGGATCCCTCCTGTGGCTGTTCCCCTCCGTGTCCCTGCCTTTGTCCTGTGGCTGCTGTGAGCAGTGGGGTCTGTCTGTCTGTCCAGCTGGGGGCCCTGGGGGATGCAGGCACTGCGAGCAGACCCCCTGTTCCCCTTTGGGAGGGTCTGCTCAGGGGGTTCTGTCCATCTGTCTCCTCCTGGAGCATCTCCCAAGGGGTTCCACAGCACAGCTTGAGCCATGTGTGTCCCCAGAGCCCTTGGGGACAGACAGACTCGTGTCCTCACAGCAAGGGCCACTCAAGGAGCTCACCTGTGTGTCCCCAGAGCCCTTGGGGACAGACAGACTCGTGTCCTCACAGCAAGGGCCACTCAAGGAGCTCATCTGTCTCTTGCAGCCTCCTCCTGTGCCTGGCTGCTGCGCTCCTCCGGCGTGCTGCCCGCCTGGCAGAGGGTGTCCCGTGCCTGCCTGCAGGGCTACAGGTGTGTGACCCCACCGTGGGTGACTCCTGGGGCTGGGGCTCTTGTGCAGCCCAGGAGGGCTGGGCAGGGAGCTGGGACTGTTCCCCTTCCCTTCCTGAACCATTCCAGCTCACACTGGGGCTGGGACTGTTCCCCATCCCTGTCTGAGCCATTGCAGCTCACACTGGGGCTGGGACTGTTCCCCTTCCCTTCCTGAGCCATTCCTGCTCACACTGGGGCTGGGACTGTTCCCCATCCTTTCCTGGAGCCATTCCTGCTCACACTGGGGCTGGGACTGTTCCCCATCCCTGTCTGAACCATTCCAGCTCACACTGGGGCTGGGACTGTTCCCCATCCCTGCCTGAGCCATTCCAGCTCACACTGGGGCTGGGACTGTTCCCCATTCCTGCCTGAGCCATTCCAGCTCACACTGGGGCTGGGACTGTTCCCCATCCCTGTCTGAGCCATTCCTGCTCACACTGGGGCTCTCCCCATGGTGGCATCTCCGTGCCCTGTGTGTGGGTGCCCCAGTGCCGTGCCCAGCCCTGGCCTCACCTGAGGGCTCCCTTGCAGGTGGCTGGAGCACAGCCTGGCCCAGCACGGCTCGGTGGCCCTGTCTGTGCTGTGGCCCCAGCTGGAGCTGCTGTGGAGCAGCAGTGGGGAGGTGGCCTGGGCCGTGTCCCAGCAGGGCCGTGCCCTGCTCGCCTGGCTGCAGGGCAGCCTGCCCTGGCTCAGCGACTGGGTGAGTGGGGAGGGCACAGGGGTGCCCTGGGGGAGCTGGGCCTGGTGCAGGGTGGTGATGGGTGTGTGCCCTGCTGCTGGTGTGTGGGATGGGGGCAGCCCCAGGGCAGGGCTCTGGTGCCCTCTGTCCCCTGTGGCAGCAGCCCCCCCAGCTGTGTGCAGTGCCTGTGGAAGAGAGGGGGCTCAGGATGCTCCCTGGTGCTCCAGAGGCAGCGTTCTGGTGGCACTGGGGTGGCACCAGTGTCACAGAGCGTGGGTGCCCTGTGTGCTGAGCACTGGAGAAAAGGGAACGGGGGGAGTGTGGGGATTCAGGGTTCCCCATGGCAGGGGGAAATGATGGATCTGACTCCATGTTTTTAGAAGGCTGATTTATTATTTTTATTATCTATGTTAGCTTATAAAAGAATAATTGTTAATTTATATAAAAGACTATATATAAATAATGTAAAAGAATAATTATATTAATTTATATAAAATAATATATATAAATAATATAGAAGAATAATTATATTCTTTTATAATTAATTGTTAATATATTAATTATTAATATAATTAATATATTAATTTTTAATATATTAGATATATAGACAATACATATAATGTAATATATATTAATAATTAATCGATTATTAAAGAATATTATACTAAAACTGTAGCAAAGAATAGAGAAAGGATACATACAGAAGGTTTAACAAGATGCAAATTGAAAACTTGTGACTCTCTTCAGAGTCTGACACAGCTGGACCACGATTGGTCATTAAGTCAAAACAATTCACCTGTTGGGTAAACAATCTCCCACCACATTCCAAAGCAGCAAAACCCAGGAGAAGCAAATGAGATAACATTGTTTTCCTTTTTCTCTGAGGCTTCTCAGCTCCCCAGGAGAGAAATCCTGGCGAAGGGATTTCCAGGAAATGGGACAGTGGCAGGGGACAGCCCTGGGGCTCTGGGCAGGGAGGGGTGACAGGGCAGTGTCACAGTGTCACCGGCAGCTCTGTGTGACCCAGGGCCCCCGGGGCTGTGCTCACTGCCCCACCTGTGCTCCCCAGCTGCAGAGCCGCCTGCCCGAGGTCCTGCTGCACCTGGCCGAGTGTGCCCGGGAGCTGCTGCACTTCCTGCTGCACAGCTGCCTGCTGCCCCTGCTGCAGGGCCTGGCTGCACTGCTGCAGCGGGGCTGGCAGCGCTGCCTCGACTCCTGCAGGTGAGCAGCAGCCCCTGGGCCTCCTTCCCTGGGCTCCCCAGTGCTGCTGCAGCTGTGCTGTCCCTGTGCCCTGCCCTGCCCTGCCCAGGGGGCTCTGTGCCCCCCATGTCCCTCTGCCCTGCCCTGCCCTGCCCAGGGGGCTCTGTGCCCCCCATGTCCCTCTGCCCTGCCCAGGGGGCTCTGTGCCCCCCATGTCCCTCTGCCCTGCCCTGCCCAGGGGGCTCTGTGCCCCCCATGTCCCCCTGCCCTGCCCTGCCCTGCCTTGCCCAGGGGGCTCTGTGCCCCCCATGTCCCCCTGCCCTGCCCTGCCCTGCCCTGCCCTGCCCAGGGGGCTCTGTGCCCCCCATGTCCCTCTGCCCTGCCCTGCCCAGGGGGCTCTGTGCCCCCCATGTCCCCCTGCCCTGCCCTGCCCTGCCCTGCCCTGCCCTGCCCTGCCCTGCCCTGCCCAGGGGGCTCTGTGCCCCCCATGTCCCTCTGCCCTGCCCTGCCCAGGGGGCTCTGTGCCCCCCATGTCCCTCTGCCCTGCCCTGCCCTGCCCAGGGGGCTCTGTGCCCCCCATGTCCCCCTGCCCTGCCCTGCCCTGCCCAGGGGGCTCTGTGACCCCCATGTCCCTCTGCCCTGCCCTGCCCAGGGGGCTCTGTGCCCCCCATGTCCCCCTGCCCTGCCCTGCCCTGCCTTGCCCAGGGGGCTCTGTGCCCCCCATGTCCCCCTGCCCTGCCCTGCCCTGCCCAGGGGGCTCTGTGACCCCCATGTCCCTCTGCCCTGCCCTGCCCAGGGGGCTCTGTGCCCCCCATGTCCCTCTGCCCTGCCCTGCCCTGCCCAGGGGGCTCTGTGCCCCCCATGTCCCTGTGCCCTGCCCTGCCCAGGGGGCTCTGTGCCCCCCATGTCCCTGTGCCCTGCCCTGCCCAGGGGGCTCTGTGCCCCCCATGTCCCCCATCCCTGCTCTGACCCCCCCAATGCCTTGTCCCTGTTTTTCCAGCGGGGACGTGACGTGGGAGTGCGTGAGGGACCACTTGATGAGCTTCACCTATTCCTCCTGGATGTACCTGCAGAACGCCACCCTGGCCCTCAAGAACTGGGCCCTGGCCATGATTTCTGGGCACTGAGCTGCTCTGGCTGCCCAGGGTGCAGCAGGACGTGGGGCAGAGGGCAGTGCCCGCAGGGACTTTGGGTCACATCGGGGCTTTGGGGGAGGTTTGTGTTTCTGGGGCCGGGCAGACACACGTGCAGGTTTTCCACACCCTGTGACCACTTTGGCTTTTCCCACCCTGTCCCTGAGGGGGTGATCCCCATCCCCTCATGTTCTGCCTGCTTTCAGGATCAGGGCTGCACACCTGGAGCCCCTCACCTTCCCACCCCTTCCCACCAGTGAATGAACTGATTTATTTTATTATTTTTTCCTTATAATTGCTCCGTATGCTTTATATTTCTTCCTAATGGAAGTTGGTTGTGCGTGGTGGGGGGGAGGGGCTGTCCAGACCCCCTTGCACCCCCAATCCCACCCACCCCGGGGGGCAGTGCCATGGCTGGGGTGGTTTAAAGGGGTCCAAGGAGCTGCTGGTGCCACCCCACGGGTGGGTCCCAGGGTTGGGGTGTTTGTGTGGAGTGGGGAGGTGCCTCTGTTCATGTTTGTGTGTCACCCGTGGGGGTGTGTCACCTCTGTGGGTGTGCATGGGGGTTGGGAGCACCTGTGTTCTTACAGGTGTGTGTGCAGAGGTGGCACTCTGTGCTCACCCAGGTGTGGGCACATTCAGGTGTCCCTGCCTCCGTGCACACCTGTGCTCCCTGTGGGTGTCTGTGCACAGCCCTGTCTGGTGACATCCCTGTGTCCATTTACATCCTCGTGTCCATTCACACCTTACTGTCCACTCACACCCCTGTGTCCACTCACACCCACTGTCCGGTCACACCCACTGTCCATTGACACCCACTGTCCACTCACACCCCACTGTCCATTCACACCCACTGTCCACTCACACCCCACTGTCCATTCACACCTAGTGTCCACTCACACCCCTGTGTCCACTCACACCCACTGTCCACTCATACCCTCTGTCCGGTCACACCCACTGTCCACTCACACCCACTGTCCGGTCACACCCACTGTCCATTCATACCCACTGTCCATTCACACCCACTGTCCACTCACACCCACTGTCCACTCACACCCTCTGTCCGGTCACACCCACTGTCCCTCTGTCCGGTCACACCCACTGTCCCACTGTCCGGTCACACCCACTGTCCCTCTGTCCGGTCACACCCACTGTCCGGTCACACCCACTGTCCCTCTGTCCGGTCTCACCTCTGGGGACGCCGCCGGCGCGGAGCCCGGCGAGGGGCGTGGCCGTTGCCATAGGGGGCGTGGTCCTGGCCACGAAGGGGCGTGACCTCCTTCATGAAGGGGCGTGGTCTGTCTGCTAGGGAGGGGCGTGGTCGAGAGGAGCTGCGGCCCCAGTGCCGCTGCGGCCGTTGCCGAGGCGCCAGCCAATGGGCGGGCAGGTTGCTGGGAGGCGGCAGCCAATGGCCGCGCGCGTTGCTGTTGCCGGGCGGCCCGTACCGGCCGTGCCGCGGCCGTCCCGGGGCGATGCCGGTCCCGGCCCTGCCGGGCCATGGAGATCCGCTGCGGGGGTCTGCTCTTCAGCTCCCGCTTCGACTCGGGCAACCTGGCACACGTAGAACAGGTGCGGCCTACAGAGCCGGGAGGCGGCCCCGCCGCCCGCGCCAACGCTCTCCCCGCCGCCGACTACGAGTTCAACGTGTGGACGCGGCCCGACTGCGCCCACACTGAGTATGAGAACGGCAACAGGTACCGCTGGCCGGGGAACCGGGAAGGGCCCATTGGGACCGGCCGGGCTCCGCGGGGATTCATTCCCCCGGAAAAGGTCCTGGCGGGGACCCGGGAGCGGCCGGGTGCAGCTGGGGCTGTCGCTGGAAGGGGCGGCGGCGGGGTCGGGGAGCCGGCAAGGCTACCTGGGAGGGGGCTCGGGGGGGTCGGTGCCCGCGCCGGGGGGTCTGACAGGGCTCCGGCGGTACCGAGTCGGGGTGGGTGCCTCGGAAGGAGGGAGCGGTGGGGCCGGGGATGCCCTGGGAGGGGGCTCGGGTTGTCCGGTTCCGCCCCGCCGGGGCTCTGACAGCTCCCGGTGGGGCCGGGTGGGTGCCGAGGCAGCGGAGAGCTCGGGGACCCGCGGGCTGGGGCTGAGGCCGCTGCTCCCTTCCGCAGGTCCTGGTTCTACTTCAGCGTGCGCGGGGGGGCCCCGGGGAAGCTGATCAAGCTGCACATCCTGAACATGAACAAGCAGAGCCGGCTGTACGCGCAGGGCATGACCCCCTTCGTGCGCACGCTGCCCGTGCGGCCGCGCTGGGAGCGCATCCGGCAGCGCCCCAGCTTCCAGGTGAGAGCCGGGAGGGACCCTGTGCTCGGGGCCGGGGCAGCTCGGGGGCACGGCCACGCTTCGCTTCCTGCGCTGCGGTGAGCCCGGGGCCAGCCGGGCTGCGGGAGCAGCTGCTTTGTTCCTGCCGTCTCAAGGGAGGCACAGGAGCAGCAAGAGCTGCTGTGCCAGGGGGATCGCCAAGGGCTGTGGGCACCCCCAGTGCCTGCTGCGGGCCAGGGGAGAGCAGCAGGGGCTGTGCTGGGCTGGCTCTGCACCCAGGCTGTGCCCAGCCCTCTCCCTGGTGTCCCTGGCAGGTGGTGGAGACGCAGTTTGTGCTGTCCTTCGTGCACCGCTTCCTGGAGCACCGAGGGGCCACCACCTACTTTGCCTTCTGCTACCCCTTCTCCTACACGGAGTGCCAGGACATGCTGGCACAGCTGGACGGCCGCTACCAGGACTGCAGGCACATGTCCCCCAGCAGGTGTGCCCCCCACTTTCACCTTCCTGGCCTTTGTCCCACCTTCCTGGTCCTCACACGTTTCCTAGCCTGTGCCTGCTTGGGGTTTTTCCCCTGGGGAAGCTCTGTCTGCAGCAGGAGGGTGCCCTCTCTGTGCCCTCCCTATTGCTGCCTGACCCGTGCTCCTCTGTGCCCCAGCTCTGCACAAGCAGTGGCAGCAGCTTGCCCTGAGCTACCCCCAGGATTCCAGATTGTTCTGGAGCCATCCCTCCTGCCAGAATGGGTCACCTTCTGGTGGGATGGATCCTTCAGTGCCCTGTCCCTCCTGCTGGCAGGCATGATCTCCCCTATGGGATGGCCTGACCTTCTGTGCCAGTCTGTCTGTGCATGAGCTGATCCCCCACTGCTCCCACAGCCGGGGTTTGGGCAGGGCAAACCCAGCCCTGGGCCCCCCTCCTCACCCTGAAGGAACGGCTGCTCCTGCTTCCAGCGGGCTCTGAGGGTGTCCAGCAGCAAACAGCCCAGATGTGGGGTGGTCCTTGTGGGGCTGGGGCTGCTCAGCTCCCGGGGTTGTGAGTGTGGGCAGCATTCCCCACCCAGCTGGGAGCTGCTGGGGCTGGCTGAGATCCCCTCTCTCCCCAGCCCCCTGGACTCGGTCTATTACCACCGGGAGCTGCTGTGCCACTCTCTGGACAAGCTGCGTGTGGACCTGCTGACCATCACCTCGTGCCACGGCATGCAGGAGAAGCGGGAGCCCCGGCTGGACAAGCTCTTCCCAGACACCAGCACACCCCGGCCTCGCTGCTTCACTGGAAAGAGGGTGAGACACCACGCTGGGCTGGGCTGGGCTGGGCTGGGCTGGGGGCCAGCAGCCCCCGTGGTGGCACCTTTCTGCAGCCCCCAGAATGACCAGAATGGCATTGTGGCCCCAGGGCCTGGAGCGTCCGGGCAGAGTCTGTGCAGCAAAGTGTGTGAGACCCTTCACTACTGCAGTACCCTGGGGCAGGCAGGACACCCCCCTCAGCCCGTCTGTTTGTCCCCAGGTGTTTTTCCTCAGCAGCAGAGTCCACCCAGGGGAAACCCCCTCCAGCTTTGTCTTCAACGGCTTCCTGGACTTCATCCTGCGGGAGGAGGACCCCCGGGCCCAGATGCTGCGGCGGATGTTCGTGTTCAAGCTGATCCCCATGCTGAACCCCGACGGGGTGCTGCGGGGCCACTACCGGTGAGAGCAGGGCCCTGCCCGCCTGCCAGCCTGCTCGGGGCTGCACGGGGCTGGAGAACCCTCCCTGGGGAACCACTGAGGCCAACCGTTCCCCCGGGAAAAGAAACAGGAATGGTTTATTTCAGTATTGCATGGTAGATGTGAGCAAAACCCTCCCTGACCACTGAGTCCAACAATTCTCCTAGGAAAAGAAACAGGAATGGTTTATTTCAGTATTGGTTGGTAGATGTGAGTAAAACCCTCCCAGATGACTGAGTCCAACAATTCTCCTAGGAAAAGAAACAGGAATGGTTTATTTGAGTATTGCATGGTAGATGTGAGCAAAACCCTCCCTGACCACTGAGTCCAACAATTCTCCTAGGAAAAGAAACAGGAATGGTTTATTTCAGTATTGGTTGGTAGATGTGAGTAAAACCCTCCCAGATGACTGAGTCCAACAATTCTCCTAGGAAAAGAAACAGGAATGGTTTATTTGAGTATTGCATGGTAGATGTGAGCAAAACCCTCCCTGACCACTGAGTCCAACTGACCCCCCAGGAAAAGAAGTAGGAATGGTTTATTTGAGTATTGGTTGGTAGATGTGAGTAAAAGCCTCCCAGATGACTGAGTCCAACTGACCCCCCAGGAAAAGAAGTAGGAATGGTTTATTTTAGTATTGGTTGGTAGATGTGAGCAAAGCCCTCCCTGACCACTGAGTCCAACAATTCTCCTAGGAAAAGAAACAGGAATGGTTTATTTGAGTATTGCATGGTAGATGTGAGCAAAACCCTCCCAGATCGCTGAGTCCAACTGACCCCCCAGGAAAAGAAGTAGGAATGGTTTATTTCAGTATTGGTTGGTAGATGTGAGTAAAACCCTCCCAGATGACTGAGTCCAACAATTCTCCTAGGAAAAGAAACAGGAATGGTTTATTTCAGTATTGCTTGGTAGATGTGAGCAAAGCCCTCCCTGACCCCTGAGTCCGACTTCCCTCAAGGAAAAGAAGCAGGAATGGTTTATTTGAGTATTGGTAGGTAGATGTGAGCAAAAGGGGAGAGTCCTTCCCTGATGGGTGTGGATGTGGAAAAGGCTGTGGGTTTGCTGAGGAAGGGATCTCAGAAAGCTGATTCTATGGTTTTTGTAACATTTATAAAATCATGGAATCCTGGATTCACATGGGTTGGAAAAGCCCTGTGAGACCATGGAGTCCAACCATCCCCAGCACTGCCCAGGCCACCACTGACCCATGGCCCCACATGGCACAGCCACAGGGCTTTAAACCCTCCTGGGATGGGGAATCCATCCTAGCCCCCCCAGCCTAGACAGCCCTTACCATGAAGAAAGTGTTCCCAATATCCAACCTGAACTTCCCCTGGTACACCTTGAGGCTGTTCCCTCTGGTCCTGTCCTTTGTTCTCTGGAAGCAGAACCTGACCCCCCACACAGCTCCATTCTCCTGTCAGGGAGTTGCAGGGAGTCACAAGATCCCCCCAGAGCCCCCTTTTCTCCAGGCTGGGCCCCTTTCCCAGCTCCCTCAGCCACTCCTGGTGCTCCAGCCCCTTCCTGGTTGCAGTCTCTGGGGAGGGTCGTGCAGGGCTCTGTGTCACTGCTGTGTCAGTGCTCCAAGGCGAGCCCAGCCCTGCCAGGGTGTGGAGACCCTGGCGTGGGGAGGCATTCCCTGCTCTAGGGAGACAGAAGGAGCTTCTCTCAAAAAGCTGTTAGACCCCATTGTTCCTGTGCCTGTTCCTATATCCCCAAGCCACCCCTTCCCTAGTCCTTGATTGTCCCTTATCTTTGTACTGCCCTGAGACCAGGGTCAGCCCCCGGGCCCCTGTGGAGGGAAATTGAGACTCTGTGTGTGTGTGGGTGCTGGGACCTGATATCTCACTGTGCAGCTGAGTTAAACATCTGTGGATATTGTGCAAAGGCCCTTTTTGCTGCCCTACCCTGGCCTGTGCTAGCAGCAGTTCAGCCTGCTGCCCAGGGTGCCCTGGCAGGGGCTCAGGGGTGTGTGGCTGTCCCTGCAGGACAGGGTGCCCGGGCAGGGGCTCAGGGGTGTGTGGCTGTCCCTGCTGCCCAGGGTGCCCTGGCAGGGGCTCAGGGGTGTGTGGCTGTCCCTGCTGCCCAGGGTGCCCTGGCAGGGGCTCAGGGGTGTGTGGCTGTCCCTGCTGCCCAGGGTGCCCTGGCAGGGGCTCAGGGGTGTGTGGCTGTCCCTGCTGCCCAGGGTGCCCTGGCAGGGGCTCAGGGGTGTGTGGCTGTCCCTGCTACCCTGGCAGGGGCTCAGGGGTGTGTGGCTGTGCCTGCTGCCCTGGGTGCCCTGGCAGGGGCTCAGGGGTGTGTGGCTGTCCCTGCTACCCTGGCAGGGGCTCAGGGGTGTGTGGCTGTCCCTGCTACCCTGGCAGGGGCTCAGGGGTGTGTGGCTGTCCCTGCTGCCCAGGGAGCCCTGGCAGGGGCTCAGGGGTGTGTGGCTGTCCCTGCAGGACAGGGTGCCCTGGCAGGGGCTCAGGAGTGTGTGGCTGTCCCTGCAGGACAGGGTGCCCTGGCAGGGGCTCAGGGGTGTGTGGCTGTCCCTGCAGGACAGGGTGCCCTGGCAGGGGCTCAGGGGTGTGTGGCTGGCCCTGCTGCCCTGGCAGGGGCTCAGGGGTGTGTGGCTGTCCCTGCAGGACAGGGTGCCCGGGCAGGGGCTCGGGGGTGTGTGGCTGTCCCTGCTGCCCTGGGTGCCCGGGCAGGGGCTCAGGGGTGTGTGGCTGTCCCTGCAGGACCGACTCTCGCGGGGTGAACCTGAACCGGCAGTACCTGCACCCCGACGCCGAGCTGCACCCCGCCGTGTACGGGGCCAAGGCCGTCCTGCTCTACCACCACGTGCACAGCCGCGTCCTGCCCGGCTCTCCGGACTGGAGGACGTTTGTCTCCCCTCTCAGCACCATCTCGCTGAGCCTAAAATCTCCCAACTGTCCCACGCCAGCCGTGGAGGCCGCGTTATCAGAGCTGGACAAAACCAACAACCTCCGCAACTCCCCCGGCTCCTGGCGGGCCGGCGCCCGCTCCTGCCCGGCTGACAGCAGCCCCAGGACGCTGGCCCAGGATGCGCAGCTGTCGGACAGCTCAGAGCGAGCCGCCTGGATCCTGCCAGCGAGCCGCGGCAGCGAGCGCTGCGAGGAGGGGCCCTGGACGCCCGGCCCAGCCCCGGTGCCCGAAGCTGAGCCCGCAGAGCCCGCAGAGCCCATCGCGCCCCGGGACAGCGGCCTCGCCTACTACGTGGACCTGCACGGCCACGCCTCCAAGCGCGGCTGCTTCATGTACGGCAACAGCTTCAGCGACGAGAACGACCAGGTGAGGGCACCGCCCGAACCCGGGGCTGCTCTGCCCAGGGGCCCCAGTGCTCCTGCTGCTGGGAGAGGGGCGGGGAATCCCTTCGCAGTTCCTTCCTTTTCCTCCTTCTTTCCTTCCTTCCTCCTCTCTCTCCTCCTCAGTCTGGGACCAGGGCAGCAGGAGGTCTCAGATTCCCGCTGGGAGCTGGTGAGGGTCAGCAGGGTGTGCCCCCATCTGGCTGTGAGGGGAGCCCATCGGGGGGTGGGCAGCATGCTCTTGAATTGTGGGTCTCCTCCAGCCAGGTCTCAGAAGCTCTTGGAGATCTATTTCACACCCAAGATAGCTCAGCTACTTTAGAAGGCATAAAATCAGCAGGATGACTTCTGTAGTACTGTTGGAAATAAAAAGATTGTAATAAAAGGCAAAATAACAAAACTCTCTACAGAGAAAAACTGAGGCAGGTGCAAAAGGTCCTTGCCTGTGGTAAAACACCTCCCAGAAGGGATTGGTTTCTTTGTTCTCTCCTTTTTCTGGTAAATTGCTCAGGTGGGACTTTTTGGTTGCTGTCCAGTTGGCCATCCTTAAGTTTGAGGTGAAGCCCCCCAGGTCCTGTGAGGTGTCTTTTCACATCATTGAGGAGAGAAACTTGTGGGCTTTTTTCCTTTTTAAGAGCACAAAGGAGAGTTTGTCACTCCATCAACAGGGGGAACATTCCTTTATACCCTGGGCACAGCTGGAGCTGGGCAGAGCGGGCCCTGGTGCCACCCTGTGCTCAGCACTGCTCCCTCTGGATCAGGATGAGCAGCCAAGGGCCCCCCTCACCCCTGCTGCTCCCTGCCCTCTGCAGGTGGAGAACATGCTGTTCCCCAAGCTCATCTCCCTGAACTCCCCTCACTTTGACTTCACGGGCTGCAACTTCTCGGAGAAGAACATGTACGCGCGGGACAAGCGCGACGGGCAGTCCAAGGAGGGCAGCGGCCGCGTGGCCGTCTACAAGGCCCTGGGCATCATCCACAGGTAGGGCAGCTCGGGCACACCTGGGGCACGGACTGGGTGGGGACGTGGACAAAGGGAGCCGGTTCAGTGGGACAGACACCGGCGTGGCCCAGGGCGGGTTGTGCCGGGTGCTGCTGTTCTGAGATGCAGGCTCAGCCAGGCTCCCCACCCCTCTGCAGCTGCTCTGGCTGCTTCTCCCTGCTCATTTCTGAGGGGAATTCTCCTCTTTCCTGGCTGTTCCTTGTCAGAATTCAGGACATCCCTCTGGCTGTCCTGAATTCCAGTCGTTCCTGGCTACATTGAGCTGTTATTAAGCAGAGCTGTGGTGGGCACAGCGTCCCCGTGGCTGTGTGAGATTCCAGCCTCAGCCATTGGTGATCCCGTGGGTTGGGGATGCCTGTGATCCGTCCCTCTTCCCTGTGAGATGGGATATCCTGGGAACATCCCACGGGGTGAGGCAGCCAGACCCACAGAATGGAGGGTCTCTGAGTTTCCTCAGGGCTGGCTGTGTGCTCAGCTGCTGCTCTGTGCCCAGTGCAGCCCCACAGGAGCACACACACACACACACACGTGGGCTTTGGGCTTGGCTCACTGGGGAGCTTTGCTCTGTGACTGACCTGGAGCAGCCCAGGTTCCTGATCCAACAACAACATCCCAAAAAGTGCTGGGAGTGCTCCCAGTGCATGTGTGGGCCCCAGGCAGACTGGGACAGAGCTGCTCAGGTTTTCTGCTGTGCTGGCCCTGCAGGGGGACAGATGGGACCAGTGGGACAGATGGGAGCTATCCCAGCTGGCAGCTCCTAGCCCACAGCTCTCATCCTCCAGAAGGAAGTGATCCAAGGCAGCTTGAGGGTCAGGGGGAGGCTGTAGCTGCCCACTCCCTGGATTGTTGGTGGTGACAGTAGATAATTCCCTTTCTCTACCCATCAGGGACCCCCCCATTCCCCATCACCTTCCAGAGGTGACCAAGAGGTCTCCTCACAGGTACTTGGCACTTGGGGTGCCACCCTCAGCCATCCACCCCGAGTTGCCATCCTGCTGCTCTCTGGTACATCCGTGCATGCCCACACAGAGCATGGGCCGTTCCTGCTGTCCGAGGGGGCTCTCCTCCAAACCCTGCCCCTTTCCCTGCACGTCTGTGGCCTTTGGAGCAGGACCCCCTCGCTGGTGCAGTGGGACCCCCTTTGCAGTGCCCCGAATCTGCTGAAGTGGCTCTGCCGGGGCAGTGATGAGGGATAACCCCAGCCCTCTGCGGGAGTATGGGGTAACGGGGGCTCCCTCGTGCCCCACAGCTACACCCTGGAGTGCAACTACAACACGGGGCGCTCGGTGAACAGCATCCCGGGGGCCTGCCACGACAACGGCCGTGCCAGCCCGCCGCCGCCGCCCGCCTTCCCCTCCCGCTACACCGTGGAGCTCTTCGAGCAGGTACGGGGCGGGCCGGCCTGCAGGGGGAGTGACATCCCCAGGGTGGGCTGGGCTGGGGCTTCTTCCCTCCCCTTGCTTTGCTGTCCCGAGCTCCCGGGAGCTGCCCCTGGCCCCAGTGCCCCCACTCCCTGGCATCCCCCCTTCCTGATGCCCTCATCTCCTCTCATGCTCCCTTTCTCCTGGTGGCTTCTTCTCCCTGAGAGCCCCTCACTGCTGCTCCCCTGCCCAATGTCCCCCACTGTATCCTTCCTTCCCTGTGTCCCCCTTTCTTCCCCCTCTTCCTGTGCTCCCCTTCTCACTGGGCCCTCTGCTTGTGCCCCACCCTGTGCTGCTCCTGCTGTCCCCTGGTGCCCCTCCCTGTGCTGCTCCTGCTGTCCCCTGGTGCCCCACCCTGTGCTGCTCCTGCTGTCCCCTGGTGCCCCTCACCTGTACCCTACACTCTGCTGTTCCTGCTGTCCCCTGGTGCACCTCACCTGTGCCCTCTGGTTGTGCCCCACACTGCTGTCCTCTGGTGCCCCTCACCTGTGCTGTTCCTGCTGTCCCCTGGTGCCCCTCACCTGTGCCCCACCCTGTGCTGCTCCTGCTGTCCCCTGGTGCCCCTCACCTGTGCTGTTCCTGCTGTCCCCTGGTGCACCTCACCTGTGCCCTACACTGCTGTTCCTGCTGTCCCCTGGTGCCCCTCACCTGTGCCCTCTGGTTGTGCCCCACACTGCTGTACCCTGGTGCCCCTCACCTGTGCCCCACTGTACCCTGTTCCCCTGGTGCCCCTCACCCGTGCCCCACCCTGCCCTGTCCCCCTGTCCCCTGGTGCCCCACCCTGCCTGTTCCCCTGGTGCCCTCACCCATGCCCCACCCTGTCCCCCTGCCCCCCTGTTCCCCTGGTGCCCCTCACCCGTGCCCCACCCTGCCCCCCTGCCCCCCTGTGCCCTGACCCGTGCCTGTCCCGGGCAGGTGGGCCGGGCGGTGGCGGTGGCAGCCCTGGACATGGCCGAGTGCAACCCCTGGCCGCGGATCGTGCTGTCGGAGCACGCCTGCCTGGGCAACCTGCGGGCCTGGATGCTGAAGCACGTGCGGGGGCTGCGCGGCAGCGCCGGGGGCCCGCGGAGGAGAGGAGGTGCCAGGACCCCCCCCAGGAGCTCCACGTAAGGGCTGGCTGGGGCGAGCGTGGGAGCTGCAGGATAACGGCACTTAGAGATGATAAATGGCCCCAAGTGAGTCACCTGCCAGGGTCACCTGCCCTGGCCCCAGCTCCTCCCGGCCCTGGGAACGGCGGCCGTCGGTCCCTGCAGGGACCTGGGGTTTGCCTGCCCCAGGAATCTGGGAGGTCTCTCCTGCATCACGTCCAGCACTGGGCTGGGATGGGACAGGCCGAGGGAGCTGGAAAGGGGCTCAGCCTGAAGAAGAGGAGGCTCAGGGGGATCTTCCTCCTCTGCACAGCTCCCTGACAGCAAGGTGGAGCCAGGTGGGGGTCGGGCTGTGCTCCCAGGGAACGGGGACAGGACAAGGGGAAGTGGCCTCAGGCTGGGTCAGGGGAAGTTCAGGCTGGGTATTGGGAACAATTCCCACCTGGAAAGGGCTGCCCAGCACAGGCTGCCCAGGGCAGGGGTGGAATCACCATTTCCAGAGGGATTTAAAGCCCTGTGGATGTGGCACTCGGGGCCATGGGTCAGTGGTGGCCTGGGCAGTGCTGGGGCAGGGTTGGACACCATGGTGTGTAAGGCCTTTTCCAAACTCAGCAATTCCCTGATTTGGGATGGGGGGTGAGGAAGTGGGAACCCTGAGACAGCGCTGCTGGGGCTGCCCCAGCACTGGGGCTGCAGCTCTCAGGGACAGTCCCGGTGACATCCTTGTCCCCGGCTGTTCACCAGCTCCAGAGGAGGAGTCCAGGGCTCTGCACTCGGTGCTGGGCTGGAGTGGTGGGTGGTGGGTGCAGAGGGGAGCCCCCTGGCCATGCTGGGCTGACCCCCACCTCTCACCCCTGCAGGGGGCTGCCCACCTCGGCCTCGGAGCACGCGCTGCCCCGCGCCAGGAGCTTCAGCGGCAGCACCGGCGCGAGCGGGGGCAGCCAGCAGGACTCCCCCCGGATCCGAGCCTCCCCCAGCTTCACCCTGGGCAGCCCCAGGCCCTCGGCCGTGCCCGTGGCCTCGCAGAGCCCCGGGGGCGGCGGCGGCAGCCCGGCCCCGGGCAGAGGTAAGCCGGGCTGGGGAGCCCTCGCGCGCCTGCTGCGGCGCCTGTCCGGCTGCTGGGCAGCGCCGCGGCCCTGAGCCTGGCACGGGCACGGGCACGGTGGCTTTGTGTGCAGCTGGCAGTGACAGGGGCTGGCCCACGGGAGGGGCCGGGGCTGGCACGGCACAGCCCAGCCGAGCTCCTGCTCCACTGGCATGGGGGGATCCCTGGGCACCGGGGCTGCAGGGAGGTGCCCCCCTCCAGTGCCGGGACCAAAGGGCTTCTGGAGAAGCCGGCACAGAAAACCTTTGCTCAACTTCCCACTGCTCCCAAGCATTCCTGAGGCCTGCAAGGACACACCAAAGTGCCTTTCTCCTCTCTAGGCACTGGCTGGGCAACAGTAGGTTGTGACCTGTGAGCGGGCAGGGGGCACCAGGGGGTTTCCAGCATGCAGAGTCCCCTCTGCTGGGGGCTGATGTGCTGCAGTGGGGTGCCAGCGCCAGGCAGGACACTGGCTGTGCCCCCTGTGCTGGCATTGCCACCGTGGGGCAGGGGCTCAGGGCTGTGGGGGGCAGGCAGTGGCAGCCCTGTGCTCCCATCCAGTGTGGGGCTCAGCCCTGGGGCACCGTGCTCCAAAGCCTCCCCGTGCCCAGGGCTGGGCTGTGAGCTGGGCAGTGCCTCCCCGTGTGCCTGAAGCTGTGCTTGTGTTGAGCTGTGTTCCTCTGGTGTCCGTCGGTCGTGTTGTGCTCGGGGTGTGCTGCCCAGCCCTCTGTCATGACTGTGTCTTGTCTGCCATGAGAACATGGTGGGGAGGAAATAAAAGGCTGATGTTCTCATGGGCACGTTGTTCCGTCTGTTCCTTTGGCCAGGCCTGCCTGGAGCGAGCCCTGGCCCCATCCCTGCCTCGAGGGACTGGGGACAGCTGGGGGCACGAGCAGGAACAGACTGTGTGAGCTGGGGGGCAGAGCCTGGTCCCTGGTGTCCCCAGGACCGACTGGCTGGGGTCTGCTGCCTCCTGTGCTCCCCCTGGCACGGCCTCCTCCAGCAGAGTGAGTGCCCCAGGGGACACTGCGCCCTCGTGCTGCCTGGCACTGGGACCAGGACCGGGCTCTTCCTCCCCTGCCCTGGCACAGCTTGTCCTGCTTGCAGCCTGCCCACTCCAGCCCTCCCCCTGCCCTGGCACAGCTTGTCCTGCTTCCAGCCTGCCCACTCCAGCCCTCCCCCTGCCCTGGCACAGCTTGTCCTGCTTCCAGCCTGCCCACTCCAGCCCTCCCCCAGCTCTCCCAGCACTGTCAGCCCTGCTGTGTGTGCACGGGGATGCTCTGAGCCCTGGCTTTGCCTTCCCAGGGCCCTGCTGGTGCCCCCAGGCTGGCTGTGCCCTCCCAGGCAGCAGGGAAGGAGCTGAGTGTGCCTGGAGCTGGGACAGGGTGCAGACCCTGCTGCCCTGGGCTTGTCCCACCCTCCCCAACCCTAAACCTTCCCCGTGTCCCGCTGCAGCCTGGGCACACCCTGGGAGCCCAGAGCTGTGTCCCTGTGGGGTGAGGGGGTCTGCCAGACCCCCGGGGGCACCCTCAGCTGCTGCTGGCAAGGCTGGCACCAGCTGTGCTGTTTCAGTCCAGGTGGAGCCAGCAGGGGCTGTGTCCTGCCCAGCAGAGGCTCCTGCTCACAGGGTCCCATTCCCCACGGGGTCTGGCCCTGGCTTCACCCCAGTGGGCAGTGTGCCCCCCACCTCACTTCTTCTGTGGGATGGGGAGGTCACTGGGCTGGGATAAAGACTTTAACCAGGTGAGCAGAAACTGGGGCAACTCAGGTGTGTTCCTTCAGGGCTGCCCACTGCAGCCAGGCCCCCAAACCACCTTCCTTTTTCCTTTTTCCCCCCAGCTCACCTGTCCCAGGACATATCCCGGTTCAGAGGGCACAGCTGTGTCCCCAGCTCCTCTCTCCTGGCTAAGCCTGGCCAGCAGGGTGACACCAGTGCCGTGGGACACCAAGGCAGGAGCTTGGCTGGAGCTGGGGCAGAGCCCCCTGCACGGGCAGCACCAGCTGGGATTGAGCTCTGTGCCCATCTCCCATCCTCTGCTGGCACCAGCCACTGCCAGGGCCACCCCTCGGTGCTGGGACCTGGCCCTGGCAAAGCTGGCAGGGAGGGACACTGCAGGGTACTGTGCCACCAGGCTGTGCCACTGTGCCCCACGACGGCCCCAGCCCAGCTGGTGACTCCAGCGTGGCACCGAGCCCCGGCCAGCAGGGCTGAGCTCTGTCTCCTCTGTCACACAGGAACCGTGCCCAAGGGCACCCGGGCAGCGCTGAGCAGCAGCCACGTACCACGGGGGGCCCAGCGAGGCGGGCAGGAGCTCCAGGACATGGCACTTCTGCAGGTACCGGGGGCACCAGCAGGGAGGGGCCTGGGCTGCAGCAGGGCCTGTGCCCCATGGCTCTGCTGGGTGGGCTGCCCCACAGACTGGGAGCCCCTCAGGGGCTGGGAGCCCCCCCAGCTGTGGGGCTCTGCCAGATATTTCTGTCCCACACACCCTTCCCCAAGACAAAGGGGGCAGACACCTGGCACTGCTCCTCTTCCCCCTCTCCACAGGTGCTGCCAATGAAGCTGAATGCCCGCAGAGCCCCAGGACGGCCTGGGTAGGTGCTGCTGCCTGCGGTGGGCTCACCCCAGGGCCCCCGGGGGCAGGGGGAGCTGGGTGAGCAGACAGCCCCACTGACACGGCTCTGTCCCACAGGGCTCTGCCCGGACGCCCCCGCGCCCCCCGCGAGGGTGCTGAGCACCGAGGGACCCTTCCCGTGCTGGGGCAGCCGCCCGCGCCCCGAGCCCCGGCCCCGCCGTACCGGGCAGCGGCGGCGCCCGCGGAGCTGCTCCGGCCCTGCTCCGCCCCGTGCCTGCAGCCCCTGGGCAAGGGCGCGGCGCTGCCCGCGCCGGGGCTGTCCCCGGTGCCCGGGGCCCCGCAGCACCGATCCCCGCTGGCCCGGCTGCTGCCCACGGCGCCGCTGCTGCTGCGCTGAGCCCCGCCCGGCCCCGCTCCTCGCGGGGGTTGGTTATAACGTCACACGGTTTTGTCGTGTATCATCATCGTGTTTCCGTTAAAGCCGGTTTGGAAGAAGCTCGGGCTCGCGCCTCTCGGGGCGGCCCCGCGGGAGGGCGGCAGGGCGGGACGGGCGGGACGGGCGGCGGGAGCGGCGGCGCCGCGGGGCCATGGCGGTCGGTGCGGGCTCCCGGGCTCTCACTCCTGCTTCTTGGGGTTGTTGACGGCCACGTAGTGGTACAGCACGACCAGCAGGAACAGCGAGACGCCCAGCATGTTGGCGAAGATGGCGAGCTGCACGTCCGTGATCATCCTGTGGGCCGGGGGAACGGACACGCTGGCATCCCGCGGGGGGACCCGCTGAAGCGGCACGGACCGGCTCCAGCTCCTGCCCAGACCTCCCGGTGCCCCGACTCCCGCTCCTGCCCGGGGCCCGCGGTGTCCCGCTCTCCCCCCGGTTCTCGTTCCTGCCCGGTGTCCCGCTCTCCCCCCGGTTCTCGTTCCTGCCCGGTGTCCCGCTCTCCCCCCGGTTCCCGTTCCTGCCCGGTGTCCCGCTCTCCCCCTGGTGCCCTCCCCTGCCCGGTCCCCCCGTTCCCGCTCTCCCGCCGGTGTCCCGGCTCCCGCTCCTTCCCGGTCCCCCGGTTCTCGTTCCTGCCCGGTGCCCCACTCTCCCCCCGGTTCCCGTTCCTCCCCGGGCCCCCCGGTGCCCCACTCTCCCCCCGGTTCCCGTTCCTCCCCGGGCCCCCCGGTGCCCCGTTCTCCCCCCGGTGCCCCGCTCTCCCCCCGGTTCCCTGCCCTGCCCGGTCCCCCCGGTGCCCCGCGCTCACGTTCCGGCCCCGCCGTTCGGACACGTCTCCCGGCGCGCGCCACTTCCGGCCGCGGGGCACGCCGGGAGGCGTCCGGCCCCGGCGGTGACGTCACGGCAACCGGGCCCCGGCCAAGCGGCGGGCTCGCGGCTGCGGTGACGTCACGGCGCCCAGCCCCTCCTCGCCGCGGTGACGTCACTGCCGCGCCCCGCCCCCTGGCGGCCGCCGCCGGCTCCGTCTCCATACAAGGCGCGGCGCGAGGGCGGGGCGGGGCCGGGCGGCCCCGGAGCGGCCGCGGCTAATTAGCGCTAATGAGCCCAGTGACAGCTCGCTGCAGCTGCTGACAGCGGGCGGGGCCGCGGGGCCTCGGCGGGACGGGCTGCACTGGGCTTTGCACAGACGTACCGGGGCGTACCGGGCTGTGCCCGGCTCTACCGGGCTGTACCGGGAGCTGCCGGACTGTGCTGGGCTGTAGTGGGCTGTACTGGGAGCTGCTGGGCTGTACCGGGCTGTACTGGGAGCTGCTGGGCTGTACTGGGAGCTGATGGGCCGTAATGGGCCGTACCGCGCTGTCCCGGGCCATACTGGGCTGTGCTGGGCCGTACCGGGCTGTCCCGGGCCATACTGGGCTGTGCTGGGCCGTGCCGGGCTGTCCCGGGCCATACTGGGCCGTACTGGGCCGTACCGGGCTGTCCCGGGCCATACTGGGCTGTGCTGGGCCGTGCCGGGCTGTACCGGGCCGTGCTGGTGGCACGCCGGGCCACACGGAGCTGGGGTGTGCTGCGATGTGCGGGTCACACTGCGGTGGCCTGCGGGGCCTGGCACGTGTTGATGGTCCCCACTCGAGGGGTCCCAGCACCGAGTGCCGCCGGGGTCCTGCCCGCACCCCGAGCCCATCCCTGTGCCCCCCACGCTCGGCCACGGAGCCCCAGCGCGGTCTGGAGTCCCCTGGGACACGGCCAAGACGCGGCCCCCGCAGCCTCCCATGGGCCCCGCAGCTCCCCAGAGCCCCCCACGGCCCCCCAGAGCACGGGGGCGGTGCCGCCATCCCCCTCGGGCCAGGCACGGCTGGCCCCCGGCCAGGCCCAGCCCGGGCCCCTCAGCCCCGCGTCCCCTCGCGGTGCGTCCCTCCCCCGCATCCCTTCCCGCAGTCCCTCCCCCTCCAGCTGCCGCCAGCTGTTTGTGCTTAACCCTCGCTCCCCGCGGGCGGGGGGTTCCCGCGCCTGACGTCACCGCGGGGCCGCGGCCAAGGTGTGATGTCACCGTGCGGCCGTGACGTCACCGCGAGAACCGGGGAAGCCATGGCATCACCGTGGGCACGGGGCCACGGAGGCCCGGGGTGGCCGCGGTGTGACCGCTGCCGTCCCAGTGTCCCCGGTGTCCCCGGTGTCCCCTGCACGGTGTCCCCAGGGGTGGGGCCGGGGGCGCGGGGCAGCACCGGGCTCGGTGCTGGCACCGGGACGTGTCCCCTGGCGCGGGCTCACGGGCACGCGGGGACGTGGCACTGCAGGATGCGGTGCCGGTGCAGGGACCTGTGGCCGCTGTGCCCAGCGCGGGGCGAGCACCGAGGCCACCGGCGGTCACCGAGACGCGGGGCTCGGTGCGAAGCCGGTGCCGGAGCCGGTGCCAGCGGCGGCCGGGGGGCACGGATGGCCGCGGCGGGCCGGTGCCGCAGCGGTAGCCGCGGCCGCCTCGCTGGCCGCCCGCGCCCTGGCCCCCTGCCCGGCCTCCCTGGCTGCCCCGGCCCCGGCCCGGCCTAACGAGGAGCAGATGTGGCGGCGGCGGGGCCGGCGGGGGCCGCGGTGCCCGGCGCGGCTGGGGCGGGGGCCGCGGCGGGCAGGAAGCGGGGGGCCCCGGGGACCCCGGCGGCGGGCAGCGGCGGCGGGGCGGCTCTGGTGGCGAGGGGCTGGCCGAGGGGCGGCCGGGGGGAGGGCAGAGCCGAGCCGAGCCGTGCCGAGCCGCCCAGAGCCGCGGAGCCGCGACGGGACGCCACATGCGGTCCTGAGCGCGCCGGACCGGGCTGACCGAGCCGAGCGGAGCCGCCCCAGCCCAGCATGGCACCGTGGCTCTGGCCGTGCCTCCTGGCCGCGCAGGCCCTGGCCGCCAACTTCCCCCCCCGGTACAGCCTCTACACCGGCGGGGCCGCCCCGCTCGCCCCCGGCCCGGCCGCGGCCCACAGCGGTGCCCGGGCCGCCAGCCGGCACAGGTAGGAGCCGCGAGCACCGGGACGCACCGGGCGGCGGCGGGGACACGGAACGCGGCCCCCACCCCGCTGCCACGGGAACCCCGGCGCCGGGCAGGCACCGGCACGTGCCACGTCCAGCCCGGGGGGCGGTGGGACGGGCGGGGGTCGCCGAAGCGGGGGCGTCACCCCCGGGCCCGGCACGGGCGGGCGGTGGGCGCACGTGGAGGGTCGGGGCCGCCGGTGCAGCGGGGCCGGGGATGGCGGGCCGGTCCTTGCTCGGCATCCCGCGTGGGTCAGCGCTGCCGGAGAGGGGCACCGGGGCCCGGAGCCGCCCTCTGCCCATCCCCGTCCCGTCTCGGACCGCGGGCAGCGCGGGGCCGGGGGTCGGGGCGCTGCGGGGGCGCGGGGCCGGGGGCGGCCCCACGCTGGGTTGGGGTCACGGCGGATTCACCGCGGACACATCAGCGCCGCGGCGGCGCGGCCGCAGGGCTGGGACTGCCCCGGCCCCGCGGTGGCCCCGGGGGGATGGCGGGACCCGGCCCCAGCGCGGGGTCCCCGGCGAGGGGCGCCCCCGGTCCGGCGTGGGGCACGGGCACGGTGGAGCCTTCTCGTGCGGCTTTGGGGGCTCGGGGGGCTCTGCGCGGGTCGGGATGAGCAGCGCTGCATCCCCGCGGCTCGGGAGCGCGGGGGGTGTCCCCAGATCTGCCCTTTTAGAGGAGCTCCGGTCCCGTCCCTCGCCTGGGATGGGGACAGCCCCGGTGCGGGGCCGTGGGACCCCAGGGCAGCCCGGGGGTCCCGGGGCCTCGCGGGTGCGGGGCTGGGATGGGGGGGAGAAGGGGGGGGGCCGTCGGTCGGCGCAGGAATTCCCGGCGGCCCCCGGGGAGGAGCTGGAATCCAGCCGGGGCCTGAGGGGAACCAGCCGGGCTGACGGGAACCGGCCGCCGCACCGGGGCCCCGCGGCGGGGACCCAGCGCCGGGGGCCGCTCCCCGGGGGGCTGCCCGGTGGGGCTGGGGGCCCGAGCGGGGCCCGGGCTGCGGGGCCCGACCATATAAGGCTGCAAGGACGGACGGGGTCCCGGCAGCGGGGCCAGCCTGCGGTCCCACGCGGGGGGGCCGGGGTCCCGCAGCCTGGGGCGCCGCGCTGGGACCGGTGCGGGGCTGCTGCAGCTGCGGCACGGAGGGACAGGGACAGGGGGGACACACGGGGCAGCACGGAGGGACAGGGACAGGGGGGACACACGGGGCAGCACGGAGGGACAGGGACAGGGGGGACACACGGGGCAGCTCGGAGGGACAGGGACACGGGGTCACACACGGGGCAGAAAGGATGGGCAGGGACACGGGGTCACACACGGGACAGAAAGGATGGGCAGGGACACGGGGTGACACACGGGGCAGCGCGCAGGGTCCCTCCCTGGGCCGAGCAGGATGCATTGCACGGTGCGATGGGGTGTGGGCACCCTGCTCCCGGCAGAGCCCATCCCTGCGGGGCTCCGAGGGCAGCCAGGGCTGGGGGCTGCAGGGGTCGCCAGGCGCGGCTGAGGCTGTGCTGGGGCACGATCCGGCCCATTAACCCGCATCGGGCCGTGACGGTGCTACCGGTGGGGCTGGTTGGGCAGGCACAGGAACGCGCCGGGGGATCCGGGGTGTGGCCAGAGGGGCCGCGGTGTGCGGGGGGATGCGGGGTGTGCCTGGGGAGCCGAGTGTGCCAGGGAAGGCCCGGGGCAGGGCGTGTTGCTGTGTCTCTGCCGGGGCGATGCCTGGTGCCTGCTGTACGCCAGGACAATGCCTGGTGTGTGCCGGGATGCTGCGCACGGTGTGTGCTGGAACAACGCCCGCTGTGTGCTGGGATGATGCTAGGTCCATGCCAGGGCAGCTCCAGTGGCTGCTCGGTGCCGGGATGATGCCTCCTGGATGCCAGGACAGACACGGCGTGTGCCCAGGTGGTGCCCAGATGGTGCCCGGCCTGTGCCATGCTCGTTCCGTTCCAGGACGGCGCTCGGTGTGTACCGGGGTGGCACCGTGTGCCAGCTGTGTGCCCTGACCCGCTCCCTCCCGCAGGAACTGGTGTGCCTACGTGGTGACACGCAGCGTGAGCTGCGTGGTGGAGGATGGCGTCGAGAGCTTCATCAAGCCGGACTATCAGCCGTGCCCCTGGGGGCAGCTCCAGTGCCCCCGAGTCCTGGCGTGAGTGGGGCCGGGCTCGCTCTGGGGGGCTCGGGGCGTTCTGGGGGGTCAGCACAGAGCCGGGGCGGGCCGCGGCCGCGCCGCCGCCGCTGCTGTTTACCCACCCTGGGGTCATGTTTACTTTTGCGCAAGAGTCAGCGACCTCAAGCGGTGACCGGCCACTGTCCCCCGTGACGCGCAGCCGGAGCCTTTGGGGCACCCCGCGGCTCTCTGGCCCGGAGGGTGACCGGAGGGTGACACTGTCTCCCCGTGATGTGCAGCAGGGCCCCGCGGCTCTCTGGCCCGGAGGGTGACCGGAGGGTGACACTGTCCCCCCGTGACGCGCAGCAGGGCCCCGGGGCACCCCGCGGCTCTCGGGGCCAGCGCTGGGATGGCACTGGGGGTGGTGGGACTGGTGACAGGGTGACAGGGCTGGGCAGGGCCAGTCCCCGGCCGCTGAGTGAGGGGCGAAGCCGCGGCCTGTGCTGGCTCCGGCTCTCTGGGGCAGCCCCGCGCCCCTCCTGGCGTGCCCCAGCCCCGGCCCGTCCCCCTGCAGGTACCGCAGCTTCCTCCGGCCCCGCTACAAGGTGTCGCAGCGCACGGTGTCGGAGCTGGCCTGGCGCTGCTGCCAGGGCTACTCGGGGCCGGACTGCAGCGAGGGCCCCGCTCCAGCGTCCCCCCAGCCCACCGGCCGCCCCCCGCCCCGGCCCGGCCGCCCCACGCTCTCCGGCTTCGGCAACCCCCTCAGCGGCCTGGGGGGTGAAGGTACAGCTGGGCCGGGGGATGCGGGGACACGGGGACACGCTGTGCGTGGCCGTGCCCCTGCCCCTGACCCCGGCGGTGCTCGGCAGGCGGCGGAGACACCGAGAAGGTGCGGCGGCTGGAGGAGCAGGTGCGGCGGCTGAGCGAGCAGCTGGAGGAGCTGCGGGCCGGGCAGGAGCCGCCGCGGGCGGCCGTGGAGGGGCAGCCCGGGGGCCAGCAGCCGGCGGACGCGGAGAGGTCAGAGGTGCGGGAGGCGCTGAGCCACCTTCAGCGGCGCCTGGAGGAGCTGGAGACCCGCCTGCAGCGCGCCGAGGGCGGCCGGGACGGCGCGGGGGCTCCGGGAGGCGCGGGGGCGGCGGCGCTGTCCGAGCTGGAGCAGCGGCTGCAGGAGCTGTGCGCCGCCTGCACCGCCGGCACCGAGGGGCTGCGGCGGCAGGCGGCCGAGCACCGGGAGCGGATGCGGGCGCTGGAGAAGCTGGTGGAGTCGGTGGACCAGCGCAACAGGGATGCGGTGGAGTCGGTGCGGAGGCACATCAGCAGCCTGAGCAGCCGCCTGGCCCCCGCCCCTGCCGCTCCCCCGCCCCCGGACGTGCTCCGCCGCCTGGCCGAGCTGGAGCGGCGGCTGCAGGGGCTGCCGGTGCCGGCGGCGGGCCCGGGGCAGGGGCCGGTGCTGGCGCGGCGGCTGGCCGAGCTGGAGGGGCGGCTGAACGCTTCTCGCGCCGGCCCGTGGCCCTCCGAGCCCGAGGGGCGGCCGGGCGGGCTGCCGGGGCGCCTGGCCAACCTCAGCCGGGCCGTGGAGGGGCTGGCGGCCAGCGGGGCGCAGCGCGGAGCCCGCCTGGAGCAGCTCGAGGGGCTGCTGGCCCGCTGCGGCCACCCGTGCCCGGGCCAGGACGGGGCGCTCGGGCCCCGCCACCCGCAGCCCGAGGACACCGAGGCGCTCTGGGAGGACGGGCTGGCCGGGACCCTGGGCGGGCTGCACGGGGAGGAGCTGGCCGAGGAGCTGGAGCAGCTCCGCAACCGGACAGGGCGGCTGGAGGCGGCTCTGTCTGAGCTGAGCGGTGACCCCTGCGCCCGGCCCTGCGCCCCGCCGTCCCCCCGGGGGCCGGAGCTGCTCCCGCCCGGCCCCGCGGAGCCCGAGGAGGAGCCGGAGGCGCCGCTCGAGGGTTTCGGCGTCTTCGGGGGCCCGTCCCCGTCGGAGCTGCGGGTGCTGCGCGGGGAGCTGGCGGCGGCGCTGGCGGCCCTGAGCGGCCTCAACGCCACGGTGGAGGGGCTGCAGGACGCGCTGGACGAGCAGGACGCGCGGCAGCGCCAGCTGAGCGCCGCCACCGACCGCGTGGTGGCCGAGCTGGACCAGGCGGCGGCGGCGTCGGCGGCGCGACAGGCGGAGAGCGAGGAGCGGCTGGAGGCGCTGGCGCGGGAGCTGGCGCGGGCCGGGGGCTGCCCCGCGGGGCTGGAGCCGCGCGTGGCCAAGCTGGAGGGGGTCTGCGAGCAGCTGGAGGCGGTGGCCGGAGGGCTGCGGGGCGTCCGCGAGGGGCTGGGCCGGCACGTGGCGGGGCTCTGGGGCGCCGTGCGGGAGCTGAACGCCACGGCCCGCGGCCAGGCCGCCCTGCTGGACAAGGCGCTGGAGCTGCCGCCCCGGCTGGGCGCCCTCAACGCCAGCCTGGGCCACCTGCGCGGGGAGCTGCAGCGCCTGGCACGGCTGGAGCGACACGGTGCGGGGACACGGGGGGACACGGGGCGCTGCGGGGACACGGGGGGACGTGGGGCGCTGCGGGACCTGCGGGGATGCGGAGAGCTGGGGAGTAAGGGACTGGGGGGATGAGGGGACGTGGGGCGCTGCGGGGGCTGCGGGGGACAGGGCATGCAGGGGATGGGGGGACAGGGGGCATGGGGGGCGCGTGGGGCTGCGGGAACGGAGCTGGAGGTGTGGGGACATGAGGGGATACAGGGATGTGGGGGTACAAGGGGACATGGGGATGTGGGGACACGGGGGTGTGGGGACACCAGGAGTGCTGCAGTGGGTGTGGGGACGCAGGGGCTTGGCTGGGGATGCTGTGGGGCACAGGAGCACGGGAGGATCCTGGCTGTGGGGCTGCAGTGTGTGAGGACAAGGGGACATCACCGTGGGCCAAGGTGGCTCTAACGCCCTCCTCCCTCCAGGCCCCCCTGGCCCCCCTGGACCTGCTGGCCCCATGGGCGAGACGGGCCCTCCTGGCCCCTCTGGGCCCCCTGGCAAGGATGGAGAACAGGGTCCCGTGGGCCCCCCCGGTAAGGCTCAGCCCCCCCGTGTGCCCCCGACCACGCTGCTGCAGCTGGACCCCGTCCCCGGGGGTCCTGCCCCAGGCTGGCCCTGCAGCAGCCCCTCCTCATCTTCCCTGCAGGACTGCCCGGAGAGAGAGGTAGGGCTGGGGGCTTGGGGTGCGGGGAGGGCCACGGGGGGCTGAGGGGCTGCGGGCTGGGGGCATGCGGGGAGCTGGGGGGCTGCGGGCTGGGGGCTTGGGGTGCGGGGAGAGCCACGGGGGGCTGAGGGGCATGCGGGGAGCTGGGAGCAGTCTGGGCTGGCATGGGGAGGCACAGGGTGTCTGGGGAGCAGGGGGCGCTGGGGACGGGGTCCAGGGGGACACGGGCGCTGAAGGGGCGGGTGTGGGTGTGGAGGGGTGCTGGGTGGGGTGCGGCTGCTGGGTGTGGGGGACGGGGGCTGCTGGGCGGCACAGGGGGTGAGGGAGGGGGCACGGGGGTCCTCACGCTGCCCCGTGCCCAGGCCCGGTCGGGGAGCCGGGCTCGGTGCCCCGCGTCGCCTTCTCGGCTGCGCTGAGCACGCAGCGCACGGAGCCGGGCACCGTCCCCTTCGACCAGGTGCTGCTCAACGACGGCGGCGCCTACGACCCCGAGACAGGTGAGGGCCCACGGGGGTGCCCGGGGGGCTGCGGGTGCTTGTGGGGTCCGGGATGTCGCGGTAGGGGCCGTGGGGCTGCAGAGTCGCGGGTGCGCAGCCCGGGGCTCTCGGGCGGTGCCGTGCCTGGCCCGGGATCCCCCGCCGGCCTCGGGGCGCCGCGGGGATGCGGCTCTGGGGGCACCGGGGGTCCCGGCGGGTCCCTGACGCCCCGTTCCTGCCGCAGGCACGTTCACGGTGCCGGTGGCCGGGCGGTACCTGGTGAGCGCGGTGCTCACGGGGCACCGGGGCGAGGCGCTGGAGGCCGTCCTGTCCCGCTCCGGCCACGGCATCGCCCGCCTCGACTCGGCCGGGTTCCAGCCCGAGGGGCTGGAGAAGGGCCCGGTGGCGGCGCAGGGCCCCAGCCCCGGCGCCCTGGGCGTTTTCAGCCTCCTGCTGCCGCTGGCGGCCGGCGAGACGCTCTGCGTGGACCTGGTGTCGGGGCGCCTGGCGCACGCCCCCGACGAGCCGCTCACCGCGTTCAGCGCCGCGCTGCTCTACGAGCCCGAGGAGCCCTAGCGCGGCCGGGACCCCGCAGCGGCGCGGCCGGGCCGGGGGGTCCCCCCGCCCGCCGGGACCCCCTCCCCGTTATTTATCAGCACCCCCCGCCCTCGCTGTCCCGCACTCCGGCCCCGCACCGCCCCCACGCCCCCCACGGCCCCCCGGCCCCACCGCCCCACAATAAAGATGCGGCACCGGGTTTTGTACCCGCGGCTCCGGTGCGTCCCTCGCCCGCGGGGATGGGCTGGGGAGGGGCTGCTGCCTGCCCGGTGTCACCGTGTCGCCGAACTGCCCGGTGTCACCGTGTCATTGAGCTGCCCGGTGTCACTGAGCTGCCCGGTGTCACCGTGTCACCAAACTGCCCGGTGTCACCGTGTCACTGAGCTGCCCGGTGTCACCGTGTCACCGAGCTGCCCGGTGTCACTGAGCTGCCCGGTGCCACTGAGCTGCCCGGTGTCACCGAGCTCCTTCAGGGCCCAGCAGTGTCACCCCTGTGCACAGCAGGGTGGGGTTTGGGGCGGGGCAGGAGGGTTCCAGCTGTTTTTGGCGTGGGTCACCGGGCTGGCAGCAGCTGGCACCTCCCGGGTGCTGTGTCCTGGTGTGTGGGGGCAGCTCCAGCCCGCCGTGCCCCCGGGTGGGGGCTGTGCTGGAGGGGGCGGCCCTGGCGGGGGTGACGGGCAGGTGGGGGGGCCCTGTGGTGCCACTGCATCCAGCTCCGGGGGGGCTTCTGTCGGGCCAGCTGGGGTAACGCCATTGCTCCACTGCAGGGCTGTTTGCTGGGCTGGCAGGGCCTGCCAGGGGGCTGTGCCCAGCCCTGTGCCCCCTGTGCCCAGCATTGTGCCCAGCCCTGTGCCCCCTGTGCCCAGCCCTGTGCCCCCTGTGCCCAGCTCTGTGCCCAGCCCTGTGCCCCCTGTGCCCAGCATTGTGCCCAGCATTGTGCCCCCTGTGCCCAGCCCTGTGCCCATCCCTGTGTCCAGCATTGTGCCCCGTGTGCCCAGCCCTGTGCCCAGCTCTGTGCCCCCTGTGCCCAGCCCTGTGCCCAGCCCTGTGCCCCCTGTGCCCAGCCCCGTGCCCAGCCCTGTGCCCCGGAAGGGGCAGGATGCAGGGGTGGAAGGTCCTGGTGTGTCCGTGGTGGCACAGGCTCCAGGCTGGTCGGGGGCTCTGGCACTGCCGTGGGGTTTTGGGCAGTTTTGGTGCAGAAGTTCAGGATTTGGGGCAGGCAGGGGGGTCCAGCCCCAGTCCGAGCCCCCGCTGTGGGGGAGCTCATGGATGGTGAGGCCGGGACTGAGCCTTTGTGCCCAGGTGCTCCTGGCGTCTTCAGGCGAGCACCGGTGGCTTTGTCAGTCTGTCTGAGTGTCTGTGTGTCTGTCTGTCTGTCTGTGTCTGTGTGTCTGTCTGTGTGTCTGTGTGTCTGTCTGTATGTCTGTGTCTGTGTGTCTGTGTGTGTCTGTCTGTGTCTGTCTGTGTGTCTGTCTGTCTGTGTCTGAGTGTCTGTGTGTCTGTCTGTGTCTGTGTGTGTCTGTGTGTGTGTCTGTCTGTCTGTCTGTGTGTCTGTGTCTGTGTGTCTGTCTGTCTGTCTGTCTGAGTGTCTGTCTGTGTGTGTCTGTGTGTCTGTCTGTCTGTCTGTGTGTCTGTCTGTCTGTGTGTGTGTCTGTGTGTCTGTCTGTGTGTCTGTGTGTCTGTCTGTGTGTCTGTCTGTGTGTGTGTCTGTCTGTCTGTCTGTCTGTCTGTGTCTGTCTGTCTGTCTGTGTCTGTCTGAGTGTCTGTGTCTGTCTGTCTGTCTGTCTGCCTGTGTGTGTCTGTGTGTCTGTGTGTCTGTCTGTCTGTCTGTCTGTGTCTGTCTGTGTCTGTCTGTCTGTCTGTGTGTCTCTGTGTCCATCAGTCTGTCTGTCTGTCTGTCTGTCTGTGTGTCTGTGTCTGTCTGTCTGTCTGTGTCTGTCTGAGTGTCTGTGTCTGTCTGTCTGTCTGTCTGCCTGTGTGTGTCTGTGTGTCTGTGTGTCTGTGTGTCTGTCTGTCTGTGTCTGTCTGTGTCTGTCTGTCTGTCTGTCTGTGTGTCTCTGTGTCTGTCTGTGTGTCTGTCTGTCTGTGTGTCTGTCTGTCAGTCTCTGTGTCTGTCAGTCTGTCTGTCTGTCTGTCTGTCTGTGTCTGTCTGTCAGTCTGTCTCTCTGTCTGTGTGTCTGTGTGTGTGTCTGTCTGTCTGTCTGTCCGTGTCTGGGCTCTGTTACAGCTCACTGGGGGTTGCTGTGGGGCAGGGTCGCTGCTGGTTCTGTTGATGCAGCTCCGGTGCTGCTGATGTGTAAAAATGGGAGAAACATCAATCCTTGACCCCAGGGTGCTTTCGGTGCAAAGGGACCTTCAGGACCACCCAGTGCCACCCTGCCATGGCAGGGACACCTCCCACTGCCCCAACCCCAGTGTCCAGCCTGGCCTTGGGCACTGCCAGGGATCCAGGGTGGGCACCCTGTGCCAGGGCCTGCCCACCCTGCCAGGGAACAATTCCCAATTCCCAATCTCCCATCCATCCCTGCCAGGGAACAATTCCCAATTCCCAATCTCCCATCCATCCCTGCCAGGGAACAATTCCCAATTCCCAGTATCCCATCCAGCCCTGCCCTCTGGCACTGGCAGCCATTCCCTGTGTCCTGTCCCTCCATGCCTTGTCCCCAGTCCCTCTGCAGCTCTCCTGGAGCCCCTCCAGGCCCTGCCAGGGGCTCTGAGCTCTCCCTGGATCCTTCTCCAGGCTGGAATTCCCAGCTCTGCCAGCCTGGCTCCATGGCAGAGGAGCTCCAGCCCGGGGAGCGGCTCCGTGGCCACTCTGGACTCGCTTTTATCAGCTTTTATTCAGGGTCGGGGGGTCCCTGCTCCCAGCCGGGCTCTCAGAGTCTTTGGGGATGGTTTCCCTGGGATGGGATCCCCCTGTCAGCAGGAGGTGGGGATCCAGAGCCGTGGCAGGAGTTCCTGGAGAGGAGGGAGCTGAGAGCCAGGAAGGGCTCGGCCTTTCTGCACTGTCCCCTCGCTGTGTCCTCTGTGGGATCCTCTGTCCCAGCCTGGATCAGCCCTGGGCCGTGACAGCCCCGGCCCCTCTGCCCGGGGGAGCAGAGGGCAGCAGAGATTCCTGCTGGTCCTTTGTGAGATTCAGCAGCCTTAGAAGGGTCATTGTCCTCCTAACCACGAGAAGAAAGAGTTTGATAAGGAAATTGGGTGTGAGAGTCTTCCTACAACTCCTGGAACCATGGAAAAGCCACGATTCCATTGGATGCTCCTGACCAGCCCCAGCACTGCCCAGGCCACCTCTGGCCCCTGTCCCCAAGTGCCACATCCACAGGGCTCTGACACCCTCCAGGGATGGGGAATCCAGCCCTGCCTGGGCAGCTGTGCCAGGGCAGGACAGCCCTTTCCAGGTGGGAATTGTTCCCAATGCCCACCCTGAGCCTGCCCTGGCCCAGCCTGAGGCCGTTTCCCCTTGTCCTGTCCCTGTTCCCTGGGAGCACAGCCCGACCCCCCTGGCTGTCCCCTCCTGGCAGGGACTTGTGCAGAGCCACAAGGGCCCCCCTGAGCCTCCTTTGCTCCAGGCTGAGCCCCTTCCCAGCTCCCTCAGCCCCTCCTGGGGCTCCATTCCCTTCCCAGCTCCCTCAGCCCCTCCTGGGGCTCTGGACTCTGCTCCTTTCCATTCCCCTGGGCTGTTCTGCCCTGCCTGCCCTCAGCAGGGTCACTGTCCCTGCAGGGTCACTGTCACTGTCACTGCAGGGTCACTGTCACTGTCACTGTCACTGCAGGGTTACTGTCCCTGTCACTGTCACTGTCACTGTCACTGTCACTGTCCCTGCAGGGTCACTGTCACTGTCACTGTCACTGTCACTGTCCCTGTCACTGTCACTGTCACTGTCACTGCAGGGTCACTGTCACTGTCACTGTCACTGTCACTGTCACTGCAGGGTTACTGTCCCTGTCCCTGTCACTGTCACTGTCACTGTCCCTGTCACTGTCCCTGTCACTGTCACTGTCCCTGTCACTGTCACTGTCACTGTCACTGTCACTGTCCCTGCAGGGTTGATGCCCCTGCTCAGGCTCCTTTGGGCACGGCAGGATGGGGCTGGGGCAGCTGAGGGAGATTTTCCTTGATTGTTAATTATGATTAATCCTCTATTAGATTATCCTTTACAGGGTCCATTAACCCTGTCTATCCATGAACTCTCGGGCAGGGAGGTGGACAATGAGGGACTGAGCAGGGGGTCAGCTGCAAAAGTCCTTGTACAAGAGACAATTGGCCATTTTGTGCCTTGGGGCTCCCAATTACCCCGGTAATTAGTGGAGTTCTGGCTGCTGGGAATCTCAGACTTTGTGTACAGACAGACTCTGACCCCAGCAGAGCTCTGCATTTGACCTGAGGCCCTGGAGAAGCTTCCAGAATTGATGGAGAGCACTGGGATTGTGAGTGTGGAGTGGGGTAGAAGTGTGTGATGGCACAGGGTGGGAAACTCAGAGTTTGGGGTTTAGAATGTGGTAAAAATATGGGGCAGGATGGAGGTTTTGGGGTAGAAGCTGGTCCTTCTCCTTCTTCACCTTCTTCTCCTTCTTCACCTTCTTCTCCTTCTTCACCTTCTTCTCCTTCTTCTCCATGGGTTTGGGTGGTGTTTGTAACTGGGCAGAAAAGCCCACCCTGCAGACTTTGAGGGATCAGTTATTGGGTGAAAAGTGAAAATAATTTAGGTGTCATTTCTCAATTGGATAATTTAGCTTTAAAAGTCCTTGTACAAGACACAGTTGGTCATTTTGTGCCTTGTTCCAGCACTCACTGCTGTGAGTGTAACACAGGTAAGAAATAACAAACACCTGAGTCTGGATGTGAACCATCCTCTGGAGTGCCTTCAGTCCTGACCTCAACAGAGGCAGGAACAAGAAGCCAAAGCCCCCAGGTGGGGTCCCGTGTGCAGGGATGGGGAGCCCAGGTGTGCAGGGATGGGAGCCCAGGTGTGCAGGGATGGGGATGGGGAGCCCAGGTGTGCAGGGATGGGGAGCCCAGGTGTGCAGGGATGGGGATGGGGGGCCCAGGTGTGCAGGGATGGGGGCCCAGGTGTGCAGGGATGGGGATGGGGGGCCCAGGTGTGCAGGGATGGGGATGGGGGGCCCAGGTGTGCAGGGATGGGGGCTCAGGTGTGCAGGGATGGGGAGCCCAGGTGTGCAGGGATGGGGAGCCCAGGTGTGCAGGTGGAGGAGCCCAGGTGTGCAGGGATGGGGGGCCCAGGTGTGCAGGGATGGGGAGCCCAGGTGTGCAGGGATGGGGGGCCCAGGTGTGCAGGGATGGGAGCCCAGGTGTGCAGGGATGGGAGCCCAGGTGTGCAGGGATGGGAGCCCAGGTGTGCAGGGATGGGGAGCCCAGGTGTGCAGGGATGGGGATGGGGGGCCCAGGTGTGCAGGGATGGGGATGGGGGAGCCCAGGTGTGCAGGGATGGGGAGCCCAGGTGTGCAGGGATGGGGAGCCCAGGTGTGCAGGGATGGGGATGGGGGAGCCCAGGTGTGCAGGGATGGGGGGCCCAGGTGTGCAGGGATGGGAGCCCAGGTGTGCAGGGATGGGAGCCCAGGTGTGCAGGGATGGGGATGGGGGAGCCCAGGTGTGCAGGGATGGGGGGCCCAGGTGTGCAGGGATGGGGATGGGGAGCCCAGGTGTGCAGGGATGGGAGCCCAGGTGTGCAGGGATGGGGGGCCCAGGTGTGCGGGGATGGGAGCCCAGGTGTGCGGGGCTGTCCCACCCGAGGCTGCCGCCCTGGGGTGCTGGAGCAGTGACACCCAGACCAGGTCTGGGTGTTGGACACTTCACTCGCTCCCAGCCCAGGGATCGGCACCCGGAGCTCTCGCAGCCCCTGGTGCGTTTTTCACACCCCGGCATCACTGCAGGCACCAGAGAGAGCAGAGTTAAGGATGTGATAGGGCAGAAGGGATTTTCGATTTAAATCACAAAGGGTTCTCAAAAGTCATTTGAAATCAGCTGCGGGGTGGGGCAGCCTCCATCTGCTCCCAGGTGGGGTACAGCTCCTGGCACAGCCCAGGTGCCTCCTGAAGGTGAAAAATGCGAATTTTAAGGGTTAATCCTCTGTATTTTATGGTTGGCTTTTCACAAATATTCAAATGAATGTTATATGTGTTCCGTTAGAAAGTTATGCTGTATTAATTTTCTTCAGTAGCGTGTTAAATCTAGTCTTAGGATATAACAAAATGTTAAAATAGAAGCTATGGTGTGTAAGATACTTTTTTAAAGAGAGGAATGAGGCACTCACTGAGACAGCAGCCACAGGACACCCAAATCTTTCAGAGAAAGAGAATTTATTGCTCCTTTATCAGAAGAAATGAAATTCTTCCTGCCTGCTCAGCCCTGGAGATCCTGTCAGGATCCAGAGGAAGGAGCTGACAGTGCCCAGCCAGAATCCTGAGTTTGAATGGAATTTCTGCATCATGGATGAGCTGTGTGAATATGCAACAGGCTGTGGCTTTTAAGGGTTAATCCTCTGTTAACGTGGGGCCTTTTTCGGGCTCATTTTGCCCAGAAAAGGTACCTGGATGTCTGTAACTCTTTGTTTTTATTGTCTCATATGGTCCTAAATCCCATTTGTCCAAGTTTTTATTACTCTAATTATATATTTATTTTTATATATATGTATATATTATATATATATATATATATATATATATATATATATATATATATATATATATATATTTTATATTTTATATATATATATATTTTTTATATTTTTATATATATTTATATATATATAAATATTTATAAAACAATGTATATATAAAATATATAATTAATATCATATAATATTAATATTACATATTAATATTATATAATATTAATATTACATATTAATATTATATAATATATTTAAATTATGTATATAATATATTTTTAGAGCCATTTTATTACTATTACGTTTGTAAAATTTTAAAACCTCTGCCCAGCCCATCCTCTGCCCTCCCATCCGCAGGAATCCCCAGCGCTGGTGGCTCTCCCACAGTTCCTGCACAGGCGGCAGCTCCAGACCGAGCTCACCGGGAGTCCTGGGGCGCAGGGGGACCCCCGGATTTCTGAGCTCCCCCTCGGAGAGAGCCCTGGCCCGGCTGGACCCAGCCTCAGGCTCTCAGGGGTTTGAGTAACTTTGTCCCAGAGGAGCAGAGACTGCAAACAGCTGTATCTGTCAAAGGAATTGGTTTCCTTTTTATTTTTATTTTTTAAATTTTTATTTATTTTTATTTTTATTTCTATTTCTATTTATCATTTTTATTTTTGGTTTTGTTTTTATTTTATTTATTATTTTTTTTTTTATTTTTATTTTCATTTTCATTTTCATTTTCATTTTCATTTTTATTTCTATTTATTATTTTTATTTTTATTTTTATTTTCATTTTCATTTTTATTTTTATTTCTATTTATTATTTTTATTTTTATTTTTATTTTTATTTTTATTTTCATTTTCATTTTCATTTTTATTTTCATTTTCATTTTTATTTTCATTTTTATTTTCATTTTTATTTTTATTTTTATTTTTATTTTTATTTTTATTTCTATTTTTATTTCTATTTATTATTTTTATTTTTGGTTTTGTTTTTATTTTTTTTTTTTTTTTAATTTTTATTTTTATTTTCATTTTTATTTTTATTTATTATTTTTATTTTAAATTTTATTTTATTTTATTTTTTATTATTAGTCTTATGTGGAATTATTATTATGTGTAAAAGGACTTACTCGTTATGACAAATGATTCGACAAAAGATCTTAATCAGAATTATTCACTGCACAGCACACGAGCCCACACTGCTCAGCAGTGCCCAGCACAGCCCCGTGAGCTGCAGCCAAGCAGTTCTGTCCAAGGGATTGCACCAAAGGGAGGAAAAACAAACATCAGCACTCCCACCCCGGCCTCAGAACTGAGAGCTTTGGGCCAGCTGGGCCGCCCATCCTGGGGTTTGGGGTTTTTGTGGTTTTGGGTTTTGGTTTGGTTTTTTTGGAACAATTCAATATTCCCTGGCAGAATTGGCTTCCCCCGCTGCCACAGCCCAGCGCGGGCTGGAGTCACCCCCACCTTCCCCTGGTGTCCCCTCCCTGCAGAGCCAGGGCTGGGCTCTGCTTGGGCCACGGCTCACTGTCCCCAAAACACACTGTCCCCAAAATGCACTGTCCCCAAAATGCATTGTTTCCAAAATGCACTGTCCCCAAAATGCACTGTCCCCACAATGCACTGTCCCCAAAATGCACTGTCCCCAAAATGCATTGTTTCCAAAATGCACTGTCCCCACAATGCACTGTCCCCAAAATGCACTGTCCCTAAATCTCACTGTCCCCAAAATGTACTGTCCCCAAAATGCATTGTCCCCAAAATGCACTGTCCCCAAAATGCACTGTCCCCAAAACACACTGTCCCCAAAATGCACTGTGCCCAAAACACACTGTCCCTAAAGCTCACTGTCCCCAAAATGCACTGTCCCCACAATGCACTGTCCCCAAAACACACTGTCCCTAAAGCTCACTGTCCCCACAATGCACTGTCCCCAAAATGCACTGTCCCTAAAGCTCACTGTCCCCAAAATGCACTGTCCCCAAAACACACTGTCCCCAAAATGCACTGTCCCCAAATTGCATTGTCCCCAAAATGCACTGTCCCCACAATGCATTGTCCCCACAATGCACTGTCCCCAAAATGCACTGTCCCCAAAATGCACTGTCCCCACAGCTCACTGTCCCCAAAATGCACTGTCCCCAAAATGCACTGTGCCCACAATGCACTGTCCCCACAATGCACTGTCCCCAAAATGCACTGTCCCCAAAACACACTGTCCCTAAAGCTCACTGTCCCCAAAATGCACTGTCCCCAAAATGCACTGTCCCCAAAATGCACTGTGCCCAAAACACACTGTCCCTAAAGCTCACTGTCCCCAAAATGCACTGTCCCCAAAATGCATTGTTTCCAAAATGCACTGTCCCCAAAATGCACTGTCCCCAAAATGCACTGTCCCCAAAACTCACTGTCCCCACAATGCACTGTCCCCAAAATGCATTGTCCCCAAAATGCATTGTCCCCAAAATGCACTGTCCCCAAAACTCACTGTCCCCAAAATGCACTGTCCCCAAAATGCACTGTCCCCAAAACTCACTGTCCCCAAAATGCACTGTCCCCAAAATGCACTGTCCCCAAAATTCACTGTCCCCAAAATGCACTGTCCCCAAAATGCACTGTGCCCAAAATGCACTGTCCCCAAAATGCACTGTCCCCAAAATGCACTGTCCCCAAAACACACTGTCCCTAAAGCTCACTGTCCCCAAAATGCACTGTCCCCACAATGCACTGTGCCCAAAATGCACTGTCCCCAAAACACACTGTCCCCAAAACACACTGTCCCTAAAGCTCACTGTCCCCAAAACACACTGTCCCCAAAATGCACTGTCCCCAAAATGCATTGTCCCCAAAATGCACTGTCCCCAAAATGCACTGTCCCCAAAATGCACTGTCCCCAGAATGCACTGTCCCCAAAAAGCACTGTGCCCAAAATGCACTGTGCCCAGAGCCCACTGTCCCCACAGCTCACTGTCCCCAAAATGCACTGTCCCCACAGCTCATTGTCCCCACAGCTCATTGTCCCCACGGCTCACTGTCCCCAAAGCTCACTGTCCCCAGAACACTCTGTCCCCAGAGCTCGCTGTCCCCAGAGCTCACTGTCCCCAAAACACACCGTCCCACGGCTGTGACAATCCTGCTGTCCCCAGAGCTCACTGTCCCCACGGCTGTGACAATCCTGCTGTCCCCACAATCACTGTCCCCATGGCTGTGACAATCCTGCTGTCCCCACAATCACTGTCCCCACGGCTGTGACAATCCTGCTGTCCCCACAATCATTGGCCCCAAGGATGTGACAATCCTGCTGTCCCCAGAGCTCACTGTCCCCAAGGATGTGACAATCCTGCTGTCCCCACAATCACTGTCCCCATGGCTGTGACAATCCTGCTGTCCCCACAATCACTGTCCCCACGGCTGTGACAATCCTGCTGTCCCCACAATCCCTGTCCCCAGAGCTCACTGTCCCTGTCCCCACAGCACCCCTGGCATGGTCCTGTCCACGCGGGGTGGAGGTGAAAAATCACTTGGTTTAAAATTTTCCAATCTCTTGTTTTAAAATTTAAAAGTTTAACAGTAATGAAATGTCTATAAAAGTAATAATACAAATTAGAGCAATAGGAATCTGGACAATCAGTCAGGACAATAAAGGACAATAAAGGACAATAAAAACAAAGAGCTCCAGAGCCCGGTGCTGGGCTCTGCCCCAGAACACACCTCGGTAACCAAGGATTAACCCTTAAACCAGCAGCCCGTGGCACGTTCATATCTCATCCGTGGATCAAACATTGCCTTCAAACCTGGGATTTTTCTGTTTATTGCAACTTCCTCCCTTCAGCTCACAAATCCGTGCTTGGCTCCTCGGGATCTGCAGGAGCCTGGAAGGATTCTGGCTCTTCCTGATGAGGAGACAATAATTCTTCTCTCTGGGATTTTGGTGTCTTGGTGCTGTTATCTCTGTGCCAGGGATTTCTAGATTATCTCACCCATTCCTTGAGCTCCTTAGTGTCTGACATCACACAGTTTCTATTTTAATATCGTGCTGTGGCCTTAAGTTATATTTACCACACTACTTAAAAAGGATGAATACAGTACTAGAAATTAATACAACACAACTTTCCAACATAACACATGGAGTATTCATTTATATTTGCCAAAAACCAATCATATAATGTGCATTTCCTTCCTTCCTTCCTTCCTTCCTTCCTTCCTTCCTTCCTTCCTTCCTTCCTTCCTTCCTTCCTTCCTTCCTTCCTTCCTTCCTTCCTTCCTTCCTTCCTTCCTTCCTTCCTTCCTTCCTTCCTTCCTTCCTTCCTTCCTTCCTTCCTTCCTTCCTTCCTTCCTTCCTTCCTTCCTTCCTTCCTTCCTTCCTTCCTTCCTTCCTTCCCCTTTCCTTTGCATCATCTCCTGGAAGGAAATGGAACATTTCCCCCAATTTAATATAAATAACATTACTTTGAAAATTCGGTTTCCTGTGGCTGTGCCAGTGCAGCAAACCAGGCACAGGTGATGGTTTCAGCTACGGACAGAAGGCAGCAATTCCTCAACAAAAACCACAATTTCTCCCCATTCTGGAAAAAAAGTGTATAAATACTGTGTGCACAATCCTGTCCTCTCACCAATGGAAGTTTACCTGTAGGAAAATCACTTTCATCAATGGATTTTAGACACACACACAGAGCAGCCCCCATTACAAGCACCACAGCCCGGGAATCCGTGCAGACGCCAAAATAAAGCAAATTTCAGCCGGCACTGGCCCCGGGGCCGCGCTGGGCCGGGCAGGGTGGGGTGGGCTGGGGCTCCCCCGGGCTCCCCTTTGGGGTCCCGCAGCACGCGGCAGCCCCGGAGCGAGCAGCGCCCCCCGAGCGGGGCCGAGCTCCGGGTTTGGGGTCCGGGCACCCCCTGGCCAAGGAGCTCCTGCAGTGCCCCGAGGAGTGACCAGGGACCGAACCTGGTGTGTGGCACAGCTCTGTGTGTCCGTGTGTCCCTGTGTGTCCGTCTGTCCTGTGTGTCCGTGTGTGTCCCTCTGTCTGTCCAGTGTGTCTGTGTGTCTGTCCGTGTGTCCATCTGGCGGCTGCCAAAGGAGCTCCTGGAGTGCCCCGAGGAGTGACCAGGGACCGAACCTGGTGTGTGGCACAGCTCTGTGTGTCCGTCTGTCTGTCCTGTGTGTCCGTGTGTCCCTGTGTGTCCGTCTGTCCTGTGTGTCCGTCTGTCTGTCCTGTGTGTCCCTGTGTGTCCGTCTGTCTGTCCCTGTGTGTCCGTCTGTCTGTCCTGTGTGTCCGTGAGTCCCTGTGTGTCCGTCTGTCTGTCCTGTGTGTCCGTCTGTCTGTCCTGTGTGTCTGTGTGTCTGTCCTGTGTGTCCGTCTGTCTGTCCTGTGTGTCCCTGTGTGTCCGTCTGTCTGTCCCTGTGTGTCCATCTGTCTGTCCTGTGTGTCCCTGTGTGTCCGTGTGTCTGTCCTGTGTGTCCGTCTGTCTGTCCCTGTGTGTCCATCTGTCCCTGTGTGTCCCTGTGTGTCCACCTGCCCCTGTGTCGATGTGTCCCTGTGTGTCCATGTCCATGTGTGTCCATGTCCCTGTCTGTCCATCTGTCCCCGTGTCCATCTGTCCCTGTGTGTCCCTGTGTGTCCCTGTGTGTCCATGTCCCTGTGTCTGTCTGTCCCTGTGTCCATCAGTCCCTGTGTGTCCATGTGTCCCTGTGTCTGTCTGTCCCTGTGTCCGTCTGTCCCTGTGTCCATGTCCCTGTGTCCATGTCCCTGTGTCCATGCCCCTGTGTCTGTCTATCCCTGTGTCCGTCTGTCCCTGTGCCCATCTGTCCCTGTGTCTGTCTGTCCCTGTGTGTCCATGTCCCTGTGTCCGTCTGTCCCTGTGTCCGTCTGTCCCTGTGTCCGTCTGTCCCTGTGTGTCCATCTGTCCCTGTGTCCATCTGTCCCTGTGTCCGTCTGTCCCTGTGTCTGTCTGTCCCTGTGTCCGTCTGTCCCTGTATGTCCGTCTGTCCCTGTGTCCATCTGTCCCCGTGTGTCCGTCTGTCCCTGTATGTCCGTCTGTCCCTGTGTCCATCTGTCCCTGTGTGTCCATCTGTCCCTGTGTCTGTCTGTCCCTGTGTCTGTCTGTCCCTGTGTCCATCTGTCCCTGTGTCCATCTGTCCCCGTGACCATCTGTCCCTGTGTCCATGCCCCTGTGTCCGTCTGTCCCTGTGTCCATCTGTCCCTGTGTCCGTCTGTCCCTGTGTCTGTCTGTCCCTGTGTCCATCTGTCCCTGTGTCTGTCTGTCCCTGTGTGTCCATCTGTCCCTGTGTCCATCTGTCCCTGTGTGTCCATCTGTCCCTGTGTCCGTCTGTCCCTGTGTCCGTCTGTCCCTGTGTGTCCATCTGTCCCTGTGTCCGTCTGTCCCCGTGCCCGGTCCCGCCGTGCGCGCGCCCTGCCCCGTGGGGGCGTGGCCGGGGCGGACCCGCATGGCCACGCCCCCTGAGGGCCCCGCGGGGCGGGCGGCGCTGATTGGCGGCGGCGCGAGGGGGCGGGGCCAGGGCTTTGCCCGTTCCCGGCAGGGTTCCGTCCCCGTCCCCGTTCCCGTCCCGGCCCCTATCCCGGTCCCGTCCTGTCCCGGTCCCTGTCCCGGCCCCGATCCCGCCCGGTAGCGGCCCGGGATGGCGGCAGCCGCGGGCGGCGCGGCGGGGGAGCGGCGGATCATGTGCGTGGGGCTGGTGTGCCTGGACATCATCAGCGTGGTGGAGGCTTTCCCGGCCGAGGACTCGGACACCAGGTACCGGCACCGGGAGGCTCCGCTGTGCCCCGCACCGGCCCGTGGCAGCCTCCCGCCCGGTACCGGCAGCGGGGGGCTCCGGTGTGCCCGCCCCGGCCCCGTGCCCACGGCAGCTCCCGGCCCGCAGGTGCCTCTCCCAGCGCTGGCAGCGCGGCGGGAACGCCTCCAACTCCTGCACGGTGCTGGCGCTGCTCGGAGCCCCCTGCGCCTTCATGGGCTCGCTGGCCCCCGGGCCCGCCGCTGAGTAAGTGCGGTGCGGGGTGCTGCGGGAACTGCCGCACCCGCGGGGCACCGGCCCGACCGCCCCGGACCTCCACGGGCCCCTCCGTGCTCCGGCCTCGACCCTCGGCGCGGCTCCCGGCTGCCCACCCGCGGCTCCCGGCTGCCCGCCCGCGGCTCCCGGCTGCCCGCCCGCCCCCGCCGCTCCGGTGGCGGCCCCCAGCCCGCTCTGTGTCCCCTCTCAGCTTCATCGCGGCGGATTTCCAGCGCCGGGGGGTGGACACGGCGCACGTGGCGTGGCAGCCCCGCGGAGAGGTGCCCTGCGCCTGCTGCCTCGTCAACGCCGCCAGCGGCTCCCGCACCATCGTCCTGCACGACACGTAAGGGCCGCGGGGCAGCGCGGGGCTCTGCCAGCTCTGGGCGCTGCCAGCTCTGCCCCGAGGGTCCCTCCGCTGCCTGCCGGGCGCTACCGAGTGCCGGATGGGGCGAGTGGCCGTAATGCCGCAGCCCGGGCACCGCCGGTGTCCCCGCAGCCACTGTCACCCCTGGTGTCCCTACAGCTGCTGTCCCTGCAGCCCTGTCACTGCCGGTGTCCCCGCAGCCACTGTCATACCCGGTGTCCCCACAGCTCTGTCACCCCCGGTGTCCCCGCAGCCCAGTCACGGCCGGTGCCGCTGCCGGGACCGGAGCTGATATCTCCTCCACACGGAGGTGGGAACGGGGGGTGATACCCCACGCTCCGCAGTGCAGGACAGCCGGCACGGCCCCGTGGGGATAACCCGGCTCCCTCAGCCGTGCCAAAGCGGGGTCAGGGGCTGTTGGGCACGGCTGACCCCAGCTCCCAGCGCGGTCACCGCTCCGGCTCAGGGTGCCATCGTTAATGATTCACCCGGCAGCGCCGCCTCGGGACCTCTGTCCCGGTGCCGCGGGGCCCTCCGCGGCCCCCGGGCTGCCCTTCGCCCCGGGCACGGGTCGGGCAGAGGGTCCCCATGTGCCCCCCGGCCTTGGTCCCACAGGAAGCTGCCTGATGTAACAGCCCGCGACTTCGAGCGGGTCGACCTCTCCCAGTACAGGTGGATCCACTTCGAGGTGAGCCCGAGGCTCGGGGGGTTCCGGGGGACCCCCGGCGCTGGGGAAAATCCCTCGGGCTGTACCTGAGCCCGGGACCAGAGGGGATCCCTGGGTATGGGGGACATCCCCAGTGAGGGAGCATCCCCGGGACCGGCGATCCCCCGGTGACGCCGGAGCCGTGCCGTGCCCGCAGGCCCGGAACGCGGCGGAGCAGGGCGCGATGCTGGAGCGGCTGGAGCGACACAACCGGGCGGCGGCGCCGGAGCAGCGGGTCCGGGTCTCGGTGGAGCTGGAGAAGCCGCGGGAGGAGCTGCTGCCGCTGATGGGGCGGGGAGAAGTGGTGCGGGGCCGGGGCGATGGGCGGGATCGCCTGTCCCGATCCCCTGTTCCGATCGCCTGTCCCGATCACCTGTCCTGATTCCCTGTCCCGATTCCCTGTCCCGATCGCCTGTTCCGGTCTCCTGTCCCGATCACCTGTCCTGATTCCCTGTCCCGATCCCCTGTCCCGATCACCTGTCCCGATCCCCTGTTCCGATCTCCTGTCCCGATTCCCTGCCCCGATCCCCTGTCCCGATCGCCTGTCCCGATTCCCTGTCCCGGGCGAGGCCAAAGGCGTGGCGGGGGCTCGGTCGGCCGGGAGCGGTCAGATCTGCGGGGGTTGGGGGTCCTGGTCCGGGGAAGTCGGCTCGGGGGGTGCAGGGCTGGGGGGTTTGGATCGAGGGGTGCAGGCGGGCTCTGGGAGCTCGGGTGGGCTCTGGGGGCTCGGGCGGGCTCTGGGGACGCCGCCGGGGCACAGATCTCACCGCACCGGGCTGGGGGTGCCGGGGGCTGCCCCGCCCCAGCCCCTGTCCCACAGGTGTTCATCAGCAAGGACCTGGCCCGGCACTTCGGGTACCGATCGGCCCCCGAGGCGCTGCGGGGGCTGCGGGGGCGCGTCCAGCCAGGGTAGGGGCGTACCCGAGAGGGGCCGGGGGGCACACGGAGCGCCCCAGACCCACCTCACGCTCCCCCAGGGCCACGCTGATCTGCGCCTGGGCTGAGGAGGGCGCCGATGCCTTGGGGCCCGACGGGGAGCTGGTGCACTCGGACGCCTTCCCCCCAGAGACCCTCGTGGACACACTGGGGGCTGGGGACACCTTCAACGCTGCTGTCATCTTTGCGCTCGCAGAAGGTGGGCACAAACGTGGCACGGCCACGGTTCAGTTTGGCACGGCCACGGCTCAGTTTGGCACGGCCACGGCTCATCCCGGACCCCATCCCCAGGGAGGAGCCTGCAGGATGCCCTCACCTTCGGCTGCCGCATCGCGGGCAGGAAATGCGGGATCCAGGGCTTCGATGGCATCGTCTGAGCGTGTGCCCGGAGACCTCTGAGGGGCCCAGGCACAGCACTGCACTCACAAACAAACATCTGCACACCTCCACTGCACCCACAAACACCTGCACACCTCCACTGCACCCACAAACAAACATCTGCACACCTCCACTGCACCCACAAACATCTGCACATCTCCACTGCACCCACAAACATCTGCACACCTCCACTGCACCCACAAACATCTGCACATCTCCACTGCACCCACAAACAAACATCTGCACACCTCCACTGCACCCACAAACACCTGCACACCTCCACTGCACCCACAAACAAACATCTGCACACCTCCACTGCACCCCGAACCCCCCAATAAAAGCCCATGTGCACCACTGCTGCCTCCTGTGTCCCCTGGCTGTGCCCCCCTTGCCCTGGGGGGCTCCCACTGCCCCGGGGGTGCACTGAGCACAGCCAAGGTCACCAGAGTGCCTCTATTTCTGCATCCAGCGCGGTACAGAGGAGACCACACGGCCCCAGCCCTCCCTGGCCCCAGCAGCCTGGCCAGGGCCATCCCCCTGCCCCTCCGTGCCCTGAGCAGGGCAGGGAGCAGCCGGGGCATTCATCCACAGCCCCCCCTGCCCCTCCGTGCCCTGAGCAGGGCAGGGAGCAGCCGGGGCATTCATCCACAGCCCCCCCTGCCCCTCTGTGCCCTGAGCAGGGCAGGGAGCAGCCGGGGCATTCATCCACAGCCCCCCCTGCCTACCCCTCCCCATGGTCCCTCCAGGCTGGGGCTGCCTCCTCCTCAGGGGCTTCAGCCTCAGGGGCTGCCTCCTCCTCTGTGGCATCACTACTGGGGGCTTTGGCCCCGGGGGCAACTTCTGCCTCCAAGGCCTCAGCATTGGGAGATTCCACCTCGAGGGATTCCATCTTGGGGGCTCCAGCCTCAGAGGCTCCATCCTGGGGCTCTCCATCCTCAGGGGCTCCATCCTGGGGCTCTCCATCCTCAGGGGCTCCAGCCTGGGGCTCTCCATCCTCAGGGGCTCCAGCCTGGGGGTCTCCATCCTCAGGGGCTCCAGTCTGGGGCTCTCCAGCCTCAGGGGCTCCAGTCTGGGGCTCTCCAGCCTCAGGGGCTGCCTGTTCTGGGCTTTCCAATGCCAGGTCCTGCCTTGGCATCTCCATGCCCCCGCCAGGCACAGCCCCAAGCCCTGCCTGCTGCTCTAGAGGGGGCTGTCCTGGGGGACCCTTGTGACCAGGCAAGGGCACCTCGGGGGGGTCCAGCAGCTCGGAGGGGTCCAGCAGCCCATCCCCATTCAGGTCCTGCCTTGCCAGGGCTTTGTCCACCAGTGCAGCCACCTGCAGGGATGGGGATCAGGATGAGGGCTGGGCCCAGGGGCTCCGGGGGGCGTGAGGAGCCGTCCCTGTGGGACCCACCGTGTCAGGGTCTGGCTGCCCCCCGGCCTGTGCCAGCACCGTGCCCAGTAACTGCAGCAGCTCCAGCCCGTCCAGGCGCCTGCTCTGGTCGTGGTCGTGCAGCACAAAGAGGTAGAGCAGGGCTGTGGGGCATGGGGGGCTGTGGGGCCGGGGTCCCTGGTCCCAGCAGCCCCTCAGCGCCCCAGCACGCCCCCACAGCCTTACCCTGCTCCCGTGTCATGGCCTGCACGTCCTGCCCAGGGGGGCCCAGGCTCTGCACGGCGCTCCAGAGCAGCCTGGGGGGAGCAGGGCTGGGCTGGGGAGCACTGCACGGCAGGCTGGGCTCTGTCCGTGCCCCCAGCCCCACGCTCAGCCCCGGGCCGGGGTGGGGGTCCCCAGGGCCGGCACTCACAGCAGGGCAGGCGGCTCCGGGCTCAGCGGGTCGGGATGGGGATCCACGATTGTGGCCACGGGGGGCTCGGGCCTGGCCGAGAGACAGGGGCTGGTTACCTGTGTCCTGGGGGGCTGCCCACCCCGGCCTGACACCCCCCACCCCGGCCTGACACAGATCCAGGGGTCCCAGCCCTTGCTGGGCAGCTCAGACCCCCGTGCTTGTCCCTCCCATGGCCGCCCTGAACTGCCCTGCACCTGTGCCCCTGCAGCCATGAAAACACCACAGCTCTGCCTCCCCTGTGCCCCACAGCCACGAAAACACCACAGCTCTGCCTCCCCTGTGCCCCACAGCCATGAAAACACCACAGCTCTGCCTTCCCTGTGCCCCACAGCCATGAAAACACCACAGCTCTGCCTCCCCTGTGCCCTACAGCCATGAAAACACCACAGCTCTGCCTTCCCTGTGCCCCACAGCTCTGCCTTCCCTCTGCCCCACAGCTCTGCCATCCCCTGTGCCCCACAGCTCTGCCCTCCCTCGGCTGTGTCCCCACATCTCTCCTTCCCCCGGTTGTGTCCCGGTACCTGTCGGTGCCCGCCCTGGGGGCGGCCCATGCCGCTGGCCCCAGGAGCAGCAGGAGCAGCATCACCGGCGCGTTCCTCATCCCGCGACCCCGGGCTGCGGCGGGACGAGAACAGCGGCTCGGGCTGGCCCTGACGGGGCCGGTGGGAGGGCCGGTGGGAATCCGGTGGGAACCCGGTGCTGGGAGAGGGGCGGGAGCTGCTCCGGGAGCTGCTCCGGGAGCTGCCCCGGTTCCCGCACGGCGGCGGGGACGGTGCGCGGGGCACGCAGAGCGCGTGGGACCGGCCGGCGCTGCCCACCCCGGTACGCGCTCAGCCCGCACAGCCCAGCCCGGTACCGCCGGTGCCCCCCGGTGCTCACTCACCCCGCACAGCCCAGCCCGGTACCGCCGGTGCCCCCCGGTGCCCACTCACACCACACAGCCCAGCCCGGTACCGCCGGTGCCCGCTCACCCCGCACAGCCCAGCCCGGTACCGCCGGTACCCCCCGGTGCCCACTCACCCCGCACAGCCCAGCCCGGTGCCTCCCGGTGCCCACTCACCCAGCCCCGTTCGCGTGTCGGTGCCGCCCGCCCCGCCCCGAGGCCACGTAGCCGACACGTCCCGGCCCTGCCACCGCGGCGGGAGCGGCCCCGCCCGGCCCGGCCCTGCCGGGATTCGGCCGCACGCAGGTGCCCCGGGGCAGCGCCGCGGTAACCGGGACCCGGCCCCTCCAAACGGGCCCGGGATCGGCGGCCACAGCAGGGACGGGGCCACGCCGGCGGGTGAGACCCCCGAGCCCCCTCGGTCCCGGGCAGAGCCGGGCCAGCCCAGCGGCACCGAGCCCCGGGTGCTGCAGCAGCACGGCCGGGGGTTGGGTCAGCCCGTGCCGGTACACACGGCCCCCGCCGGCCCCGGAGAGCCAGCCCCCCGTGCCAGACCGGCCCCGGAGTGCGATGGGCAGCCGACCCCCGTGCCACCCTGCCCGGAGTGCGATGGGCAGCCGACCCCCCGTGCCACCCTGCCTGGAGAGTGATGGGCAGCCGACCCCCCGTGCCACCCTGCCCGCAGTGTGATGCCCTCAGCCCGCTCCCCAGCACACGTGGACAGCGCTGCCTTCATGCTCCAGTTTAATGGCAGCAGCAGGGCAGGGGGCAGCAGGAGCCTCCTGTCCCGGGCCAGGGGACGGCCCTGCCCGGGCCAGCCCCGCTCTGCTGCCAGCACGGTGCCACGGGCACGGCGCCCTGCGTGCCCCCCTGAGCCGCGTCTGCTCCCCGAGCGCCAGCGGGGACAGCGCGGCCAGGGCTGGTCCCTCGTGTCCTTCACAGTCTGTGTGGGGTGGGGGGAGGCTGGGGGGTCCCTCCGGGGGCCAGGGGGCTACAGGAAGCCTGGGAAGGCGAGCTGCAGCAGCAGGATGGTGGCCACGGTCAGCCCGGCGCAGAGGAGCAGCAGCAGCCAGACGGGGAGGGAGCCTGCGGGACAGGGAGGGGTCAGGGCAGGCTGCAGAGCAGCGCAGCCCCCCCGCACGGAGGAGCAGGGGCCCAGGGGCAGCCCGGACGTACGGCGGGTGGGCAGCAGGTGCAGCTTGCAGCGGCTGTCCACGGCCACGCTCAGCAGGGCGGCCTCGTGGCCCCCCAGCAGCTCCCGCCCGGGCCGGCTCTCGGGGACGAAGGCCACGTCCGTCACCACGATGCCGTGGGCCTCCTTCACGTAGTACAGCCTCTGGGGGCACACGGGAGGTGAGGGGCGGCGGGGGCCGGGGGACCGCCCCCAGCCCCGCCCCGCTCACCTGCAGCGAGAAGGCGATGTGGATGGCCACGGAGCCCGTCACCGTGCCCAGCCCCAGGAACGTGCCCGAGTCACTGCGGGGGAAGGCCGGTCAGCGGGGGCTGCCGCGGGCCCCGCCCCGCACCCGCCGGCCCCGGCCTACCTGATGGAGAGGCAGGAGACCACCTCGGAGCCGCAGGGCCGCGTCAGCAGCGGCAGGAAGCTCTTCCCATCCCACTTGGTCAGGTAGCAGGGCGGGGGGCGGCGCTCCCGCTTGTGGGGCACCTGCACCGTGTAGAGCCGCAGGGCCGCGGCACTGCCCTCCACGGCCCCGAACCTGCCCCACCGAGAGGGGCACGGGGGGAACATGGGGCACGTGGGGTGCAGCCCGGCACCAGCACCACTGTCCCAGCCCAAACCCGGCCCCAGCCCCTCCCGGCCCCCAGCAGAGCCCAGGAGACCCCTCCCCACAGACCCCGCAGGAACAGTGACAGGACAGGGCAGCAGGCAGGGCTGGCCCGTTCCCAGCCCCATGGCTCCTCCACAACCCCAGCGCCCCTGCCCAGCCCCACAGCCCAGCCCCAGCGCCACAGCCCAGCCCCAGCGCCCCTCCCTGTGCCCCTGCCCAGCCCCACAGCCCAGCCCCAGCGCCCCTCCCTGTGCCCCTGCCCAGCCCCAGTGCCCAGCCCCAGCCCTCTGAGCTGCCCCCAGCTCTCCCTGAGCTGATGCCCAGCCCTCACCGGCAGGCCTGGTAGCGATAGGCCTTGTCGGGGATGCCAGGCAGGTTCTCGTGCCAGCGCAGCCCTGTCACCAGCTGGTCCTGCTGCCACACGCAGCACTGGAAGTCCCTCCCCGCTGTCACCACCTGCTGCACACAGCACAGGGGTCTGAGGCCCCTCTCCTGCAGGGCCAGGGAACTGGGGAGCCCCTGACACCCACCTTGTTGTCAGGGCCCAGAGCGATGTCCTCAATTTCCCCGTCGTGGGCTCTGAACTCCAACGTCTTCTTCATGCTGGGGAACTGCAGGGGCAGAGCTGATGTGGGCACAGGGCAGAGCCAGGCCCTGCCATGGTACCAGGCAGGTGTGGGGAGCAGTGTTAGGTGACCACAGGTGCTGCCAATCCAGCCATCCCTGCCCAACACCTGCTGCCAGCAGCATGGCAACGGCAGCCACTGCTCCTCTGGGCCTGCCCAGCCTGGTCCGTGCACCCACCCTGGCTGTCAACCCACTGTGCCCACATCCATTCCCCCAGGTGCCCCCAGCTCTCTGCGCCCACCCTGGCTCCCCGTGCCCACCCTTCAATCTTGTGTGCCCACATCCATTCTCCCACATCCCCCCAGCTCCCTGTGCCCACTCCAGCTCCCCCATGCCTGCCCTTCAATCCTATGCGCCCACATCCATTCCCCCACGTCCCCCCAGCTCTGGGTGCCCACCCTGGCTCACCAGGTTCCCCCCAGCCCCGCTGTGCCCCCAGCCCTGCTGCCCGGCCCATGTCCCGGCAGGTCGTGCCCCCAGCCCCGCTGTGCCCCAGCCCCGCCGTGCCCCAGCCCGTGTCCCGGCAGGCCGTGCCCACCTCCCAGAGGCGCAGGAAGCCGTCGGCGCCGCCCGTGGCCAGCAGGGCTCCGTCGGCGCTGAAGCGCACGGCCTTCTGCAGCGCGTCGGGGCTGAAGTCGGTGCGCACCCGCTGCAGGCTCTCCACCCTCACCTCGCGGGCCCGGCCCTGCGTGCCCTGGGCCCCGCCGCTGCCGCTGCCTCCCCGCCGCCGCCGCGGGCCCTTGTCCCCACTGCCTGCGGGGCACACGGCTGGCACCGGGCTGCCCCTGCCCAGAGCGCCCTGCAGCACCAGGGATCCCCATTCACTGCCCCACAGCCCCATAGCTCTCCATGCCCTGCCCCACAGCCCCATGGCTCCCCACACCCTGCCCCACAGCCCCATGGCTCCCCATGCCCTGCCCCACAGCCCCATGGCTCCCCATGCCCTGCCCCACAGCCCCATGGCTCCCCACACCCTGCCCCACAGCCCCATAGCTCTCCATGCCCTGCCCCACAGCCCCATGGCTCCCCATGCCCTGTCCCACACCCCCATGGCACCCCAGGCAGGCACTTGCGGGGGCCCAGGGGGTTCCAGGGCAGCATCCAAGCCCCCAGTCTCCACATGGCACCCCAGGCAGGGAGCAGGTCCATGAGTGATGGAGGGGTTCAGGGCAATGCCCATCCCCAAGCAACCCCACAGAGCCCGAGCTCCCCTCCACTCGCTGCCCTCCAGCACCCAGGGCAGGCAGAGGGAAGATCCAGGGTGGGCATGGGAGGTCCACAGCTGTGCCCCAGCACCGCAGTCCCCCACACTCTGGCCATGGCATCCAGGGATGGGGGGCACAGGGCAGCTCCAGGGCAGTGTCCCATCCCCAGAGCTCACCATGGTGCCCAGGGCAAGCACAGAGAAGAAGGTTCAGGACAGGCAGGCAGGGGCTCAAGGCAGTGCCCCATCCCCAAGCCACCCCACAGACCCCACATCCTGCCCCATGGCACCCAAAGCAGGCAAGGGGAGGGGATTCAGGGCACGCACAGGGGAGGTCCAGGGCGGGCACGGGGTTGTTCACAGCACACCTTATGTCCACAACACCTTTCGTCCCTCCCCACAGCATCCAGGGCAGGCGGGAGGGTAATTCAGGGCCATCCCGAAGGCACAGCACAGCCCCGGGGCGAGCGCCTCGCACGGAGCGGTGTCTCACCGTCCTTCCCGGCCGCGCCCGGCGCCTCGGGCTCCTGCACGCTGAAGCGCAGGATGTGGCAGCTGTTGTCCTGCCCGGCGGCAATGACGTCCCCGGCCAGCGCCATGGTCATGGTGGCGCGGGTTTCGGTGTCGTGGCAGTGCAGCAGCGAGGCGCTGAGCTGCCCGCCGATCTGCTCCAGCTGCAGGAAGTGCTGCGGGCCGGGAGGAGGCGGAGGCGCGGTCACGGCCCGGCCGCGGGGGCTCCCCGAGACACCGGCGCCGCTGCAGCGCACACCCGCACAGCCCTCAGGCCCCGCCGCGTCAGACCGGCCCCGCACACCCGGGCCCCTCCGCCCCGCACACCGCAAATCCCTCAGGCCCCGCCGGGTCAGACCGGCCCCGCACACCCGGGCCCCTCCGCCCCGCACACCCGCGGCCCGCACCCCTCAGGCCCCGCAATGTCAGACCGGCCTCCGAACCGCTCCACACCCCGCACCCCTCAGGCCCCGCAGTGTCAGACCGGCCTCCGAGCCCCTCCACACCCCGCACCCCTCAGGCCCCGCCAGGTCAGACCGGCCCCCGAACCGCTCCGCACCCCGCACAGCCCAAACCCCCCAGGGCGGCCCCGGGTCAGACCGGCCCCGCACACCCGGGCCCCTCCGCCCCCTCCGCGGCCCGGTCCCCACAGCCCCGTCCCGCTCCCCGCACCACGCCATTGCGGATGCCGGTCTTGGCGGCGCCGCCGCCGCCGGCGGTGATGGCGAGCGGCCGCCGCGGGTGCAGGCGCACGGTGTAGAGCGGGAACGGCGCCCGGTACAGCTCGGCGGGACGCCGGGGCGCCATGGCACGGACGTGGCGTCAACGCGCCGTGACGTCACGCGCTGTTGCGTCACGCACCGGCACCCGCGGGGGTGTGGCTACCGGGGCGGGGGCGTGGCCACGAGGGCACGTGGGGCGCGGACCGCGGGGACAGCCCGGTGCTGGGGGGACACGGACCGGGGGAACAGAGGGGACAACCCGGTGCTGGCGGTGACACGGACCGGGGGAGCCCGGGGGGACAGATGGGACAGCCCGGTGCTGGGGGGACACGGACCGGGGAAACAGAGGGGACAGAGGGGACAGCCCGGTGCTGGGGGGACACGGACCGGGGGAACAGAGGGGACAGCCCGGTGCTGGGGGGACACGGACCGGGGGATCAGAGGGGACAGCCCGGTGCTGGCGGGGACACGGACCGGGGGAACAGAGAGGACAGCCCGGTGCTGGCGGTGACACGGACCGGGGGAGCCCGGGGGGACAGATGGGACAGCCCGGTGCTGGCGGGGACACGGACCGGGGGATCCCGGGGGGACAGAGGGGACAGCCCGGTGCTGGGGGGACACGGCCCCACGTGGGACAGCGGGGACAGCCCGGTGCCGGGGGAAATGGCAGCTCCTGGGGGGCAGTGGGACCCCCAAAACCCCCGGGACTGTAAAAATGGGGCACCCGTCGGGCTGGGTGGGAGCAGCCCCGTGTTTGGGGACACGGCAGTCTTGGGTACCCTGTGGGCTCCTGGAGGACAGTGGGGACACCCCCTCACTGCCTGGGGTGACGGGGGTCCCGTGGGGGTCCCGGGAGCAGGGGGGAGCGGGCTGTTCCTTGGCACCCTACAACACCTGTGCCCCAGAACCATTTATTGGGGAACAGCGAACACAAAGACAGGTGACAGGGGTCGTGGGGACACAGCCCCGGCCCCGGAGCGGTGTGTAAGGCACGTGGCTGGCCCGGGGGTACCACGCAACGTCCCGGCCTGCACAGGGCGGGGGGCACCGCTCCGACCCCCCCGGCCGTGGTCCCAGAGCGCCGGGCGGGGCAGCCCAGCAGCGTCCCGCCGTTCCTGGGCTCCGTGAGGATGCCCCGGAGGGCTCCGAGGTGGTGCTCCAAGGGGGTGCCCAGGACCCCCGCGCGGGGCCGTCAGAAGGAGGTTTCCTGCACGGCGTAGAGGGGCGCGCCGGCGCTGCGCACGAAGCCCTGTCCCTCGTCCCCTTGCGGCTCGGGGCCGGGGGGGGACAGCCCGTTGGGCACCCCGTGGCTCTTCTCCGAGCTGTCCCCATGGCCGGGGGCCTGCGGGGACACAGGGGAGGCAGAGGGGGCAGGGGGGGCACAGGGAGGGCGGCAGGGGTGGGGGGGGCCCCCGTGTCCCCCATTCCCCCGGGGTGCTGGGGGGGTCTGTCCCTCACCTGGGCAGGGTCGGCCGCCCCGCAGCAGAGCCAGCGGCGGATTTTGGGGGGCAGGCAGCAGAGCAGCCAGGGCACCACGGGGGAGATGGTGCGGGGGTCCAGGGCCGTGGCCGGCGTGGGGCCTGGGGGTGCAGGGCCGTGAGCGGGGCGGGGGCACCGGGGCAGCCCCCCAGCAGCCCGCACTCACCGGTGAGCAGGCTGACCAGCACGCCCACCAGGATGACGGTGCTGGAGTTGTGGGCACTGTACCACATGTAGGACAGGCTGTAGAAACGCTGCAGCCCCGTGGGGCTGGGGGACAGCGTGTGAGCAGGAGGGGGGGAGCAGCCCCCCGAGACCCTGCACACACCCTGCACACCCACCTGAGACCCTGCACACACCCTGCACAGCCCCCCGAGACCCTGCACACACCCTGCACACACCCTGCACACCCACCTGAGACCCTGCACACACCCTGCACAGCCCCCCGAGACCCTGCACACACCCTGCACACCCACCTGAGACCCTGCACACACCCTGCACAGCCCCCCGAGACCCTGCACACCCTGCACACACCCTGCACCCCCTGCACATCCTGCACACCCACCCGAGACCCTGCACACCCTGCACCCCCTGCACCCCCTGCACTCACCTCGGGGGTGGTGCTGAGGTGGGGGGCAGCAGCGTGGCGGCCAGCACAGTGCTGAGGTTGCCCACGGCGGGGAGGGCTGTGCTGTTGGCCGGGGGCACCCCCTTGGCCCCCCCTGTGCTCTGCAGGAAGCTGCCGATGCCCACCCAGAAGGCCATGGCCAGCCCGGCCAGCAGCCCCACCACGGCTCCCTGTGACAGGGACAAACGAGGGCACTGGGTGCCCCACACGGCTCCCCAGGCAGCCACGCGGGGCTGGGGACGCCGGCGGGCGGGGACACTCACGGTGGGGTTGGCGCAGGGGAAGAACATGCCGAGGCAGAAGAGCCCCAGGAGCGGGCCCCCCACCATGCCGAAGATGCTGATGGCTGCCTGTGGGGACACGGCCCTCAGCACCAGCCCCGTGCCCTGGGGACCCCTGGGGGTCCCTCGCCCCCTCTGGGGTGCCGGGGCAGGGGTCCCTCACCCCCCCTGGGGTGCCACAGCCCGTGCCTACCTGCAGCACGGGTCCCAGCATGGAGGACACGTACGCCATGCCCAGGCAGAGCAGCCCGTAGCCGAGAGCTGGGGAGGGCAGGGGGGTGTCAGGGCAGTGCTGGGGACCCCCCCATCACGCCAGCCCCGCGGCTGCCCCCCGGGCACCCCCCACGGCTCACCCAGCAGCTTGGAGAGCAGCGTGGCCCGCGACTCCGAGAGCCCGGGGAGGTGCGGCCGCACCAGGTCCTCCATGGTCACCGTGGCCAGCGAGTTGAAGGCGGAGGAGATGGTGCTGGGGAGGAGAGGGGGCAGGAGGGGGCTCGGCCGGGACCCCTGAGCACACCCGAGCACGGCTGAGCCCCGCCCGGGGCCGGCACTCACCTGAGGGCGCCGCTGAACAGGCAGGCGACGAAGAGCCCGGGCAGCCCCGGCAGGTCCCGCAGCACGTCCATCACGAAGAACAGCACCAGCTGAGACAGGAGGTCAGTGCGGGGCTCGGGGCAGCGGGGGGGACACGCGAGGGGCTCCCAACCCACCTGGTCAAAGGAGGCAGGGCGCTGGCCGGGCGCCAGCGGGTGCTCCCGGTCGTACACGAACATGACGAGCCCGGTGAGGCAGCTGAGGCACAGCACGATCTGCTGGCAGGGGAACACGGCGTAGCAGGAGCTGCGGGGCCGTGGGGCTGTCAGACGGGGCACGGGCAGGGCCCATCGCGGCCGGGGGAGCCCAGCCCAGCCCAGCCCAGCCCATCCCCGCTCACAGCCCAGCCCGGCCCAGCCCCGCTCACAGCCCGGCCCGGCCCATCCCCGCTCACAGCCCGGCCCAGCCCCGCTCACAGCCCGGCCCAGCCCCGCTCACAGCCCGGCCCGGCCCAGCCCCGCTCACAGCCCGGCCCAGCCCAGCCCAGCCCCGCTCACAGCCCGGCCCCGCTCACAGCCCAGCCCCGCTCACAGCCCGGCCCAGCCCAGCCCAGCCCCGCTCACAGCCCGGCCCCGCTCACAGCCCAGCCCCGCTCACAGCCCAGCCCAGCCCCGCTCACAGCCCAGCCCCGCTCACAGCCCGGCCCCGCTCACAGCCCGGCCCAGCCCATCCCAGCCCCGCTCACAGCCCGGCCCAGCCCCGCTCACAGCCCGGCCCAGCCCAGCCCAACCCCGCTCACAGCCCAGCCCAGCCCCGCTCACAGCCCAGCCCAGCCCCGCTCACAGCCCGGCCCAGCCCGGCCCAGCCCAGCCCCGCTCACAGCACAGCCCAGCCCCACTCACAGCCCGGGCCAGCCCCGCTCACAGCCCAGCCCCGCTCACAGCCCAGCCCGGCCCCGCTCACAGCTTGGCCTCGCGCTCGCTGCGGGCGCACAGGTAACGCTGCACCTGCGCCTGGTTCACCCCGTACAGCGACAGCATCATGAAGATCCCGCCCACGGACAGCGACCAGAAGGTGTGCCGCTCCAGGGGGTTGGGGTCCAGGCTGTGGGGAGCACCGGGGGGGTCATGCTGAGGGTCCTCACTGCCACCCCACACCCCGTGGGAAAGAGGGTAATGGCTGGGCCACACCACCACTGCAGGGTCCCTCTCCCCCAGGCCAGCTGTCCCAGGTGTCCCCACGGCAGCACAGGGGGTCCCTCTCCCCCAGCCCAGGTGTCCCCACAGCAGGACAGAGGGTCCCTCTCCCCCAGCCCAGGTGTCCCAGACCAGCCCAGGGTGTCCCTGTCCCCAGCCCAGGTGTCCCAGAGCAGCCCAGGGTGTCCCTGTCCCCAGCCCAGGTGTCCCCACAGCAGGACAGGGTGTCCCTGTCCCCAGCCCAGGCTGCCCCAGGTGTCCCCAGAGCAGCCCAGGGTGTCCCTCTCCCCCAGCCCAGGTGTCCCCACAGCAGGACAGGGTGTCCCTGTCCCCAGCCCAGCTGTCCCAGACCAGCCCAGGGTGTCCCTGTCCCCAGCCCAGCTGTCCCAGGTGTCCCCAACCAGCCCAGGGTGTCCCTGTCCCCAGCCCAGCTGTCCCAGGTGTCCCCAGAGCAGCACAGGGGTCCCAGGGGATGGCTCACTCGATGCCGGCGATCTTGCCCTGCTGCTCGGCCACGCGCCACACTCGGGCCATGCCCCCCACCCGCCAGGCGCCCACCACGATGACGGCCACCTGCCCCGCCAGCATCACCAGCGTCTGGAACACGTCTGTCCAGATGACGGCCTTCAGGCCACCCTGGTGGGGACACGGCAGCCGTCAGCACGGGGTGACAGCGCTCACCTGGCACGGCAGGGCACAGGGAGCAGGGGCTCACCAGCGTGGTGTAGAGGGTGCAGACCAGCCCCATGGTCAGCACCGCGCTCCAGAGGTCAAAGCCCGTCACTGGAGGTGGCAGAGGACAGAGGACATGACCGGGGTGAAGGGTGGCACCCCCAGCACGGCCCCACACCTGTCCCCATCATACCTGCATTGAGGGCCAGGGCAGGAGCGTAGAGCACCACCCCCATGTAGATGACCTGCGGGAGGGAGAGCAGAGCTGAGCCCTGCCCACCCCCAAACTCTGCAGCCCCACGGCCCCGGCCCCCCAAACCCCGCAGCCCCCCAGCCCCGGCCCCCCAAACCCCTCAGCCCCACGGCCCCAGCCCCACGCCCAGCCCCCAAACCCTGCAGCCCCACGGCCCCAGCCCCACGCCCAGCCCCCCAAACCCCGCAGCCCCCCGGCCCCGGCCCCACTCACCATCTGGAAGATGAAGGTGATGGTGCCAAGCACCCGCACGGTCTTGTTGAAGCGCAGCTCCAGGTACTGCCAGGACAGAGGTCAGGGCACCCGACTGCAGGCTGCTCTGTGCTCCCCGCAGCCCCCTGCCCTCCCTGTGTCCCCTGTGCCCTCCCTGTGTCCCCTGTGCCCTCCCCGTGTCCCCTGTGCCCTCCCTGTGTCCCCTGTGCCCTCCCTGTGTCCCCTGTGCCCTCCCGTGTCCCCTGTGCCCTCCCCATGTCCCCTGCCCTCCCTGTGCCCCACTTTTCCTCCTGGGTCCCCTCTGCCCTCCCTGTGTCCCCATCCCTTCCTCACGTTCCCTCTGCCCTCCCATGTTCCCCCTGCCCTCAGTGTGTCCCCCCTGCCTTCCCATGTCCCTCCTGGCTCCTGTGCCCTCCCCATGTCCCCCCTGCCTTCCCCATTCCCCTGTGCCCTCCCCGTGTCCCCTCTGCCCTCCCCGTGTCCCCCCTGCCTTCCCCATGTCCCTCTGCTCTCCCTTTGTCCCCTCTGCCTTCCCTGTGTCCCGTCTGCCCTCCCCGTGGCCCCTGTGCCCTCCCGCGTCCCCTCTGCCCTCCCATGTCCCCTCTGTGCCCTCCCATGTCCCCATTCCCCTCCCATGTCCCCTCTGTGCCCTCCCATGTCCCCCCTGCCCTCCCATGTCCCCATTCTCCTCCCATGTCCCCTCTGTGCCCTCCCATGTCCCCATTCCCCTCCCGTGTCCCCCCTGTGCCCTCCCGTGTCCCCGCTCACCTCGTAGGTGCTGGTGATGCGCAGGCGGTAGAAGACGGGGATGAAGATGTGCGCGGGGATGAGCAGCCCCAGGAAGTAGGAGCAGCCCAGGAACCAGTACTCGGTGCCGAAGCGGAAGATCTCGGCGGGCACGCCCAGGATGGCCACGGCCGACTGGAAGGAGGCGAGCAGGGACAGGGCCACGGGCAGGCAGCCCATGTCACGGTTGGCCAGCAGGAACTCCTGCACCGTGCGCTGCCGGTCGCCGCTCAGCGCGTAGAAGAGCCCGATGGCGGAGGAGAGCACGAGGAGCAGCGCGAAGATGCTGTAGTCGATGGCCGTGAACTCCATGGCGAGCGTGTCCCCGCCGCGCCCCCGCCCCGCCGCTGTCCCGCCGCTGTCCCGCCGGCCTCATGGGCGCACCGGAGCCCGCGGCGCGTCCCGAGCGGCACCGGCCCGGCCCTGCCAGCTGCGGGAGCGACGTGTCAGCGCTGCGGAGACCTTCGCTCGCTCTGCTGAGCCCCGACGAGCCAGAGCGGGGCAACACGCCCGGCCCTCCTCCTCCTCCTCCTCCTCCCTCTGGGCCGGGCTTGTCCCCCCCGGGCCACCCCACCTGCCCCGCTGAAGGAAACTGGAGAGTCTTCAAAGAGCACCGAGACAATGGCTGCAAAAACAGTCCCACCCGGGCCCCCCGCGGCACCGGCACCGGCGGAGGGGCCAAGCCCAACACAGCCGCCTCCGGTGCGGGACAGCCCCGGTGCCACCCGTGCCAAAGCCAACACGAGCACCCCCGGGGCCGAGCAGCCTGGAGCCCGCAGCGCCACTCCCACCGAGGCAAACCAGCCCTGCACGGCCCCACCAACCCGGCAGCACCGGTCCCACCAGCAGCAAAGGCAACCCGGCCCAACCACCCCAGCAGCGCCCTGCCAGAGCCACCCCGGCACAGACAGACGGACAGGGGGCAGCCGGCACGGACACACGGACAGGGGGCAGCCGGCACAGACAGACGGACAGGGGGCAGCCGGCACAGACAGACGGACAGGGGGCAGCCGGCACAGACAGACGGACAGGGGGCAGCCGGCACAGACACATGGACGGGGGGCAGCCGGCACAGACAGACGGACAGGGGGCAGCCGGCACAGACACACGGACGGGGGGCAGCCGGCACAGACACACGGACAGGGGGCAGCCGGCAGGCTCAGGGCAGCAGCCAGGTGGGGCAGACACCCGAGCATCCACCCTGACCCCGCTGACCGGGATCCACCCCCAGAGCCCCCCGTGCTCTGCCCCCGGCCTGGCTCCTGAGGAACAGCAGGGCACAGCTGGGCACTGCTGTCCCCGCCTGCCCCCGCACCCAGGGGACATCCAGAGGGCACCACGGGGCTGGGGATACCCCCCGTTCTGGCCTGGCAGGGGGTGCAGGCTGTGGGGACCCTCTGTGCCAGCAGGGCAGCCTTAAGGGGCACAGGGAGGACAAGTCTGGAGCGGGGGCGGCAGCCAGGGAGTGGCACGGTGCCCGCCGCGGTGCCACGGTGATCCCTGCAGGAATGCTGGCCTGGGGAATGCTTGGTGGGATTAGGCTGAGCCCCTCCTGGCAGCCCTGGCACAGCCTGCCCGGGCCTGCCCGCCCCGCAGGGCCGGGGCAGCGCGGCTGGCACGGGGCTCCGAGCACCGGCGGCGCCTGGGTGGGGAATGGGGTGAGAGGGCAGCGCCTGTGCCGCCACCAGCGCCGGCCTGTCCCTGACCAGGCAGGCCCCGCGTGCAGCAGCTCATGGCCGGGGTCCAAGGTCGCTCCCCACATTCCCCCGGGCAGACTAAACATGGGAGGGAGGGCACAGCGCGTCCCCGGCGGGCACAGCACAGCCCCAGCGCCCGGCACGGCCCCGGCCCAGGGCTCCCGTGCCCCACAGAGCCCTCGGTGTCCCCACAGCCCTCCCCCGGTGACCCCGGCCCTGCTGCCCCCTCACCCAGAGTGTGCCCCACCAACGCAGCAGTGCCAGCCCCAGGCTCCGCTCTCCCGGCCCCAGGGTGTCCCCAGGGTGTCCCCAGGGTGTCCCCGTGGTGAGCTCTCTGCCCTGCCCCTGCCGTGCCCAGCCCGCCCGCCCCGGTGCCCCGTTCCCCACGCTCCATCACAGCCTCCCTGTCACCCCGTGCCCTCGGGCACCCGGCGCTGTCCCCCGTGCCCTCATCCCGGGGCTCTCAGGGGCTCTGCTCGCCTTCCCCGGTGTCCCCGGTGTCCGCGGTGTCCCTAACACGGGGCTCCGCTCCCTGTCCCCGCTGTCCCCAGCCAATGCTCTGTTTCCCGTCCTCGGTGTCCCCATCCCGGGGCTCCGCTCCCCGTGCCCGGTGTCGCCAGCGCCCTCACCCCGGGAGCCCCGGTCCCCGCCGCCCGCAGAGCGCCCGGTGCCGGTGGCGGGAGGCGGCGGTGACCTTGTCCCGGCGGCCCCGGTGCGACACTCACCGGCGGCGGCAGCACTCTCCCCATGTGCCGCCGCAGCCGGGGCGCGCCGGGATGACGCCGGGGCAGGCGGGGCCGCTCCCGCCGCCGCTTCCGCCCGCCCGCTGCTGACGGCATCACCGCGGGCCCGCGGGGCTCCGCTCCGGTCCCGGTCCCGGTCCCCGTCCCCATCCCGGCCCGGCTCCGTCCCCGGGCGGTCACCGCGCCCCGGTGCCCGCGCTGCCCGGTGCCCGCGCTGCCGGGGCCTGGCTCGGCTCCAGAGCGCGCCCGGGCCGTGCCGGCGGTGGGGAACGGGCACGGAGCCGCCGCCGCCCGCTCGGGGTCCCGGTGCGCGGGGATGCGCGGGGCCGTGCGCGGGTTCGCGCTGCTGCTGCCGCTGCTGCTGCTGCTGCCCCGGGCCGGCCGCGGGGCCGCGGTGAGCACGGGGAACGGGGCCACGGAAACCACGGGAGGGCCGGGAACGGGGGGCGCCGGTGGACACAGGATGTCACGGGTCAGGGGTGCCCAGAGGGCAGGGGATGCCCGGTTCGGGAGGTCCCGGGGGGAGCCGAGGGTCGGTGAGTCCCGATCGGGGTGTCCTGAGGCCGGGGGTGCCCGGCTTGGAGGTGCCCGGTGTCGGGGGAGCCGTGGGTCGCCCTAAGGCCGGGGAGGTTCCCTTTCTCCGGGGAGCGCCGGTACCGGGGGTCGGGTCACGCCCGGGGGTCGGGGATGGCCGGGAGTGGCGGGATACTCCGGAGTCGGGGGGTGCCCCTTTGCCATGACCCCTGGACCCCGGGGGATGCTCCCCGTGCCCCCTGGACCCCGGCGGATGCTCCCCGTGCCCCCTTTATCCCCGGGGGATGCTGCCCGTGCCCCCTTGACCCGGGGATGCTCCCCGTGCCTCCTTGACCCGGGGGATGCTCCCCGTGCCCCCTTGACCCGGGGATGCTGCCCGTGCCCCCTGGACCCGGGGGATGCTCCCCGTGCCCCCTGGACCCCGGGGGATGCTGCCCTTGACCCCGGAGGATGCTGCCCATGCCCCCTGGACCCCGGGGGATGCTGCCCATGCCCCCTGGACCCGGGGGATGCTCCCCGTGCCCCCTGGACCCGGGGATGCTCCCCGTGCCCCCTGGACCCGGGGGATGCTCCCCGTGCCCCCTCGATCCCCGGGGAATGCTGCCCGTGCCCCCTTGACCCGGGGGATGCTCCCCGTGTCCCCTCGGCCTCCCCAGGTGTGCGGGCTCTGCCCGGGGCCGCCGCGGAACGGCTCCATCGTGTCCCGGTTCTGTGAGTCCCGGCGGGACACCGAGAGCGACGGGCGCTGCTGCCGGGAGCGGGGCCCGTCCCCGGGACGGCTTCTGGGGTACGGGGGGCCGGGGAGGACGGGGATGCACAGACTGAGGGGGAACCCGGGTGCTGGGGGGTCGGGGGCTGCATGAAGGGGGTGCTCGGGGGCTGGAGGGTGCCAGGATGGGTTTGGGGCTCACAGCGGTGCCAGGGCAGTGGCGGGGCTGGGGAATGCAGGGCGGAGCATCCTGGGTGGTGCGGGGGATCGGGTACAGCCCGGGGCTGAGATGGGTGCTGGGGGTCTCAAGGGTCTCAGGGGAAAGTGTGGGGGCCGGGCATCGCTGCTGTGCCCCCAAGCACTGCCCCCAAGCACTGCCCCTTCCCAGGCTGGACCTGAGCAACTGCTCCCTGCAGAGCGTCCCCCCGGGACTGGCCGAGGCCACCACTGCCATCGTCCTGTGAGTTCCCCCTGCCCCTGCATGAGCTGGGCTGGGCTGGCACAGGGCTTGGGGCAGGTTTGGGGGGACATTCCCATGGGCTCAGCACAGGGCTTGGGGCAGGTTTGGGGGGACATTCCCATGGGCCCAGCCCAGCCCAGGGCTTGGGGCAGGTTTGGGGGGACATTCCCAGGGGCTCTGGCTGCTCCCTGCCCTCATGGCTGCCAGTGCCAGTCCACAGGGTGTGACCAAACAGAAACCACCCCCATTTCTGAGCGGGGAGCCCTGGGACCCCTCTGCCCAGGCAGCCTCAGCTGGAGCAGGGGGCAAATCCTTCTGGAGCTGCCATGGTGCACACTGTCACAGGACAGCCAGCGGGGCCGTGCTGGCACCTTGGATGAGCCACACGGTCACACCTTGGCTTTTGCCACAGTCCCACGGTGTCCTCATCCCCGGGTTGGGGAGACAGGAGCCAGGGAGCTGCCATGTCCAGGGCCCAGGGCTCCATGTCCGGGTGAGCCCAATGAGCCGTGCTGGCCCTCAGGTCACCGTGACACCTCAGCTCGTCTGTGTTTTTGTTAATGAGCAAGCACCGTGACACCTCAGCTTATCAGGGAATTCGTTAATGGCCAAGCGCTCCCTCAGCAGCTCTGCAGAGACCTTTGAGCCCTGTGGGGCTGCAGGGCTGCACTCGCAGGGCCTTGGGCGGGCAGGGGGGCGCTGGGGGCATGGGAACCACCCGAGTTCAGCGCGGTGCCAGGGGTGCCCCCGGTGCCTGCCAGGCCGGGGTGCAGGATGGCGCTGAAGCTCCGTGTGCTCGCAGGGACCTGACTGAGAACCCGCTGGCAGCTGTGCCCAGTGCCTCCTTCCGGGGCTTCACCCGCCTGCAGAGCCTGTGAGTGCTGGGGGAGCGGGGCTGGGGTCCCTGCGGTGCCCGTGCTGAGTGGTGCCCGTGCTGAGCTGTGCCCGCAGTGTGGTGCCCGTGCTAAGCTGTGCCTGCACTGAGCTGTGCCCGTGCTGAGCTGTGCCCACAGCGCGGTGCCCACAGTGCGGTGCCCATGCTGAGCGATGCCCATGCTGAGCTGTGCCCGCAGCACGGTGCCCACAGTGTGGTGCCCATGCTGAGCTGTGCCCGCAGTGCGGTGCTCACAGTGCGGTGCCCATGCTGAGCTATGCCCGCAGCGCGGTGCCCACAGCACGGTGCCCACAGTGCTGTGCCCATGCTGAGCTGTGCCCACAGCACGGTGCCCACAGTGCGGTGCCCATGCTGAGCTGTGCCCATGCTGAGCTGTGCCCACAGCGCGGTGCCCACAGCTCAATGCCCGCAGCACAGTGCCCACAGTGCTGTGCCCATGCTGAGCTGTGCCCGCAGCACGGTGCCCACAGTGCGGTGCCCATGCTGAGCGATGCCCATGCTGAGCTGTGCCCACAGCACGGTGCCCACAGTGCGGTGCCCATGCTGAGCTGTGCCCGCAGCGCGGTGCCCACACTGCTGTGCCCATGCTGAGCTGTGCCCACAGCACAGTGCCCACAGTGCGGTGCCCATGCCGAGCTGTGCCCATGCTGAGCTGTGCCCGCAGCGCGGTGCCGCCGGCGCTGGAGTGTCCAGGCGGGAGTGACGCCTGGCAGGATGTGACAGTGGACAGGAGCAGCCGGCTGTGCCAGGGACAGAGGAGCTCCTGCAACAGCTCCGAGCAGCTCGGTACGGTGCGGGACTGGCACTGGGTGCGTGGGGCTGGCACTGGGCTCTGGCCTTGGCCCTGACCCCCTGCTCTGCTCTGCCAGCCTGGCCATGCCCTGAAAACTCCGTGTGTGCCCCCGACGGCCCCGGCCTCGTCCAGTGCCTCTGTGAGGGTCCCTTCCATGGCTACAGGTGCCTGCGTGAGGTGGGTGCTGTGGCACTGCCCCTGGCCCTGGCCGGGCCCGGCCTGCAGCAGCAGAGCTGCCCTGGCGCTCACTCCTGTCCTGGCAGGGCACGTTCCCGATGCTTCTCTTCGGAGGAATCCTGGGCAGCGCCACCGTGTCCCTGTCCCTGCTGCTGTGGGGCACCCAGCGGAGGAAGGCCAAGAGCCCCTGAGCAGGGCACCGTGCCCAGCCAGGGAGGCTCTGGGCATCAATAAAGCTGCAGCTCCTCGCTGTGTGTCCGTCTGCTTCCTTCCCGGGGAACGTGGGTGTGGGGGAACCCACGGGAGGGGGACCATGCAAATTTCCACTGCTATGGATACAGATTGGAATGTTGGCTTTTCGCAAATATTAAAATGGCTGTACAGGGGTAGTGTTACAGTAACTTTGTTATAAAGATAGTTTTTACTTCTGTTAATAATTAAACTTAGACATAGTAGCGAAATAGCTGATAGCAGTGTGGTTGTGTTAAAATGCCTGCTGGGATGGGATAACACCCAGAGAACAAAGGATGAGCACACCTGTACAGATCTGCCAACCATCGGCATCACGGTCCATGGTGACCTTACCGTCTGAGGACAGCATGGACCAAAGCCCAGACTGAAAGTGATGAGGGGAAGGAGCCAAAACCACAGCCAAGAAACACACACGCTCTAAAAAGGCAGATCAAAGGAGGGGCCATGTAAAATAGTTCCTGGAAAATGTAAACTAGTCATGGATATGCAAAGGATCTCTGAATATGCAACAGGCTGATGTGATCGGAAGATATTTCAGGGATACCCGCGAAGGTAACAGCGTGGCCTTGGCTGAGTGCCACAATGCACGCGGCTGTAATAACTTTTGCTTTATGGAATGTATCTCCTATTGGCCTTTATTACACTTGAAAATTTTCCATACGTGTGTTTCACAGCACCCTCCCCGCTCTGGCTGCGCGCTCGGGGCTCGGGGCAGAACGGGGGAGAGCGGGAGGAGCGGCCGCACCGGGAGCGGCCCCCCCGCGGCCACGGCTGCAGCTGCACGGATCGGCGAACGAGCGATACGGGAATAACTTTAAATCCCATCACCCTCTAGTTAAACTCTGTCGTTAACCAGGAATACCAGGGGAGAGCGCGAACGCAGTCCCCCACTACCACAAATTATGCAGTCGAGTTTCCCGCATTTGGGGAAATCGCAGGGGTCAGCACACCCGGAGTGCAAGGGATGAGCCTCGCCCTGGGAAAACCACCTGCCTGATCATGGTGTCTCCCCTGCCAGGTAAGTATGCCCGACCCGCCCCGCCGCCCGCCTGCCCCGCCCGCCCAAAACCCGCCCAGCACACGCCCGCCCCGGCCCGACCCCGCTCCCGCCCGGCCCTGCCGCGCTAAGGCCCGGCCCGCACGGCCCGGCACGGCCCGGCCCGCGCCAAGCCCGTGGACGCGCCAGGACAGCGCGGGTTTGGCGCGGGATCGGGCCCGGCATGCCGCGCGCGGGTAGAGATTTGCATGGACACGCCCCTGCCTCCTTCCTCGCCCCGCCCCCTCCGGGCCGGCCCCGCCGCTCTCGCCCCGCCCGGGCCCCGCCGGGAGCCCCGCGAGCCGCGGAGCCGCTGCCCCGGGCCGGGCCGGGCCGGGCTCTGCTCCCGCCGGTGCCCGGGCTCGGTGCCCGCCATCTCCCGCCGCCGGAGCTTCCGTTCCCCGGCACTGCCCGGTGCTGCCGCGCCCCTCCCGGGGCCTCCGCTCCGCACCGCCCGCTCCTCCCGGGGCTCTCTTTTCCCTCGGGCGCGCTCGGCCGGGCCTGCGGCGTCCGGGATGCGAAAAATGCGAATTTTATGGTTGGCTTTTCGCAAACATTAAAATAAATATTATATGTGTTATGTTGGAATGCTATGCTGAATTAATTTTCTTTAGTAGTGTGTTCAATATAGTTTTAGGCTATAAGGTTAAAATAGAAACTATGCTATGTAGGATGCTTTTTTAAAAGAGAGGAATGAGATACTCTCACTGAGATAGCAACCAAAGGACACCCAAATCTTTCCGAGAAAAAGAATTTATTGCTCCCTTATCAGAAGAAATGAACTTCTTCCTGCCTCGCTCAGCCCTGGAGACGCTGTCAGGATTCAGAGGAAGAAGCTGACACTGCCCAGCCAGAATCCTGTGTTTGAATGGAATTGATGCATCATGGATGAGGTGCTTGAATATGCAACAGGTTATTGTTTTTAAGGGTTAATCCTCTGTTAACGTTGGTCCTTTTTCAGGCTTATTTTCCCCAGAAAAGGTACCTGGACTGTCTGTAACTCTTTGTTTTTATTGTACCATATTGTCCTAATTCAAATTGTCCAAATTACTATTAGTCTAATTGTATTGCTATTTTTATAACAATTTTATTATCATTAAACTTCTAAAATTTTAAAAACAAACGATTGTTGTTTTTCACATTAGCAAACCCAGAGTTTATTTGTAAAAGCAATTATCTGTTTCCATTTACCAATCAGTGCAATCCTTCCCATTGTTTCTTTCATCCCCCCGTGCTGGTTTCACCTCGCAGCCACCCAGAGTTTGTTTGTAACACAAACCCTCCGTTCTCTCGGGACGAGCCGTGACCATCCCCTGACCCTGCCCGTCCATCCCCACAGCTCAGGCTGCTGCTGCTGGGGGCACTGCAAGGTGAACTGGAGCTGGCAATCCCCAAACTGTACAAAAGAGCCTTTTCCCACTGCCAGGCTGGGGAACCCAGGAAATCCCTCGGGAGGGCTCCAGCCCCTGCCCAGGGGGCTCAGGGACCCTGGCACAGAGCCCGAGCCCCCCGTGCCTTTGATTGAGCCCTTGGGAGAAACAATCACCAACCTTTGTGTGAAGGATTCCAGTTTGTGTAGAATGACAGTGAATTTATCACGGGGTGAAAAAATAGATGTTGGGGTTTTTAGAATGGGGGTTCAGGGGGCAAGATGGAGGGATCTGGGCATGTCCAGCCTCTCTCCTTCTTCTCCTTCTTGGCCTCCATCTCCTGCTGTGCTGGTGGCACTTTTGGGTTGGTTTAGAGAAGAAGCTCACTGTGTAACATAGGTGATGGGCATTGGGAAGTGACTGTAAATATTGCACAGGTCGTTTTTAGTATAAAGACACAACACCGCCCCGGGGCAGGCAGAGTGCCTCTGTCTGTCCTGCTGAACACACCTCAGCTGGGCAGGAGAAAGAATTCTATAGATCAGGAACAATGAACACCCCTGAGACAGAGAAATGAAGAGCCCTGACTCCTCCTTTGGGCACCGGGCTGGGCACAGAGACTTTCTGACCCATCTCGGGGTCCCTGTGGGCAGCACAGCCCCCGACACCAGGCCTGGCTGGGCTCTCATTCCATCGGGCTTGGTCTTTCCCACCCTCGGACTCCCAGCCTCAGCTCAGCTTTTGGGGCTCCCACGTTTCTCTCTCGCCCCAGGGTCCCCAAAGCCCAAACCAGAGCTGTGAGGGCACCCAAATGTAGGAATGTGCTCTCTGTTGAGGGAGTGATTCCATTATTCTTTGTCTGTTTAAAAAGGCAAAAAGCCCAGAAGTTTCTCTGCCCAGTTTGGTAAAAAGACACCTCATAGGACCTTTAAGACTTCACCTCAAACCTAAGGTTATCTAATTAGACAGAGGCTAAAAAGTCTCACTTAGAAAATTCACTAGAAAAAGAAGAGAACAAAGGAAATAATCGCTTTTGTGGGGTGTGTTAGTAGCAGTAAGAACCTCTTGCCCCTGGCTTGGTTTTTCTCTATAAGAGCTTTGTTATTTTGCCTTTTATTAAAACTTTTCCTGTTTCAAACACTACCTCAGAAATCATCCTACTAATTTTATGCCATCTAGAGCAGCTAAACTATCTCAAGTGTAATAAATTCTCTGAGAGCTCCTAAGACCCAGCTCAGAGGGAAACCCTGAAACTTTGCTGGGTGAATGGGCAGAGCTGCACTTTCCGTGCCTTTTCCAGGGGAATATGCCAACTGCCCAGAGTCCTTTGGGAAAGTTAATTGTGCATTTACTTTGGAAAAGTTAATTGTGCATTTCCCTTGCACAGCAAACCCAGCCCCAGCAGTGGCAAAGGGCGCTCGGGCACGTGGAGAAAGCGATGGGGGCATTCTTCGTTCCCAGTCCTGAATTCCAAGGGATGTCCGAGGGATTTCCTGCCCTGAGGGATTTCCTTCTCTGAGGATTTCCTGCCCTGAGGGATTTCCTCCTGCTGCAGCAACAACACCAACCTTTCACTCCAAGGTCCCTCACAGCCAGTAAGGACAGAACAGGACATTCCAGTGTCCACAGAAAATCCACAGCTCCGTTCCTGGCTCGAGTGCACCCAAAGGATTCAGGGAGACAGGAGATGCCTGCGGTCCCCTTCAGCCCAGCCCAGCTTCTTCCTCTTCTGCTTTTCCCTCGTGTCCGTGCTCAGCCCGTCCTGCCTGCAGCCCCCACAGCGACATTTTGGGGAGGTGTCAACCCCAGCTCAGGAGCTGTCCCTGCTCAGGCCTCGCCCTCTGCCCCTGCACCGCCCTGGCACAGATTGGGGCATTTCTGCCCCCGACACAGATTTGGTCATTTCTGCCCTGGCATAGATTTGGTCATTTCTGTCCTGGCACAGATTTGATCATTTCTGCTCCTGGCACAGATTTGGTCATTCCTTGTGTCTCTTCTCCTTCCCAGGCTCTCCCTCCCGTGTCTTGGGCACCCCCTGGGCAATCCCCACCCTCTGCACCCCCCGTGTCCTTCCCGGAGCTCCCATCCCAGAGCTGGCACGGAGCGGGAGCAGCCCCGTGTGAGACAGCGCCGCGCCTGCTCCCCGTGCCGGGTCTGGGTCTGGCTGGGGACTGGTTCTGTTCTGGATCGGGAGATGTCCGGGGTCTGGTTCCGTTTGGGATCTGATCGTGATCTGGTTCTGTTTGGGGTCTGGTTCCGTTCGGGATCCTGTTCCGTTTGGGGTCGGGATCTGTCCGGGTTCTGGATCCTTTTGGAATCTGGTTCTGTTCGGGATCGGGATCCATTCGGGACCCGGTTCCGATCGGGATCCGGTACCGTTCTGAATCCATTCGGACTCCGGCTCCGTTCGGGATTCGCCTCCGTTCCGGGTCCGGTTCCGTTCCGGGTCCGGTTCCGATCCTGGTCCGGTTCCGTTACGGGTCCGGTTCCGTTCCGGGTCCGGTTCCGTTCGGGGTCCGGTTCCGTTCCGGGTCCGGTTCCGTTAGGGGTCCGGTTCCATTGGGAAGATCCGGACGCACCCGGGCCGAGCGGGGGTCGCTCCGCCGCGCCGCCAGGGGGCGCCAACACCAGAGCGAGACACGAGGCGGGGTTTGTGGAAGGGGCGTGACCATGCAAATCACCGCGGGGCAGGGGACGGTGGCGTGCAGTTGGGGGTTGTGGGCGTGTCCATGCAGATTCAGCCTCGCCGCGCGGCATGCCGGGCCCGATCCCGCGCCAAACCCGCGCTGTCCTGGCGCGTCCGCGGGCTTGTCGCGGGCCGGGCCGTGCCGGGCCGTGCGGGCCGGGCCTTAGCGCGGCAGGGCCGGGCGGGAGCGGGGCCGGGGCGGGGCGGGCGTGTGCTGGGCGGGCTTTGTGCGGGCGGGGCAGGCGGGCGGTGGGGCGGGTCGGGCATACTTACCTGGCAGGGGAGACACCATGATCAGGCAGGTGGTTTTCCCAGGGCGAGGCTCATCCCTTGCACTCCGGGTGTGCTGACCCCTGCGATTTCCCCAAATGCGGGAAACTCGACTGCATAATTTGTGGTAGTGGGGGACTGCGTTCGCGCTCTCCCCTGGTGTTCCTCGTTAACAACAGATACAATGTAACAGCGGCGGTCAGTGTGCATGAGTCCGCCCCTTAGCGTGGATATCAGCAACGTCCAAGTCGAGTCCCGACCTCCTTGGGCGCCCCCCCGCTCTCTGCCTGTCCGGGCCCGTCGCTCTCCCGTCCGTGCCGAGCCGCCCCCATTCCGCAGCCCCTCAGGAGCGCTCGGTTCTCGCCTCTTTCACGCCCCCATCCCGGCCCAGCAGCGCTCCGAGCGGCCCCGGCCGCCCGCGCCCAGGTCGCTTTGGGGCACGCTCCGCACCCCGCTCCCAGCGGGGGCACGGAGGGCAGCAGAGATTCCGTCCGCCTCGGGTTTGGGCAGTGGGACCCAGAAATCAAATGGAGCCCCGCAGCGCCTTTGGGTGCTCGCTGAGCAGGAATTGTTCATTACGGCACGAGGGATGTGAAAAATGTGTATTTTATGATTGGCTTTTCGCAAATATTGAAATGAATATTATATGTGTTGTGCTAGAAAGTAATGCTGCATTAATTCTCTTAAGTAGTGGGTTAAATATAGTTTTAGGTTAGAAGAAAATGTTAAAATAGAAGCTATGCTATGTAGGATACTTTTTTTCCTCAAGAAAGGACTCACACTGAGATAGCAGCCACAGGACACCCAAATCTTTCAGAGAAAAAGAATTTATTTATCCATTATCAGGAGAAACTAATTTCTTCCCACCTTGCTCGGGTAGGATGGCGCTGTCAGGATCCAGAGGAAGAAGCTGACACTGCCCAGACAGAATCCTGTGTTTGAATGGAATTTATGCATCATGGATGAGCTGTATGAATATGCAACAGGCTGTGGCTTTTAAGGGTTTATCCTCTGTTAATGTGGGTCCTTTTTCGGGTTTGTGCTGCCCAGAAAAAGGTACCCGGACTGTCCATAACTCCTTTTTTTTATTGTCTCATATTGTCCTAAATCCCAATTGTCCAAATTATTTTTATTACTCTAATTATATTACTATTTTTATGACCATTTTATTGCTGTTAATTTTTTTCAAATTTTAAAACAAGTGATTGGCATTTTTCACAGGGATAACTCCGGCCCTTCTTGTGGGCCTTGGTCATGAGAGGAAAGATTTGTGCTAATTTACAAATTATTTTATGGGTGAAGCTATGGGTGTTAACATCCCTGAATGGCTCCGAATGCCTGTGCAGACCTTGGGCAGCAGGTTTGCTGCAGAGCCCAGAGAATTTGGCTCCTGAAGGAGCCAAGGGTCTGCACGAGGCTGAGCTTCTGAATTTTGGGGTAAAATAACGACTGCAAGGGGGGAATGCGTGGGAGGTGGGTCGGGAGGGCTGCGCCTCCCTGGTGCCAATGGGGAAAGGACGAGGGCAACGTGCAGCTGGGAGTTAGGAGAAAAGGAGGCTGAGCCCTCCAAAACCCGAGAGAGAAAAGCCCACGTACGTGTGCTCCACTGGACTCTGCCTTTGTTCCAATAGTTGAACACTCCTCTATTGGAATATGACCAGTATTGGTGGACGGGACCTGCCTTGGCTTGTCTGGCCCTTGGTGCTGAACCAAACAGCAGCAGCTGTGGAGTTTGACCCACAGACACTTCGGGCTGGCTGGGTGTGTGGTGTTTGACCCCTGAGACACTTTGGGCTGGCTGGGTGTGTGGTGTTTCACCCCACAGACACTTTGGGCTGGCTGGGTGTGTGGTGTTTCACCTCACAGACACTTCGGGCTGGCTGGGTGTGTGGTGTTTGACCCCTGAGACACTTTGGGCTGGCTGGGTGTGTGGTGTTTGACCCCACAGACACTTTGGGCTGGCTGGGTGTGTGGTGTTTCACCCCTGAGACACTTTGGGCTGGCTGGGTGTGTGGTGTTGGGCACATGGAGACAAGTCCAGGCCTGCAGGAGCTCTGGTGGTGCTGGGATGGAGCTTCCCCCCATAACAGGGGCTGCTCCTCAGGTTTCCCTCTGCTGGAGAAGCTTTGAGGCCATGGTGAAGGAAAGGAGTCGGTTCTGATGGAGGCTTTGGATCCAGAGCTTTATTCTGGCCCGCAGGCCTCTGAATGCAGCACCAGCTCCAACACAACTCCCTGAGCCCGTGGCTGCTGCTCCTTTGAACCCCGGGCAGAGGGGCAGGGAAGGGGATGGGAGCCACCAAGCAGGGACAGGAGGGGAGGGACAAAGGGACAAAGGACACCTGGATGGCCCAATGCCCCCAGGGGTAAAAGGCATCCTTTGGATCTGCCGATCACTCAACCCCTTCTGGAATTCCAGGACTGACAGACAGTGCTGGCAGGGGGAAGGAGAGGGGACTGACACACCTGGGAGGGAATGGTCAGGGGAGGGAACTGAGGTTCTGAGGTAAACCCCGAAATCACAACGCAACAGAATGGGTAGGTGCCACCCTGTCGATGTGCTGCTGTCCTGGACTGTGCTGAGCCCGGTACAAACCATTGCACCCAGCGCGGTCCCGCACAGCCCCGCCGGTCTCTCGCAGCCCCGTGTCCCTTTTCCCGGGCAGGCCCCGCCACCAGCGGAGCTCTCGCTGTCCCGGACACAGCCCCGGGCAGCCCCGGGCCCTGCGCTGCCCCGCGGCCTCTCCCGCTGGCACTCCCGTGCTGCCCGCGCTCTGCCGCCGCTCCAGCCCGGCCCCGCTGTGCCCTGACACCGAGTCCCGGGCAGCACCACGGCACCGGCACCGGCACCAGGAACCGGACCAGGACCAGGACCCGGATCGGGACCGGCAGCCGGTTCCGGTCGGCGAGGGGGCGGGGCCTGCAGTGGCCGGGGAGGGGGGCGGGGCAGTGGGAGCGCGCGGCAGAAGCGGCAAGAGCGGCGCGGTGCCGGTAAAGGGGCGTGTCCATGCAGATTCAGCCTCGCCGCGCGGCATGCCGGGCCCGATCCCGCGCCAAACCCGCGCTGTCCTGGCGCGTCCGCGGGCTTGGCGCGGGCCGGGCCGTGCCGGGCCGTGCGGGCCGGGCCTTAGCGCGGCAGGGCCGGGCGGGAGCGGGGCCGGGGCGGGGCGGGCGTGTGCTGGGCGGGCTTTGTGCGGGCGGGGCAGGCGGGCGGTGGGGCGGGTCGGGCATACTTACCTGGCAGGGGAGACACCATGATCAGGCAGGTGGTTTTCCCAGGGCGAGGCTCATCCCTTGCACTCCGGGTGTGCTGACCCCTGCGATTTCCCCAAATGCGGGAAACTCGACTGCATAATTTGTGGTAGTGGGGGACTGCGTTCGCGCTCTCCCCTGATAATGTGGTTAAAAAACAGAGCTCGGTTCAGCTGCCTGATATTAAGCTGCCTGTGTCATTTCAAGCTCTTACGATTCGTGGACCTCCCCGGGAGGCGGTGGTCTGGTGTGTGAGGGTGACCGAGTGAACCTCGGCGCTGAGCCGCGTTACCGGAGGCGGTCAGAGCGTCCCCGTCCCGTCCCCGATCGTTGGCTCAGGGACAGCCGCGGGTCCTGAAGCGGCTCCCGCCGCGCCCTCCGCAAACGAGCGCTGCCGGTGCCCCGGTTCTTCCCCGCTGGAATTGGAGAGCGGCTCCCGGGGGGGCTCTGGAACGCCGTGTCTGGGGCCGGGATCATCCTGGCCGGTCCCACCCCGACCTGCGGGCCCAGGGGAACACCCGGCGGAAAGCGGGTCCGAGCGGGTCCCAGCAGGGCAGCAGGCGCGGAGATGCCGGTCCCCGCTGGGTGATCGCTGTCCCGGTTACACCGATCGCATCCGCGAGTGCTGCTGCACTTCCAGCGGAGGGAATTTGTCCTTGTGAACCACGAGAGTTGATAGAAAAGGAAATTCATCCCCTTTCTTGCTGAACAGAAGAAACTGCGTACAGTGTTGTGCTTTGTCGGAACGCAGGAAATTCCTCTGGCTAACCTGGAAGACTCGAGAGCCTGACAGGGGGCTCGGAGACCTTGAGGCAGAGTCAAAAAGACCTGTGCCTTCAATTTTAGCCCTTGGAAAAAGCAATCAAAAACATTATATGAGGATTCACAAGCCTTTACGAAAGTTTAAGTAGAATGACAGTTTATCACAGGGTGAAATGTAGAATTTTGGGGGTTTTAGAATAGGGGTTTGGGAGGCAAGATGGAAGAATCTGGGCATGTCCATTCTTTCTCCTTCTTCTTCTTCTTGGCCTCCATCTTCTGCTGTGATGGTGGCACTTTTGGATTGTTTCTGGGCAGAGAGAAACTGTCTAACACAGGTGATAGGTACAGGGAAATTATTGTAAATAATGTACTCGTAGTTTTTAGTATAAAAGATAACACCACCTCTGAAGGTGGTCACTGCGCCTCAACCCGACCTGCCAGACAGACCTCGGCGGGTCAGAGAAATAATGCTGTAGATAAGAAATAGTAAACAACCTTGAGAACGAGAACAGAGGAATCCTGACTCCTCCTTCGGCTGCCGGGCTGGGAAAAGAGACTCAAACACATCTCGGGGTCATCATGACCACAGAGACCCCCGAGAGTGCTTAACCGTAACAAACGAGACAGCACAACAATGGACGCTTTTAGCTGCAAATACACGAAAACCCACTCTGAAAAAGACAAGCGGTGCAGCTAACGAGAAAAGAGGAGCTGCCAAGGAAAAGTGTGCCCCAAGCCAAGGCAAGGCAGCTTCGGAATGACCGCTGGAAAAGCGTGTAAGGGACAGTTTATGATACAAGATAACAGCAGAAACCACGAAATAACTCAAAATGAGGAGGCGAAGTTATGAAAAGCATTTTTAAGAAAATGTAAATGATGTTTTAGAAAGAAAACAAATACACATGCTGTAAAACTAGATAAGGGAAATAACTTTGTAACTGTCAGGAGAATCTACAAACGCCAGAGGTTAATGTCCAAAAAGGAGACGGAGGAGTTCTTCAGCTTTATTGGAATAAAGGCAGAGAGTCCGCTGGAGCACATACCCACGCGTTTTCCTCTCTCGGGTTTCTGGAGGGTGCAGCCTCCTTTTCTCCTGACTCCCAGCTGCACGTTGCCCGCTTGGAGCTTGGAGCGCTGCTGGGCCGGGCGGGGGGAGCGAAAGAGGCGAGAACCGAGCGCTCCTGAGGGGCTGCGGGTTGGGGGCGGCTCGGCACGGACGGGAGAGCGGCGGGCCCGGACAGGCAGAGATCGAGGGCGCCCTTGGAGGTCGGGAATCGGCTTAGAGATTTTTAATAACCACATTAAGGGATGCGCTTAGGCACGCCCCTTGCTGTTGTTGCGTTACTTCTGTCATTAACCGCGAATACCAGGGGAGAGCGCGAACGCAGTCCCCCACTACCACAAATTATGCAGTCGAGTTTCCCGCATTTGGGGAAATCGCAGGGGTCAGCACACCCGGAGTGCAAGGGATGAGCCTCGCCCTGGGAAAACCACCTGCCTGATCATGGTGTCTCCCCTGCCAGGTAAGTATGCCCGACCCGCCCCACCGCCCGCCTGCCCCGCCCGCACAAAGCCCGCCCAGCACACGCCCGCCCCGCCCCGGCCCCGCTCCCGCCCGGCCCTGCCGCGCTAAGGCCCGGCCCGCACGGCCCGGCACGGCCCGGCCCGCGCCAAGCCCGCGGACGCGCCAGGACAGCGCGGGTTTGGCGCGGGATCGGGCCCGGCATGCCGCGCGGCGAGGCTGAATCTGCATGGACACGCCCCTTTACCGGCACCGCGCCGCTCTTGCCGCTTCTGCCGCGCGCTCCCACTGCCCCGCCCCCCTCCCCGGCCACTGCAGGCCCCGCCCCCTCGCCGACCGGAACCGGCTGCCGGTCCCGATCCGGGTCCTGGTCCTGCTCCGGTTCCTGGTGCCGGTGCCGGTGCCGTGGTGCTGCCCGGGACTCGGTGTCAGGGCACAGCGGGGCCGGGCTGGAGCCGCGGCAGAGCGCGGGCAGCACGGGAGCGCCAGCGGGAGAGGCCGCGGGGCAGCGCAGGGCCCGGGGCTGCCCGGGGCTGTGTCCGGGACAGCGAGAGCTCCGCTGGTGGCGGGGCCTGCCCGGGAAAAGGGACACGGGGCTGCGAGAGACCGGGGGGGCAGCGGGGCTGTGCGGGACCTTGCTGGGTGGCAGTGGCTGGTACTGGGCTCAGCAGAGGGTGACAGGGTGGCGCCTCGCTGGGTGGCAGTGGGTGGTACCGGGCTCAGCACTGGTGACAGGGTGGCACCTGTCTGGGTGGCAGTGGCTGGAAATGCGCTCAGGGCAGGGTGACAGGGTGGCACCTGTCTGGGTGGCAGTGGCTGGAAATGCGCTCAGGGCAGGGTGACAGGGTGGCACCTGGCTGGGTGGCAGTGGCTGGTACTGGGCTCAGCACTGGTGACAGGGTGGCGCCTCGCGGGGTGGCAGTGGCTGGTAATGGGCTCAGGGCAGGGTGACAGGGTGGCACCTACACGTTCCATGCACAGAACCCCTCACCCCCAGCCACCCCAGCAGCGAGAGGGTCTGGGCACGGGCGGCAGCACGGTGAGAGCCCGTGGAGGGCATGCCCATGACAGGAATGGTGGATTTGTCTTTACAAACAGCTGTGGGTCTGCTGGAAGGTAAAACTACCAGTGAGAGATAAAAAACATGGGAAGGATTGCATTTATTGATGAATAGAAAGAGAGATTTGCTTTACAAATAAATTTTAGGTTTGCTGATAAATGAAATTGGACATTGAAAAATGAAAGAAACAATGTGGAAGAAAAAAAAACCCCAAAATTCCATAAGAATTAAAAATTAACAGGGAAGGTTATCCATTAGAGGGAAAATCTCTGGTATCAGGCGTTTTGGGAAGTCTGTACCTCTCAAGTACCTCAGAAATGGGGAAAGAGAGAAGGGAAATGTGGCTGGGAAATTGGGATAAAAAGGGAGGCTGCATTCTCCAAAAATTGGAGAGACCCCAGGCCTCTCCCTTTATTGGGATAAAGCAAAAAGGGCTCCTCTGTCTCCTTTTTGGACATGAACCTCTGGTGTTTGTGGATTGATTTTCCTAACAGCCATGGGCACACAGTGCCATGGAAATGCCCATTCACGCTCCAAGGGAAGCAGGGGACCATCAAACGGTGGGGTACTCATTTATTCATTTATTTTATCCATTTATTCATTTATTCATTTCACCCCGGAGCCACCGTGACCCCACAGGGCCCTGCACACCCAAAGCCAGCACCGTGCCCTGTGCAGACCCAGGGCACCGCAGGGAACATTTCCCTGTCTGCTCTGGGCTGCCCTGACCCCAGGGCAGCTCTGGCTGTGACCCTCATCCATGGAGAAAGTTTCCTGGACTCCAAGATGGACTGGAATCCACAAAAGTGTGAAACAGATTATAGAGAATAGTGCAGGTGTACCACTTGGTGAGAAAGTTCGACTTTTGGATTTTTAGTGAGTTGTGGATGGCAGCAAGATGGAGGGCACAGGGTGTCACCCTGGGTTTCTTCTTCATGCTGCTTCTTCCTCCTTCTCCATGGGTTTGGGTGGCATTTTGTAATTGGGCAGAAAAGTCCATGTTGCAGCTCTTTGGGATCAGTTATTGTGTTACAAGGGAAAATAATCCAGGTGTCAGTTCTTAAATGGCTAGTTTAGTCTCAAAAGATCTTGTAACAAGAGATTGTTGGCCAATTTGTGCCGTCTGATGAAAAGCTGCCGAACTCACAGTAGTGAGACTGTTTCACTGATAAGAAGGTTTTGAAACTTTCTGACTGCATAGCCAAATAAAGCATTGAACAAAAAAATAGAAGTACAGTAAAGAGATGAGGCAGCAACAATGATTGATGCTTAGAATAAAATAGAGGAAGTTGTGGTTAAGCTAAGGGATATTGCAACAAAGCAACTAAATGCTTATGTGTAATGGAAAGCTTCATGCACTGGTACCAGAGAAAATCACGGAGCAGACGCTGGTGAAATGCCTCCCTCCAGACAACCACTAGAAGAACAGGAAGCCAGCGACCACCTGGAAACATGAAATTGCTGATCCCGGCTTATTGATATTTGCTGATTCGGACTAACCAAGAACACCGGAAAAGGCTTTGTAGCCTTAAAAACAGTCAATATACCCTGGGGAACTTGTGAGTGCTGTGTGCCGTGAGGGGAGCGGTGACTCCCAAGCCACCCAGTGCTGCTTGCTTGTTTTCTTTAGAGTAAAAGATATAACATTAAAAGATATAAAAATAAAATTCGGTTTGGCCATCGAAATTTCCTATCAAGAAGCAGCGCTGGAGCTGTCCAGGTGACCCTCAGCGGGTCCGGCGGGCACGGAGGCGGCGCCGTCCCGGCCACGGCCGGCGGGAGCGCTCGGGACCGGTAACGGCGCTGCCGCTGCTGGGGGCGTGTCCATGCAAATGAGGCTCTGCCGCGCGGCATGCCGGGCCCGATCCCGCGCCAAACCCGCGCTGTCCTGGCGCGTCCGCGGGCTTGGCGCGGGCCGGGCCGTGCCGGGCCGTGCGGGCCGGGCCTTAGCGCGGCAGGGCCGGGCGGGAGCGGGGCCGGGCCGGGGCGGGCGTGTGCTGGGCGGGCTTTGGGCGGGCGGGGCAGGCGGGCGGTGGGGCGGGTCGGGCATACTTACCTGGCAGGGGAGACACCATGATCAGGCAGGTGGTTTTCCCAGGGCGAGGCTCATCCCTTGCACTCCGGGTGTGCTGACCCCTGCGATTTCCCCAAATGCGGGAAACTCGACTGCATAATTTGTGGTAGTGGGGGACTGCGTTCGCGCTCTCCCCTGGTTTCCGTGTTCCAAAAACAGACAAAGTGCGCGCAGTGCAATCGGAACGTGCTTGTACTCGCGAGCTCTGTGCTTGCTCAGTCTCGTTACCTCCGGAGCAGTAACCGCGGTCCAGGATCGCCAGTTCCCTGCCCAGGCTCTGGCCAACCTGCCTGTGCTGGGGCTCCGGTGCTCGCCTCCGCCGGCATCTCCGGCCGTGCCCCGCCATCATCCCACCATCGCCCCGCCATCGCTCGGTGCGCCGGGTGCCGCTGTCCCGCCATCGCCCCGCCGCCGGCCGGTGCGCCAGGTGCCGCTGTCCCGCCCCGGGGGCGGTGCCGTTGCCGCCCCGCCCCGGATCCTCCCGCCGCCGCTGCGGCCGGGCGGGCTCACCCTGCTCGGTGGCCGCCGCGGAGTCCCGGAGCGAGCGCACGTGGCGGCGCCATGGCCCGGCTGGTGCTGCAGGACGGGTCGGTGCTGCCCGGCCGCCCCTTCGGGGCCGTCGGGACGGCGGCCGCGGGGGAAGTCGGTGAGTGTGACCGGGGACCGGGATGCCGTGGGGCGGCGCGGGAGGGAGAAGGAGCGGGAAGGAGCGGATCCGGCCCGGCCCGGTGCCTCCCTCCGCTCGGGCCCCACCCTGGGGCCTGTCGGGGGCGCGGGGCCGGGATGGGCCCGGCCGCAGCCCGGTGCCCCCATCACCCCGTGCCCATCCCCGCAGTGTTCCAGACCGGCATGGTGGGGTACCCCGAGGCCCTCACCGACCCCTCGTACAAGGCGCAGATCCTGGTGCTCACCTACCCGCTGGTCGGAAACTACGGCGTGCCCCGGGACGAGCCCGACGCCTTCGGCCTCAGCAGGGTGAGCAGGGGGGCTGCGTGTCCCGCCCCGGTGCCGCTGTGGCGGTGGCACTACGGGACCATGCAGGGTGCCACGGGTGCCAGGGCGGGACGGTGCCAGGGCACAGCGAGTGGCACTTGGTGGCACGGAGAGGTTTGGCTCCGATGCTCCGGGTCTGCAGTGGGGTCTGACATGGGGAGGGCCGGGGCTGGGCAGGGGGCGACCCCTGAGCGCTGGGGTCGGGGTGCCCTGGCAGCCCATGGGACAGGCTGTGTGTCCCTGGCAGCCCGTGGGGTGTGTTTCCTCAGCAGGGCTCTGTGGCAGGGTGGGAATCTCAAACCCTTGACCCAGGGCCGGGCCGGGCTGGGCAGAGGGGCTGCTCAGGCCCCAGCCCCCTCCAGCCCCTTGGCCTCCACGCTGTCTGTCCCGGGGCAGAGTCCAGCCCTGCTGCAGCTGTGCCCTGCCGGCCTCCCCACGCCCACCCTGCGGGGTCTCGCTGGCAGCAGCTCTCTCCGGGCTGTGCTGGGTGGGTCTGTGCTGTGGCCCGTGCTTCCAGGAGCCACCGCCCTGATCCCATGGCATGGGACACACCAGCGGCAGTGGTGCTTCCCCACGGGCTTGGTTTGTGCTGCAGCCGTGCCAAGCTGAGGGCTTCCATGGCACGGACCATGTGGGCAGTGGGCTGCGGTCCAGCAGCACTGTGGGGGCCTGAACACCCCATTCCGGGGCTCCCTGATCCAGAGGGACTTTGCAGAACTAAGGCTCAGCCTCGCTGCAATGGGTGTGGGCAAGGCAGGGGCAGGTGGCAGCCCAGCAGTGGGAGGGCCGGTCCTGTGCTCTGGGGACGGGGTCTGTGTTCCATGGGGTTTCTCCTGGGCTGGTGACCCTCTGCCTTGCCCTGCTCACCCTCTGTCCCCCCAGTGGTTTGAGTCCAGCAAGATCCACGTGGCCGCGCTGGTGGTGGGCGAGTGCTCAGAGACCCCGAGCCACTGGAGCGCATCCCAGTCCCTGGACCAGTGGCTGAAGGAGCAGAACATCCCCGGGCTGGAAGGTGGGACTGGGGACACAGCAGGGCGGGCTGGGGGCTGTGGGTGTGTGAGTTCTGAAAGCAGACCCGTCTCTGCTGAACTTTGCCCACCTGGGGTTGGAGCCTCTGTTGGGATTCGGGGCGATGATGCTGCTGGGGCACAGGGTCCTGCAGGGGAGGGCCGGGGCCGTGGGCTGTGTCTCACAGCCCCCTCGCAGGGGTGGACACCCGGGCGCTCACGAAGAAGATCCGCGAGAAGGGGACGCTGCTGGGGAAGCTGGTGCCGGATGGGATCCCCGAGGGCAGCGTCTCCTTTGAGGACCCCAACACGAAGCACCTGGTGCAGGAGGTGTCGCTGAAGGTGTGCTGGGGTCTGAGCGGGGCCGGGGGCTGCGGAGGGGCTGTGCAGCCCCTGGCTGTGGGGGCCGGCCCCGGCGGCAGCCCGGGTGATCCGCTCCCCTCCCCTCCCCTCCCGCAGGCACCGCGAGTGTTCAACCCGGGCGGGTCCCTGCGTGTCACCGCCCTCGACTGCGGCCTGAAGAACAACCAGATACGGTGCCTGTGCAGGCGGGGGGCCGCTGTCACCGTGGTGCCCTGGGACCACCCGCTGGACCCTGCAGGTGAGCTGGCAGACGCTGGGGATAGTCTGGGGTGCCACCAGGGGATGGGGGGAGTGGGGTCTGGCCCTGTCTGCATGTTCAGTGCTGGGGACAGCACGTGCCTATGTCCTACTCACCTGTGTCCTGTGGGGTGGGGAGCCTTGGTGCCATTGTTTCTGGGGGCTTTAGGGCTTGGGCCCTCAGTGTGGCACCAGGAGCAGGGCCACGGGCTCGGGATGCCTTGCTGTGATTGGCATGGGGGACTCTGGACTGTGGTATTGGTATGGCTCAGGGCACCATGGAGGACTGGCAGGGCCTTGCTGCCACCTGAATGGGTGTTGTGTGCTCAGAAGGCCCTGGCTGTAACCCTGCTGGGGTGTCAGGGGAGCCACAGGCTCAGGGTGTCTCTCTGCTGGTAGCCGGGAGTGCCTGCAGTGACCCTGTGGGGACCTTGGGGACCCCTCGGTAATGCTGAGGGGCTGGGGGGCCCCACTGTGACCCTGCTGCTCTCTTGACGCAGACTTTGATGGGCTGTTCATCAGCAATGGCCCTGGGGACCCACAGCTCTGCCAGGAGACCGTGTCCAGCCTACGCCAGCTGCTGGATGCAGCCCAGCCCAAGCCCATTTTTGGCATCTGCCTGGGCCACCAGCTGCTCGCCCTGGCCCTCGGTGCCTCGACCTACAAGATGAAGTGAGTGGGTGTGGTGTTACATTTTAGTTAAATGGTTCGCTCTGTCTCACCCCTCCAAAATGTATTCCAAGGTTTATTCCAAGCCTGTGATCCTCCCCTGCACTATCGTGGATCTGCAATCCCACTGGCCCCAGTCTTATTCTGCGCCCACTTTGAATCTCCCTGTTGGGCTGTGCGGGGGGACCAGAGTCTCTCTGAGCCTTTTCCTCTCTTGGCCCAGGGCTGGGACCCCCTATAATTAGCACCCTCATCTAATCAGCACCCCCAGAAGCCGTGTGGAGTCCTTGCCTGCCTGCTGCTACCAGTGAACACGCAGCTTAGGGGGCTCCCGAGGGTCCCCCAAACTGCACCAAGTGTGGGTCCAGAGTGAGCTCAGGGCTCCCGGCTGTGGGGCTGGCTGCAGCTGTGTGTGACCCTTTGTGATGGCGTTCACAGGGGTCCCAGGATGAGGGAACAGAATCTGACCCCATGTTTCAGAAGGCTTGATTTATTATTTTATGATATATATCATATTAAAACTATACTAAAAGAATGGAAGAAAGGATTTCATCAGAAGGCTGGCTAAGAATAGAAAAAGAAAGAATGATCACAAAGGCTTGTGACTGACCAGCGAGTCTGAGCCAGCTCCCTGATTGGCCATTAATTAGAAACAACCCCATGAGACCAATCCCAGATGCACCTGTTGCATTCCACAGCAGCAGATAACCATTGGTTACATTTGGTTCCTGAGGCCTCTCAGCTTCTCAGGAGGAAAAATCCCAAGGAGAGGATTTTTCAGAGACATCACAGCTCCGTGCCCTCCCAGGTACGGGAACCGCGGGCACAACCAGCCGTGCGTGCACGAGGACTCGCGGCGCTGCTTCATCACGGCGCAGAACCACGGCTTCGCCGTGCAGGCGGGCAGCCTCCCGCCCGGCTGGCTGCCGCTCTTCACCAACGCCAACGACGCCTCCAACGAGGGCCTGGTCCACCAGAGCAAGCCCTTCTTCAGGTGGGCCTGGGGCCGCGGCAGGGGGCTGGGGGGCCGTGGGGCGTGCCCCGCCTGACCCCCTCCACAGTGTCCAGTTCCACCCCGAGCACTGCGCCGGCCCCACGGACCTCGAGGGTCTCTTTGATGTCTTCGTGGAGTTGGCACGGGACCTGCGGGACGGGCAGGGCGGCGCCCGGACAGGTGGGTGTGAGTGTGAGGGACGGCGGGCCCTGGGCCGAGGGCTGCAGGACGGGGCTGGGCGTGTCCCCAGCGCTGTCCCCAGCGTGCCACATCCCCCCCAGTGCGGGAGCGCCTGCAGGAGTGGCTGAGCTACAGCAAGGCACCAACGGGGGACTCGCAGGCAGCCCGGCCCCGCAAGGTGCTGATCCTGGGCTCCGGGGGCCTTTCCATTGGGCAGGCAGGAGAGTTCGATTACTCAGGGTCACAGGTGAGTGCCAGTCCTGGGGCAGGGGGGTGGTAGTGGCCCCAGGGGCCCAGGGCCACCAGCAGTGACCCCTCTGCTCCCCATGAGGCCATCAAAGCGCTGAAGGAGGAGAACATCCAGACGGTGCTGATCAACCCCAACATCGCCACCGTGCAGACCTCCAAGGGCCTGGCAGACAAGGTGTACTTCCTGCCCATCACCCCCGAGTACGTCACCCAGGTAAGCAGCGGGATGCCGGCTGGGAGAGGGGATTTGGGAATGCAGGGATGGCAGAGCTGGGGGATCAGGGGGCTGGGCTGGGGGATGGACCGGAGCCTGGTGCAGTAGGGCTGGGTGGGGTTGGAAGGGACCTGGGGGGCAGCACAGGTGAGGAGGCGGCTGCAAAGCACAGGACCCACTGTGCCTCTGTGCCCCCTCCCCGTGGCCCCAGGTGATCCGGAACGAGCGGCCTGATGGGGTGCTGCTGACCTTCGGGGGGCAGACAGCCCTCAACTGTGGCGTGGAGCTGACCAAGGCGGGCGTCCTGGAGCGGTACCGCGTGCGGGTGCTGGGCACCCCCGTGGCCTCCGTCGAGATGACAGAGGATCGCAAGGTCTTCGTGGAGAAGATGGAGGAGATCGGCGAGCACGTGGCGCCCAGCGAGGCTGCTGCCTCCCTGGAGCAGGTCTGGGGTGCTCAGGGGAGCTGTGGGGCAGGGCAGGGTCCTGTCCCTCCTGTTCCTGACCCTCCTGTTCCTGCCCCTTCTCTTCCTGACCCCATTGCTCCCTGCAGGCACAGGCAGCAGCTGAGCGCTTGGGGTACCCGGTGCTGGTGCGCTCTGCCTACGCCCTGGGAGGGCTGGGCTCTGGCTTTGCCAACAACAGGGAGGAGCTGGTGGCCCTGGTGAGCCAGGCCTTCACCCACACCTCCCAGGTGCTGGTGGACAAGTCCCTGAAAGGCTGGAAGGAGATTGAGTACGAGGTGGTGCGGGATGCCTACAACAACTGCATCACGGTACGGGATGGAGGGAGGCCCTGGGCTGCTGCAGAGGGATGGATGTGGGGCAGGGGCTGGGGGCTCGTGCTGCACCTTGTGCCCAGGGAGGGCTCCCCAGTGCCTCTGGTGGGGCTGGCACAGCTGCTGTGTGCCTTTGGGAGCTGCACCCTGTGAACGGAGCCCTGCACCCTATGCTGGGACACTCCATGTATTCCAGTCCTGACTGGGCAGGGGAGGATGTGGTGGGAGCTGGGAGGAGCGCACCACGGACAGCACGTGGAGCAGTGACCCCTCTGCTGCCAGGTGTGCAACATGGAGAACCTGGACCCACTGGGGATCCACACAGGCGAGTCGATTGTGGTGGCACCCAGCCAGACCCTCAATGACGCCGAGTACTTCATGCTGAGGCGCACGGCTGTCAAGGTGGTGCAGCACCTGGGCATCGTGGGCGAGTGCAACATCCAGTTTGCCCTCAACCCTGAGTCAGAGCAGGTACTTGCAGCCCCCTGCGGGTTCTGGCTCCCTCTCCCAGTCCCCAGCCAGCCTTGCCCTGGGGCATCTGGCTCCTGCCCCAGGTGTCCCACGAGGCTGTGGCACGGCAGGCCCCCGTGCTGCAGCATCTCTGGGACACCGTGGGTCTGGCCGTGTCACCGTGTCCCCGGCTTGGCCTGTGCACGGCCCCCACTGACCCTGCCTGCCTGCTGCCCGCAGTACTACATCATCGAGGTGAACGCGCGGCTCTCCCGCAGCTCGGCCCTGGCCAGCAAGGCCACCGGCTACCCGCTGGCCTACGTGGCTGCCAAACTCGCCTTGGGCATCCCCCTGCCCCTCCTCAGGTGAGGTACCACCGCGCTGTGGGACAGGGCGCTGCCCTGGCGGGACGGCCCCAGCTGCTGACCCCGTCACCTCCTCAGGAACTCCGTCACCAACTCCACCACGGCCAGCTTTGAGCCCAGCCTGGACTACTGCGTGGTGAAGATCCCGCGCTGGGACCTCAGCAAGTTCGTGCGTGTCAGCACCAAGATTGGCAGCTCCATGAAGAGCGTGGGTGAGCGCAGGGGGACGCGCTGGTGGGGCACGTGGCGGGCACAGGATCTGCCTGCTCACCCCACCTTCTGCAGGGGAGGTCATGGCCATTGGGAGGAACTTTGAGGAGGCGTTCCAGAAGGCTCTGAGGATGGTGGACGAGAACTGCGTGGGCTTTGATCACACGGTGAAGCCGGTCTCAGACATGGTGAGCGCCGGTGCTGGCCGTGCAATTCTGGGGGGAGAGGTGCCCGCCTGCCTCCCTCGGCCGCCCTCACCCCTTGGCCTGGCAGGAGCTGGAGACGCCAACGGACAAACGGATCTTCGTGCTGGCGGCGGCGCTGCGGGCCGGCTACTCCATCGAGCGGCTCTACGAGCTGACCAAGATCGACCGCTGGTTCCTGCACAAGATGAAGAACATCACGGACCACGCGCTGCTGCTGGAGTCCTACCGCGGCCAGCAGGGCACCATGCCCCCCGCCGTGCTCCAGCGCGCCAAGCAGCTCGGCTTCTCCGACAAGCAGGTGGCCCTGGCTGTGCTCAGGTGAGACGGGGAGGGGACGGCCCTGTCCTGCTCCCTGCCTCGCTCCTGGCGCTCACCCGGCTCTGCGCAGCACCGAGCTGGCCGTGCGGAAGATGCGGTGCGACCTGAAGATCCTGCCGGTGGTGAAGCAGATCGACACCGTGGCTGCGGAGTGGCCAGCCCAAACCAACTACCTGTACCTGACCTACAACGGCTCTGAGCACGACCTGGCCTTCCGCGAGCCCCACGTCATGGTCATCGGCTCCGGCGTCTACCGCATCGGCAGCAGCGTGGAGTTTGACTGGTGTGCTGTTGGCTGCATCCAGGAGCTCCGCAAGGTCAGGCGGGCCCAGCTCCCTGTGGAGGGCGGGGTGGGTGTCCCTGCTCAGAGGATGAGGCTGGGTAGGGGCTGGGGGCTCTGGGCTCACCTTGTCCGTCCCCCCAACAGATGGGCTTCAAGACAATCATGGTGAACTACAACCCTGAGACAGTGAGCACAGATTATGACATGTGTGATCGCCTCTACTTCGACGAGATTTCCTTTGAGGTGAGGGGGCTGGGGCCTGCCAGCTGCGGGGCTGGGTGAGGGCTGCCACGGCTCTGTCCCAGCCCTGCTCCTGCCCCGCACCGTGCTGCAGGTGGTGATGGACATCTACGAGCTGGAGAACCCTGAGGGTGTGATCCTATCCATGGGCGGGCAGCTGCCCAATAACATCGCCATGGCCCTGCACCGGCAGCAGTGCCGCATCCTGGGCACCTCCCCGGAGGCCATCGACTCCGCCGAGAACCGCTTCAAGTTCTCCCGCCTGCTGGACTCCATCGGCATCAGCCAGCCCCTCTGGAAGGAGCTCTCCAACATGGAGGTGGGCCCGGCGCACAGCACAGGGTGCCCCGGGGTGGCTGTGTGTGTGTGTGCTGAGTTCCTTCTGTCCCGCAGTCAGCCAAGCACTTCTGCTGCAAGGTGGGGTACCCGTGTCTCGTGCGCCCCTCCTACGTGCTGAGCGGCGCTGCCATGAACGTGGCGTACTCCGACAGCGACCTGGAGAAGTTCCTGAGCAACGCTGTGGCCGTGTCCAAGGAGCAGCCTGTTGTCATTTCCAAGTTCATCCAGGAGGCCAAGGTCCGTCCAGGAGGCTGCTCCAGCCCTGGGGTGCCCCCTGAAAGCCGCAGCCCCAGCCCAGGGACAGGCTGTGACCACGCTCTGCCCACAGGAGATCGACGTGGACGCGGTGGCCTGTGACGGCGTGGTGGTGGCCATCGCCATCTCGGAGCACGTGGAGAATGCTGGGGTGCACTCAGGTGATGCCACACTGGTGACGCCCCCCCAGGACATCACCCCCAAGACGCTGGAGCGCATCAAGGCCATTGTCCACGCCATTGGGCAGGAGCTGCAGGTCACAGGGCCCTTCAACCTGCAGCTCATCGCCAAGGTACCTGGGACTGGGACTGCACAGCCAGGGGAGAGTAGCCCACATCCCCAGCCCTGCCTCATCCTGCCCCCTCTCTCCAGGATGACCAGCTGAAGGTGATAGAGTGCAATGTTCGTGTCTCCCGTTCCTTCCCCTTCGTCTCCAAGACCCTGGGCGTGGACTTGGTGGCTCTGGCTAGCCAGGTGATCATGGGTGAGGATGTGGAGCCCGTGGGGCTGATGACGGGCACAGGCATCGTTGGTGTCAAGGTGAGTTGGGGGCCATGGGGCCAGGCTGGGGTGCAGGGCCAGGCAGCCCCTGAGCATCCCCTTGCCCCCAGGTGCCCCAGTTCTCCTTCTCACGCCTGGCGGGCGCTGACGTGGTGCTGGGTGTGGAGATGACCAGCACGGGCGAGGTCGCCTGCTTTGGGGAGAACCGCTGCGAGGCCTACCTGAAGGCCATGCTCAGCACCGGCTTCAAGATCCCCAAGAAGAACATTCTGCTGACCATCGGCAGCTACAAGGTACGTGGGGTGAAGCTGCTGCGAGGCCGGGGTTCCCTCTCTGCCCTCTGACCGGCCCCGCTTGGTTCCAGAACAAGAGCGAGCTGCTGCCCACAGTGCGGACGCTGGAGAGCCTGGGCTACAACCTGTATGCCAGCCTTGGCACCGCCGACTTCTACACCGAGCACGGCATCAAGGTCAGGGCTGGGGGCCTCACCGCGGGGCCAGGGCACGGCCGGGGTGCTGCAGGGCCCTGACGGGGTCACTGCCTGCAGGTGAAGGCTGTGGACTGGCACTTTGAGGAGGCCGACAGCAGCGAGGCTGGTGCCCGGGAGAGCCAGCGCAGCATCCTGGACTACCTGGCCGAGAACCACTTTGAGATGGTCATCAACCTGTCCATGCGCAACTCGGGCGGCCGCCGCCTCTCCTCCTTCGTCACCAAGGGCTACCGCACCCGGCGCCTGGCTGTCGACTACTCCGTGCCCCTCATCATCGACATCAAGTGCACAAAGCTCTTCGTAGAGGTGGGCCGGGGCACCCGGGGACCCTGGGTGCGAGGAAAGGGAGCACAGTAGGGTTGCAGAAGCCCTGCTGTGGGGCAGGCTCTGTGTGTGGGTGCCACTGTGCAGGGCTTGGGTTTGGGGGGCACCTCAGACAGGCATCATCACCCCGGGCCCTGCTCCTGGGTCCTGCCTCACGGCGGCTCTTTCTGCAGGCACTGGGCCAGATTGGGGCAGCCCCCCCAATGAAGATGCACGTGGACTGCATGACGTCCCAGAAGCTCATCCGTCTGCCAGGTGGGTGTTCAGTGGCCCCAGGGCACAGCACAGAACAGGGACAGTGCTGAGAGCTGGGCTGGGCACATCTGCAGGTGCTGTGGAGATGTTTCCATGCTGCACTGGGGGGGATGGCCTTGTCCCTCATGTCCCCTGTGGCCAGCAGCTGCCAGTGCTGACACTGACACTCCCCAGGCCTGATCGATGTCCACGTCCACCTCCGTGAGCCGGGTGGCACCCACAAGGAGGACTTTGCATCAGGCACAGCAGCTGCCCTGGCCGGGGGTGTCACCATGGTGTGTGCCATGCCCAACACCAGCCCTGCCGTCACCGATGCCGCCTCTTTCGCCTTGGCACAGAAGGTGAGGAGCCGCCGCCGGCCTGGTGCTCCCATCCTCTCCTGTGCCAGCCATGGTGGGCTCACATCCATGGTGGGCTCGTTGCTGGTGCAGGACTGGTCCCACCGCAGCACCCACTCCCTCTTGTCGTGCAGCTGGCGGAGGCTGGGGCCCGCTGCGATTTTGCTCTCTTCCTGGGGGCTTCCCCGGACAATGCTGGCACCCTGGGCCCCCTGGCCGGGGCGGCCGCCGGGCTCAAGATGTACCTGAACGACACCTTCTCCAGCCTGCGGATGGACGACGTGTCACTGTGGATGGAGGTGAGCTGGAGGGCAGGGGCTGGCACGGGCAGGCGGCTCCTGGCTCCGGTGCCCACCGGCCCTGTCCCCCCAGCACCTGGAGCAGTGGCCGCGGCACCTGCCCATCGTGGCGCACGCCGAGCGGCAGACGGTGGCCGCCGTGCTGATGGTGGCCCAGCTGTACCAGCGCCCCGTCCACATCTGCCACGTGGCCCGCAGGGAGGAGGTGAGCAGGGCGAGCTCTGGGCTCCAGGGATGGAGCACGGGGCCCTCTGGGTTCCCCACTTACCGGAATATGACTAATATTGCTGGACGGGTGTGCCTTGGCTTGTCTGGCCCTGCGTCTGCACCAAATAGTGCCAGCTGTGGTGTTTCACCCCTGAGACACTTTGGGCTGGCTGGGTGTGTGGTGTTGGGCACATGGAGACAAGTCCAGGCCTGCAGGAGCTCTGGTGCTGCTGGGATGGAGCTTCCCCCCATTACAGGGGCTGCTCCTCGGGTTTCCCTCTGCTGGAGAAGCTTTGAGGCGATGGTGAAGGAAAGGAGTCGGTTCTGATGGAGGGTTTGGATCCAGAGCTTTATTCTGGCCCACAGGCCTCTGAATGCAGCACCAGCTCCAACAGAACTCCCTGAGCCCGTGGCTGCTGCTCCTTTGAACCCCGGGGAGAGGGGCAGGGAAGGGGCAGGGAGCCACCAAGCAGGGACAGGAGGGGAGGGACAAAGGGACAAAGGACACCTGGATGGCCCAGTGTCCCCCAGGGGTAGAGGGCATCCTTTGGATCTGCAAATCACTCAATGCCCTTCCGGAATTCCAGGACTGACAGACAGTGCTGGCAGGGGTCAGGGAGAGGAAAGGAGAGGCGACTGACACACCTGGGAGGGAATCTTCAGGGGAAAAACCCGGGTTCTGGGGTAAACCTTGAAATCACACAACACCCACTAACCACGGCTGCCCCAGATCCTGCTCATCAAGGCGGCCAAGCAGAGAGGGATCCCGGTGACGTGCGAGGTGGCCCCGCACCACCTGTTCCTGAGCCAGGACGACCTGGGCCGCCTGGGGAAGGGCCGTGCAGCCGTGCGGCCGCAGCTGGGCACGCGCCAGGACGTGGAGGCGCTCTGGGACAACATGGACATCATCGACTGCTTTGCCACTGACCACGGTCAGTCCCCGGGGGTGGTGGCCGTGGGGAAGGCGGTGGGGACAGCCCTGGTGACGGCCCCATCCTGCAGCTCCCCACACGCTGGAGGAGAAGCAGGGGCAGGAGCCGCCCCCCGGGTACCCTGGCCTGGAGACCATGCTGCCGCTGCTGCTGACGGCCGTCTCTGAGGGCAGGCTCAGCGTGGAGGACATCGTGCAGCGCCTCTATGAGAACCCTCGCAAGATCTTCGGGCTGCCCGCGCAGGAGGACACCTATGTGGAGGTGTGTCCTTGGCCTCCCGCCCCAGGTGCAGCCCCCACCCTTCTGCCTCTGACCCGCTGTCCTGGCAGGTGGACCTGGAGCAGGAGTGGATCATTCCCAGCAGCACAGCGTTCTCCAAGGCCCGTTGGACCCCCTTTGAGGGCATGCAGGTCAAGGGCACGGTGCGCAGGGTGGTCCTGCGTGGGGAGGTTGCCTACATCGATGGGCAGGTAAGGTCCTGGCTCCTTTTCTTGCTGTGTTGAGGGTGTCCCCCATCACAGAGGGGGTCTCCTAGTGCTGAGCCCGTTTCCCTAATCCCATCCCTGCCGTGGCTGCAGGTGCTGGTGCCCCCTGGCTATGGACAGGATGTGAGGAAGTGGACCTCAGGAGCTGCGCTGCTGCCACACGTTGCCCCCACCAAGGAGACAGTGAAGGTACTGGGGTGTACAGGGCTGAGGGGGTCCCCGTGTGCCCCAGCTCCAGCCTGGTCTCTCGTTGCAGCCCCCGGAGCAGTCCCGGCCCGTGGCTGGCGACGCGCTGCGCGGACGGGCGCCCAGCCCGCGCCGGCCCGGCCCCGCGGGGGACGCACGCTTCCACCTCCCGCCCCGCGTCCACCGAGCCTCGGACCCCGAGCTGCCAGGTAGGGGGGTGGGCGGGCAGCGGGCACGCTCCCGGGGCCGGGGCTGGGACCGTGGCTGGGCGGCCCCGCTGACGCCGGCCCTTGTGTCCCGTTCAGCGTTCCGGAGGCTGGGAGCCGCGCACCGCCCGGGCGCCCGAGGCACCGGTAATGTCGGGGGGGCTCTGCTGGCACCACGTGCAGCCCATGAGTGCATCCCCTCCCCCAGGTGCCCTGCAGGCCCCGGGCTGCCTGCGTGCCCTCCGTGGGCCCCTTGTGGCACCCAGCACTGGGGCTGGGTGCTGTAGGACAGGGCACGGCCGTGCCGCCCGCTCCCTCCTGCCCCAGCCTGCGTGGCACCTTGGGGACCCTCAGTGCCAGTGTGACCTGGGGGGTGGCCAGCTGGGAACTGCGGGGTGAGCAGGGAGAGGGTCACAGCACAACGTGCAGCTTGGACTGCCTGTCTCTGGTTCACCATCACCCTGGCATCACACCCATCTTGGTGTTGTCAAGTGCCAGCAGGGCTGTGCCACACTGGCAGCACCCTGGGACGAGAGCAGGGCCTGGGGTGCCACCTGTCCCCGCATCCCTAACGCCCCTGCTCCCCTCTCCCACCCAGCTGAGGACACTCGTGAGAAGGGCAGCAGGAAGGCAGCGGAACCGGGTGAGTGCAGCAGGGGCCCACAGTGGGGATCCAGGGTCTGTGGCTGGGCTCCTTAGGGCACCCCCGTGGGCTGACCGGCTGCTCTCGGTGCCACAGATTCAGCAGTGATCCAGGACAGCCACTTCCACCCGCTGGGCCCTGTCCCGCGCCAGACGTCCCCTCAGCGCGCCCCCCACTTCCAGACCTCCCCGCTGCTGCACCCCCTGGTCGGGCAGCACGTCCTCTCTGTGCGGCAGTTCTGCAAGGAGCAGGTGCCCAGCCGGGCGGGCAGGGGGCTCTGGGGGCTCTGGTGCTTCCTGTGCCCCTGCCGAGCCCCGGTGCCTCCTGTCCCCGCAGCTGTCCCACCTGTTCAACGTGGCACACACCCTGCGCATGCTGGTGCAGAAGGAGCGCAGCCTGGACATCCTCAAGGTGAGCCGTGCCCCCAGCACTCACCTGTGCCCCGGGCACCCCGAGGGAGCCCCGTGCCAGGGGGGTGCCGGGGCTCCCCGAGCTGACAGCCCGGCCCTGCAGGGGAAGGTGATGGCCAGCATGTTCTACGAGGTGAGCACGCGGACCAGCAGCTCCTTCGCAGCAGCCATGAGCCGGCTGGGCGGCTCCGTGCTGTCCTTCTGCGAGGCCACGTCCTCGGTGCAGAAGGGCGAGTCCTTGGCTGACTCCGTGCAGACCATGTGCTGCTACGCCGACGTGCTGGTGCTGCGGCACCCCCAGCCCGGCGCCGTCGAGGTGAGAGGGGTCAGGGCAGCTGAGAGGGGTCAGGGCAGCTGAGAGGGGTCAGGGCAGCTGAGAGGGGTCAGGGCAGCTGAGATGAGTCAGGGCAGCTGAGAGGGGTCAGGGCAGCTGAGATGGGTCAGGGCAGCTGAGATGGGTCAGGGCAGCTGAGAGGGGTCAGGGCAGCTGCCTCCTCTGCTGGAGGCACCGGGGACACTGCCCCAAGGGCAGGGATGGTGATGTGCTCCATGGCAGGGACGTGTTCCCAGCTGGGCCGGGGTGGGCTCCCGCTGCCCTGGGGCCATGGGAATTGTGTCTGTGCCTGTGCTCACCTGCCCTGCCCTGCTGCTGCTCCAGCTGGCCGCCAGGCACTGCCGCAAGCCGGTGATCAACGCCGGGGACGGGGTGGGCGAGCACCCCACGCAGGCACTGCTGGACATCTTCACCATCCGCGAGGAGCTGGGCACGGTCAACGGCATGACGGTGAGCTGGGGGGCCAGAGCCACGGCCGGGGGCTCAGGGGGCCCCGGGCAGGCTGGGCTGACCGCTGTCCCCAGATCACCATGGTGGGTGACCTGAAGCACGGGCGCACGGTGCACTCCCTGGCCCGCCTGCTCACCCTGTACCGCGTCCACCTGCGCTACGTCACCCCGCCCGAGCTCCGCATGCCCGCCGACATCACCAGCTTCGTGGCCTCCAGGGGCATCCAGCAGGTGAGGGGCAGGCTGGGGGGTGGCCCCCGCACTGTCTGGCCCAGCTGCGTCCCCCTCAACCTCACGGTGCTGTGCAGGAGGAGTTCGGGAGCATCGAGGAGGCGCTGCCGGACACAGACGTGCTGTACGTGACCCGCATCCAGAAGGAGCGCTTCCAGCGGGCCGAGGACTACGAGGCCGTGAGTGAGGGGAGCCTGGCTCCTGCTGCCCTCGGGGGGCCTGGGCACCCCCCTGTCCCGCTCAGGGCTCTGTGTGTTCCCTCAGTGCTTCGGGAAGTTCATCCTCACACCCCACATCATGACCCGGGCCAAGGAGAGGATGGTGGTGATGCACCCCCTGCCCCGTGTCAACGAGATCAGGTGAGGAGGGGGCAACAAGGCTAGGGGGGGTGCTGGGGGACAGGGGAGTTTGGAGAGGGTGTCTGGGAGAACGGGTAAGAAATATACAGGGCAGAATGGGTGTCCTTGGGGCATGGGGGCTCTGGGAGGGTGCTGGGCTCACTGGGGCAGTGGTGTCCCTGGGGCGGCGGTGTCACTGGGGCACTGGTATCGCTGGGACACTGGCAGGGCCGTGGGAACTGCGGTGTGCTGGGGGTGTCTGGGAAGGCACCGGGAATCGGGAGGGGAGGACTGCGGTGTGCTGGGCAGGGCTGCGGAGAGCTCGGAGCCGCGGGGGCTGCACTTGCTGGGCTTGGGCGACAGGCTCCGCTGTGCCGTGGGTGCCAGGCCCGAGGGGTGTCAGCGGTTCCAGGGCGGATCCTGAGGGTCCCGGGGGTGGCTCCGGGACGAGTGGGGGCTCGGGTACGCCGAGCCTGTCGGGGCGGCGCGCGCTGATGACGCATTTCCGCAGCGTGGAGGTGGACTCGGACCCGCGCGCCGCGTACTTCCGGCAGGCGGAGAACGGCATGTACATGCGGATGGCGCTGCTGGCCACCGTGCTGGGCCGCTACTGACCAATAAACGCTCTGGGTCGCGACACGGCATCGCGCCGCGACACGCGTCACCGCGCCGCGACACGCGGGGCCATGGCGGCGCTCTGGAGGGGCTGCGGGCGGCTGCTGGCGCGGCGGCCCGGGGCGGCGCAGGCGCTCACAGCCGGTAAGGGACGGGCCCGGCCCCCGAGGCCCTCAGACCCCCGGCCCCTCACACGGCTCCCCCAGAACAGAGTCCCTGCCCCGCTCCCGGCGCACAGACTGCCCCGCACATGCCTCTCCTGGCCGCCCCTCCTTGCCACAGCCATGGCCTGCCCCGGCACGCACCCCTTGCCCCGCTGTGTGGGCACTGTCACCGTGCAGGAGGCACGGCAGGGGCCCCTCAGTGCCTCTGGGGTCTGTCCTGGGGGGAGGAGGTGCTGCCATGGCCCGGGCTCGGCAGGGACCCCCCGTGTGTCACCCCAGGGAGGGGCCCTGGCCCGCTCCCAGCTCTGGAGATCTCTGCCAGGGCTCTGTGCTGGAGCTCCAGACTCAGGACATCTCTGCCAGGGCTCTGTGCTGGAGCCAGAGCGCCCGTGGGGCCTGTCAGGAGGCGCTGCCCTCACCCCCAGACCCGGGGGGACACTGTCCCAGGCCCCCCTCACCTGGAGGGATGGATGCTGGGCTGCAGCCCTGGGCAGTCACAAGGGCTCAGCTCTTTGTGCTTGCCAGCACTCAGCAGTGAAGGCACAGAGCTCCTGCCTGAGGGGAGAGCCCTGCACAGGGCACTGAATTTCCCTAACGCTGCTGCTGCTTGCAGAGCCGTGAGGTGCCAAGAATCTGCCCCTGGGTGTTGGGAGAGCGTGTCCTGCTTGTTCCGTGTGTCCCTGGGGCTGGGCAGGGGCTGTGCTGTGGGTGGGTGGGAGCTGGGGGTCCCTGTGTGCTCCTTGAACCCCCCCCCTGCTTGCAGCCCCCTGTCACCCCCTGCCCTGCTGCTCCCACCCGCCCAGGGTGCTGGGAGAGCACAGCCCGGGCTCTGGGGGTGCCCTGCTGGGCTGGGGGTACCCTGCTGAGCCGGGGGCTCTGGGGGTGCCCTGCTGGGCTGGGGGTGCCCTGCTGAACTGGGGGTGCCCTGCTGGGCTGGGGGCTCTGGGGGTGCCCTCCTGAACTGGGGGTGCCCTGCTGAGCCGAGGGCTCTGGGGGTGCCCTGCTGGGCTGGGGGTGCCCTGCTGAGCCGGGGGCTCTGGGGGTGCCCTCCTGAACTGGGGGTGCCCTGCTGGGCTGGGGGTGCCCTGCTGGGCTGGGGGTACCCTGCTGAGCCGGGGGCTCTGGGGGTGCCCTGCTGGGCTGGGGGCTCTGGGGGTGCCCTGCTGAGCCGGGGGCTCTGGGGGTGCCCTGCTGGGCTGGGGGCTCTGGGGGTGCCCTGCTGGGCTGGGGGCTCTGGGGGTGCCCTGCTGAACTGGGGGTGCCCTGCTGGGCTGGGGGTGCCCTGCTGGGCTGGGGGCTCTGGGGGTGCCCTGCTGAGCCGGGGGCTCTGGGGGTGCCCTGCTGAGCTGGGGGCTCTGGGGGTGCCCTGCTGAACTGGGGGTGCCCTGCTGGGCTGGGGGCTCTGGGGGTGCCCTGCTGAGCCGGGGGCTCTGGGGGTGCCCTGCTGGGCTGGGAGCTCCCCTCCCTGTGCAGCCGCTGGCCCTCAGCCCCGCTGGCCGCGGGGGGTGGCACGGTGCCCCCTGCCTGGGGCGCTGCCAGGCTGCTTAGCTGTTCCTGCTGTTATTTTTATCGGCTGTCACGGAGTCGATTGCTGGCAGCACGTCCCCCTGTGCTTGGCGAGAGGCCAGGGCAGCGCTGGGAGGGGCTGGCTTCGGGCTGGCTGCGGCCTCGGCCGTGCTCTGCCTGTTGCTGCTTCAGGTGGGAGCTGTGGCTGCTGTGGCACAGCCCTGCCCCGGGGCCCTGCCAGCCTGCAGGGCTGGGCATGGCTCTGTGGGTGCTGGGCTGCTGCTGGACATGGCTCCAGCAGCCTCGGGCTGGGCTCTCCAGCTGCAGCCACGGGGGCACAAACGCTCCTGCTCTCTCGGGAGCCCCCCCGAGTGACCCCACTGTGCCCCAGCCCAGCCCCTCCTGCTGCCTGTGCAGTGTCCGTGCAGCTTGCCAGGCCCCGTGCCCTGTGCCAGCTCCATCCAGCCTCCAGCCTTGTCCTGCTGCTCCCAGGGACCCCCGTGCTGCCAGCTGGGGCCGGGCCAGGGCGCTGCTGGCAGCTGGCTGTGCCCGCTGTGCCCGGGCACCCTTGCTGGCCACGCTGCAGTCCCAGGGCTGGGGGTCAGCAGGGCTGTGCCTCCTGCCTGCCGGGCCCTGGGCCAGGCTGCCAGCAGGGCCTGCACACAGTGGGCAGCAGCACGTGCCTGCAGCCCTGACCTGCTGTCCCTCTGCCTGGGGAGAGCGGTGCCCTGCCCCTGCCAAGACACTGCCATGGCTGTGGAGTGCCATGGTGGTGCCCTACTTAGGTTTGGGCCCCGTTCAGAGTCCTCTGGCCACAAGAACATCAACCTGGGCCTCAGCTGGGCAGCCTGGGCACCAGGCTAGGCAGGGATGAAGGCTCCAGCCCCACAGGAGCTGTGTTTGGGCTGTGCTGGTGGCACCCTGGGCAGGCACTGCTGCCAATTCATTGCTGGGGGCTGGATCTGGCTGCGTCCCCAGGCCAAGGAAGGGATGCACAGACACGTCTGTCCCTCCCCACAGCCTCATCACCTGTGGCTGCTGTACCCAGAGCCTTCGGTGCTGGATGAGTAACAGCAGTGCCTGCTGTGCTCTGCATGAGTGCTGTGCCCCTGCTCCCAGCTCTGGGAGTGCAGCTCTGGGGAATGCAGCTCTGGGAATGCAGCTCTGGGAATGTGGGAATGCAGCTCTGGGCAGTGCAGCTCTGGGAATGCAGCTCTGGGAATGCAGCTCTGGGAGTGCAGCTCTGGGAATGTGGGAATGCAGCTCTGGGCAGTGCAGCTCTGGGAATGCAGCTCTGGCAGTGCAGCTCTGGGAATGCAGCTCTGGGAATGTGGGAATGCAGCTCTGGGCAGTGCAGCTCTGGGAATGCAGCTCTGGGCAGTGCAGCTCTGGGCAGTGCAGCTCTGGGAATGCAGCTCTGGGAATGCAGCTCCAGGCAGTGCAGCTGTGGGAATGCAGCTCTGGCAGTGCAGCTCTGGGGAATGCAGCTCTGGGAGTGCAGCTCTGGGCAGTGCAGCTCTGGGCAGTGCAGCTCCAGGCAGTGCAGCTCTGGCAGTGCAGCTCTGGGAATGCAGCTCTGGGAATGCAGCTCCAGGCAGTGCAGCTGTGGGAGTGCAGCTCTGGGCAGTGCAGCAGCGGGTGGTGCTCTGTGGGGCTGCAGAGCCCGGGCTGGCGCTGCCCGTGGGCTTCAGGGCCCGCCTGGCATGGTGAGGGGACAGGCAGCTGTCCCCTTGGCCGTGGGGAACCGCTGCCCAGGTCCCCGAGGCACGGCTGGTACCGAGCTGCTCGTGGCCGGTGCCACAACCCTGGGGCTGCTGGGGCCCGTCAGGCTGAGGCTTTGCTGGGCCCGGGGCTCCCGGGGACGGAGCAGAGCAGCAGCGGGGCTGGAGACCTGCCAGGGAACCGTCCCGGGGCAGCGGCGAGAGGGAGCAGGAGCCGCCGGGGCCGGGGCAGCAGCTGGAGGGGCAGCACCGGGCCAGCCGAGTTGCGTCGAAGGGGTCAGGGGTGTGGGATGGAGCAGGAGCTGCCAGAGACCCAGCCGGGCAGCGCCCCACCGGGAACTGCTCTAGGAACGGGGCCGGGAGCTGTGCCAGCAGCCAGCGCTGCCGAGGGGCTGGGGCAGCCTGGGCAGCGGGGAGCACGCTCTGCCCAGCCCGGCTGCTGGGCGGGGGGCACGGGCAGAGAGGGCATCGCAGTGGGCAGAGCCGGCCCGGGCAGAGAGCTGGTCTGCAGGGAGGGCATCACAGTGGGCAGAGACAGCCCGGGCAGAGAGCTGGTCTGCAGGGAGGGCATGGATCACAGTGGGCAGAGCTGGCCCGGGCAGAGAGCTGGTCTGCAGGGAGGGATCACAGTGGGCAGAGACAGCCCGGGCAGAGAGCTGGTCTGCAGGGAGGGCATGGATCACAGTGGGCAGAGCCGGCCCGGGCAGAGAGCTGGTCTGCAGGGAGGGATCACAGTGGGCAGAGCCGGCCCGGTGCCCAGGGAGAGGTTTGGGCTGCTGTGGGAAAGGCTGTGGTGGAGATCATGGGCAGCAGCCGGGCAGGCTCTGCTCTGAGAGCACCCTGGAGCCTGGCTGATGGGTCAGCCCCCTGTGCAGCTGCAGCTGGACACGGTTTTGAGCAGAGATGCTGCAGTGAGAGCCCCGAGGCTCTTGGCAGAGTGGGACTCCTGTGCCAGGGGGTTTGGTGCAGGCTGTGGGAGCTGCAGCTGGGACAGAGCCACCAGGGCTGAACGTGGGCAGGGGCCCGGCTGTGGGCAGGTCACAGGGGGTCTGGCCTGCCTAAACGGGCCGTGCTGGTTGCAGGGGCCCTGATGGGAGCTGGGGATGTGATTGCACAGCAGCTGGTGGAGCAGCGGGGGCTGCACGGGCACCACTGCCCCCGCACCCTGAAAATGATGGGCATTGGCTTCTGCTTTGTGGTGAGTGGGGACGGATGGCGTGGGATCATGGCACGGGGTCATGGCATGGGAGGGCTCCTTCAGCGGGGTGGGAGCCTGCTGAAGGTGCCTGTGGTGCTGGACTGGGAGTTGGCTCGTCCTGGTGCCACCTCCAGCAGCCATGGGCAGGGCCAGTTCCATGGAGCAGGAGCAGCATAGGACCAGCTTGTCTTTGTGGTCCAGAGCTGGAGCAGGGCCATGTAACCAGCCCTGGAGCCCCCAGCCCTGACCCCTGAGGACAGATGCTGCTCCTCACCCCCTGGCTCCTGCAGGGCCCTGTTGTGGGCAGCTGGTACAGGATCCTGGACTGGCTCATCCCAGGGAATACAAAAGTTGTGGCTGTGAAGAAGGTGATCCTGGACCAGGTGAGGGTGCTGTGTGGGACTGGGCACTGGGGACAGGACAGACCTGTGCCAGCTTTCCAGCCTGCCCTGAGAGCCCAGTGCCTGCCAGGGCCCAGCCTCAGTGCCGTGGAGGGCTGGCTGGGCATTTTCTCAGGGGCTGCCCGTGGCTCCAAGCACCACGAGCTCCTCTCAGGGCAGGGGCTCCTCTCTGGCAGGGGGGTTTCGCTCCGTGCTTCCTCGGCTGCTTCCTGGCTGTCACAGGGGCCACCAACGGCCTGTCCCTGCAGGAGAACTGGGCCAAGATCCAGCAGGTGAGTGCTGCTGCTGCTGCTGCTGCCCTGGGCACTGTGGGGCCCTGCCAGCTCCTCCCGTTTGTGTCCGTGCCCAGGCACTGCGACCCGGTGCTGGGTGCCCAGGGCTGCCAGTCCAAGTGCCGGTGCCAGGGCCGGTTCCCCTGGCACGGGTGTCCTGTGGGCGAGTGCTGGGTCCCACCTGGGCCAGACACGGGTGCCACGGCCGTGCTGTCCAGCCCTGCTCCTGGCTGGGGCTGCAGAGCAATTACCGAGATGACTCCCATTAACAGTAATTGCTGGAAACCAGTGTGAGCACTGAGTCAGCGTGTGCAGGGTGAGTCACTGGGGAGTGGGTGCCCACCTGCCACAGGCTGAGGCACGCTGGGGTGGTCGTGTGGCTGCCAGGAGCGGCAGCACCGGCCCCTCTCACTGCTGCTGCCTGGCTGGAGCTGTGCCTGCGTGCCACCAGCCGGGGTTCATTGCTCTGCAAGGGAACACCCAGTCCAGCCCACTACACCTGCACTGCCAGCCCGTGCCCCTCGTCCTGCCCCAGAGTGCAGGCAGGAGATCCCAGGGCAGGATCACCTCAGCTCTGCTGTCCTCAGGCTCTGTGCCAGCCCAGCCGGGGCATGGGGTGCTCTGAGCACCCTGACTGGGGCAGGATCACCTCAGCTCTGCTGTCCTCAGGCTCTGTGCCAGCCCAGCCGGGGCATGGGGTGCTCTGAGCACCCTGACACCCTGACTGGGGCAGGATCACCTCAGCTCTGCTGTCCTCAGGCTCTGTGCAGGCCCAGCCGGGGCATGGGGTGCTCTGAGCACCCTAAGGGCACACGTGGACCGATTGTGGGCACGGGCAGCACTCTGAGCACTCCGTCCATCCTTGCCCTGCTCCTCCTGACCAGCTCGTGCCGTGGATCTTGCCTTGCCCGGGGGATCCCGCTGTGCTCGGTGCTTGGTGCAGGCTGATCCCTGGCCTGGGAGGGGGCGCTGGGCTGGGCTGGAGCAGCGCTGGCAGCACCCTCAGCCCTGGCTGGGGGCGCATCCGCCTCTCCCCACGCACAGGAAGCGTCAGCAGAGCATCCATCACCCGTGCCGGGCTGCGGGCCAGCGCCGCCGGGAGCCTGCCCGCCCGGCTGAGTCACGGCAGGGCTGCCCGGGACTGTCCCGGGACTGGGCTGGGACAGGGCTGGGACACGGCCTGCTGCCCCGGGACAGGGCTGGGACTGTCCTGCTGCCCCGGGACAGGGCTGGGACACGGCCTGCTGCCCCGGGACAGGGCTGGGACAGGGCTGGGACACGGCCTGCTATCCCGGGACAGGGCTGGGACAGGGCTGGGACACGGCCTGCTATCCCGGGACAGGGCTGGGACAGGGCTGGGACAGGGCTGGGACTGTCCTGCTATCCCGGGACAGGGCTGGGACACGGCCTGCTATCCCGGGACAGGGCTGGGACACGGCCCGCTATCCCGGGACAGGGCTGGGACAGGGCTGGGACTGTCCTGCTGCCCCGGGGCAGGGCTGGGACACGGCCCGCTATCCCGGGACAGGGCTGGGACAGCGATGGGACTGATCCTGCTGCCCCGGGGCAGGGCTGGGACTGTCCTGCTATCCCGGGACAGGGCTGGGACAGGGCTGGGACACGGCCTGCTGCCCCGGGGCAGGGCTGGGACTGTCCTGCTGCCCCGGGACAGGGCTGGGACAGGGCTGGGACTGATCCTGCTGCCCCGGGGCAGGGCTGGGACTGTCCTGCTATCCCGGGACAGGGCTGGGACTGATCCTGCTATCCCAGGACAGGGCTGGGACTGATCCTGCTGCCCCGGGATAGGGCTGGGACAGGGCTGGGACTGATCCTGCTGCCCCGGGACTGTCCTGGGACAGGGCTGGGACTGTCCTGCTATCCCGGGACAGGGCTGGGACTGTCCTGCTATCCCGGGACAGGGCTGGGACACGTCCTGCTATCCTGGGACAGGGCTGGGACACGTCCTGCTATCCCGGGACAGGGCTGGGGCACGGCCGTGGCTCTGGCACCAGGACACCGCAGCACCTGGGGCTCCCAGAGCAGTGCCCAGCTCAGTGCCCTTCTCCATCTCTGCTGCCCAGGAGGGGCCTGGGGGGCACTGAGCTGGGAGGGGGCTCACACCCACCCTGGGGGCCCAGCCTCGTGCCCTGGCTGTGGCACAAGGGGCTCTCGGTGGGGGTGGTTCTGGTCACCCTGTCCCTGCCATGCCCGTGGCTGTGGGAAGGCATGGCCGGGGCTGCAGGGGCTCCGTGCCCAGCAGTGGAGCTGGGCACCAGTGCCAAGGATGAGCGCTCTGCGTGCTCACACCTCCTTTTTCTTCCAGGACTACATGGATGCCCTGGTGACCAATTACTGTGTGAGTGCTGGCACGTCCCTGTCCCTGTCCCTGTCCCTGTCCCATCTCCTCCATGGGCCTGCCCTGGGCTCTGTGGGACACCCTGAGTGCCAGGCAGGGGTGGCTGTGGGCAGGGGACCCTGGCAGGGCTCCTCACCTCTCCTCCCCTTCTCTGCCCAGATCTGGCCCCCCGTGCAAATCGCGAACTTCTACTTTGTGCCTCTGCAGCACAGGTAGGGCCGAGGCCCTGGCACCCAGTCCCTGCCCCTGAGCTGGCAGCTGCAGACCCTGTCCCCTCTGTCCCCTGTGTCCCCAGGCTGGCTGTCGTCCAGTGCGTTGCCATCGTCTGGAACTGCTACCTGTCCTGGAAGGCGAATCGGATGTGAGGCAGGAGCTGAGTCCTGTGGCAGTGCCCAGCTGAGCCCTGCCTGATCCCGCTGGAGCCCTGAGCCCTGGCAGTGCCCAGCCCGTGCCCTGGCAGTGCCCAGCCCGTGCCCTGGCAGTGCCCAGCGTGGCGTGGGCAGGCTGGGGCAGGCAGGGTCCTGCAGCAGCCACCCCGCTCCTGTCTCGGGGCAGCTCCATCCCCTACGGGCACAGCTGGTGCCAGGGCAGGCCTGGCTCTGTGCCCACCGTGCTGTGCAGCAGCTCTGCCCTCGTGCTCCTCTCCAGCTGTGCTCAGCCCCTCCCAGCCCTGCACACGGGGTGCTCCTGCCCCGGGTGTCGCTCTGACCTTCCCCAAGGCTCGTCCCGAGGGAAAAGAGGAGTGCAAGTGGAGCAGGGCTGGGGCTGGCCGTGCCCGGGGCACAGAGCTGGGCTCGCTGCAGCTGGGCATGCTGCCCCTGAGCAGCAGGGTTTGCTGTGGCTCTGCTGTGGGCAGCCAAAGCATCAATAAACAGAATCTTCCCTTGTGACTCCCATGGCCCTGTGGCCCGGCGTGCCCCCAGGCCCTGCAGAGCAGCTGTTGTGTTCTGGATCCACAGCTCCACTCTGCCTCATCACAGGGCTCTGAGCATGGGCTGGGGGCTGCAGAGGGGAGGGGACTCTGGCAGAGGGTGGATGGGGCTTTAGGGGCCATCAGGTCCTACTGGAGCTGTTCCGTGGCTGTGATGGTGCCTCCACAGCCGCAGAGCAGGGAAATGAGGTCCATGGAGCCGAGGGATGGAGCCAGGGTCAGAGCTTGCTTGATGCGGGGCTGTGCATCCAGGGAGGGTTCAGGAGGGGCTGGGGATGGGGCTGGAGCTGGGGCTGGGCCAGGGCCACAATCCCCCTGAGCCATGTCTGAGATACCCAGCCTGTCATGGGGGAGAGAGCCCCAGGGAGCTGCCACTGCCTGCTGCCCCTGGGGCTGTGTGTCCATGCCCTGGGCTGTGTGTCCATGCTGTGGGCTGTGTGTCCATGCCCTGGGCTGTGTGTCCATGCTCTGAGCTGTGTGTCCATGCTGTGGGATGTGTGTCCATGCTCTGGGCTGTGTGTCCATGCTGTGGGATGTGTGTCCACGCTGTGGGGCTGTGTGTCCATGCTGTGGGATGTGTGTCCATGCTCTGGGCTGTGTGTCCATGCCCTGCGCTGTGTGTCCATGCTGTGGGCTGTGTGTCCATGCCCTGGGCTGTGTGTCCATGCTGTGGGATGTGTGTCCATGCCCTGGGCTGTGTGTCCATGCTCTGGGATGTGTGTCCATGCCCTGGGCTGTGTGTCCATGCTCTGGGCTGTGTGTCCATGCTGTGGGATGTGTGTCCACGCTGTGGGGCTGTGTGTCCATGCTGTGGGATGTGTGTCCATGCTCTGGGCTGTGTGTCCATGCTGTGGGATGTGTGTCCATGCTCTGGGATGTGTGTCCGTGCTCTGGGCTGTGTGTCCATGTTTGGGGCTGTGTGTCCATGCTCTGAGCTGTGTGTCCATGTTTGGGGCTGTGTGTCCATGCTCTGGGCTGTGTGTCCATGCCCTGGGCTGTGTGTCCATGCTCTGAGCTGTGTGTCCATGTTTGGGGCTGTGTGTCCATGCTCTGAGCTGTGTGTCCATGCTGTGGGCTGTGTGTCCATGCCCTGGGCTGTGTGTCCATGTTTGGGGCTGTGTGTCCATGCTGTGGGCTGTGTGTCCATGCCCTGGGCTGTGTGTCCATGCCCTGGGCTGTGTGTCCATGATGTGGGCTGTGTGTCCATGCTGTGGGCTGTGTGTCCATGCCCTGGGCTGTGTGTCCATGCTGTGGGCTGTGTGTCCATGCCCTGGGCTGTGTGTCCATGCTCTGGGATGTGTGTCCATGCTCTGGGCTGTGTGTCCATGCCCTGGGCTGTGTGTCCATGCCCTGGGCTGTGTGTCCATTCTCTGGGCTGTGTGTCCATGCCCTGGGCTGTGTGTCCATGCCCTGGGCTGTGTGTCCATTCTCTGGGCTGTGTGTCCATGCCCTGGGCTGTGTGTCCATGCTGTGGGATGTGTGTCCATGCCCTGGGCTGTGTGTCCATGCTCTGAGCTGTGTGTCCATGCCCTGGGCTGTGTGTCCATGCCCTGGGCTGTGTGTCCATGCCCTGGGCTGTGTGTCCATGCTCTGGGCTGTGTGTCCATGCTGTGGGATGTGTGTCCATGTTTGGGGCTGTGTGTCCATGCCCTGGGCTGTGTGTCCATGCTGTGGGATGTGTGTCCATGCTCTGGGCTGTGTGTCCATGCCCTGGGCTGTGTGTCCATGCCCTGGGCTGTGTGTCCATGCTGTGGGATGTGTGTCCATGCTCTGGGCTGTGTGTCCATGCTCTGGGCTGTGTGTCCATGCTCTGGGCTGTGTGTCCATGCTGTGGGCTGTGTGTCCATGCCCTGGGATGTGTGTCCATGTTTGGGGATGTGTGTCCATGCTGTGGGATGTGTGTCCATGCTGTGGGATGTGTGTCCATGCTGTGGGATGTGTGTCCATGCTCTGGGCTGTGTGTCCATGCTCTGGGCTGTGTGTCCATGCTGTGGGATGTGTGTCTATGCTCTGGGCTGTGTGTCCATGCCCTGGGCTGTGTGTCCATGCTCTGGGATGTGTGTCCATGCCCTGGGCTGTGTGTCCATGCCCTGGGCTGTGTGTCCATGTTCTGGGATGTGTGTCCATGCCCTGGGCTGTGTGTCCATGCCCTGGGCTGTGTGTCCATGCTGTGGGATGTGTGTCCATGCTTTGGGGCTGTGTGTCCATGCTGTGGGATGTGTGTCCATGCTCTGGGATGTGTGTCCATGCCCTGGGCTGTGTGTCCATGCCCTGGGCTGTGTGTCCATGCTGTGGGATGTGTGTCCATGCTTTGGGGCTGTGTGTCCATGCTGTGGGATGTGTGTCCATGCTCTGGGCTGTGTGTCCATGCCCTGGGCTGTGTGTCCATGCTCTGGGCTGTGTGTCCATGCTCACCCTACAGTGGCACTGAGCACACACAGTGTCCCACACACAGTGTCCAGCTCCCACAGTGTCCCTGCCCAGCACATCCTGGGCCTCCAAGTGGTTCTGATGGCACCACGGTGGTTCTGATGGCACCACAGTCAATCTGGTGGCACCACGGTGGTTCTGATGGCACCACAGTCAATCTGGTGGCCCCACGGTGGTTCTGGTGGCACCATGGTGTGTCTGATGGCACCACGGTGGTTCCTCTCAGCTCCGTGGAGCCCTGGTCCCCTCACCTGCACTGCTGCAGCCCCACACACATGGACAGAGCCATCCCCATGCTGCAACCCCCTGGGCTCTGCCAGCCTGGCCTTCAGGAGGGTATTCACCATCTGTCCTCCCTCCTCACCCTCCCCACGGCCTGGTTCTGTGCTGAGCCAGCTTGGGGGCTGCTCCAGCCAGGTGAACACAGAGGGGGCAAACCCTGCACAGGCCTGGGGGGTGAGGTAGGGACAGGAGGGTCTGTAGCTGCAGCCCTTTCCCCCAGCAGTGCTCAGTGCAGCAGCACAGGGCTGGGGTCTGGGATGGGACCATGCAGGGGTGGCAGCAGTGCCTGGGGGTCTCTGTTCTGTGCGGGCTCAGGCTCTCTGCAGCCAGCGGGGTGGGTGCTGGGGTGGCAGGGATCTGCAGCTCTGAGGTGCTGAGCCCCTTGCAGCTCCCTCTGAGCCCGGCAGGAGCCACGTGGAGCGAGCCGCTTGTCCCCAGCGCGGGGCTGCGGGGCTCGGGGGTGAGCCCGGCCCCTGCCGAGGGCTCTGCCCCGCCGCCGCGGGGAGCGGGGCCGGTGCCAGCCTTCGGTGCCAGCCTTCGTGCCGGATCACGTCACGGGGCACGACACCGTGTGCTGCTCGCTGCGGGCAGGGCCGTGCCCGCCACCCCCGTGCCCCCGGGGTGGGACACACCGTGCCAGGGCCGGGTGAGCCCCTGTGCCCGGCCCTGCCCCGCTGGTCCGAGCTCTGTCCGGCTGATCCGGCACTGCCCCACTGATCCTGCACTGCCCCACTGATCCTGCACTGCCCCACTGATCCGAGCTCTGCCCCACTGATCCGGCACTGCCCCACTGATCCGGGCCCTGCCCCACTGATCCGGTACTGCCCCACTGATCCGGCACTGTCCCACTGATCCGGGCCCTGCCCCACTGATCCGGCACTGCCCCACTGATCTGACACTGTCCCACTGATCCGGGCCCTGCCCCACTGATCCGAGCTCTGCCCCGCTGATCCGGCCCTGCCCCACTGATCCGAGCTCTGCCCCACTGATCCGGCCCTGCCCCACTGATCCGGCACTGCCCCACTGATCCGGCACTGCCCCACTGATCCGGGCTCTGCAGCGCCGGCGCTGGGTGTCAGCTCGGCTGCGCTCGGCTGGCAGCGTGCGGGGCACTCGGGGGGCTGCGGGCACCATGCGGGGCACTCGGGGGGAATGCCAGCAGTGTGGCGCACTCGGGGGGCTGCGGGCACCAGCGGGGCACTCGGGGGGAATGCCAGCAGTGTGGCGCACTCGGGGGGCTGCGGGCACCATGCGGGGCACTCGGGGGGAATGCCAGCAGTGTGGCGCACTCGGGGGGCTGCGGGCACCATGCGGGGCATTCAGGAGAATGCCAGCAGTGTGGTGCACTCGGGGGGGCTGCCAACAGGAGTGTGGAGCCCCAGCAGCCACCTCACCATTTGGCAGCGGTGCCGGTGCCCCGACGGAACACCCTGCATCCAGCGCGGCGCTGCCAGCTCCGGTGCCTTCATTCTATGACTCACAGCACTTGGCCGGTGCTGCCGCTGCGCTCGGGGCGTCTGCGGCCCCGGCCCCGCGCTTTGACCTCGGCACCGCCCGCTCTGCCCGGACACCGAGCCACGGCCGGGCTGGGGGTCCCGCCCGTGCCCGTCCCGTCCCGGAGCTGGCGGTGCTCGGGGCGTCCCCGCCTCCGCCCCGGGATCCCCCCGCCGCCCCGAGCCCTGCTTGGACGCCGCTGCTCGGCGGGGCCGTTCCGCCCGGGAACGCGAGGGTTCCACGCCGAGAAGCCGCGGCTCAGCCCGGTACAGCTCACTGCGGGCTCACCGGGAGCTCACCGGGAGCTCACCGGCCCCGGTACCCGAGAGCGTCCCGGCCGTTCAGCACCGCGGACAGCGGCGGAGAATGAGGCTGGAGATGCGGCAGCGCCGCGAGAGGGTTCGGGGGCACCGGGAACCGGAGGGCCGGGGAAGCGAGGGTTAGCACGGCCCGAGGCACCTGCGCTCACCGGCCCCGGCCCCGCCGTGCCTCTTTGGTGGGCGTCAGAACAGGACCGGAGCAGCGGCTCCCGAAACCGGCGAGAGCGGGCTCTGCCGCTCCCCCCGTCCCTCACCCCCGTCCCGCCGCCGGGAGCCGCTCCCCGCCGCTCCGGTGCCCCCTGTCCCCCGCCGCTCCGGTGCCCCCTGTCCCCGCTCCCCGCCGCTCCGGTGCCCCCTGTCTCCCGCCGCTCCGGTGCCCCCCTGTCCCCGCTCCCCGCCGCTCCGGTGCCCCCTGTCCCCCGCTCCCCGCCGCTCCCGTGCCCCCTGTCTCCCGCCGCTCCGGTGCCCCCTGTCTCCCGCCGCTCCGGTGCCCCCCTGTCCCCCGCCCCCGCCGCCCGGTGCGTGCCCGGCGCTGACGTCAGCCCGGGCTCCCGGGCCGATATAACCCCGGTCCGCGCCGCCGGCTCAGCTCCCGCGGGACCCATCGCGCTCGCTGCGCCACCGGCACCGGCACCGGCAGGAACAGGGCACAGCGCACCGGGTACGGGACGGGGCTCGGGAACCGGGCAGGGGCGGCACCCGGGCCGGGGCGCGCGGAGGGGACGGACCGGGGCGGCCGGGAGCGGAGGGGCCGCGGCTCCCGTCGGGCCTCCGCCGCCGCCCCGGTGTCTGCCGCGGCGCTGAGCCCCCGCCCCGCAGGTGCAGAGGGACCGAGGATGCGGCGGGCACTGCTCACCCTCCTGCTGCTGCTCGCCCGCCCGCCGCCCGCCGCCTCCCGCCCCGCCACCACCGACGGCTCCATCCCGGCGGCCGGCACCGGGGACCAGGACCCGCCGCTGTGGCCGCCGCTGGCGCCGCCGCCCCCGGGGCCGTGGCGAGGGCGGCGGGACGAGCCGCCGCTCTCCATCGACCTCACGTTCCACCTCCTGCGGCACCTCCTGCTGCTCGCCCGCGCCCAGAGCCAGCGCGCCCGCGCCGACTCCAACCGCCGCATCCTCGACGCCGTGGGGCGCTGAGCCCCCGGAGACCCCGGACCCGCCGGAGACCCCGGACCCGCCGGGACACCCCGAACCCCCCGGGACACCCCGAACCCCCCGGACCCCGGCGCTGCACCGGCCTCCAGCCGCCGCCTCGGCCTCTGCGCTGCGAGCGCTCGGCACCGACACCGGCACGGGCTGAACCCGCCGCGGCCCCAGCGCCGGGGAGATCGGGAGCGGGAGCGGGGCCGGCCCCGGGACCGGCCCGCACCGGTTTTGTAATAAAACGTGGTGGAAACCGAGGCGTGAGCGAGTGCGGGGTGCGGGCAGCTGGGGCTGTGCAGGGCCAGGGACTGGGCAAACTGGGAATGGGCTCACCGGGGATGGGGAAAGAGGGAACAGGCTAATGGGAATGGGGAAAGAGGGAATAGGCTCAGTGGGAATGGGGAAAGAGGGAATAGGCTCAGTGGGAATGGGGAAAGAAGGAACAGGCTCAATGGGAATGGGGAAAGAGGCTCAGTGGGAAAGAGGGAGTGGGGTCACCAGGAACTGGGAACGGGCTGATCAGGAATGAAGAAGGGGCTCTCGAGGGATGGGGAAACAACTCCCTGGGGGTGGTGGAATGGGTTACCAGGAAGGGACAAACACTGGGAGCAGGGAAAGGGCTGGGAAGGGACTGAGGGCTCAGGACAGGCTGAGCTGGGCCAGGGCCGGGTAGGAGCAGCAGGAGCAGCAGCACAAACCCCAGCAGAGGGAAGGAGGCCGGGCGTGCTCGGGTCAGGAGGTGACACGCCACCTTCTTCAGCGGGGTGGGAGCAGTGGGAAGCAAATGGGGCAGAGGGATGGGAACAAGGGGTCCTCACCACCCCTAAGCCAGGCACAGGGGGCTGCACCCACCTGCCCACAGGTGGGACATGGGCAGGGAAGCAGTTCCTCCCCAGGATGGGGAGCTGGGGCAGGGACAGACACACAGACACGGGCCCTTCGTGGGAGGACGTGGCCAAACCCACGTGGGAGCTCCAGGAGTGGGGGGAAACCCCTCGGTGCTGCTGGGTGGGTCAGGGTTGGAGTCGTGGGTGAGATGGGGGCACTGTGGTGGGCTCTGTGTCTCAGCTCTCAGCAAGAGGACAGGGATGGAGCCTTCTGAGGCAGCTGGGGCAGGTTCAGCCTCCTGCTGGGTGGCCCTGGCCCTCCCCGGGGTCTCCAGCTTGGCCTGGGGAGGTGTCCCTGCCTGCGGCCAGGGGTGGGACTGGATGTCCCTTCCCACCCAAACCAGGCAGACATTCCTTGGTGGCACCCAATACCTGCAGGAGGGCAGCAGGGCAGGGCTGGAACAGGAGGAATTGTTTCTGATGCTGTGCCTGGCAGGACACGGGGATGTGGCAGCAGTGGGGTCAGGGCACGGGCTGCAGGCAGCACAGGGCAGGGGGTGCCACCCTCCCACTGCACAGCACAGGGCAGGGGGTGCCACCCTCCCACTCCCCAGCACAGGGCAGGGGGTGCCACCCTCCCACAGCACAGGGCAGGGGGTGCCACCCTCCCGCTCCCCAGCACAGGGCAGGGGGTGCCACCCTCCCACTGCACAACACAGGGCAGGGGGTGCCACCCTCCCACGCCTCCAGGGACCCCCTGGCTCTGGCAGGAGGCTGCTCCAAGGGCCAGAGGAGTTGGGGAGCACAGCCTTTGGGAACGAGCTCAAGGCTGCAATCCCCACCCCAGGCCCTGCTCCAGCTGCTCCTGCTGTGGCCACTGGCATTGAACGGGGAAATTCCCCCAGAGCATCAGTGCCCTGGAGCTGGAAGGCCACGCTGGCCAGAAGGATTGCAGTGGCACAATCCCTCCCTGGAGACGTTTATCCAGCCTGGACACTGGCTTGGACAGCCTCCTTCAGCCACCCCTGAGGAGCAGGGCTGGGGATCTGGGGGTCTGGGGGTCTCCTGCCCCTCACACAGCCTTGCCTGGGTGCCTTCCCAGCTGGAGGGACCTCAACCCCTCTGGGCAGCCCATTCTGGGCACCCTGATCAGCCTCTCTGCAAAAACACTCCAATCCCTGGGGGCAGTTTGTGCCTGGCTCCCTCCTCTTCCCTCCCCTTCGGCAAGTTTACACCCAGGGACCCCAACATTGCCATTCCTCCTCATGCAGCAGGTGCTCCAGTCCCCTTGGCACTGCCTTGAGCCTTTCCTGGGCTCCTGATGTCCCATCCTTGCTGCAGGAAGCCCCAGCCCGGCCTGGGGGCTGCACCCACAGCTCTCTCCACCCCATGGAGGGAGGGGCTCCCTCCCCTCCTCCTCCCCAGCCCGGCCTGGGGGCTGCACCCGCAGCTCCCCCACCCCACGGAGGGAAGGGCTCCCTCCCCTCCTCCTCCCCAGCCGTGGGCTGTTCTCCACCCGGATCCACTGGGAAGGGATGTCACTGCTGCCTCCCTGCTCAGGGCCACCCCTGAGGGTTTTGCTGTCCCTCAGGAGCCACAGTTGGACGCTTGTGATCATTAATTACATCGAGAACCTCATAGGTTAATAGGCTGGGCTCATCTTCTCTCCTAAGGAAAAGGGAAGAGCTCCCCAAGAGCAGTGGGATGGGTGAGAGGCACCAGGAGCGTGGTCAGACTGAACAGGAGCAGGGGAAAAGGCAATTCTGGCACCAGGAGATCACAGCCACTGAGCACCCACCCAGAATGGGCCCCAGCCCACAGGGAGGAAGGAGCTGCCCCTGTGGGGGATCACATGAGGAGGGAGGCACACCCAGCCAGGAGGAGTGGAGTCCTGATCAATAACAGAGTTCAGTAATTGGTAACCAGTGAGGGCTGGCTCTTTGCTCAGGTTTATCGAAGTGGAAAGCTGTGATGCCCTGAGGAGACCCAGAGCTGCTGGTCTGCACTACCTGGAACAAACCAGAAACCCTTGCCTTGGTTTGTGGCTGTCAGCGCCCACCAGGAAGCCCAGAGCAGCTTTTGGTGGCCCAGAGGGGGCAGCCAGGCCCTGCCCCGGGTGAGAGGCCCCTGCAGGCAAAGGGGCTCGGCAGGAGGAGCCCCAGGGCACACCGAGCTCGTGATGGGCACTGGGGGGCACCAGCCCTGGCACCAGCACCAGCAGCGACCCCATGGCACATCCTCTAGAGGCATTTCCTCCGTGAAAGGGGCGCTGGAAATCGCCAAGAAACGGGAGTTTGGGGTTGGGCTCTGCATAGGCTGAAGAAAAAAGTAAAAATCTTTTGTTTCTACAATTTGGTGATGCACGTCTTGGATTTTTGGTGTTTGCACACATGTTTTCCCATGCAGAGCTGGTGATGTGGAAACTGGGGTTTGGATGTTGGGATACATGCATGCACCATGGGGGTAATGTATGAAACACTGGAAATTCCACAAGTGAAATGGGTTCCTCTGCTCCCATAGGAATTCCACTTTGCTCTCCTCTAGGACGCATCCTGGAGAGTCAGGGTGACCCTGTGACTCAAGAAAAGATACTGTAATCAGTGGTTGCCTCATTCTGAATTAGATGAGGGTGAAAAAAGGCTGGAAAACAACAGGTTTTTAAAATATAATACAATTTTACAGTTGATGTTACTTTGTAGGGGGCAAAACGAATGGGATGAAGTCCCTGGTGAAGATCTGGTTTTCACTTTAAGAAATAATTATTAAAGTAAAAAAATGTGGTTTGGTAGATTCAAAAGTATCAAAATGGAATATATTCTTTGGGAAATGAAGAAAAGAGGATAAGGAGAAAGATACTTGTCATGTGGGACAAGAAGATAAAAGGGACCAAAAGCTGAAACCCGGACATGGCAGCTCCCCGGACACAGGGATGGGAGCTGGGGGTGGGCACTGGGTCTGGCCATGGAACCCGGGTTTGCCACATCCCCTGCTCCCAGCAGGCTCGGGAGAAAGGAACCTCAGAGCTGCATTCGCCCTCAGGGCAGCAGTGGAGGTGGGACACGATGTGCAGGTGCTGGTCTCGCTCCAGGCTCACTGAACCAGAGGCTCATAGCACAGAAATCCCGATGGAATTCAATCAGTGCGATTAAAACCACGATGTCAATCCCTGATCCACGCCGGGAGGACATCCAGGATCTCCTGGAATATTTGTTTGCTTCTGGTTCCTCACTTGTTCCACTGGTCCAGGTGCAAGCGATCTTCAAGGAGCAGAGTAAATCAAAACAATGCCACCTCAACATCTTTGTTATGGGGTTAAATAAAAAGTCCATTCCCTGCACTGTTCTCACACTGAAAGGAAAATTTTCTCCATTTAGTGTTTGACACATACTAACAGTAACCTCCGAGTCTCGGGCACAGTTTGCAGAAGCTGCTGAAGCAGTGAGGAATGGAGGGCAGTTCAGAAAAGGCTTGAGAAGAAGGGTCAGGAAAACAGGATTAGATGGAAAGGTTGATGGCATCCCAAATCCTCAGGAATTTCATCCTGAGAATGACCCAAAGTGGGATCTCCATCAGAGCGCTGGTGAGATTTGCTAGAATTGAATTAAATTGTTTTCCTGGGATTCTAGGAGGAAGTGAAGGAACTGAAGCACCTTGCCCAGCTGCACGGAGGGAAGAGGGAGTGAAGGATTCTCCCCCGGTGTGGGAAGCGGCTCCCGAGGGGGGGACGCAGATCCAGCAAGGGAAGGGAGCAGGATGAGGTTTAACAGGATTTTTTTGGCAGCTGGCACCAGGTGTTAGAAAGAAAGCCCAGGACAGAGGAGCAGTGGAGGGGATGGTTATTGGATGGTCATTGCCCGAGTGGGGCCTGTGAGGGAAGAGGTGGAAGAGAAGAGCCAAGAGGAGTCACGGGGCCATTGCCAGGGCAGCAGTGCCAGGGCTGAGGGACTGGCACCCTCCCACGGGCACCAGGGCAGGAAGGGCTCTGGGACAAGGAGCATCCCCAGCCCACGAACAGGCAGAGGGAACGAGCAGAAAAAAGCAGAAATTGGGCAGGACTGAAAGGGAACAGAAGCATCTCCTATTTCCCTGGCCAGCCCTCTGATCCCAGTCAAACTGGGGAATGGAACAATGGAATTCCGGGGATCCTGGAGCAATGGAATTCCAGGGGATCCTGGAGCAATGGAATTCCAGGGATCCTGGAACAATGGAATTCCAGGGGATCCTGGGACAATGGAATTCCAGGGGATCCTGGAGCAATGGAATTCCGGGGATCCTGGAGCAATGGAATTCCGGGGATCCTGGAGCAATGGAATTCCCGGGATCCTGGAGCAATGGAATTCCGGGGATCCTGGAGCAATGGAATTCCGGGGATCCTGGAGCAATGGATTTCCAGGGATCCTGGAGCAATGGATTTCCCGGGATCCTGGAGCAATGGAATTCCGGGGATCCTGGAGCAATGGATTTCCCGGGATCCTGGAACAATGGAATTCCGGGGATCCTGGAGCAATGGAATTCCGGGGATCCTGGAGCAATGGATTTCCCGGGATCCTGGAGCAATGGAATTCCGGGGATCCTGGAGCTCCTTCTGCAGCTCCTGGGAGGAACCTTCGGGCAGACCCGGGGAGGAGATTCCCCAGGGGCAGGTGACCCCTCAGAGCATTTCCCATCGCAGGGAATCACAGCTGGGAGCCCAAAGCGGCCCCATCGCCTTCTCTGCATGCCAGGCTGGGGAGGGGTTTCTGTGCCAGCTGTGCCGGATTTACTGCCAGAATGGAGATGTGGGCACTCTGTGGGCACTGCCACGAGGACACTGGAAAACAATCCAGAAAACCAGGCTGGGAGCTCTCCCTTGGGCCCTGGCATTGAGCTGAGGAGAGGAAGAGATATATAAATATAAATATAAATATAAATATAAATATAAATATAAATTTATTTTAAAATAAAAATTAAATTAAATTTATTTTAGAGCAGCACTGGCTGCTCTAAAGCAGGAATGCAGCGCTGGCTGCTGCAAGGCAGGAATGCATATAGATATATATATAAAAATAAAAATAAAAATACATATAGATATAATTATAAATATAAATATAAACATAAATATAAATATAAACATAGATATATTTAAAATAAAAATAAAAATTAAATATAGATATAAAAATAAAAATAAAAATATAAAAATAAAAATACATATAGATATAAATGTAAATACAAATATAGACATAAATATAAATATATTTTAAAATAATAAAATTAAATATAGATATAGATATAAAAATAAAAATAAAAATAAAAATACGTGTAGATAATATAAATATAATTATAAACATAAATATAAATATAAATATGAATATAAATATGAATATAAATATGAATATAAATATAAATATGAATATAAATATAAATATAATATAAATATATGCCAACTCGAAACCTGCCTTTGGCACAGCCCAAGCTCATGGAACAGTTTGGGAACAGCAAGGAGCTTTGACCTCAGAGGGAAGCTCAGAAAAATACGTAGCTGAAATTCCAAAGTCAGGGAAAGCAATTCTTCAGCCAAAGAACATCACAATAACTCATTGCAGAGCCCCCCTGAAAAAATAATCCAAATATTGAAAAGGGAAATAGAGGAGCAGACCCAGCAGTGGGAGAAGCTGCACTGAGGAAAGCAAACCGTGAAGGATCTGGGAAGCTTTGATTGCACAGACCTGTGCAGATTCACCTCCAACAAATTGTGCCAAAGGAGAGGAACAAGGACGGGAGCAGCTGGACTGTACAGAAATAAAGGAGGGGTGGAAAACACCTGAGAGCAGCTCCTGGAGATGATGGAAACCCGGCTGAAAACGCTGCAGCGAGAGACACCCGGGAGCAGACGCATCCCTGCTTCTGGCAAAACCTATTTTGGATGCAGGAGGTGAAGTTTTGAAGACAGAGCAGTTAAAAATTTATCATTTGCCTTGTTAATCATCCAAAACCAAGAAAGAAAACACAAGGAGGAAGCAGAAAGCAAGGAATAACCCCTGAGAAATGGTTAAATGGATTTTACAGAATCACCCTGCTGTAATTAAGGCAAACATTTATTGGTGTTCATCAGACACTTTTGGGTTGGCTGGTTGTCGTGGTTTGACCGGAAGTGGAACATCTGGGATGTGTTGTTTTGTGTTTTGGTGGCCAGTGGCTGTCCGGATTTTAAGATGGGCATCTGTTCTAGCCAGTGAAGTATTTGGATCCGCCTCTGAGACCACAAAAACAAAAAAATCCAAGGGGTTAAAAGAGCAGGGAGTTTCCTCCCTCGGCCTTTTCGAATTTCCGGCGGGACAGAGCTGCTTCTCCCCCGGCTCAGCTGTTGCTGAGCTGGGGGAGGGGAGAAGCCACGCGGCCCATTTTATCGGTATGCCGGACCCAGGTGGAAGGGTGGGGGGCCCCGAAAGACCTGTTTACCCCCATTTTGCCCCCCATCATCTTTTTGGAGATGGAGAGAAACGCAGGCTGCTGTGCCTGCCGGACTGAGTTACCTTGAAACCTGATATCATGTCCCGGCGGCAGGCAGCACGGCCGAGAAGGAGGAAAAAAGGGGGGGGAAGGAGGCAGTGGGCAGCCCGGCCTCTCAGGAGAACTTTTAACCCTTTTGTGGACAATGAAAACTTTACAGAACATTTTCCCTTTCCTAGAGGAGGATAAAAGTGGAGGATGAAGGTAGAAATGGGTCAGTGAGTACGTCTGGCAAAAAGAAAGAGAGATGTTGAAGGAATTGAGAAAGATGGAGTGGTTTTTCTGGACGCTTTCTTGTTGTAAAATCCATGAGCTGATTCCTGGTGAGGCAGAGACTGCATTTCGGGGGGAAGCGGATACTCAGAGCCAAGAGAGTTCGGTGTTGAGACCCCTCGGCCCCAGGGGGTGTGTGTGAAGGAAATGGGGGGGACAAAGGTCCCAGAAATGAGACTGTGCTCTGCTCGGAACGGGACGATGCATCCTTAAAAGGTCCAAAGGTCTACCCTGAAAAAACAAGTCATCTGCTCCATGCAAGAGGTGGTGAGAGCATCTCTGCATGGAAAGATGTCACGAAATAGCAGAACTCCGGGCGGTGCTGTTTTGTGACAAGGAATCCATGGTACAAAGAAAGGACTCCGTCTACTTCTTGATGAGCTGAAGATTTGATTTTCTAAAGGGTGGTGCCAGACCGAGTGTTTGATGATTTGGGAAATGTAAATGTACTGGGGATTTGGTGGGAGGAGGAAGTGTTGGAGTGTTTCTGTATAGTTTTCATTTTCCTTGTGTTTATTTTCTTTTCTTTATGGTTTAGTTTTTGTAGTTTTAGTTAATAAAGTTTTTTTTTCTTTTTTTCCCTAAGTAGGAGCCTGTTTTGCTTATTCCTGGGTACCATCTCACAGCAGATGCCAGGGAGAGGGAATTCTCATGGGGGCACTGGCATTGTGTCCGTGTCAAACCATGACACTGGTGTTGCCAAACCTTTCACATTCCTGAACAAAAGGCTTTGGGAGCCCAAGTCTGTCTGTCAGATAGACCAGGCTCAAGCTGCACCAGGGGAAATATGGGCTGGATATCAGGAAAAAGATCTTTACAGAAAGGAGGATAAAGGGTTGGGACCCAGGACACTGCTCTGGCTGCCCTGGGGGACTCCAGACCCTGGCAGGGCTCAGAGCCCTTGGCACCGAGTCACAAACACCTGAGCCTTGGATTTTAGCCCATGGAAACAATTCCCAACTTTGTGTGAGGAGTTACCAGCCACAGGAGTTTGAGTAGGATGACAGTGAATTTGTCACAGGGTGAAAAAGTAGAATTTTGGGGATTTAGAATGGGAGTTCAAGGGGCAAGATAGAGGAATTTGGGTGTGTCCTGTCCTTCTTCTTCTTGTCCTCCATTTTCTGCTGGGATTCTGGCACTTTTGGATTGGTTTAGAGTAGAGACAGACTGCCTAACACAGGTGATGGGTATTGGAAAATTATTGTAAATAAAGTACAAGTGGTTCTCAGTATAAACAGCCAACAGCACCCCAAGGGCAGGGACTGTGCCACAACCCGAGCTGCCAGACAGAGCTCAGCAGGTCAGAGAGAGAATGGAACAGGTAAGGAAAAACAAACAACCTTGGGAAGCAGAGTAGAGGAATCCCGACTTCTTAATCGAGTGTGGTGCTGGGAAAAAAAAACCTCTTTAATATCTCTGGAGCCATTTCAGCAGCAACAAACCCGAGAAAAAGTTCTGGAATGTTCTGCCCGGGGAGGAGGTGGAGTCCCCATCCCTGCGGGTGTTTAACAAAGCCTGGATGTGGCACTGGGGGCCAGGGGTGAGCTGAGGTGCTGGAGCTGGGCTGGACTCCATGGTCTTGGGGGTCTCTTCCAACCCAGTGATTTTGGGAATTCTGTGAAATCTGTGAAATCTGGGAATTCTGGGAATTCTGTGAGATCTGTGAAATCTGCTGCAGAGTCCTGAACCCGAAGCACAGAGATTGGAGACGTGGACAGCACAGGACGGGCTTGGGACGCAGAATCCACCCCTGACCAGGCGCCCCCGCCAAGAGGATCTGCAGGAGCCCCTCGGGAGGGAGCTGAGGGCAAAACCTGCATGGATGGGGCAGCTCCGGGCAAGGGGGGGCCGGGAAAGCAGGAATGCAGTGCTGGGTGCCCCAATGCAGGAATGCAGCGCTGGCTGCTCTAAAGCAGGAATGCAGCCCTGGCTGCCCCAATGCAGGAATGCAGCACTGGCTGCTCTAAAGCAGGAATGCAGCGCTGGCTGCCCCAATGCAGGAATGCAGCGCTGGCTGCCCCAATGCAGGAATGCAGCGCTGGCTGCCCCAATGCAGGAATGCAGCGCTGGCTGCCCCAATGCAGGAATGCAGCACTGGCTGTGCCAATGCAGGAATGCAGCCCTGGCTGTGCCAATGCAGGAATGCAGCACTGGCTGCCCCAAAGCAGGAATGCAGCGCTGGCTGCTGAAATGCAGGAATGCAGCTCTGGCTGCCCCAATGCAGGAATGCAGCTCTGGCTGCTGAAATGCAGGAATGCAGCTCTGGCTGCCCCAATGCAGGAATGCAGCGCTGGCTGTGCCAATGCAGGAATGCAGCTCTGGCTGCCCCAATGCAGGAATGCAGCACTGGCTGCCCCAATGCAGGAATGCAGTGCTGGGTGCCCCAAAGCAGGAATGCAGCTCTGGCTGCTGAAATGCAGGAATGCAGCACTGGCTGCTGAAATGCAGGAATGCAGCGCTGGCTGCCCCAATGCAGGAATGCAGCTCTGGCTGCTGAAATGCAGGAATGCAGCTCTGGCTCGGTGTGGGGCAGGATAAGGCAGAGCTCTGACCCCAGCGTGGGCTCAGAGAGCAGAGCTGGGAGCACTGGCACAGCCCTGGAATCCTGTACATGGATGTGATGGTAGAAATTTTAAAATCACAGAAAATTCAGGGAGTTAGAAAGAAAGTCAGGCTGAGCAGGCCCTGGGGAATGTTGGGCCTTGTGTTTGCTGGATCATGTGAAACTGCACCTGAGTAGCCACTATAGGATAAATGATATAACTGTTAGATGTGGTTAGATATAACAATTGTTTAAAGAATCATGAGAAACTCTGTTAGGGGTTTGAGGGGGATCACAAGGAACCCATGCTTGGATGAAATCAATGTGTACAATAGAGCAATGTATATTGCTATTTTACAATATTGTATATTGTAAATTATATAATGATAGAATATAAACCAGGCTCATCCCAAAGCCATGTCACAGTCAGATGTGGGTCTGTGCACCCCTGACACCCAGAGCTCTTAATAAAAGCACCTGCATTTCATAATTCATGTGCTCCTGATGCTGACAGAGGGGCTGGCTCCAGGTGTGCTCTGTGCATGGATGGGCTGGCTCCAGGTGTGCTGTGGGAATGGATGGGCTGGCTCCAGGTGTGCTCTGGGAATCCCTAAATGGATGGGCTGGCTCCAGGTGTGCTGTGGATGCTGTGAATGGATGGGCGGTCTCCAGGTGTGCTCTGGGAGGGCTCCAGGTGTGCTCTGGGAGGTCTCCAGGTGTGCTGTGGGAGGGCTCCAGGTGTGCTTTGGGAGGGCTCAGTGCCTGTGCAGCCCTTTGGAAGGACAGAGAGGGCTGTGAGCCCCTGAGGGATCCCTCAGGGAACATGGACAGCTGTCCTGCATTGCAAGGAACGTGTGTGTTCTATTTTCCTCTGTCAGAGCTGGGCCGGTCATCCTCTGTCCATGGGCAGTTTTTTCTTTGTCTCTCCCACAGCCAATCCTCCCTCCAGGGGATCTCTGCTGTTCATGGGCATTAATTATTAATTACCTTCTGTCCATGGGCACTGAGTGTCCCTGCAGGGCTGATCCCATTCCCCATCCCATGGGGAGATGCTGTGCCCAGGGCAGGAGCCAAGCATTCCTACCTGGATCCAAGCTGAGCCTGGCACAGCACAGCAGCCTTTGCCCCCTGCATGGCCAGAGGAGCAGCTTTCTGCTGCCCTGCATTGCCAGAGGAGCAGCCTTTGCCCCCTGCACTGCCAGAGGAGCAGCTTTGTGCCCCCTGCATTGCCAGAGGAGCAGCTTTCTGCTGCCCTGCATTGCCAGAGGAGCAGCTTTGTGCCCCCTGCATTGCCAGAGGAGCAGCTTTGTGCCCCCTGCATTGCCAGAGGAGCAGCCTTTGCCCCCTGCATTGCCAGAGGAGCAGCTTTGTGCCCCCTGCATTGCCAGAGGAGCAGCTTTCTGCTGCCCTGCTTGGCCAGAGGGAGCCCAGGCCCATCTGCAGCAGCCCTGGAGCTGCAGAGGAAAACTCCCTCTTGTGCAGGATCCCTGCTCCAGCAGAAGCACAGCTGGCACTGCAGGAGGGCTGAGCCCCCATGGGATGGGGCTGGGACACCACCCTGGCACACAGGGGACAGGGCCTGCTCGCACTCTGGCACAGTTGTTTTATATAATATATAATATATAATATATAATATATAATATATAATATATAATATTAAAAAATATATTATAATATAATAAAACATAACATAATGTAACATATAGTATATATTATATTACTATATATATTATATAATTATATATTATTATAATATATAATCATATTATTATTATATTATACATCATATTATTATAATATATAGTATATGTTATATAATATATAATATATAATATATAATATATAATATATAATATATAATATATAATATATAATATATAATATATAATATATAATGTATAATATAATAAAACATAACATAATGTAACATAACATAACATAATATATATTATATTATATTATATTACTATATATTGTATAATTATATATTATTATAGTATAATATATAATCATATTATTATTATATTATATATAATATTATTATAATACATAATATATAATATATAATGTATAATATAATAAAACATAACATAATGTAACATAACATAACATAATATATATTATATTATATTACTATATATATTATAATTATATATTATAATAATATAATATATTATTATATTATTATAATATTATTTATCATATTATTATAATATAATATATAATATACAATATATAATATATATTACATTCTATGTATTATATTATATTATCTATATATCACATATCATATATCATATATTATATATCATATATATTATAAATTGTATCTCTCTTTTTTATTATATATATTGCATTTTAATTTTATTTTTATTTTTTCCCTAATAAAGAACTATTTTTATTTATTCCCTAATAAAAAACTGTTATTCCTGCTACCATATCTTTGCCTGAGAGCCCCTTAATTTCAAAATTATAATAATTCAGAGGAAGGGGGTTTGCATTTTCCGTTTCAGGGAGGCTCCTGCCTTCCTCAGCAGACCCCTGTCGTGTCAAACGCAGACATTCCTCAGGAATGTTAGCATTATGCTCCTTATGGAGCAAAAGGCCTTTGGAGGCACAGTTGTGGAGAATGATAAAGAGAAATAATGATGCTTCTTGTCCCCTGAACAGCAGCTGGAGGAGGCTGTGTGCTGGAATGTGCTGGAATGTGCTGGAATGTGCTAGAATGTCCTAGAATGTGTTAGAATGTGTTAGAATGTGCTAGAATGTGCTAGAATGTGTTAGAATGTGCTAGAATGTGCTGGAATGTGTTAGAATGTGCTAGAATGTGCTAGAATGTCCTAGAATGTGTTAGAATGTGTTAGAATGTGCTAGAATGTGCTGGAATGTGCTGGAGTCCGTGCTCAGTGCACAGGAGATCTCGTTCCTGGGCTCTCACTTTGACTGGACAGGCAGAGGAGGCAGCGAATCCCAGGGGCTGGGAGGGCAGAGCCAGGGGCTGAGCATCGGGACACAAAGCACAGGGAGAAAAGTGCCCAGAACAGAGGAGAATCAGGGTGGGGCTGTCCCGAGGCCTCGCAGGCCCTGGGGAGGCACCCGAGGCACCCGGCTGAGGGGCTGTGGGCGCTGGGGGTCCCTCCTGTCACCCCTGCAGGGTGACAGCCACAAGGGAACAAGGGAACAGCAGCCACAGCCCCCCGAGCCCCCCGGGGACCGCCCGGGCCCGCCCGGCACGGCCCTGGTGGGGGCAGGAGCGGCTGGGCAGGGCTGGGCTCGGGGTGGCGGCTCGGGGACACGGAGAGCAGAGCTGAGCTGTCCCCTGTGCCACCTGGGGGACACACAGAGCGGAGCTGTCCCCTGTGTCACCTGGGGGACACACAGAGCAGAGCTGTCCCCTGTGCCACCTTCGGGACACACAGAGCAGAGCTGTCCCCTGTGCCACCCCGGGGACACGGAGAGCAGAGCTGTCCCCTGTGCCACCCCGGGGACACAGAGAGCGGAGCTGTCCCCTGTGCCACCTCGGGGACACACAGAGCTGGGCTGTCCCCTGTGCCACCTCGGGGACACACAGAGCTGAGCTGTCCCCTGTGCCACCTGGGGGACACACAGAGCTGGGCTGTCCCCTGTGCCACCTCGGGGACACACAGAGCAGAGCTGTCCCCTGTGCCACCTGGGGGACACACAGAGCGGAGCTGTCCCCTCTGTCACTCGTCCTCCGGGACCCCGCACCCGCTCCTGGCCGCGGTCTGGGGTCCCGCAGGGCTCAGCCCTCGCTGTCCCCAGGCTGGGCACGGTGTGGCTGCGGGGACCCGCATGGCCTGGGACCCCCGGCCATGTCCATCGTCATCCCGGGACCCCCGGCCATGTCCCTCACCAGCCGGACCCCCGGCCATGTCCCTCACCAGCCGGACCCCCGGCCATGTCCATCGTCATCCCGGGACCCCCGGCCATGTCCATCCCCAGCCGGACCCCCGGCCATGTCCATCACCAGCCGGACCCCCGGCCATGTCCATCACCAGCCGGACCCCCGGCCTTGTCCATCCCCATCCCGGGACCCCCGGCCACGTGCATCGTCATCCCGGGACCCCCGGCCTTGTCCATCCCCAGCCGGACCCCCGGCCATGTCCATCGTCATCCCGGGACCCCCGGCCATGTCCATCCCCAGCCGGACCCCGGCCATGTCCATCCCCAGCCGGACCCCCGGCCATGTCCATCACCGCCCGGACCCCGGCCATGTCCATCCCCAGCCGGACCCCCGGCCATGTCCATCGTCATCCCGGGACCCCCGGCCATGTCCATCCCCAGCCGGACCCCGGCCATGTCCATCCCCAGCCGGACCCCCGGCCATGTCCATCACCGCCCGGACCCCGGCCATGTCCATCCCCAGCCGGACCCCCGCCATGTCCATCCCCAGCCGGACCCCCGCCATGTCCATCCCCAGCCGGACCCCGGCCATGTCCATCCCCATCCGCGCTGCCGCGTCGGCTCCGGGCCGGCGGTGACGCAGCCGCGGCTCCCGGGGGAGCGGCCCCGGGCAGCGCTGCGGTGGCTCCGTGTGTACCCAGCCCGTCCCGGCCGTGTGTACCCAGCCGGCGCATCCCGCCCGTGTCTGCTCCCGCCCGTGTCTGCTCCCAGTCCATCCCATCCCATCCCATTATCCCACCCCACCCCACCCCATCCCACCCCATCCCATCCCATTATCCCATCCCATTATCCCATCCCATCCCATCCCATCCCATCCCATCCCACCCCATCCCACCCCATCCCGGCCGTGTCTGCCCGCCCCAGCAGGGGCTGTGGGCAGGGGCAGAGCCCCCTCCAAACCCGCCTTGCACTGGGGCTCCGGGGGCACTGCTGGGGTGATGGGGCAGGGGCTGAGCTGGGCCAGACCCTGAGGGGCGGCCCCGGCCTCCAGCCCACCGCACAGCACACGGCAGAACGCGTCCTCACACACTTTTAATGTTGGAGAGGGGCAGCGCCCACCGGGGCAATGCCAGCAGCAGGGATGGAGCTCGCCTGAAAGGCGGGGATGGCCACAGCCAGGGCAGGGCGACAGGGACAGGCAGAGCTGAGGGCATGCCAGCCTTACCCACGGCTTCACTTCAATGCTGACCTGTGCAGAAAAGCAGCCTGAGCCCTGTGAGCCCGGGACCCCCCTTCCCACCCCTGCAGCAGGGAGACAGGGATGGCCTGGGGGGGCCCGGGGTGTGACCTGCCCTGCACACCCCCATCCCCATCCCCATCCCAGGAGGTCTCCTCTGCCCCACAGCCCCGTGGCCGTGCCCATCTCACTCCCCACGGGGGTCTCACCATGGGGAGAGCTCGCTGGCTTCTGCCTCGGCCCCACATCTGCAGAGGGAGAGAGGGACAAGATCGAGGCAGGGACGCCCCGGCACCCTGAAGGGCCCTGCTGCCCCCTGTGGGCCCTGGACACGGCCCTGGGCAGTCACGGCAGGCACTCACCTTCAGCAGCCTCGGGCACCTCCAGGCTGTCCAGCCGCTCCTCGTCTGCCGCAGCCTCGCTGCCGTCCCCAGGTCCATCCCCCTCATCCTCACCCAGGGGCTCTGTGGGCAGGGACAGCTCAGGTGGGACCTTCCCTCCCTCCCTCCCTCCCTCCCTCCCTCACCATGGGACACCCCAGGGCACTCCAGGTGTCCCCAGGAGGAATGCACCAGCCCAGTGGGCGGATCAGGGAGAGCCTGGGGCAGGACTGACCCTGCAGGGCCCCTGGGTGGGGCTGCAGGCGGGGGTCCCCGGTCCTGTGTGGGATCCCCGCACAGGGCCTGTGGTGAGGGGGCTCTGCCTGGGGCTCTGGGCACCCCGGGCAGCCCCGGCGCCCCTGGGGACAGCACAGCCATCCCAGGGCAGGCACCTGTCTGGAACTCGATGGTCCTCAGCATCTCAGCCACGTAGTCCACGTTGATGGAGAAGTGGTCCATGTTCTCGTAGCCGGGCTCAGGGCGGCTGCTCATGGATGCCTTGGACATGTCTGTGATCCTGCCGGGCAGAGGCACCCGGGAGCTGCAGGGCCTTTCCCACCAAGGGCTCTTCCCCCCATTGTCCCCACTCACTTCTTCAGGAGCTCCTTGGAGTGCTGCGAAGGAAAACGAGGAGGGATCAGCGTCTCCTGGACATCACCCGCAGCACAGGTCCACCCCCGCACATCCCGGGGGCACCCACAGACCCTTCTGGGTGAGCACAGCCCCCTGTGAGCAGCCCCACGCCCCTCAGAGAACCACGGCACCGCCACCCTGCCCCAGGCCACTCCCAGCCCCTGTTCCCCGGCAGGACCTGCAGGTACACGGCCATCTGGGGCTCCTCCATGGCCTGGATGGCTGACTCCACCAGCTTGGAGGAGGCCTCCAGGTGGTCTCCGTACTGGCGGATGAGCCCGCGGACCCGCTGCAGCTTGGCCTCCTGCTCGGCGGCGATGCTCTGCAGCAGCTCCTTCTTGCGCTCCTCCAGGATGCCGTAGAGCGCGTCGAAGCGCAGCCCCAGGTGCTGCTTCTGCCGCCTGCCGTTCTCCTGCGGGACGGGCCGGGGCTGCTCCGTGTGCCCGGCACAGCCCCGGGGCTGGATAATCCCAGTGCCAGCACATCCTTCAGCTGGCACTGCCCGGTGCCAGGGCTGCTCTGTGTGCCCGGCACAGCCCCGGGGCTGGATAATCCCAGTGCCAGCACATCCCTCCTCTGGCACTGCCCGGTGCCAGGGCTGCTCCCTGTGCCCGGCACAGCCTCGGGGCTGGATAATCCCAGTGCCAGCACATCCCTCCTCTGGCACTGCCCGGTGCCAGGGCTGCTCCGTGTGCCCGGCACAGCCCGGGGCTGGACAATCCCAGTGCCAGCACATCCCTCCTCTGGCACTGCCCGGTGCCAGGGCTGCTCCGTGTGCCCCACACAGCCGCGGGGCTGGATAATCCCAGTGCCAGCACATCCCTCCTCTGGCACTGCCCGGTGCCAGGGCTGCTCCGTGTGCCCCGCACAGCCCCGGAGCCGGGCACTCCCAGTGCCAGCACACCCCTCCGCTGCAGCCCTCGTGCCCACCTCGATGGTGTGGCAGATCTCCTCCATCTGCGTGATGATGGCCTGGATGCGGTCGTTCCCCGCCACCAGCATGGCGATGCCATCGCTGAGCTCGCTCTGGGAGTGAGGCTGGGCGTGAGGGTGGCTCTGGGGGTACCCCCGGCCCCCCGAGGCCCCCGCGGCCCCCCACCTTCTGTCGCTGGTAGACGGCCGGCAGCGGGGCCACCTCGCAGTCCTTGTGCGCCCCGAACACCTTGCACAGGGAGCAGGTGGGCGCCTCGCAGCGCAGGCAGTAGATGTTGATCCGCTCGTCCTCGTGCTCCTCGCACATGAGGTGCTGCTCAGCCTTGGCGTGAAGGGGTCTGCGCGGGGTTGGGGGTGTCAGGGAGTCACCCCAGCTTCAGACACCCCGGCCCCAGAGACACCCCGGCTTTAGAGACACCTCAGCTTCAGAGACACCCCGGCCCCAGAGACACCCCAGACCCAGAGACACCCCGGCCCCAGAGACACCCCAGCTTCAGAGACACCCCAGCTTCAGAGACACCCCGGCTTTAGAGACACCCCGGCCCCAGAGACACCCCAGCTTCAGAGACACCCCAGCTTTAGAGACACCCCGGCCCCAGAGACACCCCAGCTTCAGAGACACCCCAGCTTTAGAGACACCCCGGCCCCAGAGACAGCCCCGGCCCCAGAGACAGCCCCAGCCCCGGGTCCTGCCCAGCCCTAGGGTCCCTCTGGCTCCCAGAGACCTTTCAGCCCCAGGGACACTGCTGGCACCAGAAACACCTCTGTCCCTGGGAACAGCCACGGCCCCAGGGATGTTCCCTGGCCCTGCATGGTCCCCACGACTCCCCAGGTGCTGCTGGGATCCCACCCCGGCCCTCTCGGTGGGCTCGCTGCCACCCGCAGGTCTCGCCCGTCCCGCCCCGCGCCAGGGTCCCCGCGCCTCCGGACCGGGCCGACTCCTGCTTGTAGATGTCGATGATGTTCTCCACGAGCAGGTTCCGCTGCAGGCCGTACACCCCGTGCCGGTCCAGCACCACCTCGTGCCGGCAGGACGGGCACCGGAACCGCCCGCCCGACGGCACCGCGCTGGAGCCCCGCGACTGCCACAGCGGGTTGGAGGCCTGGGGGGGACGCGGGGGATCACGGCGGCGGCACACCGCACCCCCGGTAGCCCCGGCACCCCGCACCCCCGGCACCCCGCATCCCCGGCACCCCCGGCACCCCGCACTCCCGGAACCCCGCACCCCGCATCCCCGGCACCCCGCACCTCCGGCACCCCACACCCCCGGCACCCCGCACCCCCGGCACCCCGCACTCCCGGAACCCCGCACCCCGCATCCCCGGCACCCCGCACCTCCGGCACCCCCCATCCCCGGCATCCCCGGCACCCCGCACCTCCGGAACCCCGCACCCCCGGTACCCCCGGCACCCCGCACCCCCGGCACCCCCGGCACCCCCCGCACCCCGCACCCCCGGCACCCCGCACCCCCGGCACCCCGCACCACCGGCACTCTCAGCACCCCGCGTATCCCCGCATCCCCGCACCGCCGGCACCATCCCCGGCACCCCCGGTATCTCCCACCCCCCCGATCTGCGCCCCACAGCCCCCGGCACGGACCCGGGCGCGGCCACGGGCACGGAGACAGAGATGGAGACGGGCAAGAGCACGGCCACGGGTGTGGACACAAACCGGGGCTTGTACACGGCCCCTGCTCCCCGTTCACCGTCCCCGCCAGCCGGGGCAGCCCACCGGAGCTCCCAGCGGCTGCTCCCGGAGCCGGGATTCCCGGCGCCGGGGCCAGACCGGGCCCCCGTGAAGAGGATCCCGATGCTCCGGGTGCCGCCCGCCCTCCGCCTCGCTGGCCGGGGATCCCGGGATAACGGGGCCAACCCCGCCGGGCTGGGGTCCCAGGGACCGAGGTCCCGGTGCCTCCCCCCGCCCCACCGGCGGCTCCCACCTGGAAAACGTCGTTGGCGCACTTGCGGCAGAGGTTGTGCTGGCAGGGCAGGATGACCACGGGCTTGGAGAACATCTCCAGGCAGATGGGGCAGATGAGCTGCTTCTCCAGGCTCTCCATGCTCCGCGCCTCCGCCAGCAGCGGCTTCAGCCCTACCGCGAAGTTCATGGCCGCGGTCCCGGCCCGGCCCGGCCCGTCCCGGCCCCGTCCCGCGGCTCCGCTCCGGCCGCCCGGTGCCCGCTTTGTTCCGGCCCCGGCCCCGGCCCCCGGCGCTAATTTTAGCCGCCCCCGCCCCGCCGGGGCCGCAGCTGTCGGCGGCGTCGGGTGACACTGAGTCACCGCTCCTGCCCTCCCTCGGCACCGGCCGGTCCCGGCACCGGCTGCGCTCCGGGACCCGCCGATCCCCGCCCGGGAGGAGAGGCCGGGGCTCGGGGGACCAGGCGGGCTGGCGCAGGGGCTGCAGGGCCGGCAGTCACGCTGAGGAGGAGAACGCGCCCCGCTCTGCAGGCAGCGGGCTGAGGGAGGCTGGGGTCCGCAGACCCCGCGGTGCCAGCCCCCCGAGGGGCTGGTGCCAGGACACCCCACCCTCACTCGCCCTGGCACCCTGGCTATATTTAGCGAGTGAGGCAGAGCCCATGCAGCCGCGGGCAGAGGCAGTGACCGACCAGAGATGGGAAGAACGAGCAGGCGGCTCCCGTGTCCCTCGGTGCCGCCCCCGCAGGGAGCGGGGCAGGAGCAGGGGCGGCGCCGGCAGCGGGAGCGCCGCTCCGGGACCGCAGCAGCAGGGCTGGGGAGAGCAGAGCCCGCGGGAGGCAGCAGCAGGGCACGGACAGTGGCACCAGGTCAGTGACAGGAGACAGGAGACATTCACTCCACTCGACATGGCCACAACAGGACGTGAGCTGCCTATGCACAGCCCAGGGAGCCCAGCACCCCGCAGGATCCACGAGCACAGCCCCAGCATGAGAACCACCAGGCAGAGGCACATCCTGCTGCCCTGGACAGAGCCCAGGCACACACGCACGCTCCCCTCCCGTCGGCCTTTAATGGTGCCCACAAAAACCCAGACAAACCCAGAGGGCAGGGGTGCACACAGGAGCACCCCAAGCCCACAGCAGCGTTTGGCACCCAGCACCCGTCGGGAGGGCTGCAGGAGGGGCAGTGGGCTCAGCCCAGCCCCGAGGTTACAGTGCTAATGGTCTCGGACAGAGAGCTACAGAGCTCGGCCCGGAGCATCTCTGCCCGTGCCCGGCGCTCGGTGCCCGGCGCTCGGTGCCCGGCCTGGGCACGGGCAAGGCACTCGAGGGGCCACGGCAGCACGGGCTCCAGGCCACTGCCACCACCAGTGCTGGGCACAGGGGCATTGCCCTGGAGCTCGAGCAGGGGCCCAGGAGCCCGTGCATCGATGCTGGCCAAGTTAACCTGAGATTCTATCCCTGCCGAGGCTGACGAGGCAGCCCGGGGGGCGGGACCGTGGTCCCAAAGTGACAGTCCCGAGGGAGGAGGATCCTGCCCCGTGCGGGGAGCCGGCGGGGTGGGGCCGGCCTCAGGCGTCTCTCCCGGCGCTGGCTGGCAGCGGCTCCGTGCTGGCAGGCAGGGGCTGTGCTACCACGGGGTCCTGGGCATCTGCAAAGGAAAGCTGCACATCAGCGCCCAGCCTGTGTGCCAGCGAGCAGGAATGTCACAGCACTGCCCCAAGGGCTGCCACAGCCCGAAGCCCCCACGCCCCTGGCCACTGCAGAGGCCTGTTGGGGTGCCCCAACCCAAGGGAACCTGCAGGAGCCACCCAGCCCCACTGACACCAGTATGGCCAGTGCCAAAACACAGCTGGCCTGGAGCACAGCTGCTCTCCCGTGCTCTGTGCCCCAAAGGCTCTCTAAGCCTCAGGCCTGTTCAGGGGGGCTTTGTCCAGAGGGAAGGAGAAGCTGTGTACCCATGGCCCATGCAGTGGCTCCCTCTGTCACTGTCACCAGCCCTGGCCCACACAGGAAACACCAAGGGCTGGCTAGAAGTAAGAGCTGTGGCTAAAACCAACCCAAGGCCTGAGCCAGAGCTCTGTCCCCCACACGAGATGGGACACGGGGAGACCCCAGAGCCCCCACAAAGCAAACACAGGTGCTCCCAGCTGCCGGGCTCCCCCTGACTCACCGCTGTCCTCTGCACGCATCTGTGCCTCCAGGTCCTTGGGGTCCACGTACTTGTAGGACTCATCCTCCTTGGGCTGGCAGCACGTCCCACAGCAGAAGAAGCAGCAGCAGCAGCAGCAGCAGCAGGTGAGGGCCCCGCAGCACAGCACCAGTGCCTGCATCAGGGACAGATGTGCTGTGAGCTCACCCGAGTCTCCAACCCATCACACCAGCCCTGAGAGCCCACCCCAACACCGGCCTGCCAGCAGGACAAACCCCTGGGCTCAGCCGACCCTCCAGCCCCACCAGCCAACCCCAGGGACGCCAGACTCACCTGGAACCACCACTTGGACATGAGGAAGTAGTGCCGGACGGCATCGTCGCCGAACTGCTCGGCCACGTAGAGGCCGAGGGAGCCGTACTGGTCGTACAGGCGGCGCTTGTCCACATCGCTGAGCGTGGCGTGGGCGCTGTTGATCTCCTTGAAGCGCTCGGCTGCCGCTGGGTCATCGGGGTTCTTGTCGGGATGGTACTTGAGAGCCAGCTTCCTGTGGGTGCAGCGGGGGGACCCCCGGCATGGGCTCAGAGCCCCGCTGCCAGGACAGCCCACACCCCACAGGACCCCCGGCATGGGCTCAGAGCCCCCCTGCCAGGACAGCCTGCACCCTGCATGGAGCCGGGACCCCGGCATGGGTTCATAGCCCCGCAGGAACCCCCGGTATGGGCTCACAGCACCTCTGCCCTCACAACCCTGGTATGGGGTCAGACAGCCCACACCCCCGCATGGAGCCGGGATTCCCAGCACGGGCTCACAGCCCTGCTGCCAGGGCAGCCCACACCCCGCAGGAGCCCCGGTATGGGCTCACAGCCCCGCAGGAACCCCGGTATGGGCTCACAGCCTCGCAGGAGCCCCGGTATGGGCTCACAGCCCCACAGGAGCCCCGGTATGGGCTCACAGCCCCGCTTCCCGGAACCGACCCCGGCCGCGCTGGCGGGCCGGCCCCTCGTGCCCGGGCTCCCGGGCCGGCCCCGCGCCCCCCCGTACCGATAGGCCTTCTTGATCTCCTCGGGCGAGCTGCCCTTCTGCAGCCCCAGCACGCGGTACAGGCTCTCCCCGACCCGGGACAGCTTCCGCTGCGGCCGCGGCGGCTCCGCCATGGCCGCGCCGAGGGTCGCGGGTCGGACGGGACGCGGCAGCGACCGCCACGGGCCTGCCCCGCCGCCACCGGCCTGCCCCGCCGCCACCGGCCTGCCCCGCCGCCGCTTCCGCCGCCGCTCTGCGCAGGCGCCGCCCGTCACCCGGTACGGGGCACGGCCCGCCCGGTACAGGGAACAGCCCGGCCCGGCGACACCCGGTACAGAGCACGGCCAGTCCCACGACACCCGGTACAGGGCACGGCCCGGCCGGAAACACCCGCTACAGACCACAGCCCCGCCCGGCGACACCCGGTACAGGACACGGCCCGCCCGGTACAGGGTACAGCCCCGCCCGGAAACACCCGCTACAGACCACAGCCCCGCCCGGCGACACCCGGTACAGGGCACGGCCGGCCCGGCCCCAGGGCCAGCCCGCCCCGGTCCGGCGGCAGCAGGAGGCGGCACACGGGCATCGCGCTGCTCCTTTATTGGTACAAAACGGCGGCGAGGCGGGGGTGGCGGCACGGCCGGGCCCGGGACAGAGCCCCCGGCCCCGGACCTTCCTGCTGCCGCCGGTGGCGGGGGCAAGGCGGGGCAAGGCTGCCGCTGCCCTTTGGAAAAAGAACCTGAGCAACAAGGGCAGCACCGGGGACACCTCGGCGCTCCCTGGGCACCAGCAGCACTGCGCACCGGGGCTGGGACAGCACCGGGCAGGCAGCCCCATGCCGACCCCGGCTCCTGGGGCCAGGGATGGAGTGTGGATTGGCAGGGACGGGGTGGATCCGGGAGGCCCAGTCCCTGATGTCAGAGGGTCCCACTGGAGCCGGGGGCCGCCCACAATAAATACAAATAAATACGGATTCCAGGCATGGAGCTCGCCTGGACTGGACCCCGTGCCCCTGTTCCCCTGGGTAGAAGGTGAGCACCCCTCAGGCACAGCCGCAGGGAGGCCACCTCTCCCTCTGCAGGCACGGCTGGCCCAGGGACAGGGCTCTGGGAGCAAGGAATGTCCCTAAATGTCCCCTCTCCGTGGTCCGCAGGAGAGGCCATCCCTCTCTCGTCCTCCTCCCCGGGGAGGATTGGTCCTTGGGGGCAGAGGGAGACCAGCAGCAGGGCCTTGTCGTGCAGGTCCAGAGAGCCAGGGGCTGGCAGGTGGGCACGGCTGCAGCTCAGGGCCTCTCCTGGGGGCAGGGATGGGGCCAGCCCTGCAGCCAGCCCAGCCCCTGGTCCTGAGGCCAGCCAGCTCAGCAGTCCACGCTGTCGCTGTCACACCAGGCCGAGGGGCCATCGGTGCCGAAGTATCTGTCGCCAAAGTTACCTGGCGGACAAAGGGACAAAGTGAGGGGCAGCAGCGCCAGCCCCGCCAGCGTCCCTCTGGTGTGGCTGCCAGGCTGCCCCCAGGGCTGCTGGCCCCAGGCAGAGGCACGGCACACCCCGGCCCCTCACCGATGCCCGGGATGATGTGGAACTCCTCGTTGACCCGCTTGTCCACGGCGGTGGTGATGATGTGGACGCGGGGAAAGGCGTAGGCCACGGAGTGCACGCCCATCTCCGCCATCAGCAGCGACAGCAGGAAGATCCTGTCCTCCTGCACGTCGTGGTCCTGCGGCACAGGGAGCTGTGAGGGCCCGGGGGGTGCGGAGGATCCCTGCCCCAGCCCCAGCCCCGGCCCCAGCCCCAGCCCCGGCCCCGGCCCCAGGCCCAGGCCCAGGCCCAGGCCCAGCCCCTGCCCCAGCCCCAGCCCCAGCCCCAGCCCCGGCCCCGGCCCAGGCCCAGCCCCAGCCCCAGCCCCTGCCCCAGCCCCAGCCCCAGCCCCAGCCCCAGCCCCAGCCCCAGCCCCGGCCCGGGCCTCACCAGCAGCACGCGCACGGCCATCATGGCCGCGGCGCCCGTGGACACCGTGCTGTCCATGAGGATCACGTAGTCCTCGCTGATCTCCTTGGGCAGGCGCAGGTAGTGCAGCTGGCGAGGGAAGGAAGGGTTGGTGCCGTGCCCGGCGCACGGCCGGGTGTGCCAGGCAGTGGCAGGGTGTGCCAGGCTGCAGGTGTGCCAGGCTGTGGCAGGGTGTGCCAGGCAGCAGCAGGGTGTGCCAGGCTGCAGGTGTGCCAGGCTGCAGGTGTGCCAGGCTGCGGGTGTGCCAGGCTGTGGCAGGGTGTGCCAGGCTGCAGGTGTGCCAGGCTGTGGCAGGGTGTGCCAGGCAGCGGCAGGGTGTGCCAGGCTGCAGGTGTGCCAGGCTGCAGGTGTGCCAGGCTGCGGGTGTGCCAGGCTGCGGCAGGGTGTGCCAGGCTGCAGGTGTGCCAGGCTGCGGCAGGGTGTGCCAGGCTGCGGGTGTGCCAGGCTGCAGCAGGGTGTGCCAGGCTGCGGGTGTGCTGGGCAGCGGCAGGGTGTGCCAGGCTGCAGGTGTGCCCGGCTGTGGCAGGGTGTGCCGGGCTGCGGGTGTGCCAGGCTGCGGGTGTGCCAGGCTGCAGGTGTGCCCGGCTGTGGCAGGGTGTGCCGGGCTGCGGGTGTGCCAGGCTGCGGGTGTGCCAGGCTGCAGCAGGGTGTGCCAGGCTGCGGCAGGGTGTGCCAGGCCGCAGGTGTGCCAGGCTGCGGGTGTGCCAGGCTGCAGCAGGGTGTGCCAGGCTGCAGCAGGGTGTGCCGGGCTGCGGCAGGGTGTGCCAGGCTGCAGGTGTGCCAGGCTGCAGCAGGGTGTGCCGGGCTGCGGCAGGGTGTGCCAGGCTGCAGGTGTGCCAGGCTGCGGCAGGGCTCACCTCGGGCTCCCCCGTGTCCAGGTTGGTCTGGATGAGGATCTTGCCCAGGCGGATGTCCTTGCACACGGCGGTCAGCGCCTGCTCCATGGTCTCACCCGCCCGCAGGATGGACACGCCCGTGATCTGGGAGGGGCAGGGACACGTGCTGGGTGCTCCTGGCACCGCTGAGCCGGGAGCTGCCCCCCACGGGGGGCACGGGGGTCGTGTCTCACCCGCTGCCTGTGGAACCGCTTCCCCTCGTACGTGGTGCCCTGGGGCGTCTCCACCGTGACCGACTGCAGGAGGGGAGCACAGAGTGGGGCAGCCAGACCCTGTGAGGGGGCACCCAGAGGGAAACTGGGCTGGGGCTGGGGCTGCACCCAGGGCTGGGCACTCACCTTCAGGGGCAGGAAGGACAAGGCATGTTCGATCAGCAGCCGCATCAGGCGCTTGGAGTAGAAGATGAACTCGTCCCTGGTGGTGTCTTTGTTCCTGCAGGGATGGCACACGTGAGGTGGGAACAGAGCCCCTGCCTTCCCCTGCACACCACACGTGGGGCTCCAGGGACCAACCAGCACGGGCAGCAGCCCCAGGCCGTGGGAGCCAGAGCACTCCTGGGGTGACACAGTCAGTGATCACCAGCACTGTGGGCTCACTGACACCTCAGCTTCTGTCCTGACAGGACTAGAGAGGCCAGAGAGCAGCTTAGCACCCTGGAGGGAGGTGCAACACCACCTACAGCCATCAGAGAGAGCAGGGAGAGAACGGGGAGTAGGGACAGGTCAGGCATTGGTCCTGGGCAGCACAGGAGCAGGGCTGAGTGCTGGGGAGCCTGGGGTGGAACAGGGGCAGAGCCAGCACAGGACAGGACCTGCCATTGAAGGGGACAGTGCACCATGGTGAGCATGCTGGGTGACAGAAAAGAGTAGCACATGTCCCCAGCTCTCCCCTCTAGGTCCCAAGTCAGAGATAAAGCACTGCTAAGAACCAGGTGACTCTGAAATACCCACTGTGTGCCCTTTCCACAGCTCCGATGTACCCAAGGCACCGAGATGGAAAACAAACACAAACCAGAACAAAGCTGCCGTGGGGCTGCAATGCCCAGGAATCCTCTCTCCTCCCCTGGAGGGGCAGAGCCAGCCCTGCATGCAGGGCCCTAACCCCAGAGCACAGGGCAAGCAGGTGACCTTTCCTACTAGGAGTACCCTGGCCAGCAGCCTCGTGGGGAACACGAGGACAAAGGAGTCCCACAGACACCTGTCTGTTCCCAGATGGAGGACGTGGAGCTGGCAACACTCCAGAAGAGGCAGAAGAATATTGAATATTTTTACTCGGTATTTTAAGCATCATCTGCCATTTCTTACACCTCGGTGGATGACAGACAGCCCCCTGAGGCGTTTGGGGGAGGACCAGCAGTCACTGCTGTCCTCGTGTGCTCCTGCAGCCCTCCAGGGTCACCCATCTGCAGGGACTGTGGCATACAGACACCCCCAAACCCCTGGGCACAGCCAACAGCCCCAGGGAAGGCAAAAAAAACCAGTTCTGGTCTTGGAAGACCCTGCCTACAGCTGCCAGTGTGAGCTGGCAGCAAGCACCCATGGGTGGGCTGCACCCACACAGCCACCCACAGCAGCCTGGCAGCAGCACAAGCCAGAGCCTCCCCTGCAGGGAGTCCCAGCCTGCTCAGGAGATGACAGAGGGACCAGGAGCATCTGCCTGGGCCTGAGCACAGCACAGCTCTGTGCATGAACTGCACTGTGTGAGTGAGAGACAGCTGGCACTGCCAGGCACCAGGAGATCTGGGCATGAACGGGCTACAGAGCCCCAGAATGGTTTGTGAGGGGAGGGACCTAAAGGTCACCTTGTGCCACCACCCTGCCACGGGCAGCTGCACCTTCTGTCACACCAGGCTCCCCCAAAGCCTGTCCAGCCTGCCCCTGGGGCAGCCAGCTGTCCTGGGCAGCCTGGGGCAGAGCCTCAGCATCCTCAGGGAGAACTCCTGCCCACATCTCACGTAACGTGCCCTCTGGCAATGGGATGCCAGTCCTCCTCATCCTGGCACTGCATCCTTCACACTCCATCTGTTCTCAGCCCCACGACTCCAACTGTGCAGCTATTCCAGTGTGGGACTCATTCTCAGCTTCTGTCTCTCCACAACAGCAGAGAATTGCTCTACAAAGGGCTGCCCCCCGATGCCAGCCTGATGTGCCACGACGATGCCCACGTGCTGCCACCACAGACAGATGGGTGAGGAGCCCAGGGAATGGGGCTGGCCAGCAGCAGGACTGGCACCCCAGGGAGCTGCACTGGCAAGCACAGACAGGACAGGGAGGGAGCAGAACCCTGGCTCACAGCTCTGCTGTGGTGCTGGGCACCTCCAGGCACCCAGAGAGGCTGGGCTGGCACCTCCAGGCACCCAGAGAGGCTGGGCTGGCACCTCCAGGCACCCAGAGAGGCTGGGCTGGCACATCCAGGCACCCAGAAAGGCTGGGCTGGGCATGGCTTTGAGAGATTAGTTATTAAGTTAAAAGGGAAAATAATCGAAGTGTTATTTTTTAATTAGATAAAATTTAATTTTTTGTGCTTTGCTAATGAAAGACTGTAGAACTCATAGTTGTGAGGTTGTTTTGCTGATAAGAAATAATAAACACATGAGTGCAAACACAAAATATATTAATAAAGACAAGAGACAGATCTGCTAAGATGCAACACCTGCACACGGAGGAGCAGGAAATGTGGCTAAAGGTGTTGTTGAGTCTCACCAGCCTGGAGCTCTCTGGGAGCCCAAGGGCAGCAGGCACAAACAGCACCTCGGGGGTACAGGGTGACATCTGTGACCAGGTACAGCCCCATGCCACGCCCAAGTGCCACCAAATGCCACCAGGAACACACGGTGGCTGTCCCTGCACACAGCCATAGAGCTCCTGAGCCCAGAGGTCTGGAGAGGCACTGCCCAGCAGGACTGCAGGGGCAGCTGGCAGGGGATGCTCCTCAGCAATGTGGCACTGCTCAGGCACCACCTGGCACGGGCTCAGTGCCCCCCACACCTCCTGCATGGCACCAGCACAGCCAGTGGGGCAGAGGGGCCAGAGCAGCCCCAGCACAGCCTGACTCAGCCCAGCACAGCCCTGAGCCTCAGGGATTGAGGTCACCCAGCACTTGTGGACAAAGGTGGAGCCACAGCCCGGGGGAGGGACAGGGCACTGGCACAGGGCTCGGCTGGCACACCTGAGGTGCCACATCACCTCCTCCACTGCCAGGACCTGCCTTGGGGCCCGTGCTTCCACAGGAGGAAGAGTCAGGAGAAGGAAAGGAGGTGCCCAGCCTGGATGTGGCCATGAGTATCAGAACATCATGAACTGTTTGGGCTGGAAAAGCCCTCTGAGATCAGGTTCAGCTGCTCCCCCAGCACTGCCAAGGCCACCACCAGCCCACGGCCCCAAGTGCCACATCCACAGAGCTTCTAAACTCCACCAGGGATGGGGACTCCATCAGCACCTGGAGCAGCTGTGCTGAGGCTGGAAAATCCTTTCCATGAAGAAACTGCTCCCAATATCCAACCCAAATCTCCTCTGGAGCAGCCTGAGGCAGCTTCCTCTTGTCCTGTCCCTTTTCCCATGGGAGCAGAGTCTGACCCTCACCTGGCTGCCCCCTCCTGTCAGGAAGCCATAGAGGACGAGAAGGTGCCCCCTGAGCTCATTTTCCCCAGGCTGAGCCCCTTCCCAGCTCCCTCAGCCTCTCCTGGGGCTCCACTCCCTGCCCTGGACGTGCCCCCTCAATGTCTCTCGCATCAGGAGGGGCCCAGAGCTGTCCCCAAGCCTGCAGGTGCCCCAGCAGTGCCCAGCTGCCACAGCCCAGGTGCCACTGGCCTCTCGCCCACCTGGTCTCATGTTGAGCCAGCTCCCATGGCCCTTGCAGCCCCTCTGCCCATCCTGGAGTGCTTCATGGGGCTGCTGTGACCCAAGGGCAGGGCCTGGCACTGGGCCTTGGTGACCCTCATTACCCAGAGTGTCCCAAGCCCTCTGCAGAGCCTTCCTGCCCTCCAGCAGATCCACATCCCACCCACCTGCTATCCTCTGCAAGCTTCCTCCAAGTGCACCCAGCCCTGTCCAGGTCTCTCCCAGGGACATGAGCTGACACCTTCCAAACCAGCACACAGTGCCACAGGAGGACCTGACTGAGCTCAACATCCCCTCTGTGCTGTGAAGAAACACCCAGGGTGCCAGGGGCTGCAGCTGCAGAAACAATTAACCTCTCTGTAGCTCTAAGGGCCTCGGCCCTTGACCCCTCACTAACTGATGCTGCTGTCACCTGGAGAAAAGGAGCATCAGAGGGGAAGGAAAAGCTCAGGAGTGGTAAAGTCATGGAAGCAGCTGCCCATGTCCCTTCTCTAAGCTAGCTCTAAACCCAACAAGGGGTACCTTGCTCCATGGCAGCAGCTGCTCCCCCTGTGCTCCAGTGAGGAAAGAGCCAGCCAGTCCCCTGCCACTGTGGGAAAAGCCTGCCTGTGGCCCAGCAATCACCCAAAGCACCTGTGCAGAGCTCTGCTCACCAGAGAAGTGCCCGTGGGGCCAGATCCATTCAGCCACTCTGCTCCAGGCCAGCCCCAGAACTGCAGCCCCAGGGCAAAGGGGGGAAAGTCAGGCCAGGCCCTGTGGTGTGCTGCCAGCAGGCAGCCCAGGGCAGGGATGGGCAGGGAGGTACCTGATGATGGTGTGCATGCCCCGCACCTGCGGCGTGCTCTCCAGGACGCTCAGGGTCTTGGGCAGGGGCTGTCCTTGGTGGGCTGAGGCCAGGGCTGCCCTGCAGAGAGGAAGGAGCTCAGAGCTGTGCCAGCACACACCCCCTCACAGCCCCGGGCCCTCGGAGGGACACGGCCCTGCCAAGGGAAGGCTCCACAAAAACCCCTCGGGAAGGTCAGCACTGTGCTTGGCCTTCCTGCCTGGATCCTGAAGAACGCCCCAAGGCTGGTACCAGGCATGGGACCCCAGAGCTGGACTGCCCAAAAAGCCTGGGGTGAACCTCCCAGACCCCACCACGGCTGCTGCAGCCTCTGCAGGGCAGGACATTCCCTGCACCCTGGGACCGGGCTGTCACCACAAGGGACAAGGGCCGTCCTGCCCAAAGGGGACACGAAGTGCCAGGAACAGGGACCATGCAGGGCCCTTCTCCAGCAGAACTGCGCAGCTCAGGGTAACTCAGCAGCCAGGAGAGGAGCCCTGCTCCAGACAGAGACAGGAGCAGGGCAGGGAGCTGGCCACATGCATCAGCCACAGTGTGGGGTGTCACACAGAGCCCAGGGCTGCAGCCAGACAGGCCTGAGGAGCTGAGCACAGCCCTGCAGCCCTGGGGAGGAGCAGCCACGCCCAAGCACCTCAGCAAAGCTCTGCCAGCAGGGACCCAGAACCCAGCGGGTGCCAGCAGCCCCCAGCCCACAACAGGCCCCTGTGCAGCCGTGGGCCCCACGTACCTGACTGTGATCTCCCGCTGGGCGGAGCAGAGGTCACGGAGCAGCGCAGGGAACAGGAAGGACAGACACCCTGTCAGTCACTCACAGCCCAGCACAGCCACCCCAACAGCCCAGCTCCCCACCCTCCTCCCCAGGGCCCACCTCCCCAGTCTGCTCTCCCAAGCACCGTGCGGGGGCCTCTTGAGAACAGAGAGGTGATGCCAACACCCCCCCCAGGTGCTCCCAGAGCACGGGTCTGTGTGCAGCCACATCCTGCCCTCCGCATGCGGGACCCTTCCCCTCCTCAGCCCGGCTCACCTTTTCCAGCTGGCTGTGCACGTGCTGCACAATGAGGTCCAGCGCCACGAAGTTTTCCCCACCTGAGGGTGGAGCAGAGGAGGCAGGTGGGGCGGACGCTGAGCCACCCTGCCCCGCAGCCCCCGCTGCCCACGGCGGGCTCAGCTCCGGCCTCACCCCTGGGCACCACGATGTCGGCCACCTGCACGGTGGGCTCGATGTACTGCTCGAAGGCCGGCTTCACAAACTTGTTGTACTGCTTGATGACCCCGGCCACGTCGCGCCCGCGCTCCATGATGTCGCGCTGCAGCCGCCGCACCAGGCGGATGTCGGAGTCCGTGTCCACGAACACTTTCATGTCCAGCAGCTGGAAAACTGGGAGGGGTGAGCACCCCCCATGCAGCTCCCAGCACACCCGTGCTACTCCCCCCCACCACCCCGCAGGGGCACCCAGCATCCCCTCCCCTGAGCCTCTGGCACGCAGTGCTCTGCCAGCCAGCGCGGTGACCTCTCCCTGCACAGCCCCGCTGCAGGGGCACCCAGGGCCATGCCTGTCCTGCTGCAGCACAGCGTCCCCTCCGGGCCAGCGGCCACCTGAGGCAGCGATACCTTGAGCAGCTCCTTGTTGGCGAAGGCCAGGATCCCTTCGAACACGATGACGTTGGCCCCATACACTGTTTTCTGCAGGCAGACAGGAGCTGGGTTTGTCCTGCTTCTCTTCCATGCCACAGCGGCACCAACGCTGACACAGCCAGGGCACTGACCCCCCTGGGGTCCCACCACAGCCGTACTGCAGCCCCCAATGCCTTGGAGCTGTAGTTTATCCCTGTGCATGATGCTTCAGACTAGGACAGACCCCAAACCTTGCTCTAGATCCTGAGCCTCTGCTCATTGCCATCCCCCCAGTCCCTCTTCCTGATGACCCCCAGCCCCCTCCCCTCAGCCTTCCAGGCCCTGCAGGGCCCAGAGCTGTTCCCCGTGCCCAGGACCCTGCCAGCCAGGCGCAGCCCGGCCCCTGGCACCCACCCACTCGCGGCGCCGGCTGTGTGTGGTGAAGTCGTACACCGGCACCTTCACGCTCTTGCCCTTCTTGAGCTTGCGCAGGACATTGACGAGCAGCTCGAAGTCAAAGGCATCGGGGTGGTCGAAGTTGTAGTCGCTGCGGGCTGCCAGCGCCTGCTGCCCCTCATCCAGCACCTGCAGGCACCGGCAGCGCTCAGCGCCGTGCCGGATCCCGGCATCCACCGCACCCCAGCCCCGCAGCCCGAGCACCGGCAGCACCCAGCGGTGCACTGGAACCGGAGTGTCGGCCCGGCTCGGCGCTGCCGCGGGCCCCGTCGCGCACCTTGTAGAAGGAGTCCATGGAGAGCAGCACGACCCAGGGCACGTCCAGCGCCTCGATGATCCGCGTCGCCACCGTGGTCTTGCCGGAGGCGCTGCCGCCGCACAGGCCTGCGGGGAGCGGCGGGGGCACCGCCCCGGCCCGGCTCCGTCACGGCCCCGGATCCGGCTCCGGCCCGCTCCCAGCCCCTCCCGGCCGTCCCTCGGGGCCTCGTTCCACGATTCCCGAGCGCAGCCCGACCCCGGCCCCGGTCCGGCCTCCATCCCCTCCCGGCCCGCTCTCGGCTCCATCTCCTTTCTGATCCGGCTCCATCCCCTCCCCGGCCCCGTCCCAGCGCTCACCGATGACAAAGGCCTCGTCTACGGGCGCGCCGGTCTCGCTGTACCACGGCGGCCGCCCGGCCGTGTAGATAGTCCGCTTGCTGGTGCGCAGCAGCGGCGGCTCCGGCTTGCACTGGCTGGCGGTGCGGCGCCGTGGGGCCGGGGCGGGCGCCAGCGGCAAGCGGCTGAGCAGCGAGCCCAGCGGGCCGGGACCGGGACCAGGACCGGGCCCGGGCCCGGGACCGGAGCTGTGGGCGCGCTCCGGCCCCGCCGCCCCCCGCCGCTCCTCAGCGCCCGCCGCCGCCATCGCCGCGCGGGCCGCGGGGGCTGCCGGGACAGGACGGGCTGCGCACGGCACGGGGAACAGGCCCCGCCCCTGAATTAAGCGCCGCCCCCGAGTGAATCCCCGCCCCTACTGAGACTCCGCCCCTGATTGATGCCCCGCCTCCTAGCGTGACCCCTCCCCTTACCGAGGCCCCGCCCTCGGCGCCCCGGGAGCACCGGGGCTCACCTGCACAGCCCTCCCTGCAGGTGTCACACACACCGGGCTCACCTGCACAGCCCTCCCTGCAGGTGTCACACACACCGGGGCTCACCTGCACAGCCCTCCCTGCAGGTGTCACACACACCAGGCTCACCTGCACAGCCCTCCCTGCAGGTGTCACACACACCGGGCTCACCTGCACAGCCCTCCCTGCAGGTGTCACACACACCGGGGCTCACCTGCACAGCCCTCCCTGCAGGTGTCACACACACCGGGCTCACCTGCACAGCCCTCCCTGCAGGTGTCACACACACCGGGGCTCACCCGCACAGCCCTCCCTGCAGGTGTCACACACACCGGGGATCCCCGGGCCCGCCCTGCCCCGGGCTCAGCAGCCGCAGCTCCCTCAGCCTCACCCGGCAGAGCCGCTCCTGCAGCATCACCGGCTGCTTGGGGCTGTCCCCAGCCTGCCCCTGTCCCTCCCAGCCCAGCAGCATCACCGGCTGCTCGGGGCTGTCCCCAGCCTGGCCCTGTCCCTGTCCCTGTCCCTGCCAGCCCTGCAGCACCACCAGCTGCTCGGGGCTGTCCCCAGCCTGGCCCTGTCCCTGTCCCTGTCCCTGTCCCTGCCAGCCCTGCAGCATCACCGGCTGCTCGAGGCTGTCCCCAGCCTGCCCCTGTCCCTCGTGTCCTGGGCGCCCAGCGCTGGGCCCGGCGCCTCGGGATGGTGTCCAGGGCACGCCAAGGGTGCGTTGTTGGTTCACGGTCTTCCGGGTGTCTCCCAGGACCCCTGGAGCCTTTTCCCAGCCGGCTGTCCCTGCCCGTCCTGAGGTTGTTCCTGCCCGGTCAGGACCCGGCCCTGCCCCTGCTGACCCTCCCCAGGCTCCTGCCCCCGGCTCCGCAGCCCATCCTGAGCCTCTCCGCGCCACGGAGCAGCACGGGCGGTGTCATCTGTCGCCGCGCTGAGGGGGCTCTGCCTGGCCGCAGACGGGGCTGGACTCAGCGCCAACCCCAGGGTGCGCTGGTGGCTCCTGGGCGCTGAACGCCCTGCTCTGGGCTCGGCCATGCAGCCCCTGCCAGTGCAGCCCCTCCGGCTCCGCCAGCCCGCGCTCCCGGCGCTTCTCTCGGAGGATGGCAGGGGGACAGCGCCAAAATCTTCCCTGCAGCCCGAACAGACGCTGTGCCCTGCGCTGCCCTGCGCACCGGCTCCGGCGTGGCGCCGCGGCAGGTGATCCCCACGGTCAGGCACGATCCCCGCCGTGCCGGCTTCTCCCCAGCTCCCCTCGTGTCCTCGCCGTGCTCAGACGGATCCCAGGACCAGTTGTGTCATCACCTGCCGGGGACAGGAGGTGCGGCGGAGCCCTGTCCCGAAGAGCTCCTCCCGCCAAAGCAGCGCCCTTACGCGCAGCTCCGGTGTATTCTCCCGGAGACCCGCCGGGCCGCAGCGCCCGCACCCGCCGGGCCGCCCCCGCCCCGAGCCCGGAGCGGCGGCACCGGGGCGGGACCGCCCCGCCACCCGCGCGGGGGCGGCACCGAGGGCGGAGTCACGGCAGGGGCGGGGCTCGGCGGTGCCGGTCCCCGCGGTGCCGGTGCCCGTGGAGCCGCTCACTCCCGGGATGGAGCCCCCGACCGGCACAGAGAGCGCCCGCCTGGTCAGCCCGCGGGGCGGCCGCGCCGACGGCAGCCTGCGCCTCAAGAGGTACCGCCGGCACCGGCACCCATTGCTCCGGCACCCATCACCCCGGCGTCCCATCACCGGCACCCACCACCCCGGCATCCCATCACCCTGGTATTCCATCACCCCAGCACCCAACGCCCCGGCACCCATCACTGGCATCCCATCACCCCAGCACCCATCACCGGCACCCATCGGCCCGGCACCCATCACCCTGGTATCCCATCGCCCCGGCATCCCCACCACCACCAGCACTACTCCATCACCGGCGCCTCCGGCACCGACGGCACTTCCATCACCGGCACCCCCGACACTCCGGTCATCGCCGGTACTTCCATCAGCACCGGCACACCATGGTCCCGACAATCCCATTACCGGCGCTAGCACGTCCATCACCGGCACCCGCGGCACCCCACCACCTCCCAGGCTCCCCGGCAATTCCTCGCACCGTCACCTCCATAATCTCCCGCATCTGCAACCCTCGGTCCTCCCGCACCCCCTCGCCCATCATCCCCGGCACCTCCATCGCCCCCAGCTCCTCCGGCACCCCCCGCAAGCCCCGGCACGTCGCTCAGCTCCCACCCCCACCGCCGACACCGGCACCCCCGGCACGTCCCTCCCCGCCCGCCCCCGTGCCTTCATCCATCCGAGCGGACACCGGCACCTCCGCAGTCCCCGCGCCAGCGCTGACCGTCCGCCGCTTGCACCGTCACCCCGCCACCGGCACGCTCAGCCCGCCGCCGGCACCTCCGCTCAAGCGGAACCAGCCCCGCCGTGCGCCAGCCTCGCTCCCCCCTCGGGTGTCCGTCCCGCACCTCTCGGCGCCCAAACGTCACCCACGCACACCGGTACCAACCATCCATCCATCCATCCATCCATCCATCCATCCATCCATCCATCCATCCATCCATCTATCCATCATCACCCGCCCACACCGGTGCCGTTTATCCGTTAGCCCCCGTGCCGGTGGGCTGCCCGTTCCCGCTCCCGCGCTGCTGCCCCGCGCACCGGCACCCCGGCCCCCGCCGCCCCTTCCCCGCGCCCCACGTCTCCGCACCGCTGGCCCGTCCCGCAGCCTGGCCCCGGGGCAACACCTCGCTCCCACGCGCCCGTCCCCGCGGTACCCGCGCCGCTCCCGTCTTCCGTTCCGGCGGGAGCCCCGTGCCACCGCCTGCTGCTGCTGCCGCCGGTCCCGTGCCTGCCCGTGCCGCTGGGAGGGGGGGGTTCCGCCGGCGCCCCGCCTGGCCGCAGCAGCAGGACCCTCGGGGGTCTGGGCAGGAGCCCCGGTGCCCCGCCTGGCCGCAGCAGCAGGACCCTCGGGGGTCTGGGCAGGAGCCCCCGAGCCGGCGTTGCCGGCAGTGACCCCCGCCCGCCCCCAGTCTCTTCGCAGACTCTGGAGATCCCTCAGCACCGGCGGCGCCCCCGGCTCCAGATCCGCGCTGCCGCTGCAGCCCCCCGAGCCCCAGCCCCGGGCAGGGCCGGCTCCAGGCCCGCCGGCAGCTGAGCGTCGCCTGCGCCGTGTGCTGCCTCTTCATGGTCGGGGAGGTGATAGGTAACGCGGCGGGCCGGGGCGCGGGGCTGCGGGCGCGGCGCGGGGTGCCAGCTGCTGTGTGCCCGCAGGCGGATACCTGGCACACAGCCTGGCCATCATGACGGACGCAGCCCACCTGCTGACGGACGTGGGCAGCATGTCCGTCAGCCTCTTCTCCCTCTGGGTCTCCAGCCGCCCGCCCACCAAAACCATGACCTTTGGCTGGCACCGCTCAGGTGAGCTGAGGGGCGCGGCCTGGCGGGCTCCGGGGCCCCCACGGCCGGGTTGGTGCTGATGGGTGTCACCCCGCAGAGACGCTGGGTGCGCTGGCCTCTGTCCTCTCTATCTGGGTGGTGACCGCGGCCCTGGTCTACCTGGCGGCCGCCCGCATCATCAGCAACGACTACGAGATCGAGGCGCGAGCCATGCTGGCCACGTCCGCCTGCGCCGTTGGGGTCAATCTGGTGTACGTCCCACGCGTGCACCCGCGGTCCCCATCAGCCTGAGTCCTGCCCCCTGTGCCCCTGGAACCCCAAATGTGCCCCCAGGTCACTTTGTGTCCCCATGCACCAGCCTTGTGCCCCCAGGCGCTGCCACCCCCACTTCCCTGTCCCCCACATGTTCAGGGCTCCCAGTCCATGCGCCCACGTCCCCATTCCCCACACTCCCTGGTCCCCCAAGCAGCGCCGCCCAAGCCCTTTCACGAGCCCCAGGACCAAACCCCTGCCCTGTTCCCACACACCTTCCAGCCCTGCTGCAGCTCCAGTCCCACTCCTCCCACTGTCCCCAGCCCCAGGTGTGACTGCCTGTGCCCCCCTTGCCCAAGCAGGGCCCCCACACCTGCCCTGTCAGTGTGGCACTGAGCCAGCCCTGCTCCTTCCAGCATGGCCTACATCCTGCACCAGTCCCCTGCTGGCCACGGCCACGGCCCAGGGGCCTACGAGCAGCTGGAGAGCTCGGTGTCCTGCCAGCCCAGCGCCCTGCCCGGCAGCACCAGCGTGCGGGCAGCCTTCGTGCACGTGGTGGGTGACCTGCTGCAGAGCGTCAGCGTCCTCGTGGCTGCCACCATCATCTACTTCAAGGTGCCCAGGCAGGGCCGCCCCAGCGCTGCCATGGGAGCAGCTCTCCCGGTGCCACGCAGGGTGCCACGTGGGCTCTGCCCTCACAGAGACCCCCTCTCTGCAGCCCCAGTGCAAGATTGCAGACCCCATCAGCACCCTCTTCTTCTCCGTCTTCGTCCTTGGCTCCACCATCACCATCCTCAGAGACGTCTTCACGGTCCTCATGGAAGGTGAGCAGCGGGTGAGAGGAGCGCGAGACCCAGGCACAGGGTGGGCACAGGAGCTCCTGGAGCTCCACCTGCCGCAGCACTTTGCCATGAGGCAGCTCCCCTCCCCTGTGCCTCCCCTGCCCCACCCGGACCCCCCCCAGCTCCTCCTCTCCAGCGCAGCCAGGCGCATTGGCCCCAAGGTGAGGCCTGTCTCAGCCCAAAGCCACCACGCCCAGCCCGGCTGCCCTGGGGAAGCCCCCAGCCCGGGCCAGGTGGGCGCCGTGCCTGGGGGCCGAGGGTGGCCCGTGTGACCAGGGGTGCTGGCAGGGGCTCCACGGGGGCTGCGGTTCGACGCGGTGAAGGAGGCGCTGCTGGGGGCCCGCGGCGTGCGGGGCGTCCACGACCTGCACCTGTGGGCGCTGACGCTGAACCAGGCCGCCGTGGCCGTGCACGTGGCCGTGGGTGAGTGACCTGCACGGGGCACGGCCGGGGTCCCGCGGGCCGGGCCAGGAACGAGCCCCTGCCCTGCTGCCCCCAGACGCTGGTGCCGACACGGAGACGGTGCTGCAGGAGGTCACGGCCCGGCTCCAGAGCAGGTTTGGCTTTGCCTCGTGCACGGTGCAGGTGGAGCAGCACCAGGAGGAGTCGGCAGGCTGTCCCCACTGCCAGGACCCCCAGACCTGAGACCCCACCTGCTGCTACGTTGGGCCAGATGTGGACCTGGCCCCAGCTCCTTGTGCTAGAGCAGGGCAGTGCTTGAGATCCCATCTCCCCTCTATCCACCCCACTGCTGCGGAGCCCTGGGGTGGGACAGTGACGCCAGTGTGGGGTCCTGGGGGGACGGACACACGGCCTGGCCTGCGGAGCACAGGGGCTCCCTGGAATCCTCCACTCCTGCTGTGCCACAGCTCCTGAGGAGGTGGAATCCTGCCCCAGCAGCCGGTCCCCAGTGAGCCTGTCTGTCCTGGCAGGAAGGGACATCCCCCATGGGGGACCTCAGACCTGGCCTTGGCCCCAGCCCCCCACGCTGCTGCCTGGGCTCCATCTGAACCCTCCCGTGCCTGGCCCTGACCCATTCCCTCCGCTGAGTTGTGCCTGTGCCCCTGGTGTCCATCTGTCCATCTGTGCCAGCAGCGGTGCCAGCGCTGCCAATAAATGTGTTGGAGCAGCAGCAGCAGTGCAGCAGACACAGGGGCATGGGGAGGGAAATGGTGGAGTTGGGGCTGGGCCTCTACAGCCACAGTGACCAGCCACACCTGCCCTGGTGCCAGCACCACCACAGCCATACAAAACCAACCACGTTTATTCTGCACGGCTGAACATCAGCTCAATGTGAGCGACTCCACTGCTCCCGGCCCCTCCCCGCCCTCGGGCACCCACTGGGGATGGCGGCGGGCACAAGCACAGCTCCACGCTGGTGGAGCCCAGGGGCTTCCACAGGGTCACACCCACAGCTCAGCCCCGGCCACGCCACGTCCCACCAGCCCTGCCCAGCTCAGACCAAACGGTGCAGACAGACCCTTCCAGGCCCAGAGCACGAGGACGAGCGTCCAGAGCATCCCAGGGCACGGCTGGGAGCAGCTGTCCCCCTGCAGCAGCCATAGGAAAGCAGCACCGAGGGCCCACAGCCCCGTGCCAGCACAGCCCCGAGCCCTGCCCAGGGTGAGCACATGGCAGCAGCGCGAGGCACTGGCACCCTACTCCCCTGGCAGCAGGGAGGGCTCAGGGGGGCCAGGGCTGCTGGCCGTGTCCCCATAGAGGACGCTGAAGCGGGCCTGGCACTCCGGGAGCAGCTGGCGGCCCACGGAGGCCAGCCCTGCCAGGCAGTGTGCCCGCACAATGCCCGCCTGCCCGCCCGACACCAGCCAGCCCTGCGAGTCCAGGTTGGGGCTGAAGCGCACCTGTGGGAGAGAGGAGCCCCTAAGGGACAGGGCTGGTGCTGGCACTGGGCCCCGGAGCAGGGCAGGGCCCCGAGCGCAGGGCCGGGCTCGCCCTGTCCCCTCACCTTGTGCAGGGCCTCCAGCTGCAGGCGGTCCAGGCTCAGCTCTGCCCTCAGCTCCTGCTCGTGCATGCGCCGCACGGGCTCCCGGCCCGGCAGGTTCTGGAAGCTGCGCTGCAGAGGGGGCACCACCGTGGGCTGCGGGCCCGGGCAGGAGCAGGGCATGCACCGTGACCCCAGCCCTGCCCAGCAGCATCTCCCACCCTGCCACCCCCTGCCCACCACAGCCCCCAGCCCTGCTCGGGGTCAGACCTTGCCACCCCCTGCCCCACCATTCCTGTTTGGGGTCAGACCCTGCCACCCCCTGCCCAGCCACAGCCCCCAGCCCTGCTCGGGGTCAGACCCTGCCACCCCCTGCCCCACCATTCCTGTTTGGGGTCAGACCCTGCCACCCCCTGCCCAGCCACAGCCCCCAGCCCTGCTCGGGATGGACGCTGCCACCCCCTGCCCAGGCACAGCCCCCAGCCCTGCTTGGGATGGATCCTGCCACCCCCTGCCCACCACAGCCCCCAGCCCTGCTCGGGGTCAGAGCCTGCCACAGCCCCCAGCCCTGCTCGGGGTCAGACCCTGCCCAGGCACAGCCCCCAGCCCTGCTCGGGGTCAGAGCCTGCCACCCCCTGCCCAGCCACAGCCCCCCAGCCCTGCTCGGGGTCAGACCCTGCCACCCCCTGCCCAGGCACAGCCCCCCAGCCCTGCTCAGGGTCAGAGCCTGCCACCCCCTGCCCCACCATTCCTGTTTGGGGTCAGACCCTGCCACCCCCTGCCCACCACAGCCCCCCAGCCCTGCTCGGGGTCAGACCCAGCCACAGCCCCCAGCCCTGCTCGGGGTCAGAGCCTGGCTGTCCCAGCTCCTGTACCAGGTCGGTGTCCTGGAAGCACAGGTAGCTCCTGGCTGCCATCTCGCTGTAGCGATGGGTCCTGGGCAGGGCCTGCTCGCTGCCCTGGGGCCCGTCGGGGCTGCAGGGCAGCAGCTCAGCTTTGTACACGGGCTGTGGGGGACAGGCGGCTCAGGGCAGGGTGGGCGCAGATCCTGCTGCCCCTCTGCAGACAGGCACCGCTGGGATGGGGGCCCAGGACATTTCTCCTGTGTCCCCTGTCCCTGCTGGCCCTGTGGGCTGGGCTGGGCCCCCAGGAGCGACGGTCCCTTACAAATCTGCGGTCTGAGGAGCGCTTGATGTTGAGGGGGTTGACGGCCAGGTCGGGCAGCACGGCTGCCACCAGCTCGCCGGTGATGTCACCCGCAGCCACCGTGTTCAACCAGTCCGAGCCAGAGATGCTCTGCAGGGACAGAGGGCTGGAGGGCACGGGGCTCCCACCACGAGCCCCGGGCCCCAGCTGGCTCTGAGCCGGCCCCTGGGACAGAGTGGCCCTGCCCTGGCCCTTACCCACACGGTGCCCTTGCGAGGGGCCACAAAATAGGCCTTGAAGCCCAGGTAGCCGGCATCGATGTAGTGGATCCCACAGAGCCCGTACCTGTGGGGAAGGCACGGAATGAGGCCCGGGGTGCCTGACTCTGCTGTCACCAGGGACGTGAGGGCCAGGCACAGCCACCTTCCCACAGAACCGGCCCGGGGTGAGGGGGCTGCTCCTGCTCCAGCAGCACGGCACAGAGCCCAGGGCAAGCACAGGCAGGCAGCCCCAGAGGCCAAGGACTCACTGAGCTCCCACAGCCCTTTAGCAGCACACCTCTTGCCCAGTCCAGAGGGAGGCCATGCCCCAGCCCACCCTGCCTCTGCCTCAGGGTGGCACGGCAGAGGGGATGCCACGGCAGAGGGGATGCCACGCTTTGCTGCCGCGGCGTGACACAAACCAGGCAGAGCCTGCCCTGCCGTGGCACAGCCGCACAGTCCCAGGAGGGGGGAGCCAGAGGGGCCCAGGGAAGCTGGAGCAGCCCTGGCAGCACTCACGGGGCGTAGCAGTTGTCCTGGGCCACGGTGATGCCGTTGTAGGGCAGCAGCCAGGCCACCTCGGTGCTCAGGAAGCGCTTGATGCTGTTGATGGGCTCGTAGGGCCGCCGCAGGTCCCAGAACTTGATCTTGCGGTCGCTGCCCACCGTCACCAGGAAGTTGCTGAGAAGCAGCAGCAGGGCAGCACTGAGGGCCTGGCACGGAGCCGTGCCCAGGCCCAGCACAGGGCCCCCAGCCTCACAGTGGCTCCACTGCCCTCACCCTGGGAAGCCCAGGCCAACCCCTCCGGTGCTGCAGAGACCCATTGGCACCACGGCCCCTCAAGCCCTTCTTGACAAAAGAGCTGCTTCTGCAGGAGCAAGCTCCTCTCCTGGCAGCACCTGTGGCTGCTCCTGCCCTCACCTGTCAGCCTTGCACCACTCAATGCTCCGCACTGCCTGGTCATGGGCCAGGAAGCACCGGAACGGGTAGAGCTTGAGGGAGGCGTCCGGCTGGTGCACGCACTGCAGCAGGGATTTGGTGAGCAGGTTCCACACTGCCACGGTGCCTGGGGAGAGACTCGTGTCCATGGGGCACTGCCAGGGGCACGGGGGCACCAGCAGCAGCACAGGCAGGGCTGTGGCAGCTGCAGAGCTGGGGCTGGGGCAGGGCCACAGGGGCCAGGCTGGAGCTGGGGCTCCAAGCAGAGCATGGCAGCAGGTCCTGGCAACACAGCACAGAGCTGTGGATCACTGCAAGCCCAGCAGAAAATTCCACCCAGGCAAGTTCAACAGATGTGGACAAGCCCAGAGCCACAGACAGAGATGATCAGTGACCAACCTGGAGCTGTGTCAGAGTGACAACAGCCAGCCCAGAGAAGCCTCCCCCTGGGCCAGGGCTGGCAGAGGCTCCAGCACCAGCTGAGGCTCCAGTGCCTCTGCCAGGCCGAGGGCTGCTCCCCAAGTGCTGCTGCAGGGCACAGAAAGAGACTCACCATCATAAAACCCTGCTGCCAGGTGATGGTGGGGCTTGGAGGGCATCCAGGAGAGACTGAAGCACTGCCCACACTCAGGGGCATGACCTGCCTGGACGGAGCCCACCTGAAGCGTGGCCATGCACTGCACCTGGGGGCCAAGGAGAGCCCTGGGTCACAGCCCTGCACGGTGCCAGCCGTGCCCAAGGCCTGGGGTGGGCACGGCACTGCTGTGCCCCTCCAACACTCTGCAGGTGCCTTGGCTGCCCAGGCTGTGCCACCTGCCCGCTGGGGAACCCACCAGGGATCACCAGGGCAGAACACTGACCTTGCAGATGAGGTGCTTGTGGAGGGACCCATCTAGAAGAGAGCAGAAGGGGGTCAGGGAGGCTTTGGCTGTCCTGGGAGCTCCCTGCCTGGAGCCTGGATGGCAGCTCCTCACGGCCCTGGCCAGGGCTCCCCGTCCCTGCCCTGCCATTCCCCAGAGCAGTGACCCAGCACAGCAGGAGCTGAGGCACAGGGAGGAGCAAACCGGTGGCACAGGGCCCCCAGGAGCCAGGCCTGCCTCTGTGCTGGAGGCAGCAGCCCCTGAAACACTCTGCAGGCAGAGATGGGGGGCTCCTGCCCCACCATGGCCAGCACTGAGGTGACACGGTGACACACAGGGGCCAGGCCTGACTCTGAGCACTGCAGGGAGCAGCTGTGCAGGGTGTCTGCTCCATGGCTGACAGGACTGGAGCAGCCAGGCAGCACTCCAGGGCAGGGCAGGCTGCAGAGACCCTGCACCCAACAGGGCAGGACAGGCTGCAGAGACCCTGCACCCAACAGCTCAGGGCAGGATACCCACATGGGCACCATGCACCAGCTCTGTCTGCCAGAGAATCCTCTCCCCAGCAAGAGGGGAGCTATGGGGACCCATCCCACATCCCTGTCCCTGACCCCCAGTGTGGGGCTGTCCCCCAGCACAGTGACAGGCACGTCACAGCCTGCAGCCTGGCAGCCACGGGGGCACACATGGAGGAGCTGTGCACCCTCCTGGGCACGGCTGTGACAGCCAGGATGCAGCACCAGCCCAGCTCTGCCAGGCAGGAACACAGGCATGGGGCTCCCAGTGCCCCAGGGACAGCACAGGGGTGGGGGTCCCAGTGCCCCAGGGACAGCCAGCACAGTGTGGGAGCCCCCAGCAGGGCCTGTCAGCACAGCCTGGCGCTGCTGCTGCGGCTGGAGAGCAGTTCCAGCCCAGCCCTGAGCACAAGGACCGTGTGTGCAGCCGCAGCCAGGGATGGGGGGGCCCTCACCATGTGCCCTGGGGGCTGCGGCAGCGTGGGCACGGGGGGGTACAGGGAGCCATTGCCCAGTGCCAGCACGGGGGGGGCACAGGGAGCCATTGCCCAGTGCCAGCACGGGGGGGCACAGGGAGCCATTGCCCAGTGCCAGTGCAGAGTGCTGTGTGCTGGTCACGGCTCGGTGCCCACTGCCAGCACGGGGGGGCACAGGGAGCCATTGCCCAGTGCCAGTGCAGCAGTGCTGTGTGCTGGTCACGGCTCGGTGCCCACCGCCAGCACGGGGGGGCACAGGGAGCCATTGCCCAGTGCCAGTGCAGTGCTGTGTGCTGGTCACAGCTCAGTGCCCACCGCCAGCACGCGCCGGCCATCAATCCCGCCCAGCCCGGCACAGCCATTACAGGCACCATTAGCCCGAGCTGCTCCAGCCCTCCCTCTCCTGTGCTCGCACACGGAGCAGGCTGCAGGGAGCAGCTCTGGCAGCAGGGAGATGGCAATGGCTGGGCACACGCTCTGTGGCTTACAGTGACGCTGCTGAGAGCCCCCTCCCAGTGCCCAGCTCCGGGGCTGCCTGCTCTGAGCTGCACCCCGGCCAGGCTGTGCAGTGCCCCTGACACAGAGCCAGAGCAGCACTCGGCACGTGGCTCCTCTCCCACGGGCTGCGGGTAAGGCTGGAGCCCTTCTCCCCTGGAATACCACACTGGAATCGTGCACGCTGCTGGAAGTGTGCTTTGGCACTGGGGCTTGGATCTCTGGGCACAAGGGTACTCAAAGCAGACCCCCGGCCACAAAACACAGCCTGGGGCCCCACACTACCCCTGTGGCAGATGCCAGGCTGGGGGCAGCAGGGTCCCAGTCCCGGGGATCAGGGGGGCCCATTCCCCACCGTGCAGCCCCCAGGCTGGGCACAGCCGGCTCCTGTGGACAGAGTGCCCAGCCCGGGGCTGGCAGCCCCACCCTGGCACGGGTGGAGCAGGGCCGGGACGCCCTGCTCGGTGCTGTGGCTCTTCCTACCTTTTACCTGGGCTGCCTTGGCGCGGCGCAGGGCCCCGGGGTGCGGCAGGGCGTACACCCCCACCCTGCCGTCCGAGAAGGCGGCGGCCAGCAGGCCCAGCCGGCTCATCTCTGGATGCTGGGGATGGACACAGGGCTCAGACACGGAGGGGGCACCTCCCCGGGGAGCCAGGGCAGCCCCCGAGCAGCACTCACCGTGCGGGCTGCAGTGGGCGGCTCCCAGGCACCGCTGGGGCAGAACTTCATGTCCCACACGCAGCCGTGGTCAGCAGCGATGGCATAGGCCAGCCTGGCCTTGCTGGGACAGCTGTGGGCGTGAGTGTGGCCATGAGGAACCTGGCAGCTGGTGCCCAGCAGCTCCAATCCGCTCCAGGGTGCACCACCAGCAGGGCTGGCCAGCAGCACAGCCTCCTCGGGGCTGGGGGCTCTGCAGAGGACAAGCCTCACCACCCACGCAGGGGCAGGGACACAAGATCCAGGCAGGGCCCAGCCACTCACCCCTGCTCCATCTGCAGCGTGCCCAGCTCCCAGAGCTGCAGCAGGGCAGGGCCTGAGTGAAGCCCAGACACGCTGTGGGTCTCCTCCATGCTCCTGTGGCAGGACACGGCCACGAACTGCGGGGCTGCCGAGCCCTCCGGGGTCGGGCACCACGCCAGGGCCCACACCGGGCCACCCACGAAGAACGAGACATCCCAGCGCTCCGGGTGGGGCTGCAGAGAGCTGAACCTGGCACAGGGGTGAGGGATGTGAGAGCTGAACCTGGCACAGGGGTGAGGGATGTGAGAGCTGAACCTGGGCACAGGGGTGACGGATGTGAGAGCTGGGACAGGGGCACAGGGGTGAGGGATGTGAGAGCTGAACCTGGGCACAGGGGTGAGGGATGTGAGAGCTGAACCTGGCACAGGGGTGAGGGATGTGAGAGCTGAACCTGGGCATAGGGGTGAGGGATGTGAGAGCTGAACCTGGCACAGGGGTGATGGATGTGAGAGCTGAACCTGGGCACAGGGGTGAGGGATGTGAGAGCTGAACCTGGGCACAGGGGTGAGGGATGTGAGAGCTGAACCTGGGCATAGGGGTGAGGGATGTGAGAGCTGAACCTGGCACAGGGGTGAGGGATGTGAGAGCTGGGACAGGGGCACAGGGGTGAGGGATGTGAGAGCTGAACCTGGGCACAGGGGTGAGGGATGTGAGAGCTGGGACAGAGGCACAGGGGTGAGGGATGTGAGAGCTGAACCTGGGACACAGGGGTGAGGGATGCAGAGGGCTGAACCTGGGACACAGGGGTGAGGGATGCTGAGAGCTGGGACAGGGGCACAGGGGTGAGGGATGCTGAGAGCTGGGACAGGGCTGGTGGCACCCAGGGCACAGAACGGGCTGGCTGCCCAACCCATGGGGGCAGTCCTGGGGTAACCCCTGGTCCAGACAGGCCTGGGGACACCTGACCTGCCATGCCAGGCAGGGGACACCCTGACAGCCACTGTCCCTCTGGGCCTGGGGACACCTGACAGCCACTGCCCCACCATGCAGGGGACAGCCTGACAGGCCACAAACAGCCTGCTGGTCTGGGGACACCCTGCCAGCCACCGTCCCACCGGGCCTGGGACACCCCATCACACACCTGCTCAGCCTGTACAAGGCACCATCGTCCTCGATGCCCTCGCGCTGGATGGAGAACAGGGGAGACTTCTCCTCTGCGGGCAGGTACGGGGCAGCCTCGCTGTGCGGGCACAAGGGAGAGCAGCTCTGCCACCCCTGCCAGCCACCCAGCACAGCCCCGTGCCCAGCACCGTGCCAGCCCCACACGGCCCCGCTGCCGGCCGTGTTCCCCCACAGCCAAACCCAAGAGACCCCCAGAGCCCACAGCAGACACACAGAGGGGTGTGGGAGCACAGGCCCCCCGGCCCCTCGCTCACCCCCCCGGCCCTGCTCCCTCCTGCTGCCCGGGTACCTGTCAGACAGACACGTCCACCCGTGTGCCACCGGGATCCAGTCGGGGAACTCCCACTGCGAGTGCTTCTGCTCCCGCCTGCAGGGCACGGCAGAGCTCAGCCACAGCCCTGCCCGGGCACGAGCAGAGCTCAGCCACAGCCCTGCCCGGGCACGAGCAGAGCTCAGCCACGGCCCTGCCCGGGCACGAGCAGCGCCCTCCTCACAGCCCTGCCCGGGCACGAGCAGAGCTCAGCCACAGCCCTGCCCGGGCATGAGCACTGCCCTCCTCACAGCCCTGCATGGGCACGAGCAGAGCTCAGCCACAGCCCTGCCCGGGCACGAGCAGCGCCCTCCTCACAGCCCTGCCTGGCACGAGCAGCGCCCTCCTCACAGCCCTGCCTGGCACATCCAGCACCCTCCTCACAGCCCTGCCTGGCACATCCAGCGCCCTCCTCACAGCCCTGCCTGGCACATCCAGCACCCTCCTCACAGCCCTGCCCGGGCACGAGCAGCACCCCCACCTGCACGCCGTGGCACAGCCTCCCCTTGTCCAGCACAGCCCCTGCCCTTGGCACCCTCCCACCCCAGCAGAACAGGGACATTCCCATGGCACGTGCTCCTTCAGCCTCGTGCCCGGGCCAGCGGTGGCACCAGGACACAGCCACTGCTCCCTGCAGCCCCCCTGAGCCTCCAGCACCCCGAGTTCCCACTCACAGGCTGCAGGTAAGGCTGGAGCTCTTCTCCACTGGGGCCATGATGGAGTTGTGGAAGCCGTTGGGGGCGAGGCCTCGGCACTGGGGCTTGGATCTCTGGGCACAAGAGCAGACTCAGAGCAGGCCCTGAGCCCTGGGGGACCACCTGTCCCAGAGGGAACCCCCACGGCCCCCGAGAACAGAGCCCTCCCCTGCCACACTGGGCTGCAGACACACAGGAGCCCTCAGGGGCTGCCTCCACCTGCCCCTGCTCCAGCAGGACTGCAGGCCCTGCTCCCACCACCCGGGGCTGCCACCGGCCCTGTGCCTCCCCATGTGCCACCCTGTCCCTGGCAGCAGGGCCCCGGTGGGACAGCAGGGCCATTGCAGCTGTGGCTGCAGGGACAAACAGGGCCCCTGTGGGACAGCAGGGCCATTGCAGCTGTGGCTGCAGGGAGACAAACAGGGCCCCTGTGGGACAGCAGGGCCATCAGAGCTGTGAGTGCAGGGACAAACAGGGCCCCTGTGGGACAGCAGGGCCATTGCAGCTGTGGCTGCAGGGACAAACAGGGACCCTGTGGGACAGCAGGGCCATTGCAGCTGTGGCTGTAGGGACAAACAGGGAGCCAGGCAGAGCCCCAGCCCTGTCCTCACCCCCGTGGCCGCCGTCCTCCCGCCGTGCCCTCGGGGTGTCTCCAGCTCCGGCTCTGACGCCTCCTCGCTGTTCAGCGTGTCGCTGCCCTCCTCCTCCTCCTCCTCCGCCTGCAGCACCTCCTGCGAGGGCACGAAGTCAGCGTCCCGGGCGGGGTCGTCGCTGTCCGTGTCCTCCTCCCTCCTCCTCCTCCTGCGGCGCTTGCTCGGGCCGCGCTCGGGCTCCTCCCTGGCGGGGGCGGGGGGCGGGCACGCCGGCATCAGCTCCTCGGCCAGCTCCTGCAGGTACAGCAGGGCCCTGCAAGGCCAGGGCAGCGCCTGCAGGTGAGCACAGCCCGGCTCGGCTGCGCCGGCCCTGCCTCCCTCCCTCCCTCCCCCAGGCCGTGCTGGGGCGACGAGCAGCGGCCTCCCCCACCCTGAGCTCCCTGCAGCTCGCCCTGCTACCACAACAATTCCTCCTGCTCTGTCAGGAAGCAAGGAAATTCCTCCTGCCACAGCAGCTGCTGCGCCCTGCCAGGGGCTCCCGGATCCAAACACATTCCCTAAAGTGGGAAAGGATTGGTCTGTGAGGAATCAGTACATCCCACCAGCGGGGGACAAAGTCCCACAGGGCAGACACTGAGACCCTCTGGGGACACAGATTCCATCCAAGAATCATGAAATCAGGGAATGGTTTGGGGTGGGAGACATCCTAAAGCTCATCCAGATCCACCCCCTACCATGGGCCGGGACACCTTCCACGAGCCCAGGCTGCTCCAGGTCCGGTCCAACCTGGCCTTGAACGCTTCCAGGGATGGGGCAGCCACAGCTTCTCCAGACACCCTGTGCCGGGGGCTGCCCACCCCCAAAGGGAGGGATTCATTCCCAAAATCCCACCTAACCCTCGCACTGGGAAGCCATTCCCTGTCTTCTGTCCCTACAGCCCTTGTCCAAAGGCCTCTCCAACTTTTCTGCCCCCTTTAAGAGCCTGAGGTCTCCCTGGAGCCGTTTCTTATCCAGCCTGAACTCTCCCCGTGTCTCGAGAGCACAGGTACCCCCGGGCCACCCCCACTTACACTTTGGCCGCCCTCCTCTTGGGCCGCCCGCCCCGCGGGCTCTCGGGGCCGTTCCCGTCCTCGCCGCTGCCCAGCGCCTTCTCCGCCCGGAGGGGCTCCGGTGCCCGGGACAGCTCCAGCAGCAGCACCTCGGCCTTGCCCTTCCTGCCGCGCCGCCCGCCGGCCCGCGGCGCCGCCAATGCCCCGTTGGCGGAGCTCTCGCCGCGTCCCTCCGCGGCGCCGTCGGCACCGGCTCGGGGCCGCCCCGGTTTCCTCGGGGATTTGGCGGCTGCTGCTCCATCCTCACCGTCCAGAGCTCCCGCCGGCAGCTCCTCCCCTGCCCCAAAACACCGCGGTTAGCGCCAGCACGCAGCAAGGCCCCTCGGCACGACTCGGTGTCCGCAGCACCGGGCACGGCGGCACCCCCTCGCACCCCGGGGAGCGTTCCCGCCTCGCTCCGCCCGCCCCCGGTACATACGGAGCGCTCTCTGTTCACCCTCCCGCTCCCCACTACGGCTCCGGCTTCGCCCGGCAGAACCCGATCGTCGTCCCGGCCGGTCCCGGCCGCTCCGCTCCCGGCACGGCGGCCCGCGGGCGGCGCTTGACGCCATCGGGGGCTCCCAGAGCCGCCGCCCGGTGCGGGCCGCGCCGCCAGCACCGAACCGGAACCGGGGACGCCAAATTGATGACGTCAAAAGGACGCGACGAATGTGGGGGTGGGCGGGGCTATTAACCGGGGCGTGTCCATGCAGATTCAGCCTCGCCGCGCGGCATGCCGGGCCCGATCCCGCGCCAAACCCGCGCTGTCCTGGCGCGTCCGCGGGCTTGGCGCGGGCCGGGCCGTGCCGGGCCGTGCGGGCCGGGCCTTAGCGCGGCAGGGCCGGGCGGGAGCGGGGCCGGGGCGGGGCGGGCGTGTGCTGGGCGGGGTTTGGGCGGGCGGGGCAGGCGGGCGGTGGGGCGGGTCGGGCATACTTACCTGGCAGGGGAGACACCATGATCAGGCAGGTGGTTTTCCCAGGGCGAGGCTCATCCCTTGCACTCCGGGTGTGCTGACCCCTGCGATTTCCCCAAATGCGGGAAACTCGACTGCATAATTTGTGGTAGTGGGGGACTGCGTTCGCGCTCTCCCCTGGTATTCGCGGTTAACAACAGACTGATGCATTGTGGCCTAGCGGGGCTGCCCTGACCCCGCTCTTTCGGCATTGGGGGTCTCTTCTCTGACCGTGTTCCTGGATTAGCCGCGGCCCGTGGAGCCGAGACGTTCCTGCACCGGCGCAGCCGTGCTCGCTGGTGCCGCAGGTCGGAGCGCCTGGCACCGAATGGGGACAGAGCAGCAGATATCGCTGCAACGGCCTGTTGAATTATGATTCTAAAAATTTCAGATTCTAGCTGAGTGTTAGAATCAATTCATATTGAAGTTAGATACACCAACTATGGTTAATGATTATTAGATGCTTAAACTAAAGCTAATTGTTATATTATGAGCTCATTTGTAGAAGGAAGTGGAACAAGCAAACCGTTATAGGAACATACTGAAACCAATGTTTCAGAACAATGCCCAGCACCTGGACTCTGCCAATCCATCATTAAGCAGGGGGCCTTGGATCGTGCCAGAGGGTCGCAGAGACCCGATGAAGACCTTCCTGACTTCTTCGCTGTGACCACTGACCCAATTCAAGAGAAGAATTGCGCACACATGAAGGACTAATAACCTATTTTAATACAGAGCGGGGATGGGAGATGCTGGGGTTGTGCATATGTATTATTTTGGGAAATAAATCAAAGGCAAAAATTCTTGTGCAGCGCGGTCACGCATTTCGGGTATGATCCCCGTGCCACCCACTGGCGTAACAAACACACCACTTTCTAACTTTAACTAGCAAGAGGGTCTTTGTCCGCAATTTTCGGTTTTAACGATTCACTATGGAACCGTGGATGCAGCCGCTGAGAGGTCCGGGACCCTCGAGAAGTCTCGGAGGGCAGAGAGCCTCGGGGACAGCCGGGGATGCAGGAGCACCCTCTCCGAACGGCCGGGGGACACACTGCCCGCAGGAACCGGCCGACGGATCCCTCAAAGGAGGCTCGGGGCGGCCGCCTCGGGGACGGGATGACCCCGGGCTGTCCCCGCCGTGTCTGCGGGAGCGGGGAAAACCGCGGGGAAAGGGGCGAGGTGCCGGTCCCGCCCGGTGGGCACCGCCGGGGGACATCCGGCCGAGTCCGGGTCCGCTCATGCAGCGACAGAGACAGGGCAGCGACGTGCAGGGGAGGGCCGAGATCGAAGGCGCCGAGGACGGCGCTGATGGCGCTGAACGCGCGGGGACGCACGCGAAGCTTAACTCCGGGATAAACGAGCTGAGCGAGCACAGGACAGGATGGTGAGCGTCCGAGAGAACTCAGTTTCTATTCGTGCCTCGCGAGTATTGATCTGTTTTTCAACAACATTATCAGGGGAGAGCGCGAACGCAGTCCCCCACTACCACAAATTATGCAGTCGAGTTTCCCGCATTTGGGGAAATCGCAGGGGTCAGCACACCCGGAGTGCAAGGGATGAGCCTCGCCCTGGGAAAACCACCTGCCTGATCATGGTGTCTCCCCTGCCAGGTAAGTATGCCCGACCCGCCCCACCGCCCGCCTGCCCCGCCCGCCCAAACCCCGCCCAGCACACGCCCGCCCCGCCCCGGCCCCGCTCCCGCCCGGCCCTGCCGCGCTAAGGCCCGGCCCGCACGGCCCGGCACGGCCCGGCCCGCGCCAAGCCCGCGGACGCGCCAGGACAGCGCGGGTTTGGCGCGGGATCGGGCCCGGCATGCCGCGCGGCGAGGCTGAATCTGCATGGACACGCCCCTTTACCGGCACCGCGCCGCTATTGCCGCTTCTGCCGCGCCCCCCTCCCCGGCCACTGCAGGCCCCGCCCCCTCGCCGACCGGAACCGGCTGCCGGTCCCGATCCGGGTCCTGGTCCTGCTCCGGTTCCTGGTGCCGGTGCCGGTGCCGTGGTGCTGCCCGGGACTCGGTGTCAGGGCACAGCGGGGCCGGGCTGGAGCCGCGGCAGAGCGCGGGCAGCACGGGAGCGCCAGCGGGAGAGGCCGCGGAGCAGCGCAGGGCCCGGGGCTGCCCGGGGCTGTGTCCGGGACAGCGAGAGCTCCGCTGGTGGCGGGGCCTGCCCGGGAAAAGGGACACGGGGCTGCGAGAGACCGGCGGGGCTGTGCGGGACCGCGCTGGGTGCAATGGTTTGTACTGGGCTCAGCACAGTCCAGGACAGCAGCACATCGACAGGGTGGCACCTACCCATTCTGTTGCGTTGTGATTTCGGGGTTTACCTCAGAACCTCAGGTCCCTCCCCTGACCATTCCCTCCCAGGTGTGTCAGTCCCCTCTCCTTCCCCCTCCCAGCACTGTCTGTCAGTCCTGGAATTCCAGAAGGGGTTGAGTGATCGGCAGATCCAAAGGATGCCTTCTACCCCTGGGGGGCATTGGGCCATCCAGGTGTCCTTTGTCCCTTTGTCCCTCCCCTCCTGTCCCTGCTTGGTGGCTCCCATCCCCTTCCCTGCCCCTCTCCCCGGGGTTCAAAGGAGCAGCAGCCACGGGCTCAGGCAGTTCTGTTGGAGCTGGTGCTGCATTCAGAGGCCTGAGGGCCAGAATAAAGCTCTGGATCCAAACCCTCCATCAGAACCGACTCCTTTCCTTCACCACAGCCTCAAAGCTTCTCCACAGAGGGAAACCCAAGGAGCAGCCCCTGTTATGGGGGAAGCTCTATCCCAGCACCACCAGAGCTCCTGCAGGCCTGGACTTGTCTCCATGTGCCCAACACCACACACCCAGCCAGCCCAAAGTGTCTCAGGGGTGAAACACCACACACCCAGCCAGCCCAAAGTGTCTCAGGGGTGAAACACCACACACCCAGCCAGCCCAAAGTGTCTGTGGGTCAAACACCACACACCCAGCCAGCCCAAAGTGTCTGTGGGGTGAAACACCACACACCCAGCCAGCCCAAAGTGTCTCAGGGGTCAAACACCACACACCCAGCCAGCCCAAAGTGTCTCAGGGGTCAAACTCCACAGCTGCTGCTGTTTGGTTCAGCACCAAGGGCCAGACAAGCCAAGGCAGGTCCCGTCCACCAATACTGGTCATATTCCAATAGAGGAGTGTTCAACTATTGGAACAAAGGCAGAGTCCAGTGGAGCACACGTACGTGGGGTTTTCTCTCTCGGGTTTTGGAGGGCTCAGCCTCCTTTTCTCCTAACTCCCAGCTGCACGTTGCCCTCGTCCTTTCCCCATTGGCACCAGGGAGGCGCAGCCCTCCCGACCCACCTCCCACGCATTCCCCCCTTGCAGTCGTTATTTTACCCCAAAATTCAGAAGCTCAGCCTCGTGCAGACCCTTGGCTCCTTCAGGAGCCAAACTCTCTGGGCTCTGCAGCAAACCTGCTGCCCAAGGTCTGCACAGGCATTCGGAGCCATTCAGGGATGTTAACACCCATAGCTTCACCCATAAAATAATTTGTAAATTAGCACAAATCTTTCCTCTCATGACCAAGGCCCACAAGAAGGGCCGGAGTTATCCCTGTGAAAAATGCCAATCACTTGTTTTAAAATTAAAAAAAAATTAACAGCAATAAAATGGTCATAAAAATAGTAATATAATTAGAGTAATAATAATAATTTGGACAATTGGGATTTAGGACAATATGAGACAATAAAAAAAAGGAGTTATGGACAGTCCGGGTACCTTTTTCTGGGCAGCACAAACCCGAAAAAGGACCCACGTTAACAGAGGACAAACCCTTAAAAGCCACAGCCTGTTGCATATTCATACAGCTCACCCATGATGCATAAATTCCATTCAAACACAGGATTCTGTCTGGGCAGTGTCAGCTTCTTCCTCTGGATCCTGACAGCGCCATCCTACCCGAGCAAGGTGGGAAGAAGTTCGTTTCTCCTGATAATGGATAAATAAAATCTTTTTCTCTGAAAGATTTGGGTGTCCTGTGGCTGCTATCTCAGTGTGAGTCCTTTCTTGAGGAAAAAAAGTATCCTACATAGCATAGCTTCTGTTTTAACATTTTCTTCTAACCTAAAACTATATTTAACCCACTACTTAAGAGAATTAATGCAGCATTACTTTCTAGCACAACACATATAATATTAATTTCAATATTTGCGAAAACCCAATCATAAAATACACATTTTTCACATCCCTCGTGCCGTAATGAACAATTCCTGCTCAGCGAGCACCCAAAGGCGCTGCGGGGCTCCATTTGATTTCTGGGTCCCACTGCCCAAACCCGAGGCGGACGGAATCTCTGCTGCCCTCCGTGCCCCCGCTGGGAGCGGGGTGCGGAGCGTGCCCCAAAGCGACCTGGGCGCGGGCGGCCGGGGCCGCTCGGAGCGGGGAGCGGGGAGCGAGAGAGGCGAGAGCCGAGTGGGGCCGGGGGGCTGCGGAATGGGGGCGGCTCGGCACGGACGGGAGAGGGACGGGCCCGGACGGGAGAGCGGCACAGACGGGAGAGCGGCACGGACAGGACAGCGAGTGCCCCACGGCGGATTAGAGGCAACTTTCAAACCCACAATAACGGGGTCAAGAGTAACGACAACAGGTAATAAAGTTAAGTACGCTTCCAAGAGGAGAGGCATTAACTCTGTCGTTAACCAGGAATACCAGGGGAGAGCGCGAACGCAGTCCCCCACTACCACAAATTATGCAGTCGAGTTTCCCGCATTTGGGGAAATCGCAGGGGTCAGCACACCCGGAGTGCAAGGGATGAGCCTCGCCCTGGGAAAACCACCTGCCTGATCATGGTGTCTCCCCTGCCAGGTAAGTATGCCCGACCCGCCCCACCGCCCGCCTGCCCCGCCCGCACAAAGCCCGCCCAGCACACGCCCGCCCCGCCCCGGCCCCGCTCCCGCCCGGCCCTGCCGCGCTAAGGCCCGGCCCGCACGGCCCGGCCCGGCCCGGCCCGCGCCAAGCCCGCGGACGCGCCAGGACAGCGCGGGTTTGGCGCGGGATCGGGCCCGGCATGCCGCGCGGCGAGGCTGAATCTGCATGGACACGCCCACAACCCCCAACTGCACGACGCCGTCCTCTGCTCCGCAGTGATCTGCATGGCCACGCCCCTTCCACAAACCCCGCCTCGTGTCTCGCTCTGGTGTTGGCGCCCCCTGGCGGCGCGGCGGAGCGACCCCCGCCCGGCCTGGGCGCGTCCGGTGCCTCCCAATGGAACCGGACCCGGAACGGAACCGGACCCGGAACGAAACCGGACCCGGAACGGAACCGGACCAGGATCGGAACCGGACCAGGATCGGAACCGGACCCGGAACGGAACCAGACCCCGAACGGAACCGGACCCGGAACGCAACCGGAGCCCGAACGGACCCGGACCCCTAACGGAGGCGAATCCGAACGGAGCCGGATCCCGAATGGATTCAGAACGGTACCGGATCCCGATCGGAACCGGGTCCCGAATGGATCCCGATCCCGAATGGAGCCGGATCCCGAACAGAACCAGATTCCAAAAGGATCCAGAACCTGGACAGATCCAGACCCCAAACGGAACAGGATCCCGAACGGAACCAGACCCCAAACAGAACCAGATCACGATCAGATCCCAAACAGAACCAGACCCCGGACATCTCCCGATCCAGAACAGAACCAGTCCCCAGCCAGACCCAGACCCGGCACGGGGAGCAGGCGCGGCGCTGTCTCACACGGGGCTGCTCCCGCTCCGTGCCAGCTCTGGGATGGGAGCTCCGGGGAGGACACGGGGGGCGCAGAGGGTGGGGATTGCCCAGGGGGTGCCCAAGACACGGGAGGGAGAGCCTGGGAAGGAGAAGAGACACAGGGAATGACCAAATCTGTGTCGGGACAGAAATGACCAAATCTGTGCCAGGGATACAAATTACCAAATCTGTGCCGGGGACAGAAATGACCAAATCTGTGCCAGGAGCAGAAATGACCAAATCTGTGCCAGGGACAGAAATGACCAAATCTGTGCCAGGAGCAGAAATGATCAAATCTGTGCCAGGACAGAAATGACCAAATCTATGCCAGGGATAGAAATGGCCAAATCTGTGCCGGGAGCAGAAATGCCCCAATCTGTGCCAGGGCGGTGCAGGGGCAGAGGGCGAGGCCTGAGCAGGGGCAGCTCCTGAGCTGGGGTTGACACCTCCCCAAAATGTCGCGGTGGGGGCTGCAGGCAGGACGGGCTGAGCACGGACACGAGGGAAAAGCAGAAGAGGAAGAAGCTGGGCTGGGCTGAAGGGGACCACAGGCATCTCCTGTCTCCCTGAATCCTTTGGGTGCACTCGAGCCAGGAACGGAGCTGTGGATTTTCTGTGGACCCTGGAATGTCCTGTTCTGTCCTTACTGGCTGTGAGGGACCTTGGAGTAACAGGGCATTGTTGTTGTTGCTGCAGCAGGAGGAAATCCCTCAGGGCAGGAAATCCTCAGGGCAGGAAATCCCTCAGGGCAGGAAATCCCTCAGGGCAGGAAATCCTCAGAGAAGGAAATCCCTCAGGGCAGGAAATCCCTCGGACATCCCTTGGAATTCAGGACTGGGAATGCAGAATGACCCCATCGCTTTCTCCACGTGCCCCAGTGCCCTTTGCCACTGCTGGGGCTGGGTTTGCTGTGCAAGGGAAATGCACAATTAACTTTTCCAAAGTAAATGCACAATTAACTTTCCCAAAGGACTCTGGGCAGTTTGCATATTCCCCTGGAAAAGGCACGGAAAGTGCAGCTCTGCCCATTCACCCAGCAAAGTTTCAGGGTTTCCCTCTGAGCTGGGTCTTAGGAGCTCTCAGAGAATTTATTACACTTGAGATAGTTTAGCTGCTCTAGATGGCGTAAAATTAGTAGGATGATTTCTGAGGTAGTGTTTGAAACAGGAAAAGTTTTAATAAAAGGCAAAATAACAAAGCTCTTACAGAAAAAAACCAAGCCAGGGGCAAGAGGTTCTTACTGCTACTAAAACACCCCACAAAAGCGATTATTTCCTTTGTTCTCTTCTTTTTCTAGTGAATTTTCTAAGTGAGACTTTTTAGCCTCTGTCTAATTAGATAACCTTAGGTTTGAGGTGAAGTCTTAAAGGTCCTATGAGGTGTCTTTTTACCAAACTGGGCAGAGAAACTTCTGGGCTTTTTGCCTTTTTAAACAGACAAAGAATAATGGAATCACTCCCTCAACAGAGAGCACATTCCTACATTTGGGTGCCCTCACAGCTCTGGTTTGGGCTTTGGGGACCCTGGGGCGAGAGAGAAACGTGGGAGCCCCAAAAGCTGAGCTGAGGCTGGGAGTCCGAGGGTGGGAAAGACCAAGCTCGATGGAATGAGAGCCCAGCCAGGCCTGGTGTCGGGGGCTGTGCTGCCCACAGGGACCCCGAGATGGGTCAGAAAGTCTCTGTGCCCAGCCCGGTGCCCAAAGGAGGAGTCAGGGCTCTTCATTTCTCTGTCTCAGGGGTGTTCATTGTTCCTGATCTATAGAATTCTTTCTCCTGCCCAGCTGAGGTGTGTTCAGCAGGACAGTCCAGGCACTCTGCCTGCCCCGGGGCGGTGTTGTGTCTTTATACTAAAAACGACCTGTGCAATATTTACGGACACAGGATTCTGTCTGGGCAGTGTCAGCTTCTTCCTCTTAATTAAACTGCGTCTTCAGGAGCTGAGCGAGGCAGGAACAACTCGGTAAGGGAGCAATAAATTCTCTTTCTCTGAAAGATTTCGATGTCCTGTGCCTGCTATCTCAGTACGAGTCCTTTGTTTAAAAAAACTATCTTACATATCATAGTTTCTACTTTAACCTTATGTTATAACCTAAAACTAGATTTAACACACTACTTAAGAAAATTGATACAGCATAACTTTCTATCGTAACACATATAATATTCATTTGAATATATGCGAAAAGCCAATCATAAAATTCGCATTTTTCGCATCCCGGACGCCGCACGCCCGGCCGAGCGCGCCCGAGGGAAAGGAGAGCCCCGGGAGGAGCGGGCGGTGCGGAGCGGAGGCCCCGGGAGGGGCGCGGCAGCACCGGGCAGTGCCGGGGAACGGAAGCTCCGGCGGCGGGAGATGGCGGGCACCGAGCCCGGGCCCCGGCGGGAGCAGAGCCCGGCCCGGCCCGGCCCGGGGCGGCGGCTCCGCGGCTCGCGGGGCTCCCGGCGGGGCCCGGGCGGGGCGAGAGCGGCGGGGCCGGCCCGGAGGGGGCGGGGCGAGGAAGGAGGCAGGGGCGTGTCCATGCAAATCTCTACCCGCGCGCGGCATGCCGGGCCCGATCCCGCGCCAAACCCGCGCTGTCCTGGCGCGTCCGCGGGCTTGGCGCGGGCCGGGCCGTGCCGGGCCGTGCGGGCCGGGCCTGAGCGCGGCAGGGCCGGGCGGGAGCGGGGCCGGGCCGGGGCGGGCGTGTGCTGGGCGGGTTTTGGGCGGGCGGGGCAGGCGGGCGGCGGGGCGGGTCGGGCATACTTACCTGGCAGGGGAGACACCATGATCAGGCAGGTGGTTTTCCCAGGGCGAGGCTCATCCCTTGCACTCCGTGTGTGCTGACCCCTGCGATTTCCCCAAATGCGGGAAACTCGACTGCATAATTTGTGGTAGTGGGGGACTGCGTTCGCGCTCTCCCCTGGTATTCGCGGTTAATGACAGAACTAAGCGATGCGAATTCTTGAGGGGAGATGTATCTCCTATAATGAACGCATTTTTTCCTGTCGCTGATCGTCGCTGTCGAGCGTAGCTTGAGCCGCAGGCGGAGGCGCTGGCGGGCAGTGCAGCCGGGAGCGGTGGCAGGGGAGGGCAGGGTACACCCGGTGCCGCATCGAGGATGGGGTGAGGGACACGGGAGCCGCAGGATCTGGGACCCGGGGGTGCAGGAGACGACCCGCGAGGGATCTGGGATTCCCCGGCGGGACGGGAAAGCAGCGAGGGCGGTCCGGTCGTGCTCTCGGTGTGCGGATAGCCGTGGGGTTCAGGGGCATCCTAGGGCACTGTCTCCGAACAGACCGTGCCGGTGCTCGGGAGACACATCCCCATTCCCTGCAGTAATTGGCAGTAGATCTCTAAAGGGGGCCTATGGATCGCTGTCACTGAAGCCGGGATGATCCCGGCCTGTCCCACGCCGTGTCTGCAGGGGCAGGGAAACACCCCGGTGAAAGGGGTCCGCGCCGGGACCGGGGTCAGAGACGGCGGTCCCGCTCGGTGGGCACTGTCTGGGTCACACGCAGCCGAGCCCGTGAGTTCAGCCGGCCTTAGAGAGAGCGGGAATTTGGCGCACTCCGAGTCGGACCGAGTCTCTGCCCCTGTCCGTTCCCCCCGCGAGGTCGGAGGGCTGGCAGGGACGCTAACCCGAGTCTTGCCGTCCCACCGAGCGCGCAGTCGGGCCGGAGCCACTTCTGGCCCCGCGGGCCGGAGCCTGGAGAGAGGCTGGGCCGCTTCTGCACCGACGGAGACGGGGCAAGGACTGGACACCGAGGCCCCGTGGAGTCGGGCTCGCAACTGCTGCTGTACAGACTGCTGCTGCATTTTTAAACGATGCTGGCGGCTGCAGTTGGGAATACCAACAAACAATGTGTGCACGCTACCTGTAGCTAGCCCTGATTACAACTCTCCCTCCAAACAACGAAATCAGGGAGAATGCGAGGACAATCTCCCCTAACACAAATTATTCAGTCACGCTGCAGTGGTGATGTCGCACGGGCCAGCACACCCGGAGTGCAGCGACCTGCCCGGTATGGATTCGTTCCCTGCGCTGTGAGGCCGCAGCTCCGGCACAGCCCAGCCCGGCCCGCACAACCAGGGCAGCGGGCTCTCTGAGCGGGCTGTGTCCCATCATGCCGCGCGGCGGGACGTCATTTGCATGGCCACGCCCCGCGAGGACTCCACTGAGCCCCCGCCCCGGCCAGAACAGCCGTGCGATTTGCATGGCCACGCCCCCGGCAGGCAGGCCCCGCCCCCTGCGGTCCGTGAGCCGCGCGCCGGGGCCGGTCGGGTCCCCGGGCACCGCCGGCCGCGTTTCCCCGCCCCGGGCACCGCCCGCCGAGCAGCCGGTCCCGCGGGGTACGGGCCCTCTCCGGGGCTGGTTCCAGAGGGAGCCGGGCTCTCCCCCACCAGCCCAGCTCGGGGTCCGCCAGAAGCACACGAGTGCCACCGAATCTCCGAGGAGGGTCAGCCAGGGCCCATCGCCACACCGTCATCGCTTCCGCACAGGAGGGCATAGGGACTGGGAAGACCCGTCTGTGCTGCAGCATGGAGTGGGAGGAGAGGCCCCAAGGAAGGTGCAGAGCTATGCCGCGGTGACAGGGAGGACATGGATGACATGAGTGCCAGGGCTGTGCCACACCACAGATGGCACACACAGAGTACTGGGGCCTGGTTTATTAGTGTCCATGCAGCTGCTCCAACTACTGATCCACATTCTTCACGCGCAGGACCACAGGCACTGAGGTGCAGGGGATCATGCCCAAGTCTGTGATGACCAAATCCACCAGGTCTGGGGGCGTCACATCATAGACCAGGTTAAGAAGCCGTAGGGACTTGTTCTCTGCCCAGCCCCCAAGCTGGGCCTGGCCCTTCCGGAGGACAATCAGGTCGTCAGGGTCATCTGCAGAGAGTGGAGAAGCAATCAGGATCAGGGGAGGGACAGCACCTCTCCATCCTGCCCCTGGAGCAGCACACACCACCCCCGCCTGCAAGTCACCCCCTGCCCAGGAGCAGGGATGGCAGGGCCCAGCAGCCTGTCGTGGTCCACAGCAGGGACTGGGAGAGAAGGTCCCAGGTGGCAGGAAAGGGACAGAAGCCGTACCCAGCTCGTTGGAGACAAAAGAATCTGTCTGCACCCGCTCGCAGAACTTGTACGTCTCGCAGCAGACGAGGACGGGCACGTTGTAGGCCTTGGAGACCAGCGCGATCTGCGAGGTGCCCACGCGGGACATGACGGAGCCATTGGCCAGCAGCGCGTGGGCTCCCAGCAGCACCTTGGACACCTGCCGGGGAAACACGGGCTCTGTGAGCACCTCTGCCCACACCACAGCCCCCCCTGTCACCACCACGTTAACTGGAAAATCCTTTCACAAGAATTCTTCTCCTGGGAAGCTTCAGCTCCTCCCTGTTTTGCTGCTTTGGAAAGTGATTTGGAGATCGTTCGTCCAGCATGCAAACTGCTTTAATTTAATGACCAATCATGGTCCAGCTGTGTCGAGGCTCTGAGGAGTCACGGGTTTTTATTATTCATTCTTGGTATGCCTTCTGATGTATCCTTTCTCTTTCTTTAGCATAGTTTTAGTATAGCATAATATAATACAATATAATATAATATAATGTAATGTGATGTGATATAACATAATGTAATATAGCGTAATGTGATATAATGTAATATGATATAATGTGATATGTGATATGATGTGATATGATATAATATGATATAGTATGATATAGTGTGATATAATATAATATGACGTAATATACTGTAATGTGATATGATGTGATATATGATCTGATGTGATATATAATATGATATATGATATATAACATAATGTAATATAACATAGCGTAATGTGATGTGATATGATACAATATGATATGATATAATGTGATGTGATTAATATAACATTATAATAATATAATATAATATAATATAATATAATATAATATAATATAATATAATATAATACAATATAATAGCTTTCTGTGAACGTGGAGTCAGACTCCCATCCCTGACCTCGTCCAGGGGCCCCTCTCAGCCCCCCCTGCCCTGGGCAGGGCCTCACCTCGGGCAGCACGCAGGAGATGGCGTTGATCATGACGTAGGTGCAGTGGATGCCGTGCCGGACCAGGCGCCGCAGCGTCTCGCGGCCCTCCAGGCGCGGCCGGCTGTCCACCACGACCACGCGGAACGCGCGGCCCTGCTTGGCGTGGGCGTCGCACAGCGTGCGGGTCACCAGCGAGGAGCTGCAGGGCGCCCCCGTCAGGAGCTGCCCTCCCGCCCCAGCAGGCTCCCAGCTGGGCACGATGCCACCCTCATCCCCAGTACCCACCCTCATCCCCAGTATCCACCCTCATCCCCAGTACCCACCCTCATCCCCAACACCCACCCTCATCCCCGGTACCAACCCTCATCCTCAACACCCACCCTCATCCCCGACACCCACCCTCATCCCCGGTACCAACCCTCATCCTCAATACCCACCCTCATCCTCGACACCCACCCTCATCCTCAACACCCACCCTCATCCTTGACACCCACCCTCATCCCCAACACCCACCCTCATCCTCGACACCCACCCTCATCCTCGACACCCACCCTCATCCCCAACATCCACCCTCATCCTTGACACCCACCCTCATCCCCAGTACCCACCCTCACCCTCGACACCCACCCTCATCCTCGACACCCACCCTCATCCCCAACACCCACCCTCATCCTCGACACCCACCCTCATCCTGGTGAGCGCTGCCCCTCCAGAACCCTCCTGCCACGATGGCTCCCAGGGCACATCTCCCTGTCCTTGCACAAGGACACACCCTGGGAAAGGTGCCAGCCCTCTCTGGAAGCTGCACTGACCTCCCTGTCTGTGGCAGCACAAGGGACTCTGCCACTCCACACCCTGTCACAACACCCCTGGCCTGCACTGGCCTCCTGCCCCTGCTCCTTGCTCTGCCCAGCATACACAGCAGAGCAGCAATCTCTGGTTCTTTTCCCCACCTCTACCTGACTCTTGCTGCAGCAATCTCTGGTTCTTTTCCCCACCTCTACTTCTTGGGATGCAAACTTCTCTATTTTTGCTTCCCAACATCTGACTTTGTTGCAGTTTGTTTAAAATCCAGTGAACAGCCCTGGCTGCTCTGTAAGTGCCCTGGGTGGAGGGAGCTGTGGCTCTGGGGTTCTTGGAATCCAACTTCACACCAGGCAGGACAGTGCTGAGCCCTGTGCAGGACCAGCACAGCCTCACCTCCCACGCTGCTCCATCCCTCCTCCTGCCCGTGGGATCAGCTGCTGTGCTCTGTGCTCACCATCCATACACCAGGATCACGTCGTGGTCATTGATCTTCTCAAAGGCAGACCTCGAGATGGCCTCGGCTGCCAGGACGATCTTCTCCCGCAGGTATTTGTCGATCACGTCCTGGAGCTTCTCCTTTGCCTGGGGAGAGACATCACATACAGATTTTCTTGCTCTCAGCATCTCCCTGATCTGAGCCCGGTCAGCATCAGGCTCTTCCTCCTAGTAACAAGCTTTCAATTCCACGGCAGCACTTTCTGAGTCTGCATCCCATCCCTGCTCAGCTCCTTCACCCGGGGCCTGGAGCCTGCCACGGAGCAAGGCCACTCACCTCATCCTCCCTCAGGGTGTCAGGCAGGCATGAGATCTCCTTCTTGAGGAACTTGATGGCATTGCCCATGCTGGCTGAGAGAGGCCGGCACTGGTTCAGGAAGCTGCAGAAGAAATGGGCTTAGCCTCAAAGCAGCCTGGAGGGCCAAGACAGAGAGAGGGAGGGTGGGCAGGAAGGCAGAAGCCCAGGAAAGTCAGCCAAAGTTTGGGTGGACACCAACCCAGAGATGTGAACAATGGACCACACTCTGTGGAGCTTTGGTGCCTCTGCTCTGGCACGGGGAGCCCTCACCTGATGTGGGGCTTCAGCTTGGCCACCAAGTCCCGTGACAGCTCCTCATTGGGGGGAGTGGAGTAATCCCGGATCAGCTGGGACAAGAAGAAAGGGAGCATGATCTCAGGACACACATGCTGGGGCACACACATCCTGCACAGCCTGACACACTGCCTGGAGGGACAAAGGCTGCTCCAGGGACTCAAACCAGCAGTGGCAGTGCCACAAAAGGAGCCTGCCGTGGCACGGCCCAAAGGAAGAGGCTGAGGATGACTGACCACAGACACAGCCCCAGCAGTCAGGGCACAGAACACGCTCCTGCACCAGCACAGAGCCCCTGCTGCCAGGCTGCTCAGGTACCTGCTTGAAGACCTCGAGCAGGGCGATGCAGCGGGCGTTGGAGCCGTTGATGATGCCCTGTGAGTACTGCAGGCCGAGGCGCATCACTGCGGGGTGGATCACTGTGGAGGGGATGCTGCAGGGACCAGGGGGAGGGAGTTGTCAGCACCTCTGCGGCCCAGAACACTCAACATTTATGAGCTCCAGCCCAACAACCCACGGGATGGCCCAGGAAGGGGGCTGGCAGTAACCTGAGGAGCCAGGCTCACCCCACAGCCCCCTCTCCTGTGGCCCTGCACTGTCCCCACAGGAAAGATATTGGGCTGCCCCTACTGCCACTCCCTAGAGCAAGCAGAACGTCCCTCACCACTCCATCAGGCGTATCCCACATGCAGGACTATGACACCCCTCCTCCATAGCCATCCTGCAGCCAGGCCAGCCAAAGCAGAGCCCTGGGCTGGGGAGGCCCTGTACCTCATCTGCTGCGTCAGTGGCTTCTTCCGGCTGTACTGGTGGAGGTGGGAGAACAGGTTGACCTTGGTGCCATAGTCCTGCCTCAGAGGTACCTGCAGCCAAGTGTGGTGATGGCTCACCCAGTGCTCTGCTCATTCCAGGGCCACCAGTCATACCCAGCACTTGCTCAGGGCACGCAAAGCTCCCCTCTGCCTTTCAGAGAGCAAGCCCTGGTCCCACCATGTGCCCCCCAGGCCCTCTGCAGCACAGCTGCCCCAGTGTGCAGCCTGTCACCCAGTCCTCCTCCTACCTGCTGCCTCTCCAGCTTCTTGGCCAGTTTCCTCTGGGCAGCAGGGTCATCCACCTGCACATGCTCCGGCAGCCGCTTCACCACTGCAAGGACAGCTGGGATGAGGCCAAGCTGCTTTGGTGCAGCCCCAAATTCAGGGAAGGCAGGGCAGCACGCAGGGACAGGCAGAACCCAGAGCACGGATGGGTCACACAGGCATCCACTGCCTGAGCCCACACCAGACCCTCCCATCCAGCTCGCCCACCCCCTGCTCACCACCCCGTGGTGCTGACAGCCTTACTGGACTGGGGGTCGGTGGGGCTCTGCCGGGGCTTGGCCGTCGTGGCTGCCTGGCTCAGCTCTGCCTTCCTGGCCTGCTTCTGGGCCCGCTCAGCCTCCTGCTTAGCCCGGCGCTCCGCTCGCAGCTCCGCTTTGCTCTTGCCCCCCGCGGGTTTCTCGCCGTCACCGGGGCCATCAGCCGGGGCGGGCGGGGACGTGGGCTGAGCAGCTGCTGCGGCGAGGAAAGGGGAGTCTGAGCCCAGTCTGGCCGGGAGATGCAGCCCAGTGCGAGGGGCAGCCCGCGACAGGGACAGCCCGCGACAGGGACAGCCCGCGACAGGGACAGCCCTCCGGGCCCTCGAGGGGCTCCAGGCCCTCGGCACGGCGCAGCTGACTCGGCACGGCGGGGGCACGGCACGGCACGGCGGGGGCACGGCACGGCACGCCGGGGCAGCCCCGCGCTGCCGGGGCAGGGGACTGCGCTCTCGGTACTGCAGTCCCCACGGCAGCGCGGCCGGCCGAGGGCTCGGACCGGGGCCCGGACCGGGGCTGCACCCCAGGGGTCCCGCTGTAAGACCCTGCGGGCTCCGGGCACCGCCAGCCCGGGACAGCCGCGGGCCCGGCCCGGTGCTGCCCCGCTCGAGGCCCCACGGGGACGGCGGCGCTCACCCCGCGGCTGCCCCGCTTCGGGGGGCGCACCCAGCTCCGCGGGCTCGGCCGACGGCCCCTTCTCGCTCCTCTTCTTCTTCTTCTGCTGCTTCTTCTCCTTCCGCAGCTGCAGCTTCTCCTCCCGGGAGAGCTCCGGCGCCTGTGGGCACACACCGTCAGGCGGCCCCGGCCCCGCTCCGCAGCCCGGCCTCACACCGGCCCCGGCCCCGCTCACCTGCGGTCCCGCCGCCACTGGCGCAGCTCCTTCGGGGTTCCCACCTAGAATGACGGGAGCGTGAGCGCGGCCGGGTCTCGCCCCGGACCGGTCCCCGTGTCCGGTCCCGCACTCACCCTCACGCTCCCGCTCCGCCATGGCGCCGCCCTCAGCGCCCCCTGCCGGCCAGGCGGCGCCACGTGACCGCGCACGCCCGCTCCTCTCCGTGACGCGGTGACGTCACCCCCGGTGCGGGCCGGTCCGTTCCCGGGGCTCCCTCCGGGCCCCGCCCCCCGGTCCCGTCCCGCCGCGGGCACGCGCTGCGGGCGCGGCTGCAGCCCCGGGGCGGCGGGGCCGCTCGGGGCGGGGCGGGCACGGCGCGGCGGGGCGGCCCCGGGGCGGGCGGAGCGGGGCGAAGCGGGGCGGGCGGAGAGCGACGGCCCCGGGCGGGGCGGAGCGGGGCGGCCCTGGGGCGGGCGGTGCTGCCGGCCGCGCCATCGCGGGGAGTGCTGGCCCGAGATGGCGGCGGCGGGAGGCGGGTAGCGGGGGCTCGCTCGGCCCGGCCCGGCCATGCACTTCTCCATTCCCGAGACCGAGACCCGCGCCGGGGACGGCGGCGCCCCCGCCTACGTGGTGAGCGGGGCCGAGGGAGCGGAGCTGTCCCGCAGAACGGAGCCGCCCCGCGGAGTCGAGTGGGCGGCGCGGCTCCTCGGCCCGGGTGCGCTGCGGCCCCGGTGGAGCCGTGCGGGTCCGCAGCCCCGGCGCGGTGGCGGGTCGGGATCAGCACCGGGAGCGGGACCGGGGCCGGGCGAGGCGAGCAGGTCCCGGCCCGCCGCCATCCCCGGCCGGCGCCCTGTGCCAGGGCCGAGCAGGGACCGGGCCCCGCCGCCCCCGCGGCTCGGGATCGGGCGCGGGAGGTCCCGGAGCAGCCCGGGCGCGTCCGGACCTTGCCCTGCCCGGTGCCGCGGGCGGGGGCGGCCAGTCCGCGGGGGCCCCGTCCGGTCTCATCCCCAGCTCCGGCTCATCCTGGCCCGCCCGTCCCTCCGTTTGTCCCGGCTTCCTGTTTTGGTCCCTGCGCCGTGAGCGCCTCCGGAGCGGGGCCGGGACGCGGCCGCCCGGTGGCGGCGGCTCTCGGGTGCCCAGAGCCCTTCCCGGCACCGGCAGAGCCCCCAGGCTGTGCGGAGGGTCCGGATCGCTGCTCTCGGGGGGAGGGTGGGCAGCCCTGGGCTCCAGCACCCACGCTTGCTGCCCCTGCCGAAATCCCTCTCCGGGGATGCCCCGGGACCCCGCGGTGGGGCAGCCCGGTCCCGGTGTGAGCGGCGGTGGAGGGACCTGGCGATCGGCGGGAGCTGCGGTTGCTCAAGGGCCGCAGGAGCCGGCAGCCCTCGAGGCACTTCGTCCTTGTGACCCCCCTGCCCTTTGCTCTCCGCCGCTGCCGAGGCTCCTCGGGGCTGGGCAGGAGCCGTGGCCTGACGGAGAGCCCTGGGCTGGGCAGGTGTGGGTGCTGCCCGTTCCGCCGCCGTCCCTCCCGGCTCCCCCGCAGCAGCCCCGGGGCGCCGGGCTGGTTTGGGTGGGGAGGTGCCCGTGGGAGCCCCAGCCCGGCTGGGCAGTGCTCAGGAGCAGGGGGGCGCTGGGCTGGGCTGCCCTGGCCGGCTGGGGGCTCATGGCCATCCTCTCCCCTCCCAAACGGTGCTGTGGGGGTGGCAGGACCTGGGAGGACCCTGCTGTCCCTTGCAGGGACTCTGTCTATGGTGAGGTGCCAGGAGCTGGACCATGGAGTTGCCAGGTGTTCCATGTGTGCTCTGCCAGGTGTTCCCTGTGCATTCTGCACTCACAGCTGTGCTCTGCCAGGTGTTCCCCATGTGCTCTGCACCCACAGCTGTGCTCTGCCGGGTGTTCCCTGTGTGCTCTGTGCTCTGCCAGGTGTTCCCTGTGTGCTCTGCACCCACAGCTGTGCTCTGCCAGGTGTTCCCTGTGTGCTCTGTGCTCCTCCAGGTGTTCCCTGTGTTCTGCACTCACAGCTGTGCTCAGCCTGTGGCGTCAGCAGGGGCTGAGCCAGAGCAGAGGGGGCTCAGCCAGGACCTGCTCCTTGTGCAGCCCTGACAGTGGGGAGGGCTGTCCTTGTCCGTGGGGCTGCTCCCCAGGGCTGGGCACACAGGGTTGGACCTTCCAGGTGTGCAGTGCACATCTCTTGGGTGTGCTCATAGTTCCTGAACCCTTCTGCCCTTCGGCAGGGTGCTCAGGGGTATTGCCTTTTCCTGGGGGCTCCCTGGCAGCCTGGGCAGCTCCTGGGGTTCCTGCAGCTGGCAGGGGCTGGCTCTGAGCGGCCTCTCTCCCTGCAGGCCTACAACATCCACGTGAACGGGGTGCTGCACTGCCGGGTGCGCTACAGCCAGCTCCTGGGCCTGCACGAGCAGGTACGGGCACAGCGGGCAGAGCTGCTGCTGCTCGCACCCCAGCCGGGCTCTGGGTGCTGCTGGGCTCCCGCGGGGATCAGGGCTGCAGGAGGCTCTCTGCTCCCCTTGCTAGTCCTGGGGATCAGCGAGGGTGGGGACCAGGGCAGCCGCTGTGCCTCGGGGGGCTCCTGCAGCGCTCTGTGCTTGTCCTAGCTAAGGAAGGAGTATGGCGCCAACGTGGTCCCAGCCTTTCCCCCAAAGAAGATCTTCACGCTCACCCCAGCAGAGGTAGAGCAGCGCCGGGAGCAGCTGGAGAAGTACATGCAGGCTGGTAAGCTGGGCAGGGCACGGCCCACGGCTTCCTCCCTGCCCTGCTCCATTCCCTGTGTGCATCTTGCACCTCCCAGGGTAGCCCTGGCCTTTGATGGCCTTGTCCCCTGGGTGCCAGCTCCTTGCCAGCCCTGGTGTTTGATGGGCTTGTCCCCTGGGTAGCAGTTCCTGTGCCAGCCCCTGCCCTGCCCTGGCAGAGTGGGGCTGTGCAGGGGTTCCCTGGCTGGCCCAGCACGCAGGCTGAGGGTGAGCTGAGGGGCTGCAGAAGGGCCAGGCAGGGCTGTGTGTCCCTGTCCCCTCCCACGGGATGCCCGACCGCTCGTGCCCCTCCTGCAGTGCGGCAGGACCCGACGCTGGGCGGCAGCGAGACCTTCAACAGCTTCCTGCGCAAGGCCCAGCAGGTGAGGGCACACCTGGGGCAGCTCTGGGGCCCCCAGGCTGCTGAGGGCTGGGGTGCCAGTGCTGTTCCTCTCTGCAGGAGACGCAGCAGATCCCCACAGAGGAGGTGGTGCTGGAGGTGCTGCTCTCCAACGGGCAGAAGGTCAAGGTCACCATCCTGACGTCGGACCAGACAGAGGATGTCCTTGAGGTGCCACAGCTCTCCTGCTGGGTGGGACCAGCCCCTCCTGCTGCCTTCTGGGTTTCCCACTTGGGTGGGGCTCTCTCGGCCTGGTACCCCCCCTGCCCTCCCCTGGCATCCACCCGCCCTGGAGCAGGGCTGACCTGGTGGGGCTGAAAGCTGGGAGCTGAAATGGGTGTGCTGCAGGGTGTGTCTGGGTCCAGACTGCTGTTTGGGGTCCCGTCGCTGTTTCCTGGGGCAAGGAGCCCAGGCGTGGCCACAGGGCAGCAGAGGTGCTGCCTTCCTGCTGTTGGGAGAATGCACGTGGGCTGGGTCTTGCCACCATGTTGGGACTGTATTGGGACTATCCTGCTCTTCCTCCCAGGCTGTGGCCTCCAAGCTGGATCTGCCAGATGACCTGGTTGGCTACTTCAGCCTCTTCTTAGTGAGAGAGACCAAGGATGGAGCTTTCTCCTGTGAGTAGAGCTCACTGTGGTGGGGCATGTGCTGTTCCCCTGTCTGGAGTGAGGGCTGTGCTTGGGCCCTGCCCTGGCTGGGGGCACAGCTCTTCTCCTGGGGGCACCCTGGTGTTGGGGGCCATGGGGCTCCTGCTGCCCAGAGGTGCTGCTGAGCTGCTGTTTCCCACAGTTGTGAGGAAGCTGCAGGAGTTTGAGCTGCCCTACGTGTCAGTGACCAGCCTGCACAACCCTGAGTTCCAGATCATCCTGCGCAAGAGGTGAGTGGGGCAGCACTGGGATGGTGCCCAGGGCTCCCTGTTCCACTGAGTGGGGACCCTCCCCTCCTGCCATTGCTGCCCAGGGCTCCTGGTTCCACACAGGGACCCTCCCCTCCTGCCATTGCTGCCCACTGCCCAGGGCTCCCTGTTCCACAGAGGGACCCTCCCTTCCTGCCATTGCTGCCCAGGGCCCCTGGTCCCACACAGGGACCTTCCCCTCCTGCCATTGCTGCCCACTGATGCTTTGCCCCCAGGAAAGCACCTGAGCATCCCTGACCGTGACACTGGAGCAGGGGTTGCCCTGCTGTGCTCAGCTCATTCCTGCCTTCCCATGGCAGCTGGTTTAGATGGGGAGCAGGGCACGGTGACTGATGGTTACCAGCCCACAGGAGGGCGATTTTCTCCTCGCTGCTGTCAGGAGGTGGGGAGCAGGCTAACCCCTGTGCTTCCCTTCCAGCTACTGGGACTCGGCCTATGACGACGATGTGATGGAGCACCGTGTGGGGTTGAACTTGCTGTATGCACAGGTGAGGGTTGGTGTGGCACAGCCAGGTGAGGACAGACACTGTGCAGGGGCTCGGGGGGCTCCAGTCCCAGGTGCTCACCAACCTCTGCTGCCTGCAGACGGTGTCAGACATCGAACACGGATGGATCCTTGTCAACAAGGAACAGCACCGGCAGCTGAAGTCCCTGCAAGAAAAGGTCTCCAAGAAGGAGGTAGGACAGGGAACAGTGCTGTGACTGGGGCAGTTCTGGCTCTGCACCAGCCCTTCTCCATGTGTGGAACCGGGGGTGTCCCGTTCCTGGCCCGGGTGGCAGTGCTGAGCACCCCTGCCCTGCCCTGCCCGCAGTTCATCCGCCTGGCGCAGACCCTCAAGTACTACGGCTATCTCAAGTTCGACCCCTGTGTCACTGATTTCCCTGAGAAGGGCTGCCACGTCGTCGTCAGCGCCGGCAACAACGAGCTCAACTTCCAGGTGCGGCTGCCCAACGAGCAGATCAAGGAGGGCAGCTTCAAGGTCACTCGCATGCGGTGCTGGCGGGTCACGTCCTCGGTGAGTGACGCTGGAGAGCAGGGAGGGGGCTGGGGGCACCTCTTCCTAGGAAGGGCGCTGGCTCTGATGCCAGTTTCTGGCCCAGCAGGCCTGGAGAGGGTCTGAATCATGCTTTGGGGCTGAGGGGATCATTGGTGTGAGGACACTGGAGGGGACCTGACAGTGGCAGAGGACTGGTGGGCACTGGGCAGGTGTCCCACGCTTGGCTTGGTGCTGCCCTCGAGCTGCTCTGGTGTCTGGGGAGCTGCTCCTTCTCCTCTGGAGGCTCCCAGCCTGGGTGTGTGTCCTTGCAGGTGCCCATGAACAATGGCCCTTCGGGGAGCAGCCCAGGGAAGTCTGAGGTGAAGCTGGAGTTGGCTTTTGAGTACCTGATGAGCAAGGACCGGCTGCAGTGGGTCACCATCACCAGCCCACAGGTAGAGCTGCCTGCGTGGTGGGCTGGGGGTGGCTGTGAGGGGAAGGGCTGAGCCCTGCAGAGGGTGTGGGAAGGCTGTGGGGTGCACAGAGCCCCGTGACACTTCTCCCTTGCAGGCCATCATGCTGAGCATCTGCTTGCAGTCCATGGTGGATGAGCTGATGGTGAAAAAATCTGGAGGCAGCATCCGCAAGGTGAGGGCTGGGGCTGGGTGATGGCTCTGGAGTGGGATCCCAACCTGGCCCTGTGACTTCCTAGGGCCTGGACCGGGTCCTGAGCGCTCCCCTCAGGATGGGGCCAGCATCCCAGGGCTGGTTCTAAGCCCAGGGCTGACGCTGGGCCCCGTGGCTGAGCTGAGCTGCTCCTGCAGATGTTCCGGCGGCGGGTGAACGGGGCCCTGCGGCGCTCGGACAGCCAGCAAGCTGTGAAGTCACCCCCGCTGCTGGTGAGTGGAACCCTGCAGCCCTGGCACACGTGCAGTCACGGGCTCTGATGGGTTGTGAACCAGAACTCACTGCCTCCAGACGAGGCACTGCCCAACGGCAGGGCTGGGGCAAGCCCAGAGGACAGCAGGGCTGGGTGCCCTGCTTCCTGAGCCCTGGGAAGGGAAAGAGGTCCTGCACCAATTCAGTGAGCCAGACTCCCTGGGGACAAAGGGGTGGGTGTTGTGTCCCATGACCCTGTGCTGCCCAACCATGCTGTCCAACTGTGCTGTCCTCACAGGACTCACCCGATGCCTCCTGGGAGCCCATGGCCAAACTCTCGGTGAGTTGTGTGTGGGTGCACCAGAGACCTCGGGCTAAGCGGGTAGGCGAGCTAGGGCTGTCCTCCCTAACACCGCCCTTCTCCACAGAGCAAGCTCACTTCTGTCAGCCTGCGTGGGATCAGCCACTCCAGCTCTGCAAACGACGTGGGCGCCAACGACTTCCACGGCAATTACGCCTTCGAGGGCATCGGCGATGAGGATCTGTAGTGCCCCAGGACAGCCCCGGCCTGAGCGAGGGCCTTTGCTGAGGAATGTACGACCTGCAGCCAGGTTGCAATCAACGTGCCTCTCACCTGCTACATCCACCTTTCCCTGCTCCCCGAGGCCGGGAGCTCCCCCCAGCCCGCCACTGCCTTCGGGGTGGGGGCAGCCGAACTCCTCCCGCTGCTGGCTCCAGCTGGGAGAGGGCTCGTTCGACCTGAACAGTTGGCCCGGGCAGAGCCCTGGAGCTGCAGTGCAGGGCCTGGCCCGGCCTGGGGGCAGAGCTGCTCCTGTCCCAGCTGGGAAGGCCTGGCCCAGCCTGGGGGCAGAGCCAGGCAGGCTCCATAATGCCAAATTAGCATTTAGGTTTGTGCTCCGAGACAGAGTGCAGTAAGCTGTCTCGGGGGCTCCGCGCAGAGTCCCCTCTAACCCGCTCATAGACGCCAGCATAATCTAGGCTTGTAACCACGTATCTCCTGCTGCTCGGCCCGACAGAGCATTAATGGACAGTAACTGATGTTTACACACTGCAACAATGATTAAAACGGATCCTGATTGGTACCAGGCTGTCTGCTGGGGGGTGGCTGCTGTCCCTCCCCTCTCCGTGCCAGCCCCGTGCCGTCCTCCTCTGTAGCAGAACAAGGCCCCCAGGGTGAAGAGCAGATAACAAAACCGACTGTTTAATGCTTTTATACACAATATAAATTACACCGACCAGCACGGCGACAGCCATGGAACCAGTCCTGTTCCCCCCTCCCCCCTTTTCCCCAAACCCCGGCAGAGGAAGGCTCCGGCAGGCAGAAACAGGCAGCTGGGGTGGCTGGGGACGTGGCCGTGCTGCCACACGGGCAGGGCTCAGAGCCGCCGGTCGTCACTTCACCCTGCCCAGGCAGGACGGGGCTGCCAGGGCCCCAGTGTGCCTCTGGGGCCCTGGCACAAAGCCCTGAGCCCCCGTGGAGGTGCCCGCCTGTCCTCCCTCCCCCGGGGAGGGCAGGCACCCCAGGCCCCCTGCCGGGCTAAGTGCTGTCTCAGGGCAGGGCCGTGCCCACGGCTGGGGGGGCCAGGAGGGCTTTGGCATTGCGCGGGTTCACCCAGCTCTCGGCCGTGTGGCCGTGGATCTTCTGGTGGCGCTTGTAGTTGTCCCAGTGCCCAGTGGTGTAGGAGCAGTCCCGGCACTGGAAGGGCTTCTCGCCCGTGTGCCGCAGCATGTGCCGCTTCAGGTTCATGCTCTGGTTGCAGCTGTAGCTGCAGAGGCTGCACTGGAAGGGCTTGTCGCCTGAGTGGATGCGCCCGTGGCGCTTGAGGTTGGCCAGGTTGCCGCAGGCGTAGTCGCAGAGCTGGCACTTGTAGGGCTTCTCGCCCGTGTGCACGCGCTGGTGCCGCTTCAGGTTGTCCAGGTGGGCGGAGGCGTAGGGGCAGAGCGGGCAGGCGAAGGGCTTCTCCCCGCTGTGCGTCTTCATGTGCCGCGCCAGGTGGTTGGGGTAGTGGGTGACGAAGGGGCAGAGGCTGCAGGCAAAGCCCTTGTCCCCGGCGCCCTTGCGGGGGCTGGCACCCGGCTCGGTGCCCAGCACCGCCAGGCTGCAGCGCCCGCACACCTGCTCGGCCAGGCCCTCGTCCTGAGCGAAGCCGTCGTCCAGCACCAGCCCGCACATGCGGCACGTGAAGGGGAAGAGCAGCTCGGGCAGCGCGGCCGCCTCCTCGCCCCGCAGCCGGGCACAGCCGGGCAGGAAGGGGCCGCTGCCGCTGCCCACGTGCAGGCTCAGCTCTGGCAGCAGGGGCTCTGCGGGACAAAGAGACGGGGCTATGAGCTGGGTGGCACAGTGCCAGCGAGGACTGGCTCTGTGACGAGCCCCAGTGCCAGCGAGGACTGGCTCTGTGACGAGCCCCAGTGCCAGCACAGACTGGCTCCATGACGAGCCCCAGTGCCAGCGAGGACTGGCTCCGTGACGAGCCCCAGTGCCACTGAGGACTGGCTCTGTGACGAGCCCCAGTGCCAGCGAGGACTGGCTCTGTGACGAGCCTCAGTGCTACTGAGGATTGGCTCCGTGACGAGCCCCAGTGCCACTGAGGACTGGCTCTATGATGAGCCCCAGTGCCCTGGTGAGCCTGGCAGTAACTGACTCTGGGTCAGCGGCAGGATCCGTGCCCTGCGCCAGCCCCAAAGCCCCCATGGAAGCTCTGCCCACGTCCCCACACCCTCCCAGCTTTACCTGGGTCCTTGTCCCGCCGGTGTGGCCCCTCGCCCTCGGGCAGGCGGTGGCTGAGCATGTGCCGCTTCAGGTTGCGGCTCTGGTTGCAGCGGTAGTCGCAGGCGGCACACTGGAAGGGCTTGTCCTGGCTGTGGACGCGCTCGTGCCGTTTGAGGTTGCCCAGGCTGCTGCAGGCGAAGCTGCAGCCCGTGCAGCGGTACGGCTTCTCCCCGGTGTGCGTGCGCAGGTGCCGGGTCAGGTTCACCAGCTGGGCAGAGGCGTAGGCGCACTGCGGGCAGGCGAAAGGCTTCTCCCCGTTGTGTGTCTTCATGTGGCGCTTGAGGTGGCTGGAGTAGTGGGAGGCGAAGGGGCAGAGCTGGCAGGAGTAGACGATGCGCTGGCTGCGGCCGCCCTCGGCGCCGGCGCACTGCAGGCAGCTCTGGCCCAGGCTGGCAGCCAGCTGCAGCCCGCACTGGCGGCAGGGCAGCGCGGCGGGGCCCGGCTCGCCCCCCTCCTCGGGGTCGCTCTCCACGCTCAGCTGCTGGTACCCGGAGGAGCAGTCGTCGTCGCTCAGGGCGTACGCCGGGATAGCGATCTTCCCCACCAGGGTGTCTGCTGAGAACACCGCGGGCACGGGGCGGCGTCAGCCCGGCTGGCCTGGGCGCTGCCCCTCTGCCTGCGCCCCCAGAACCACCCCGGGGCCCCCAGGAGGAGCCCACCACACTGTGCACTGCAGTGGGCAGCCCTGCAGCCACAGCCTGCCCCAGCGCCCTGCTCAGGGCCTGTTCTGGGTGTCTCGGGAAAGCCTGATGCTTCTGCATGGCTGGCCAGGACCCCGGCACCAGCGAGGGTGGGAGGACAGGTGGGTCCGTCAAGGGGTGCCCATAAAGCTGCTCTGTGCCCCTCTCACTGTGGCACTGCCCCAGCCCGGGGGTCTCACTTGCATGGCTGGCACCAGGGAGCTCCAACACCAGCCCCTTCCATCCTGCAGGAAACATCCCCCTGCCCCCAACAGAGCCCTGTCCGGTGGCAGCAGGGGAAAGGCTGTGCCAGGCTCTCAAATGGAACTTCCAGCTGAGCACAGACTCATCCTTCTGCAGCCCCTGTGCTCCACAAGTGCCCCAGGCTGGTGCTCGGGGCTGGAGGGGCAGATGACCACGACCAGCTGAGAGCCGTGCCCTGCTGGCCCCGCTCTGTGCCTGACCTGCATCCCTGGGGCCTGTCAGGCTCAGCAACTGCCCACCATCCTGGGACCACCTGGACCACCACAGCAACTGCCCACCATCCTGGGACCACCTGGACTGTCCCCCTGCTGCTGCCACCCGGGCTGTGTCCAGCTGATGAGCCTGACCTATGCCGTGGGACGGGGCAGCCCCTCCAGCCTCCCAGGCCCTTGCACAAGCACTGCTGGAAACACAGACACCAGAAAAGGGCATCCTGCCAAGGCCTGGCTCTTACGGGGGAACTCCTGACCCTGCCCCGAGCCCTCTGCCAAGGGACCCCCTTTCTCCTCAGCTCAGCCCCAGCCACACCAAGGGACCCACCTGTCCCCTCGGGCCAGTCCCACACTAAGGGAACCCCTGTCCTCTCGGGCCAGCAGTGCCACTGCATCCCCAGAGCACTGTCCCCTAAAGGGCCGTGTCAGTGCCCACATGGCAGAGCTCGTGTGTCCTGCCTGGGTCAGTGGGCTGAGCTAGTTCTGCTCCCAGGCTGGGGCTGAATGGGAGGACAGGAATTGCTGGTGGAATTTGGGAAGGACAGGAATTGCTGGTGGAATTTAGGAAGGACAGGAATTGCTGGTGGAATTTGTCCCCAGACCCCCGGCAGGCTCCCAGGGCTGCCAAGCAGCCGTTCCGGGGCAGGGAAGCAGAGCCCTGGGAGCAGCCCCATCCCTCAGTGCCAGAGCAGGACACGGCACAGCCCAGCCGAGCACACGGAGCAGGGCACAGCCCCGGGGGACAGCGGGGGGACGGGCAGGGGCCGGACAGTCCGTGCCCTCCTCTCTCGCCGTTCCGTTCCCGCGCTGCTCGGTGCCCGGGGCGGGGAGCGCCTCCCGCCAGTCCCGTGGGCAGCTCCCTGGAGCTGAGCAGCGCTCGCTCCTCCGGCTGCCTCGGCCGGGGCTGACCCAGGCTCGGGAGCCGCGGCGGGACAGGCGCTGTCCGTGGCACCGGGCCGGGGCTGAGCGCGCTCCGTTCGGCCCGCAGCGCCGAGGGGAGCGGCGGAACGGGACCCCGGGGCTGAGCGCTGCGCCGGCTCCGGGACGAGCCCGGCCGCGGGGCGCGGCCCCGAACCCACCGCGGGGACGCGAAGTGCCCGGGACCCTGGCGGGAAGGAGCGTTCGGGGATCGGTGCCGGGGGTCAATGCCGGGCGGGAGGAACCCACCCCGGGGCCCCGTCGGGGGCCGGGCCTCCGCCGCGAGAGGAAGCTCGGCCGGAGCCCGCGCCGGGCGGGCCCGTGGCAGGGCGGGCCCGGCCGGATGCGCCGAGCGCGGGCCCGGTACGGCCCGGTCGGGCCGCGTCGCCGCCGGCGGGGCTGCCGGAGAGGGGCGGCGTCCCCGCGGGGGCCGCACGCACCTGGCGGTCCCTTCTCGGAGGCCGGGCCACGGCCCAGCAGCAGGTCCCCGGGCAGCACCACCGCCGCTCTTGCCGTCTCCTCGGTGCCATCCTCGGCGTCCGCTGCAGCGCTCCGAGCGCCGCGGGTCCCCGCCGGGCCGCCGCCGCCGCCCCCCGGGCCCGCCGCGCACTCACCCTTCACCGGCTGCGGGTGGCTCTGCTTCCGCCGGGGCATCGTGGCGGGCCCCGGCGCCGGCCCGGCCCCGCCGCCCGCCCGCCCGCGGCCCGCCAGCCGCCCCCGCCAGCCCGGGGCGGCCGCCGCCGCCCCGCCTCGACCGGACACTTCCGCTTCCGCTTCCCCCGGGCGCGCGGGGGCTGGGCCGGAAGCGCCCGCGCGACCCGGAAGCGGAGCGGGCGCGTGCGCAGAGGCGGCCCCGCCCCCGGCCCCGCCCGCCCCGCGGCCGCGGCATGAGGGGAGCGGGCCCGGGCCGGGCGGGGGCGAGCGGCCGGGACGGGACCGAGCACGGCTCTCGGGACAGGCGGGCAGCGCCCGGGGCTCGGGCGGGGAGCGGGACAGCAGCGGCTCCTCCCCTTCCGGCCGGCGGGAGGCGGTGGCACCGCCGGGACCGGGGCTGGGACCGGGACCGCGACCGCTGCCGGTCTCTGTGCCCCTTCAGGGCCGGCTGCGGCTCCTCCACCGGAGCCCTCCGGGTCCGGCCCCGCCGAGCAGCGGCGCGGAGGGCAGAGCCCGGTGAGTCCCCGCCGGTGTCCCCGCGCAGTCACACCGGCGACACCCGGGGCTTGGCCTCTCGCCCGCTGGGCCCGAGCGCCGCGGGCCGGCCGGTCCCGAAGGAGGCCGGTGCAGCCCAGCTGCGTCCCCGGGCTGTGCCCATCCCCACCCGCACCGCTCGCGGGGCTCTCCCCGTGGCTCCGCTCCGCGTCCGGGCGGCGTGAGCCGCGCTCGGGCCCTTCACGGATCGCCGCTGTCCCTTCGCAGGTGCCGCGGGCGCTGCGGGTGCCGGGCTGGGCCGTCCCGGGGGAGCCGTGACCGTGCCGTGCCAGCGATGATTCCCCGCTGACAGGTACGGCCCTGGCTCCGTGTCCCTCCCCGGTCACCGCGGAAATCCCGCCGCTGCCCGGCTGCCCCTGGCCTCTCCCCGGGGAGCTCTGTGTCCCCCGGGAAGGACCGTGACCCCTGGGAAATGCCTGGGAAGCTCCGTGTCCCCTGGGAATTGCCGTGCCCCCTGTGGGGATGCAGAGCCCCCCGGTGCCCGGCCCAGCACAGCAGCTGTGCTGGGGCTACTCAGCCTCCCCCGAGTGTCGCTGGTTCTGGCCGTGGCACGGGAGAGCTCCGTGGGCCGTGGCTGTGCTGCTGCTCCGTGGGCCGTGGCTGTGCTGCTGCCCCGTGGGTTGTGGCAGTGCCGCTGCCCCGTGGGTTGTGGCTGTGCTGCTGCTCCGTGGGCCGTGGCTGTGCCGCTGCCCCGTGGGTTGTGGCTGTGCTGCTGCCCCGTGGGCTGTGGCTGTGCCGCTGCCCCGTGGGTTGTGGCTGTGCTGCTGCCCCGTGGGCCGTGGCTGTGCCGCTGCCCCGTGGGTTGTGGCTGTGCCGCTGCCCCGTGGGTTGTGGCTGTGCTGCTGCCCCGTGGGTTGTGGCTGTGCTGCTGCTCCGTGGGCTGTGGCTGTGCTGCTGCCCCGTGGGCTGTGCTGCTGCCCCGTGGGCCGTGGCTGTGCTGCTGCCCCGTGGGTTGTGGCTGTGCTGCTGCCCCGTGGGCTGTGGCAGAGCTGCTGCCCCGTGGGCTGTGGCTGTGCTGCTGTGGTGGGGAGGGCAGGGGCGGCTTTGGGGTAGACAAAGGGAAGGAGCACGGGGAGGGAGTGTGCTGTGGCCATGGATTTGTGAGCTCTAAGTGAGGGAAATGGACACATTTACCCCACTGCAGGAATTGCCTGGCTCCTGGTCACTGAATGAACTGGGTCCCTCGGCAGTGAACTGCAGTGAAAGGTGCTTTAGCCATGTGTCACCCTGGGGAGGGGCTGGGCGCGAGTGTCACCCTGCCCTGTGCCTGGGCTGGCTGTCTCGGTGTTGCCACTCTCTTCCTTCCCCACGCTGAGGATTTGGGAGCTCTGTGGTTCCTGGAGCCATCGTGCAGAGCTGAAGGAGGCAGGATGGGGCAGAACAAGCTCGGGGGCTGTCCCAGGGCACAGCCTGGCTCTCAGGGGCTCTCGAGGGCACAGGCCGGCTCTCAGGGGCTGTCCCGGGCACAGGCCGGCTCTCAGGGGCTGTCCCGGGCACAGGCCGGCTCTCAGGGGCTGTGGAGGGCACAGCCCGGCTCTCAGGGGCTGTCCCGGGCACAGCCCGGCTCTCAGGGGCTGTCCCGGGCACAGCCTGGCTCTCAGGGGCTGTCCCAGGGCACAGCCCGGCTCTCAGGGGCTGTCCCGGGCACAGCCCGGCTCTCAGGGGCTGTGGAGGGCACAGCCCGGCTCTCAGGGGCTGTCCCGGGCACAGGCCGGCTCTCAGGGGCTGTCCCGGGCACAGGCCGGCTCTCAGGGGCTGTCCCGGGCACAGCCCGGCTCTCAGGGGCTCTCGAGGGCACAGGCCGGCTCTCAGGGGCTGTCCCGGGCACAGGCCGGCTCTCAGGGGCTGTCCCGGGCACAGCCCGGCTCTCAGGGGCTGTGGAGGGCACAGCCCGGCTCTCAGGGGCTGTCCCAGGGCACAGCCCGGCTCTCGGGGGCTGTGGAGGGCACAGCCCGGCTCTCAGGGGCTGTCCCGGGCACAGGCCGGCTCTCAGGGGCTGTCCCGGGCACAGCCCGGCTCTCAGGGGCTGTCCCGGGCACAGCCCGGCTCTCAGGGGCTGTCCCGGGCACAGCCCGGCTCTCAGGGGCTGTCCCGGGCACAGCCCGGCTCTCAGGGGCTGTCCCGGGCACAGCCCGGCTCTCAGTCCCTCTCTCTCTGTTCCCCCGCAGGCTGAGCGGCACCGCCTGCGCCTGGGGATGGCTCCGCCACCGCCCGTGCCGAGGCCCGGGTAGGAGCCGGGCCATGGCGGCCGCAGCCGGGCCAGCTGCTCCCCGCTGCCCTCCGTAGCTCACGGCGGCCCCGCCGCCCCGGCGGGTCCCATGGAGCGGCCCACGCGTGTGCCCGGGCCCCGCCGCCTCCTGGGCTGCTTCGGGAGGAGGCCGCGGCCCGTCGCGGGGGAGACGCCGCCGGAACCGGCGGCACCGGAGCCCGAGGAGGCGCGGGTGGCGCTGGCCCTGGGCGAGGCGCTGGAGGAGTGCCCCCTGTGCCTGCTGCCGCAGCCCCCCGAGGCGTTCCCCGCCCTGGGCTGCTGCTCGCACCGCTCCTGCCGGGGCTGCCTGCAGCAGTACCTGCGCCTGGCCGTCACCGAGAGCCGCGTGCCCGTGGCCTGCCCGCACTGCCCCGCCGCCATCCCGCCCCACGACGTGCACCGGCTGCTCCCCGAACCCGCCCTCCGCGACAAGTACGAGGAGTTCCTGCTGCGGCGGCTGCTGGTGGCGGACCCCGGCACCCGCTGGTGCCCTGCCCCTGACTGCAGGTACCGCGGCCGGGCGGCCCCTCCCGCAGCAGCACGGTGTGCTCCTGTCCCGTGAGCCCTTCCCGGGCTGGGCTCCCATCCCTTTGTCCTGCCTTGGGCTGGGTGTGCCCAGGGAGGTGCCCGGTCCCGGTCCAGCTGCAGAGCCTTTGCAGCTCTGTCTGCCGGGGCCGGTGCCTTGGCTGTGCCAGGTACTCTGTGGGCCCCAGGGCTGCTGGGCAGGGTGGGGTCCCAGCTGAGGGTGGGTCCCAGCTCTCCCTGGCCGGGGCTGTGGCTCTGGCTCAGTGCAGGAGCAGGGCTGGCACGGCCTGGCCTGGCCTGGCTGTGGAGGGAGGGGAGCCCTGCTGGCCCCCAGCCCCAGCTGTGCCCTGCCGTGCCCCAGCCCCTGCTGCCCTCTCCCCACAGCTACGCTGTCCTTGCCCATGGCTGTGCCGAGTGTCCCCGCCTCACCTGCGGCCGTGAGGGCTGTGGCACCGAGTTCTGCTACCACTGCCGGCAGCCCTGGCACCCCGAGGGCCCCTGTGCCCCACCGGCCCCCGGCCTGGGCACGCCCTCAGCACAGCCCGAGGAGCCGGCCCATGGTGAGACCCTGGGCAGGGGTGGGAGCAGCAGGGCTGGGGGTGGCACTGCCCTGTGCCTCTGTGCCTCTGTGCCTCCTGCCTGGGGACTGCTGCAGCCAGAATCCAGAGCTCCCTCTGCTGCATCTCACTGCCCCTGTGCCACTTGGGCTGGGGTGTGTAGAGGGACCTTGGATCCCCCCATGGTTCCTGTGGCATAGGGAAGGCTGGGATGGATGCACACAGGGACAGGGACAGGGACAGGCTGGGGTGGCTGCACACAGGGGCAGGGACAGGCTGGGATGGATGCACACTGGGACAGGCTGGGGTGGATGCACACAGGGGCAGGGACAGGCTGGGATGGATGCACACAGGGACAGGCTGGGGTGGACGCACACAGGGGCAGGGACAGGCTGGGATGGATGCACACTGGGACAGGGACAGGCTGGGATGGATGCACACAGGGACAGGGACAGGCTGGGATGGATGCACACAGGGACAGGGACAGGCTGGGATGGATGCACACTGGGACAGGCTGGGGTGGACGCACACAGGGGCAGGGACAGGCTGGGATGGCTGCGCACAGGGACAGGCTGGGGTGGCTGCAACCTGCTCTGTCCTGCTCCCCCATCTCATCTCATCTCCCCCCAGCTGAGGCCGAGGACATCAAGGTCTGTCCTCGCTGCAGCGCCTTCATCATGAAGATCAACGATGGCAGCTGCAACCGCATGAACTGCACGGTCTGTGGCTGCCTCTTCTGCTGGCTCTGCCTGCAGGAGATCTCAGACGTGCACTTTCTGAGGTCAGTGCAGGGCCATAGGGACTGGGGGCCCTGACAGGAGCTCAGGGTCTGTGGGACTGCACTGGCTGGGGCTGGGGGTCCTGACAGGATGGGGAGCTGGGCTGGGGGCAGCCAGGCCCTGCCCAGGTTTGGGGTTAGCCAGGGGGAGCTGGGTTGGGGGCAGCCAGGCCCTGCCCAGGTTTTGGGTTAGCCAGGGGGAGCTGGGCTGGGGGCAGCCAGGCCCTGCCCCAGGTTTGGGGTTAGCCAGGGGGAGCTGGGCTGGGGGCAGCCAGGCCCTGCCCCAGGTTTGGGGTTAGCCAGGGGGAGCTGGGCTGGGGGCAGCCAGGCCCTGCCCAGGTTTGGGGTTAGCCAGGGGAAGCTGGGTGCACTGTGCTGCTGGCTCTGGCAGGGCTGGGGAGGCTGCTGGCACCCCGTGGGAGGCAGCTGGAGCTCAGGGCTGGGGAGCCTGGCTGCCTGCTCTCAGCTGGGCTTGTGGGTGTCCCTGACATGGGCCAGGCTCTGCTGGTCTCTGCTGCCACTCGTAGGGGCCTTGGCTCAGCCCCGCTCTGTGCCCACAGCCCCTCTGGCTGCACCTTCTGGGGGAAGAGGCCGTGGTCCCGGACCCGGAGGATCCTGTGGCAGCTGGGCATGGTGCTGGGAGCACCCATGGTCATCTCCCTTGCTGCAGGCGTTGCTGTCCCTGTCATCACCATTGGGATCCCCATCTACATGGGTAGGAAGGTACTGGCAGCTGTGGTCCTGCTCCCTGCTGAGCCTGGTGGCCCATGGCTCTTGGCCTGGACAGACCTGCAGTGCTCCCTGCTGCCCACAGCACATCCCTGTGCCACCCCTGAGCACCCTCAGCACGTCCCTGTTCCACCCCTGACATCCCACAGTCCTGCCTTGCCAGGACCTTCTGCTGTTCCCAACAGCCCCTGCCAGTGCAGGTGTGCTCAGCCTGGGGAGTGGGGTCAGGGTGGGTGAAAGGAGGAAGGGTCCTAGGGGGACTTTCCTGGGACACCTGTGCTGTGGTGGCAGTGCTGTGGTGGCAGTGCTCTGGTGGCAGTGCCGTGGTGGCAGTGCCGTGGTGGCAGTGCCATGGTGGCAGTGCCGTGGTGGCAGTGCCGTGGTGGCAGTGCCATGGTGGCAGTGCTGTGGTGGCAGTGCTCTGGTGGCAGTGCCGTGGTGGCAGTGCCGTGGTGGCAGTGCCGTGGTGGCAGTACCGTGGTGGCTGCCTGTCCCTGGGCAGAGGGAGGGGTGTCTGGGTGGCTGTGGCTGGAGCTCTGCCAGGCTGGGAAGAGGCTGAGTCCCTGGGGCTGTGCCAGGTCTTTGTAGGGCCCTTCACCTTTGTGTCTTGTCCCCGAGGTGCTGGGCCAGAGCCGGCGGAGCAGCCTGTCCGGGTGCCAGCAGTGCCTGTCTGTCACCAGCAGCGTCCTCCTGTCCCTCTTTGTGTCCCCGATCATAACAGCTCTCACTGTGGGTGAGTGCCGGGGGCCCTGCCCGCAGCGGGGGTGGCGCTGGGACCAGCAGGGCCGGGCCGGGCTGGCAGTGCCCCTTTGTGTGCCCCCAGGTGTCGGCGTGCCCCTGGTGCTCACCTACGTGTACGGGACCGTGGTGCTGTCGCTGTGCCGGAGCCGCTGGGGCTGCAGGGGCGGCCGCGCGCCCGGCGACCTCGGCGTGGTGGAGCTGGACAACCTGGCCAAGCGTGGGTGCCCGGGAGCTGGCGGGCCCGGCCCGTGCCCTGCTGTACAGCGGGCAGCCCGTGCGGCAGCGTGCTCTCTGTCTCTCCGCAGTGAACGAGCTGTGGTCGGCGCTGCCCAGCCCCAGAGCGGCCGAGGACGGAGCTCCGGACGGCGCCGCCTCGCTGTCCCTGCCCAGCAGCGGCCGCAGCCCGCGCCCGGCGCGGCCGCAGGGGGACAGCCAGTCTGCCAGCACGGTGGCCCTGGCTGGGAGCATGCTGAGCGAGGGCCAGGACACCTCTGACAGGTAGGCAGGGTGCCCAGGGGCTGGGGTGGCACCGCCCTTCAAACAGCGCCCCTGCTGTGCTGGGCAGGGATGGGGCTGTTCCCCTCGGGGCCGCTGCCCTCAGGCCGCTGTCTGTCTGTCTGTCTGTCTGTCTGTCTGCAGGGAAGGGGTCACCATCGAGGTGGAGGTGTCGGTGGAAGCAGTGCCACGTTCTGCCCGGCAGCAGAGCCTCAGCAGTGCCCTGTCTGGGCAGAGCCTCTCTGGGGACTCCCTGGGAGCCACCAGTGACAGGGGCAGCTCCGTGGGTGTCCCTGTGGAGTGATGGGGGCCTGAGGGGGAGTCCTGATCCACACACCGGCCCTGTGCCCTGCTGTGGCACAGCCAGGCCCCCTCTGCCAGCACGCCCAGCCCTCCCGGGTGGGTGCCAGCTGCACCCAGCGCTGCTGCACCCTGCACTAGCCCTGTCCACCCCTTTCCCAGAGGCACCGCTAGGAAATAAAGCTGCTCTGCTTTCTTTTCACTAGGAAATAAAGCTGCTCTGTCTCCTGTGGCAAAACTCCCATGAGAGCACAGCTCCCTGGCAGCCCACTGGTGTGCACGACAGGCATCACATCTGCCCTGGGTGAGGAAGAGGCCACCCAGGTGATGCTGGGGTTATCTGGAGTGGCCTCTGCCCTGCCTGTACCAGCTGATCTGCCCTGAGAGCAGGCTGCAGGGTTAGGGGAGGGCAGCAGCCCCCCAGCTCCCATCTCTGGGCCCCACAGGGATCCATCCTGCAGCAAGGTCAGTGTGCAGGGACCACCATGGGCTGTAGGGGACCTATTGCCAGATGGGTTTCATAGTCTCAGGCCCAGGGATCCTTCCCACTCTGACTCCACTGCAGCATCCCGGGGAGAAAAAAGCTGCTTCTGAATGTTTTGCTGCTCAGAGCTGGGCAGTCACAGAATGAGTAAAGGATTTGGGTTGGAAGTGAACATAAAGCTCATTGCTGTCCCTTGCCATGGGCAGGCACATCTCCCACAAGCCCAGGTTGCTTCAGCCTTGTCCAACCTGGCCTTGAACACTTCCAGGGATGGGGCAGCCACAGCTTCCCTGGGCAACCTGTGCCAGGGCCTCACTAGGGAAGGATTTCTTCCCAATATTCCATCTAACCCTGCCCTCTGGCAGTGGGCAGCCATTTCCCCTTGCCTGTCCCTCCAGGCCCTTGGCCAGGTCCCCCCGTGTTTCTTGGAGCCCCTTTAGGCACTGTGACTCTCAGGTGTCCCTGGATCCTTCTCCAGGCTGAAGGTCCCCAGCTGTCCCAGCCTGTGTCCATGGCAGGTGAGGTTTGTGAGCTTCCTCCAGCTGCTCTGGGACTCCCACGTGCTGGGGCTGTGCCTTTGGCAGTGCCTTCACTACAGATCTTCCCTTTCCGAAGATGAACTCCACCCTTCTGGTCCTGGGCTGCTGTCTTGGCTTCTGCAGTTCAGGCTGTCCCTCACCAGCCCAGGTGCTGCCTCTCCTGGCACCTTTGGCCCCTCCAAGCCTGAGCTGCTGCCCTGCCTGGTGGCTCTGCAGTGAATTGTGCAGTCCTGACCTGCTCTGGTGTGTGCAGTGTCCAGGCTGGGCCCCTGCAGCCCTGTGTGGCTCTGGTGCTTCAGAGCCTCACACAGCCCAGTGCTGCAGCTGGATTTGCTGCTCAGGCTGTTTCCACGTTCCCCTGGAATGGGGCTGCCTGAGGAGACCTCTCAGGAAGACTTCCTTCCCTTTGCAAAAGTGGGTTTGTTCTCAGCACAACTTCCCCTTGCTGCCAGCTGGCTTTATCTTGGGGGCACTCTGGGAAGGACCTCACACTTCCTCCCTGCTGTCAACATCCTGGTCAAGGCTACTCCAGATTTTGCATAAAGAGAATGGATAGTCACAGGGACAAGCAGCCCTAAAATATTTGTTATTTCTGCAGTCCCTGAGAGCCTGAGCTGAGGCAGCTTTGCTTGATGACATTAAAACCAGTTTGCCTCAATTGCCTTGTGCTGTCATCCCATTCCTGCTGCCAGGCATCCATCTCCAGAGGGTTTGGTTTTCAACTGTTCCTGGCCATTAAGGTTTGTGATGCAGTCTCCAGTCTCTGTGGAGTCCCCAAAATGGCTCAGATTCGTGGTGACCTCACATTGGTAACCTGTAGACCATTTTCTGTGTGCTCTCCTGATGTTTTATCATGCTGATTTTTACTCAGAATGCTCTGTGGTGGGCCCTGTGCCACAGCAAAGGCCCTCAGAGCTGCAGCTGCTCAGGGCACAGATGCAGGGGTGCTCTGCCTTCCTGGCAGGCTCGGCGCTGGCAGCTCACCAGGAACAGAGCACAGGGTCCTGGGGCTGTGCAGGGAGGTGCCCTGGTCACCCCCAGTGGTGGCTCTGGCTGTCACAGGAGCCCAGGATGGTCAGACAGGGGTGCCCGAGGGCCAGGGACCCCCTGGCAGCAATGGGGTCTGCTGCCCAGAGAGCTTCTGGCTCCCTGGAACCCTGGAGCAGGTGGGGCAGCTCCAGGCTGCAGGGGAAGGAGGGACTGTGGGAAATGAATATGAAAGGCACCAGCTGTGTGTGACAAGAAAAGAAATAATGGACCACCACAGAGTGCTCCTCTTTCCCAGTGGGCTCTGTCTGCTACACAGGAGAGCCCACCTGTATGGCCCACAGCCTTCCTCCAGTGTTTTACAGTCCTGCCAGAGCAGCCACAGGTACTGACCCCCTTGTCTGAGCTGTGCATCTATGGGTGCTGTGGGCAGGGGAGCTCAGGGGCAAGCCTGGTGCCCTTTCCCTTGAGCAGACACAGATTTCTCCAGAGGCTCAGGTCCACTCTCTGTGAGACACCTCGGAAGAGCCATCCCGGGGAAACTGGGAGCCACAGGCCAAAACCCTGCAGTGCTCCAAGACCCCAGGGACAAATGTTCTCCTCCCCACCCCACCCTCCTCACCTCCCCCTCCAGGAAAGAACCAAGGACCAAGACCACACCTGTATTTTCTGGTCTTTTAGTTTGAAAAAAGTATTGATTGAAAGTGTACAACTGAACACGGCGTGGCCGCAGCGCCACCGCCAGATTGTTTCACAAAAAAAACCAGAAAGGGCCTTAAATAATCGGGTGCAGATTAAAAAAACCTCAACAGTGAAAAAGTTCTTCCCTCCAAACAGAAATTCACAGGCACAGAAATGGCAACAACCACATGGAGACAATGGGGGTCCGTCCTCCTGCTCCTCTCGGCGCGGCGCTCCCGGGCGCGGCTCATCCCGGCTCCCTCTTTGGAATGGTTACGGATGAACAGTGGACATGCCCTTGCTAACCAGACCCACCCCCCACCAGGACACGGACAAACAAGGCCTCTGCTAAGGCTAAAAAAAGGACAAGACCTGCAGTCTTGAGTTCAGCATGGGTAAGAAACGAGAGTCTGGTGAGCACAGCCCGGTGCCCAGGTGGGCCCGGCTACTCCAGTTTGGCCTTCTTGGTGCTGTCCCCACCGTTCTCCTCTGCTGGTGCCGCCGCCTCCCCCAGTTTCCGCTTCCCGCTCTCGGCGGGCGGGTGTGTGGTACGGGGCTTGAAGCTGATGATGATGCAGGTCATGTTATCGCAGCCGGTGCCGTCCCCGGAGGTGTCTGGAGCCAAGCACTGATCCAGCAGCTGGGGAGGGACAGGGCAAGTCAGCACAGAGGGCAGACACACGCTGGGACACCACCCTGAGGCACTGGGCCCGCCCCAGCACCTGACAGAGGTCAGGGGCTGCCAGGCCAGGCCTGGGCAGGAGGAGTCAAATGCTGTTCCCAGCGGACAGGGGGCAGAGATAGGCTTGGCAGCCCCAGGTTTGTGAATGTGAGCAGAAACTCCTCGGGCTGCACAGCACCCCTGGGCTCAGACACTGTCTGGAGTGCCCAGGGAACCCATCTGAGGGAGTGGGAAGGCAGAGCCAGGCACAGAGCAGGGATGCAGGAATGCCACATTGCTGGAGGGACAGCAGAGCTCCCCTCTTACCTCTTCTGCAATGGAGGAGAGTGGCCGCAGGGCTCCATTCTCATCCTTCTGGGTGATCTTGGACTGGATGAAATCCACCACTTCCTGGCTGCTCATCACGTTCCTGCAGAGCAGAGAGGTCAGGAAGGCAGGCAAAGGGAGCACACATAGCACAGTGTCCAACAGGCCTTCCTCAGGCTCAGCTCTGGAGGAAGGTGGAGCAGTGATGCCCCAGAGGCACAACAGCTCCCTCCCCACTCACCAGATTCCATCACAGGCAATGATCATGAAGTCGTGGTCGTCGTTTATCGTCAGCACTTTGATGTCAGGCAAGGCAGAGATCATCTGCTCTTCTGGAGGGAGGTTCTTGTTCCGCTTGTAGAAGTGATCCCCTGTGGTGGGGAGGAAGATGTCTGGGCACAGGCAGTGCTGTGCCCTGCCACGGGCATTCCCAGCGGGATCAGCGGGTGCTTCCACACCTGGGATCAGGCTGTGGGCCAGGAAGCAGAGGAACCGTTGCAGGTTCCAGGTGTGAGCTCTGGCAAGCCCAGGGAAGCGGGGTCTTGGCCAGCTCAGCCTGTCTTTACTCCAAACCAAGCTCCCCTTCCCCACCTCCTGGGGCCAACAGCACACAGCACCGTCACCTCTGAGAGGCTGGGGCTGCCCCATCCCTGCAGGAGTGTAAGGCTGGGCTGGCTGGGGCCTGGAACAACCTGCTCTAATGAAGGTGTCCCTGCCCATGGCTGTGGCTGGAACTGGTTGAGCTTTAAGGTCCCTTTTCCCACCCAAACCATTCCAGGGTTCATTTAATGACTCAAAGTTCCCTTGAGAAAACTAGCCCTCAGCTCCAAATAGCAGCTTATCAGCTATCATCCTATGAAGGGACTTCCAGGGCCACCACAAAATAGCAGGTGGGAATGCCAGCGTCTCCCTAGATAAACTCCTTATTTCCATCCTAGAGGTGTGTTTTATATCTTGACACAAAGATAATTATTTCAGTGGTTTGGGTCCTTCTGAACACACTCAGATAAATAAATGGGCTCAAACTGCCATGAAGCCAGGTCCCCAGGAAGCAGCACACCAAGATTCCTCAATAACCCAGTAAGCAGGAGAAGTTCTGTTCCAGAGGCAGCAGTCTGGTTTTGGGTCAGTTTGCAGGAGGTGGTTTCTGACAATCCAGCTGCTGGCATAGCAGCCTGGGATGTGTCAGATGCTGCTTTCCACTGGCGTCCAACTGTTTCATGGCCTTTTCTCCAATGAGACTGAAATCTCCCATCCAACACTAAAGAGGTTTCACTCATCCCATCAAGAATCGTTGCACAGCCTCAGTGGCTGCAGTGCTGCCACCACCCCCTCCCTGCTCACCGATGGCCCTGGAGAGGTTGAGGCCGCCGTTGACCCTCCCGTCCATGGTGACCTTGCCACCAGCATTCTTTATCCGGGCCAGCTCCACCTCGTCCTCTGGCTTGTGGTCGTAGGACATGTCCAGGGCCTTGCCCCCCTCGGACACCACGCAGCGCGAGTCGCCGGCGTTGGCCACGATCAGCTGCTTGCCCCGGATCAGCGCCACCACGGCCGTGGTCCCGCTGTCTGAGCCGGGCTGCGGGACACAACTCTGGTGAGATTTCTGTCTCTGTCTCCCTGTCAGGTCATGAAGGGAACCAGCACCAGCTGCACAGCCCCATCCCAGATCCCGGGCTCAGCACACGCGGAGCAATGGAGAAGGCCCGAGGGAAGTGGGGAACACCAGGAGCGTGTTCACTGAGGGGCAGGGGTAGGCAACACCTCCACCCCAGTCCCATGCAGCATGCTGGGTCAGGATTCTGGGGCGTTCCACAGGTCTGTACCCCCTGTTCTAATGTGCTAATTCCCACCCCAGCCCAGCTTGAGCACATCCTCACTTCAGGTCAGGCCATTTCCCCAAAGGGAGAAATTGGCACCTTGGGAGCCACATCTCCTTTTCCTGACCCCCGGGTCCCTGGCCTGCCCAAGTGCACCATCATGGGCTGAAGAGCCACAGCCCTGCCCAGTGAGGAGCCGTGCTATGACCTGGAGCATGGTGCCAGCAGAGCCCTCCTGCTCCTGCCCATGCTCTCCCTCCACAGTGCTTTCCAAGCACCTCACACCCAGCAGGAGGATCAGCCTCTGATCTCAACCTGCCGTCCAGATCCAGGCCCATCCCTGAGCTTCTGCACAAACCCAGGCTGTCAGCAGCTCCCTCAGCCCCAGCAGAGTGCACAGGGTGTTCTGTCCCCACCTGGACAGGAACAACCCCAAGTGCCCCTCCCAAGTGCCCCTGGCTCCACGCCAAGCTGCAGAACACAAAACCAGGGTGTGCACCTCCTCTTTGCCCTCCATGCCTGGTAACAACATCTCCTCCTCTTCATCCTCATCCTCCTCTGCTTCTTCAGTGTCATCTTCATCATCTTCATTCTCTGCCTCTTCGCTGCTGTAACCGTCCTCATCCTCACTACATTCCTACAAGAAAGGAGAGACACCACAGGAGTCACACAGGACCCTTGGTGCTGTCCCCCCGCTGGTCCCTCCATCCTGGGGACCAGTGGCCAGTTCCCCCAGAGGTGTGAGGTGACCTGCCACGTGTCCCCCACACTTGATGGCTACAACCAGAGCAGCTGCTACCACTACAGCAGTGGGTGAAGGGATGGTGCATGCAGCAGGACCAGGGGCTGTCAGCTATGGCTGCTGCAGGACGAGGGTGTGTCCTTCGGGGTTAGCTCAAAAATCCCAAACATTCCCACGGGATGGCCTCAAAGGATCAGCCTGAAACACCTGCTCCTAGGAACACACCTAGGATGAGCCAGAGGCTCGTCTCAAGTACCACCATAAGCAATGCATCGTGCCCAGCCAGAAGGCCACTCTGTTCCAGTGCTGTTTCCTACCTCACTGTCTTCCTCCTCTTCCTCAACCTCATCTGACTCATCCTCACTGTCCTCAAAAAATTTGGATTTGGCTGTGCGCTGGGGCTTTCCCGTGGAGGAGCAGGAGGGCCCGGCCTCCCCAGTGGAAGAGGTGACGGCCTCGTCACCTTTGCCTAGGTCAGGCTTCTGCAGAGCAGGGCTGTTGCCTCCAGCGCTGGCTTTGTCTGAGGTGGAGGAAATACCCGTGATTTCTTCGTCTGGCTTCCCGTTCTTCCTCTCCTTGTGGTCGGGAAGCTCCCCCGGGGCAGCCTCTCCATTCATATTTGACTCCCCATCATGCTGCTTGCCTGTCCCCTCCACAGCGCTATCCCCAGCTGCAGCTACAGACTTGGCTTTGAGGTTCTTGGTGCAGTTTTGTCCATAGCGTGTGAGGAGCTCCTCGATGGTCATTGTGGCTTCTTCGTGCAGGAGAGCAGCTTCCTCCTTATCCACTGCAAGAGGAAGAGGGAGGGGACAAGGACAGAGGGTGAGAGAGCAGGACCCCGGCACGCTGGGCCCTGTGCTGAGCTGGCCCAGCCCAGCAGTGCTCCCCAGGCTGACCCTGAGCACACAGCTCCAGGAGCCCCAGGTGAGCAGGATGGGACAGTTCTGAGCACAGCACAGCCTGCCCCTGCCCCAGAGCTCTGCTTCCTGACCCACTGACAGCACCACAGAGTGTCTGCATCTCCACGGGGGCTGGTGGGAGCACAGTGTGCACATCAGGTGCGTGCCCAGGGGAGCACGAGCTCCTTGGGAGCTGCAGAGAAGCAGAACCACCACTGCCATGTGCAGGTTTGGTCATTAATGCTGCAGCTAGGAACAAGAGACCAGCTGAAACACCCCAGGGATCCCCACCAGCTGTCATTTGGACAGGTACAACAGGTGACAGCACAGCTTTGGCCATCTCCCAGGTGGGACCAGACAGAAAGTGGGATGACTTTCCCCACTGACCATGGGCCAAACACCACTGCTCCCTACTGACATCCCCTTCACATGGTTTGCTTTGCTGTTTAATCCCAAAAAGAAAACAAACACAGATATCCCAAATGCTCCTGAAAATATAGAACAAAAAGAAAGAAAACCCAACCACCCACTTCATCCCTGTCAGCTGGAAAAAAAAATAAACAACAAATTCAGCATTTCCAGACTGTCATATTGCTCAGGTGACAGGATCACCTTGCATCTGTGTCTCAAGGCTGGTCACAGGGCACCCAGTGGGAGCAGCACAGGGCTCCACCCCAGGAAGCCCCTCCTGGGCTGGCAGCCACTGGCTGGTGGAACACTTGCTGCTTTGTGGGAGAAGAACTGCTGAAAAGACCACGCTCTGCTTCAGTGCCATCTGCACCTGGTGGCTGCCACCAGCCAGGGGGAGCTGAGCACTGCACACCATTTCCCTTCCATATCTGAGTCCAGCTCAGAATTCCTGACATATCCTGCAACCCCTGGAGGAAGCTCTGTAGGAAATGGGGACAGGCTGGTTTGTTATCCATAGCATTAAGCTTGCAAATGGATAAAGGTTCCCCCCCTAGCCACAGACAATGCTAAGGGGCAGTAGCTCAAGTCAGCCAAAATTCAACTGAGGAACTGGGACAGAAAACCTTGTGCCCAAGGAGACTCAACCCTGCTGCTCCACATTCCTGTCCTGGAGCTGCAGCCTTGTCTGTGCAGTGGCATCTGACTCACCATCATCTTCATCAGCAACTTTCTCCTTCTCATCCTCATCGTCCTGGGGCCGGCCAGCCATCTGAGAGAGCTCCTTAATCACCTCCTCCGTGGTCAGCTTGGCATCAATGGCCAAGAATGCATCTTCCAGGGCCTGAGGGTGAGCAAAGCCACGCGTGGGCAGCTGCCCCTTCCCCACAGGATGCCAGCCTGGCAATCCAGTCTCTTCCAGCTGGCACACTGTAACTAACCACAGCACGGCTGCAGCTGGCAGGGACCCAGGGCTTCCCCTGCTCCAACACCCAGAGCTCCAGCAGGGACACCCAGGACTCTGCCCAGACAGGCTCTGGACAGCTCCAAGGATGGGGACTCCATCAGCTCCCTGCAGAACCCACACCCAGCTGGGCACTGGCACAGGGGCCTTCCTCTGTGCTGGCTCCTCACCTTTTGCAATTTGCCTTCCTTGTAGGCCTTCTGGTCTTTGATGATCTCAGGGAGGTACTTGGCACAGTACAGCGCAACTTCTTCTCCTGAAAAAGAGCAGAAACTATTTAAAGAGGCTGCTCTTGAGCAGCTGAACTCCTGAGGTAAATCCTGGGACAGAAGGCAGAGCTGCTCAGACACAGGGGTGACACAGCAGCTGAGTGTGGGGACCCTGCTGACACCTCCCCAGGGGGATGTGCAGATGGCCCTGGCACACCTCAGAGCTCCAAAACACCAGGTCTGGCCAATGCTGTGACTTCCTGAGAGGGAGCTTGGGCTGACCCTTTAGGTCCAGCCTACCTGGAAATCTTGAATTGCACACGTCAGTGGAAGCAGAAGGAAAGGGAAGCCTTTGCTCCCTGCAGGTTCTAGCAGAGCATTACCATTGTCAGTGAGCACAGGAAAAGTGTTCTGGCTCCTAGGGTGTGCTCCAGACCAAGGGCAACGAGATCCCAGAGGCTGAGATGAACCTCTCAGGAGGCAGGGCAGTCTCTTGGTACAGGAAGAGCACAGCAAGATCAACACAGCCAGAACACTGAGCTGACAGCACAGGGGATAACAGTGCTGACAGACAGCTCCAGCCCAGGGCTCATCCTGGAGCAGCTGAGAGATTCTGAAAAGCCAGAAACTCCCCCAGCTGGGTAAGTAATGGTGTCAGGCATGGAATAGGGCATGGGGGGCATTTCTTGAGATCCTGAAGGTGCCATTAAGAGAGAAGGAAGAGTAAACATGAGGGATGATGAATTTCTGTAGTTTGTCTTGAACAGGGCAAGAAAGAGCAGTGTGAGTTGTAAGAGATCACAGTAGTCACTGAGGTTTTTACAGGAGAGCAGTGCAGGACACAGGAATGTGGACGTGGCTCACGCCTCACAAAGATAAAAATGAGAGCCAGGAACTGAGAAACAAATGCAATGACTGCACAGAAAGAGGGACAGGAGCAGGGCAAGCTGCAGGCAGGTGCAGGGTCCCACTGCAGGGCCCAGGAACATCCTGAGGCTGTGCTGGACCAAGCCTTCCCTGGCACAGTGCAAAGCAGCAGCAGTGTGGGTGGCAGGGCACAGCAAGGCAGAGCCTACCTGCACCTGGGCTCCTCTCCTTTGGGCTACAGGAGGGTTTTTCACAGGATGCACCAGCCACACAGTGCCCTGATCCTCCTGCTGCACATCCCTGCCCTTCTCTGAGCCCAGCAGAGACCCTGGGGCAGCTGGGCATCAGCAGGAGCTGTGCAGGCAGGAGCACAGCTCTGTGAGGGAATGGGGAGCAAGGGGAGTGAGAGGAAAGCAGCAGCCAGCCATCAGCTCAGCAAAGGGAGCACAGTGGGAAGCAGAGCAGGGAGACTTGGCAGAAAGACAAGGGATCAAGTGGCCAGGGACAGAGAACAGAAACAGCCAAGTGGCTGCTGCTACACAGGGCTGCAAAGCATCCCATGGTGCAGGGACAGAGAGCCTGGCTCTGACCTGGGGACACTGCAGAGCACCAGGGGGAACGGCTCCACACTGAGAGGCCAGGGAGAGATGGGATATCAGCCAGAAAGTCTGGCCTGTGAGGGGTGTGAGGCCAGGGAGAGATGGGATATCAGCCAGAAAGTCTGGCCTGGGAGGGGTGTGAGGCCAGGGAGAGATGGGATATCAGCACAAAGTCTGGCCTGGGAGGGGTGGGAGGCCAGGGAGAGATGGGATATCAGCAACAAAGTCTGGCCTGGGAGGGGTGGGAGGCCTTGGCCATTCTGTGTTTTCTCCAAAAACACCTCTTGGAGGGAGGTGAACAGAGGTTAGCTGTCTCCATGAGAGGGAAGCTGAAGGACAGTGATGTCCCCAGTGCAGAGCCCAGGTGCCAGCTGAGGCTCAAGGTCAGTGTTTGAATACCAGGCCTTGAATAACAGATAACAATGATAACTTGGTCAAACACCACTAATCACTGCAGAGCCCAGCAAAGAGCAGGAGCCAACAGCAGCCTCTGACAGGCCCAGCACACAACAGAGTGTGGTGAGGGTCAGGTAAAGTGACCTTGGGAACATGGAACCAGCACAGGGACCTGCTTGGGAACATGGAACCAGCACAGGGACCTGCTTGGGAACATGGAACCAGCACAGTGACCTGCCTGGGAACATGGAACCAGCACAGGGACCTGCCTGGGAACATGGAACCAGCACAGGGATCTGCCTGGGAACATGGAACCCGCACAGGGACCTGCAGCTCTGACAGACACAAACCCCTCTGGCCCTTGGGAACACCAAACCAGCACAGGGACCTGCAGCTCTGACAGACACAAACCCCTCTGGCCCTGCCCATTGCTGCTCCAGCCCTTCCAGCCCCATGCTGGGTGCCAAGACAGATTGCTGTGGTTCAGCCCCAGGCTGGGATAAGCACCACCCAGCCACCTGCCCACCTCTCAGGGAACCAGGGAATGGAGTGAAGAGTAAAAGGCAGGAAGCCCTTGAGTCCAGAGAAGTTTAAAACAGCAATAATAACATTTTTTTAAATAGTGAAAAAGCAAATAGCAAAGAGAGAGAAATACACCTCAAGACAGACAGCAGTGCAAGACACATGTCAGTGAAGACACATAAGTAAAATAAAGGCTAAAGCACAGGCAGACAGCAACAGGGACTGAGCAAACACTCCCTGCCCCTCACTCAAGGGCACAGTGCCCAAACACCACCCTCCAGAATCTGGGGGCAGGGAGGCCAGAGCACATCAAAAAGGAGCTGGGGAAGGCAAAAAATTGGCCCAGCAGCATCTTTGGAACACCAGAAGGCTTGCCCAGAAGAGGGAAACATAAGAGAAAAACAGATCAATTAAATGGAAAATGCTAATATGTAAAAAACCTCCCAAACTCACCCTTTTCCAAATAAGACAGTAGTAAAAACTTTTCCCAACCTGTCTGGAGCAGGAAGCTTACTGCAGTGTTCCAGGCTGAGAGATGAGCAAGGTGCATAAGAGAAGGTAAATTCAGTTTCTGTAGTGCCAGCTAATAAAGCTCAGCAAGGCTCCCACCCAAAACCTCACTCTTACAGGGAGAGACCTGAGAAATGCTTCAAACTAAAGAACAAATGCATCAATAAAATAACACAATAGCAGGGGATGGGCAAAAGCAGTTCTCCTAATTCAGATTCAACTATATCCATGTCCCTCCTGACATGGCCTGTCCAGGGAGAGCTGTAGAGATTCAATCACCAGAAATCTAAAACGTGAGTTGGAAACTCATGCCAGTGCCTTGCCATCCCATGCCCATCTCGGATCTTCCCTATTGTATTTAAAACCCCACAGACAATATTTAATGTCCTATACTAACAGGAATGCCAGGAATGCCCAAAGCCTCTCTAAAACCCAACACATGGCAAAGAGCTTGGCAGCTGAGAAACCAACACTGAGCTCAGAGAGAGCAGCAGATGGTTTGGTGCTCCTCATTCCTGACCCATTTCTGGCAGATGCTCTTGTCTCTGGTTTTGCCTGGCACACACACAGGGTGTGTGAGGTGAGTGGCTCTGCTCCCCACATCCCCCTCACTGTCCCTGCCTGCCCCTCAGCACCAGCTCATCCTCCCCCTTCTCAGAGACACCAGGGACTGCTCCACACGGGTCTCTGCACACCCTGAGGTGAAGTTCAGCAAAAAAGTAACTTCAGGACATGAAATACATTCTTCAGAGTGGGATGAGCCCTTTGCAAGAGCTGCTTGCAGCAGTGACAGTCACAAACTGGACCTGTCACAGAGCCACTGAGCAGGAGGAAACAGGCAGCTCAGCTCTGCACACAGGCTTCAAAGAGCTTTCAGATAAACCATCAAACATTCTCCATACTAAGCTGCACAAGAAAAGCAGGGAGGACAGACAGGAGCAGTTTTCAGAACAGGGGATGGCCACTGGGAGAGCTCCTTGAAAAGCTATGTGTTCAACATCTACAGAAATTAACAGGAAAAATGGTCAGTAAACCATGACAGATCACTCAGGATGATCAAAATTAAAATAAGTTGCAAGATTTAACAGCAGGATCTTGAGCTCTTACATTATGTTGGCAGAGCAAATTCTGTAATAATATTAGCAATAATATTTAATAGCAATATTCAGTCATACAAGCAGAGAGAAGCTGTGGACTCCTCTTGACTGGGAAAAAAAAAAAAAGACACAGAGCCCAAAAGTAAAAGTGAAAAGTGTTACCAGAGTGATTATGCACTCACTCCTTGTGTCATGGATACTGCAGTGGAATTATCAGGCAGCAGATTTAACCATATCTCTTTCAAATAATGATTCTATGCAAAATGCACAGTGTAAACAATGACCAAACACAGAAACCTTCTTAAAATGCAATCAGACAAATTTGTGAAGAGTGAGCTTATCCAGAAGGCTCCAGCATGTCTCCAGGATGGAATGGCTGCAATCTCCAATTTAAGGAACCCTTACAGGGAATGGATCTGCCTGTTTTGATTTTCACTCTTTCCTTGGGCCTCCACTAGAACACACTGCCTAGAGTCAATCTCAGGTGATTTTTCTCACCAGTTTCTCTTCTGTGACTCTCCTGCCCAGCTTACCCACCACAAAACCAGCCATTCTCAAAAGGTATAAAAGATGGACTACAAATGTGATTTCAACTTCAGAGCAAACCCCGACCTTCCTCCCAGGACCCCTCAGAGTTCAGAGCCTCTGCTGATGGTTTCCCCCAAGGAGCAGAGCTGCTCCCATGGGTGGGTGCCCCTGCAGGGTGCAGTTACCTCCGTGTCCATCGTAGACAGAGAACATGGCTGTCTCACTGTCCAGCTCGGGAATGCAGTTGTGGGCATCCTGCAAGAGAGAGAAGGGGACTGCATTACACACACAGAAAACCACAGCAACACACATTTGTTTGGGCTGGAGAGGCCCTCTGAGCCCAACCACTGCCCCAGCACTGCCAACCCACAGTGCTGCACCGTGCCCCCAGAGTGCCACATGCACAGGGCCTTTAAACCCTCAGGGATGGGGATCCAGCCTGCCTGGCCAGCCTGTGCCAGGGCTGGACAAACCTTTCCATGAAGAAATTGCTCACAACAGTCAACCTGAGCCTGCCCTGGCACAGCCTGAGACTCCTTCCCCTCCTCCTGTCCTGATCCCCACCTGGCTGCACCCTCCTGTCAAGGACTCACAGAGTGAGAAGGTCCCCCTGACCCTCCTTGTCCCCAGGCTGAGCCTTCCCAGCTCCCTCAGCCACGTGCTCCAGACCCTTCCCCAGCTCCATTCCCGTCTCTGGGCAAAGCTCAAGGGCCAGCAACCCCACAGGCCGTGCACAGAGCACAGCCCTTCTCTCCACAAGGGCTCTGTGCAGCAGCCAGCTCTGAGGGAGGCACCCCCGTGCTTTTCCCAGCCTGAACTCCTTCCCCAGGGGCAGGCAAACCCACCTTGGCTATTGCAGTGCAGAGCTGGAACAGCTGGCCAGGCCCAGCTGACCCCCAGCCATTCCTTCAGTGCAGCCCTCCCCACACCCCTGTGGGCAGGGAGAACGTGTGTCCTGTGTATGTTCAACAATGGCATCTTCTCTGTAGTTCATCACCTTCAGTGCTACAACTGCCCCAAACACTGGGCTTACACCAGGACAGCAGTCTCAAATATCTGGATGTGTCCGTGCTGCCAGCAATATTCCAAAATTGACACACACACAACGAGATCACAGCCCAGCAACCACCAAGCTCTACTGCTTTGTTAGGTGTGACTCCTTGGATAAGGTCTCTTCACTCCCCAGAGCTGCACTTTTCTGTAAAAAGAACTTTTGTTCCTTGCTCAGGAAACAGGAGCAGTGAGGTTCTGGGTTTGTGCAGCAGCCTTTGCAATGGAACTGCTGGCACTGGGATGAAGAGAGCCCCTCAACAGGCCAGTGACCACTGGAGCTCCAAACCAGCAGTGACCGACCGGCGATGAGGGAATGTCCCCAGCCTCAGTGGAGAGCAAACAGAGCAGAGACAAACCCAGCTGCAGCATCTCAGTGCTCACTCTGAGCATCCACAGCAGCCAGCCAGCCAGACAGACAGACAGTGAGCCCCCACAGTGACTGGGGTAAGCCCCAGGTGAGCAAACAGCAGCGTGATTGAAGAGATGCAAACGCTGCAGAGGAAACCCAGCACTGGCACCAAACCCAGACCCTGCTGCCCCTGCTGAGCCCCGAGGGGCTGTCCTCATCTGTCCCCCACCAAACCCCACCTGGGGGCACAGGGCAGGGCTGGGGCAGGGCTGGCACACGGGCAGGGCTGGGGCAGGGCTGGCACACGGGCAGGGCAGGGCTGGCACACGGGCAGGGCTCAGGGCACAGCACCTGGGCACTGGCTCTGCCCCACTCCCGGCACCAGGGCCCTGCCCGGGGGCACAGCCAGGTGCTGGCACTGCCAAGGCCACCAGCAGGTGCAGCCAGCCCTGCCCTCCCACTGTCATCTCGGGCGCTGGAACAGCTCCCAGAGGGTCCCACGTCAGCTCCTGCCACCCTGGGGTCCCTCACTGTCCCCAGCCCCCTGAGTGGTGACTGGGACCCTGGTGAAAAACTGTCTGAAACATCAAACACCCAATTCAGCTGAAATGACAAGCAAATTAATAAATTAACCTGAGCGCTCGTGGAACAAATCTCCACATTTTGAACCAAACTTTCAGTGTTTGCAGCAAGGGCTCTTGCCCTAAGGCTGGGCAAGGAGTGAAGCTGCAAACCAGGGCTGCTGGTGTCTCACTGGGCAGGAGCAGAGTTTGGAGAAGCCCCAGCCCCATCCTGTGCCTCCCACTGCATCCCAGAGCACTCCTCTGCACCACAAACCTGACTCCAGGCTTCTCTTGGCTGCTCCTGGTACCTAATGCCATTTGGTTTTGTATCCTCATCCTTGGGATCCCTCACCTGCCCCAAACATCTCCTCACTCCCAGTGTAACCTCTCTGGACTAAGCTAGAGTGTTTCTTCTGAGCCCTGCACACCCACCTCACTGGAAGGCTCCTAAAACCCAGGTAAAGGTGACAAAAAGCTCCTTTACACCCACAACACCTGTGTCTGACCAGTGCACACTGACTGGCCTCACCAACACACACAGAACCACAGCAGTGAGCACAAACATCTGCTCAGGGCTCTCTCCAAGCCTTGTACAAGAGCAAAAGTGCAACTGAACAGGAAGAGAATGACAAAACAGAACAAGGTAAGACAGAGAGCAGAACACAGAGTGCTGGAATGCAAGAAAACGGCTCAGCTGTGTACAAAACACACATTCCTCTGCCAGGAATTCCCGTTTCTCCCAGGCTCAGAGCAATCTGCAGCAGGTTCAACTCCTGCCATCTGCTTCTTTCTTGGGATAACTCAACTAAACCACGTCCACACCTCAGTGTGCCTGTGCCAGCAGGGATAACCCAGAGGTGCTGGGCAGTGCAGAACCCACACCTGCAGCTGGGGCCTGGCCAAGCCTCTGCTCAGGTACCAGGGACAGCCCAGGTGAGCCAAGGCAGAGCTCTGTCCCAGCTGGGGGAGAGCTGAGTGACCCCACCACACCAAAAACCAGGGTCCCTCTGCTCCCCCTCATCCCAGCCCGGCTCCCTGAGACACCCCAGCTTTGTGCAGGGTGCTGGGTCCCTGAGACACCCCAGCTCTGTGCACAGGGTGCTGGGTCCATCACTCACCCCAGCTCTGTGCAGGGTGCTGGGTCCCTGAGACACCCCAGCTCTGTGCAGGGTGCTGGGTCCATCACCCACCCCAGCTCTTTGCAGGGTGCTGGGTCCATCACCCACCCCAGCTCTGTGCACAGGGTGCTGGGTCCATCACTCACCCCAGCTCTGTGCAGGGTGCTGGGTCCATCACTCACCCCAGCTCTGTGCAGGGTGCTGGGTCCATCACCCACCCCAGCTTTGTGCAGGGTGCTGGGTCCATCACCCACCCCAGCTCTGTGCAGGGTGCTGGGTCCCTGTCTCACCCCAGCTCTGTGCAGGGTGCTGGGTCCATCACTCACCCCAGCTCTGTGCAGGGTGCTGGGTCCATCACTCACCCCAGCTCTTTGCAGGGTGCTGGGTCCATCACCCACCCCAGCTCTGTGCAGGGTGCTGGGTCCCTGAGACACCCCAGCTCTGTGCAAGGTGCTGGGTCCCTGAGACACCCCAGCTCTGTGCAGGGTGCTGGGTCCCTGTCTCACCCCAGCTCTGTGCAGGGTGCTGGGTCCCTGAGACACCCCAGCTCTGTGCACAGGGTGCTGGGTCCATCACTCACCCCAGCTCTGTGCAGGGTGCTGGGTCCATCACCCACCCCAGCTCTGTGCAGGGTGCTGGGTCCCTGAGACACCCCAGCTCTGTGCAGGGTGCTGGGTCCATCACTCACCCCAGCTCTGTGCAAGGTGCTGGGTCCATCACCCACCCCAGCTCTGTGCAGGGTGCTGGGTCCATCACCCACCCCAGCTCTGTGCAGGGTGCTGGGTCCCTGAGACACCCCAGCTCTGTGCAGGGTGCTGGGTCCCTGTCTCACCCCAGCTCTGTGCAGGGTGCTGGGTCCCTGAGACACCCCAGCTCTGTGCAGGGTGCTGGGTCCCTGCCTCACCCCAGCTCTGTGCAGGGTGCTGGGTCCATCACTCACCCCAGCTCTGTGCACAGGGTGCTGGGTCCATCACTCACCCCAGCTCTGTGCAGGGTGCTGGGTCCATCACCCACCCCAGCTCTGTGCAGGGTGCTGGGTCCATCACTCAGCCCAGCTCTGTGCAGGGTGCTGGGTCCATCACTCAGCCCAGCTCTGTGCACAGGGTGCTGGGTCCATCACTCACCCCTGCTCTGTGCACAGGGTGCTGGGTCCATCACTCACCCCAGCTCTGTGCAGGGTGCTGGGTCCATCACTCACCCAGCTCTGTGCAGGGTGCTGGGTCCATCACTCACCCAGCTCTGTGCAGGGTGCTGGGTCCATCACTCACCCAGCTCTGTGCAGGGTGCTGGGTCCATCACACACCCAGCTCTGTGCAGGGTGCTGGGTCCCTGCCTCACCCCAGCTCTGTGCAGGGTGCTGGGTCCATCACTCACCCCAGCTCTGTGCAGGGTGCTGGGTCCATCACCCACCCAGCTCTGTGCAGGGTGCTGGGTCCATCACCCACCCCAGCTCTGTGCAGGGTGCTGGGTCCCTGCCTCACCCCAGCTCTGTGCACAGGGTGCTGGGTCCCTGAGACACCCCAGCTCTGTGCAGGGTGCTGGGTCCCTGCCTCACCCCAGCTCTGTGCAGGGTGCTGGGTCCATCACTCACCCCAGCTCTGTGCAGAAGGGTGCCAGAGCTGCTTAGACACACATGAATCCCTTGGAGGTGACACTCAGTGCCCCAGCAATGTCCTTGTGCCACTGGCAAGGAGCACTCAGACCCTGCCAGCCAGTTCCACACACGTCCTCTGAGGAGCACAGGCTCCACCTCTGCATCTTCTACCCCAGAACCAGAGCCCAGGGCTGCACACACAGAGAGGAGGAAGCACCTCTGGTCACTGATTTGTCACTTGTATCACTGCTGTTGCACTCCAAGAGGCAGTGAAATGTCTGACAAAATGGCTTATAGACCCAGATCAGCAAAAATTCAATGTGTGACAGCCTGAATGGGAGATCCTCTCCACACCAGCCACAGGGCCACGAAGCAAACACAGAGATGCACCTGGGGTGGCTGCAGGGATGAATCCGTACTGAATTCAGCTGTGAGCTGGCTGCCCCCAAGGGAAAGCAAAGCAGCACATTACAGAGGGTCTGAGGCTCACAGACCTGCAGGGCCGGCAGCCCCACAGTGCCCTCACACCCACAAAGAGCCTTAAGGGCAGTTCCTGCAGCCTCCCACACTGTGGGAATGCAGGGAAACACCTGGAACCTCAGCCAGGTGAGGAACCTCAGCCAGGTGTGGAACCTCAGCCAGGTGAGGAACCTCAGCCAGGTGAGGAACCTCAGCCAGGTGAGGAACCTCAGCCAGGTGTGGGTCTGGGGCAGCTCATCTGCCCACAACGAGTCCAGCAAAGCCGGGACTGGCAACAGGAGACCGAGAGCAGCCATGAGGATTCTTCCTACAGATCTCTCTATAAATAAATAAAAGCAGGGAGGAAGCACAGCAAGGCACCGACACTTCATTTCAGAGGACAAAACCAGGCATTTCCCCTGAGAATCTCCCACTTGCTTTCACTCAAAAGCTCCTTCCTTTCGTTTTTTACCCCGAATTCCTCATTTCTCGCAGGGATGTACCCCGCCGCACGTGTCCCCCGCCACTCGGGGGACTCTCCAGGCAGGAGCCGGAACACGCGGCGGCCGTGCGGGATTCGGGAAGGGCTGGGGCGGCCCCGGGAGCGCCAAAGTGCCCCCGCCGGCCTCGTGAGGGAGGCACGGGGTGACCGAGAGCCCCGGGCTCCGCGCCGGTCGGGGCAGGAGCCCGAGGAGCGCCGGGCGCGGACGCCGCCGCCCCGGCAGCCTCACCCCCTCACCTCCATGGAGACGCGCCATCCCTGCATGGCGCTGAACCCGAAGTGCAGCGGGCGCGGCCCGAGCCCGGCGCCGTCCCCGGAGCTCTTCACCGTGTTGGGCTGCGACAAGTAGGCGCCCATTGCGGCCGCGGCGGCCTCGGTCTGGGCGACCGGACCGGACCGGGGGACGCGGGCGGACTGCGGAGGCGGCGGGACCTCGCACCGGCGGGCGGCGACCGGAAGTCACGCGGCCGGAAGCTCGACGGCCGGAAGCGCCGACCATAGAGGCGCGGCTAGAGCGGCACCGCGGCCCGCTCCACCCCGGGACTACCTACACGGCCCGCAGGCGGCTTCGACCTGCCCTGAGGCTCCTCCGAGGGAACAGCGCACTTGGGACCGGCGATACCGCCGCCAGCCGGCGCCGCGGGCGGCCGCTCGCACAGATAAAACCGCGCAGGCTTACAACTCGCAGAATTATTGCCCAGCCCCTCTGTAAAAGGGGCCTTTGCGCACACAGGGCCTTATATAGTCTGAGTCACGCCCACCGACCAATCAGCGACCCCGAGGGCCCCCTCTCGCTATCTCATTGGCTGTTTCACGGGGCTGCCCCGCCCTATTCACGCTCTTTCACGGCCCTTCGCGCAGGGCGCCCCCTGTCGTGACGCAGCGCGGGGCCCCACCCGCCGGCCATTGGCGGGTGCTGACGCGCCGCTCGCGGCGCTGATTGGCTGTGGCAGAGGCCCCACCCCGCTCGGCGCGTTACGCAGCGCGGCGGTTGCGGCGGGGCCGTGCTCGGGACCGGGAGGCGCCGCGGGCCCGGTAAGTGCGCGGCTCCCCCGCCTCGCCCCGGAACCGGCCGAGTCGGGCGCCGCTGGCAGGCCCGGTGCGCGGCCCCAGCTGACAGGCCCGGCGGGCGCGGCCCGGTCCGGCCCGGTGGGCCCGGCGGGCCCGGCCCGGCCTGGCGCCTTACGGAGCGCGCCTCTCCCGCAGGGTGTGCGACCGCAGCATGTCGGAGGGCGAGTCCAAGCAGGTGCCCAGCAGCGGCTCCGACCCCAAGCCGGAGCCCGCCTCGTCTGGCCCGGGGATGACCTCGGTGTCTGCGCCGGTGACTTCCGCGGCGCCCCCAGAGGAGGAGGAGGAGGAGAGCGAGGACGAGTCCGAGATCCTGGAGGAGTCGCCGTGCGGCCGCTGGCAGAAGCGGCGCGAGGAGGTCAGTGCCGGGAGCCGGTTCCCGGAGCGGGGCTGCGGGGGAGCCCGGGCGGGGCCCGGCGGGCGCTCGTTCCTCCTCCTCCCCCAATCCCCGCTCCTCCTGCCACCTGTTCCCGGGGCAGCCAGGCCCCGCAGGGGGCCCGCCGCGCTCCCGGAGGCGGGGAGGAGCTGCGTGGCCCATCTCCTGCCTCCCGGCTGCCGTTCCCCGGCCCGGAGCGTGCGGCTGGAGCGCGGCCAGGGATGTGTGCCCTGCCGCAGGCCGCTGTCACGGCCGGCTGCGGAGCGGGGAGTGGCTCTCTCGGTGAAAGATTGACAGATCTTCCTCTCTGGGAGCTGCGAGGAGCAGTGACTGGACGGCTCTGGGTGTTCTCTGGGGAGTGGGTGTACCTGCTGCCGAGGTGGCCAGGTACTCGAGCCGGTTCCCCGGGCTCCTCAGCTTTCAGAGCTCGCTTTGCTTTGTGGTCTGCAGCCGGGATGCAGCACAGTCAGCTCACACAGGCTCGTTCCTCGGCCTGTGCTGCCCTGCCCGCCCTCAGTGCGTGTGCTGTGTCAGGGCACAAGGAGATTAGATCGTGGTGTTTGGGACCTCTCCTTTTTTCCGCACGCTGCTGGTCTCTGTTTTTCTTCCTGGGGGCTGTGTGCACGAACTGGTTTCTGCTGTGTGCTGGCACGGTGCCTCTGCCCTGGCTGGGCAGGCTGTGCAGCCCTGGCAGGTGCTGACAGCCACACGACGTGCTGCGGCACAAGTGCTGATGGGGCTTTTCTCAGCCAGCTCGGGCTGAGCACAGGGGTTTGTCTGCTTTGTCCACCACTGTGAAAAGGGCAGTGCAAACCCCGGGGGTGCTGAGAGAGTCGTTCGTTATGATGTAAATTTGGAGGTCAGAGTAAGGTCAGGGATTCCCTGCAGCTCCTCACCTTCGATTGCTGAGGGGTGTCATGGTGTGGTTTAATGTGAGCCAAACGGTGCCTTGGTGTGCTCGGAATGTGCCTGTTCCTGCGTGGCTCTGCAGATTAGTTACAAATGTAGCTTTAACAGGAAAAAAAAGTTTCCTTTTTCTCTTTTTTTAGAGAAGTGTGAATGTCTGGCTGCGTCCTTCACAATATATTCCATACCTGAAGTGCTTTATCTCATGCTCTGCACTGAAGGGGCACATGCTGGAGAACAAAGCTGGTTTGTTTGTGTTGTCTTTTCAATCTGTTTTATTTAGTACTGATCACTTTGACACAAACAGACACAGCGTTTTCTGTGCTCTCCTACACCACAAGTAACATTTGGGAGGTCTGGTGTTTTCTTTGGATTTCAATCCAATCTTTGGAGATTGGATGCACTCAGCAGACGAATGAAATTAATTGACATTTGGGCGTGGCTAAATGATTGTCTTACGGCTTCAGGTTGCCGCTGTGGAGGTCGGAGCTCTGTGGTACCACCAGAGGCTGAGGGATGGGCATTGGGGCCACAGAACACATAATTATTGAGTGATCTGGGTGAGCTGGGGGCTGCTGCTGGAGCCTTCACTCAGCACAGACGTGTGTCTGGCTGGGAGCAGCCTCAGCTGCAGCTGACCCTGCCGTGAAATCCTGCTGTGTCTCTGGATTTCACATGGGAGTTTGTGTCTCAGTCAGCCCCCAGCCTGTGGAGAGGCTTTTGTTGCCTGAGCTGCATGACAGCAGACTCTCCTTGCTGTCATAATAATTTGGGCTGATCTGCTCTCTGGAGCAAACTCTGGCACTGCAGATGTCCTAACCTGGAGTTTATTTGGTGTAACAGCTTTGCTGAGTGTCCCAGAGCAGGGTGCCCTTTTTCCTCAGTCCACACTGGTTGTTCCTGTCTGTGCAGTGTGTTAACAGGCTCTTACTCACCACCGCTCTCAGGGAGATGGTGTTACTCTGTGGAAAAAGCGTTTGCCGACCTTTTCCCAGTGATGCAATCCCGATCTTTTGTCATGGCAGTGTCTGCTGGATGTGGGATGAGCTGGCACCGTGGAAACAATGAGACATGATAATCTGAGAGGAATGGGTGCGCACGCATGACTGAGACAGCGTGTTCTGCCTCTGCTGTGGTACTTCCTATGTGTGACATCCTTTCCTGCTTGCTCCCAGTGCCGTGCTCCGGGTATAGGTTTTCAAATGTAATGGCCTCGCTTTTTTTTTTTTTTTTTAACGGTAGTTTTATCATCCATGAGCGATTCACTCGCTGCAGCAGAGGTGGAGCTGTGCAGACAGTGCAGGGAGGGGCTGGCTGGCTGTGCGCCGGGGATGTCGGTGCCTGCTTACCGGAACGAGCAGCTCTCGGCGGGACGGTGCCCGCGCCGCCGGTCCCGGCACGGTGACGGGGGCCAGGACAGCCCGCGCTGGCCGTGCCGGCCCCGCACGCCCGAGCCTCTGCTCCCGATTCGGGGAAAGCGGCCTCAGGCCCTCGCTAGCGCCCGCGGCCCGTCCGGAACCGGCACCGGGACCGGGACCAGAACCAGAACCAGGGCCGGTCCCGGGGCGCCGCGGGGCGGGGCCGGGGCCAGGGCGGGGCCCGCGGGTCGGCCTTGCCAGCCAATGGCAGGCGGCGTGGAGCGTTACATCACCGCCGGCGGCTTCCATTGGCTGCGGCTCGCCCTGGCCACGCCCCGAGACGGCCACACCCTCGGGGCTGCGCCGGGCTCGGGGAGCGGGGGCGGGACCGAACCGTGCCCGCTAACGGAAACACAGCGGCTCACAGGGGAAATGCTGCGGGGAACGGGACCGAACCGTGCCCGCTAACGGAAACACAGCGGCTCACAGGGGAAATGCTGCGGGGTACAGGGCTGAGCGGGACCGAGCCGTGCCCGCTAACGGAAACACAGCGGCTCACAGGGGAAATGCTGCGGGGAACGGGACCGAGCCGTGCCCGCTAACGGAAACACAGCGGCTCACAGGGGAAATGCTGCGGGGAACAGGAGCGGAACCGAACCGTGCCCGCTAACGGAAACACAGCGGCTCACAGGGGAAATGCTGCGGGGAACGGGACCGAACCGTGCCCGCTAACGGAAACACAGCGGCTCACAGGGGAAATGCTGCGGGGAGCAGGAGCAGGCGGAGCGCCGCCCTGCAGAAAGGGACCCCAGGGCCGGGTGCTGGAGCGAGCGTGTGCCCTGGCATCGAGAGGGCAAACCTCGTCCGGGCGGGAGCAGCGCCGGACGGCACGGAGCCCCATCCTGGGGCTATTACACGCAGCAGAGGCAGATGTTCACGAAAAGGGATGCTCCCTCTGTAGGTACTGTCCCTGGGATCCAGGGCAGGACACCAGGAAACGCCTCCAAGCTTCGTCTGGGGAGGCTCAGGCTGGACAAGAGAGGGTCACACCTGGCCCAGGCTTGCCAGAGAGGAGGTCGGTGCCCCAGGCTTGTCCGTGTCTGAGGCATTTGGACAATGCCCAATGTGCTGTGACATGGGCGAGCCATGATGGGGTTGAACAGTGGAACCAGGAAATCTGTGGAGGTTCCTTCCAGCTGGCTCTTCTGTATTCTATTCCTGCTTAAATTTCAGATATTCCTGCTTAAATTTCACTCATAAAAAAGGATTGAGCGTTGAGTTCATTGATTATAATTCATCCTATAAACAGGGAGCTTCTGTAGTGCAAAGAGTGTAATTCCCATGAAAGTTCAGAGTAGTTTTAATAAAACCAAATGCTTCTGTGACATTTTTAACTAGGAACCCTTTTTAACAAGATAGAAAATGCTTGTGTTCCCCAAATTCCATTTTTTGTGGAACATGGGGAAGTACCTGTGGTTCCTGCAGTGTTGTGGACTGTGCTGCTTTCCTCCCAGAGCTGAATCTGGCTCTGGAATTGTGCCCACATCCCTGTTTCTCTCCTGACCAGCGCTCGGGTGAGGCTTTACAGAGTGTCTGGCTGCAGCACAGGGCGAGGCCCCACAGCGAGAGGGCAGGGTGGTCACAGGGCTGCTGGGGTCCCAGCCTGTGCTCCCCTGGCTCTCTTGTGCTTGCTCTCCCTGGAAACCCAACCCCTCTGTTTGTGCTGCCCCGCTGGGACAGGACCTTTCCATTCCCTTCTTGCAGGCAGCATGCATGCATAGCTTGCTTTTCTTGGGCTGTGCAAGTATCTGGAGAATCATCTGCCGTGCCCCCCAGGAATAGAAACTCCCTCATGGAGCAGGATTGCAGCACCACGTTAGCAGGTCAGGTTCAGCCTCCTGAAAGGGAGAGCTCCGTGCCTGCTGTCCCTGCTGGAAGCTCCGTGGATGACACAGGGCTGCAGGAAGGGCTGTGCACTGCTGCTGCAGCAGAGTCTTTATTTTCAGCCCAGCCCTATGGCGCCGGCTCAGCATGCCCGTGTGAGGAGGAGAGGCTCAGCCCCTCGTGGGTGGCCGTGTCCTTGGGTGTGCTGTGTGTCAGGGCTGCTCTGGACCGAGTTTCTCTGTGCACGTGTTCTGGGGAGGAGAGCAGCGTGTGACTGTGTGAGCCCAGGCTTTACAAGGAGCACTTTGCTGGCATCTTTGTAGGGTGCTGTGGAGAGAAGGGGTCAGGGGTGTGTGGGCACGAGCAGTCTCCTGCTCGGGGTGTGTGAGTGTGTCTGTCAGGGTGGGGAGGGCAGGGGCCTGGGCCTGGCTGCCTGTTCTGGGGGCTCCTCACAGGGGAGGCACAGCCTGCTCAGGGCAGTGCTGCTCTCATCCCGTGCTGCTGCACCCTTCAGCCTGGCACTGAGAGCAGAAGAGGCAGAAAATGGGAGACTGAGCACTGATCTGTGCATAAATACCGTTATCTTTTCCCAGAGCACGTGCCAGGCTGCTCAGAGCAGTGGGAGAGCCCTGTGCTGTTCTTGCAGCCCTGCTCATGTCCTGTCCATCCTCTGGAAACTTGTCCTGTGCTGTCCTGCACCGGGCAGGGCACCTGTCCCACGGGCTCTGGGGTGTTGAGGGGGGTTTTGGGCTGGCTGAAGGGGACGTTTCAGTTGCTGACAGCCAACGGTGGCTGCTCTGTGGCTCGTGTGTCACTCACTCCCTTGCAGATCAGCTGCGGGACTTTCCCTGCTGCGCTTTCCATGTTCTGCTCAGAGGCTGCTGAGATCAGGCTGTTCCTCCCTGCCTCATCTGTGCCTCGTGTGCCAGCCTGGCTCTGCGTGCCGTGGTGAGGGATTGTTGTTTTTGTGTCTGGGGTGAAAGCTGCAGCCCTGCACCGCTTCCCTTAGGGTGGCATGCAGACTGTGGCAGTGTGATGGGCTGAGCTCCCTGTGGGCCTGGCTGGCAGCTCAGGAGCAGAGTTTGAGACACTGTGCACCTGTGCAGGTGAGTTTGAGACACTGTGCACTGTGCAGGTGAGTTTGAGACACTGTGCACTGTGCAGGTGAGTTTGAGACACTGTGCACTGTGCAGGTGAGTTTGAGACACTGTGCACCTGTGCAGGTGAGTTTGAGACACTGTGCACTGTGCAGGTGAGTTTGAGACACTGTGCACCTGTGCAGGTGGGTTTGAGACACTGTGCACTGTGCACTGCACACTGCCATGAGTTTGGCTCTCTTTTTTCTGTGAAGATCTGTCTGTCATTTGGATTGGCACTCCCCAGCTGCTGGTGGCTGGATGTTACAGCTGGGTTTCAGGGGTACAGATGCTCTCGATCTATGCTGGAACTATCCCATGTTAAGAAAAGAGCTGTGACCCATGAGGACCTGAGCTCAGAGAGACAGGAACTGAAGCACTGGATCTGCTGCATTTTTATCTCTTTGTTGTCTTCTCACTTCTAGGGGGAGTCTCAGCTGCTTGAATAATTTTTCATTTGAAGGCAGTTCTTGTGACTTTTGTACCTCTGGATTTACATTTCTTCAAGGGGACAGAGTGCAGGATTCTTGGAGAAAAAGTCCTAACAGACTGAGTGTTTGGATTCTGGGATGCTGGAGCCTGACTTTTCTCAGCCTCTGTTGTGACTGGACAGAAACTTGCTGAGGCAGTAAAAGATAAGCAGCAGTCCTCCAAGCAAGCTGGCACTGAGAGGGCTGCCAGCTCCCTGACAGCCTTTGACAATGGCTCTGCTTTTGCCATGCTGTGGTTTTTGTAGCATTCCTTGACCACAGGGAAGGTGTTAAGAAGAAGGGAGTTTGTGAAGCCTTTTAACATTTTTATTGGCTCGTGTTGGGGCTTTCTGAAAGAAAGGAGCCCTTGGGAAGTGCCAGAATGAGCTGAGGGCACTGCAGGGTGCAGAGGGGGGTAGCATTGCCACAGCCCCGTTGTGTCCTTGCTCACAGGCTGTGAGGGCAGCTGGCACTTGCTCCTGCAGCAGGGGCTGCAGCAGGGCTGGCTGGCTGCTGCTCCCCAGAGCTCCTGGGAGGCTGCAGGGGCTGGGCTGCCTGCAGCTGGGCCACGGAGCTCCCTCTGCATTCCTGACAGAGCTGTTCCAAAAGTGCCAAGGTCTGCAGCAGCCCCAAAGCTGCCCTGGTCAGCTCTCTGTCCTGGGGCCCAGGCAGCCCTGGTGGTGTCCTGACAGCTGCCACAGCTTTGGTGGAGCTGGGGCTGGCTGGGGAGAGGCACAGGAGAGAGGGGCTGTGCTGGCTCTGCCTCCTGGTCCTGCCTGCAGGGAGGTGCCTGGCCAGGCCTGACACACAGAGGCACAGCCAGACCCGGGTTAGCCATGACAGCATGGTGCTCTGCAGCATGCCCTGGTGCTCCTCAGCATGCCCTGGTGCTCCTCAGCATGCCCTGGTGCTCTCCAGCATGCCCTGGTGCTCTCCAGCATGCCCTGGTGCTCTCCAGCATGCCCTGGTGCTCCTCAGCATGCCCTGGTGCTCCTCAGCATGCCCTGGTGCTCTGCAGCATGCCCTGGTGCTCTTCAGGCATGCCCTGGTGCTCTTGAGGCATCCCCTGGTGCTCTTCAGGCATGCCCTGGTGCTCTTCAGGCATCCCCTGGTGCTCTGCAGCATCCCCTGGTGCTCCTCAGCATGCCCTGGTGCTCTGCAGCATGCCCTGGTGCTCCTCAGCATGCCCTGGTACCCTTCAGCATGCCCTGGTGCTCTCCAGCATGCCCTGGTGCTCCTCAGCATGCCCTGGTGCTCCTCAGCATGCCCTGGTGCTCCTCAGCATGCCCTTGGTGCTCTCCAGCATGCCCTGGTGCTCTCCAGGCATGCCCTGGTGCTCCTCAGCATGCCCTGGTGCTCTCCAGCATGCCCTGGTGCTCCTCAGCATGCCCTGGTGCTCCTCAGCATGCCCTGGTGCTCTCCAGCATCCCCTGGTGCTCTGCAGCATGCCCTGGTGCTCTCCAGCATGCCCTGGTGCTCTTCAGCATCCCCTGGTGCTCTTCAGGCATCCCCTGGTGCTCTTCAGGCATCCCCTGGTGCTCCTCAGCATGCCCTGGTGCTCCTCAGCATGCCCTGGTGCTCCTCAGCATGCCCTGGTGCTCCTCAGCATGCCCTGGTGCTCCTCAGCATGCCCTGGTGCTCTCCAGCATGCCCTGGTGCTCTTCAGCATGCCCTGGTGCTCCTCAGCATGCCCTGGTGCTCTCCAACATCCCCTGGTGCTCTTGAGGCATGCCCTGGTGCTCTGACATGGATGGCAGGACAGCTGTATCCTGTTTCTCTTTCCCAGTGTTCAGGAAAATGCCATTTCAGGTGTCTGGTGCCTCCCTCCCAGGCCCTGTTTCTCTGCAGAATCCAGCCCCTCTTGTCCCAGCTCTGGCTCATCTGCTGTGAAGGTTGCTTGCAGATGTGTGTGCTTGCCTGTGCACATACACAGAGATTGAGAAGCACATTGGCATGGAAAATGGTTTGAAAACTGCTTTAAGAAAAAGTGCAGGTGATGGTGACAAGGCTGACTAAGGGCTTGGCTTGACACTTGTCTCGATTGTTCTTTTTGTGTGCTCTTGGAAGTTCCCTCAAGCATCCCATGAACAGTGTTCCCAAATACTCTTATTCCATTTCAGAATTACTGATAACCTCACCTTGCAGCCATTTTTACTTCTGACACCTTGTGGCAGTCAGCTCTGCCATTTACAGATGTGTGTCAGGATCAGGTGCTCATGGTCCTGTTTAAAGGATGATTTTTGCTCCCCTCATTGCCTGCTTTCTCCAGTGTTAGCAGAAAACATGAAATAATAACTTTTCATGAGTGTTTCATGTGGCCTCAGGGATTGTTTCCAAGACTGGTCCTTCCACAGTACACCAATTTTTATGGCATTTTCTGTTCAGAGTACTGATCTTTCAGCCCCTCCTGCCTGCCTGATGCTGTTCAGAGTTACCTGCAGTGATTTGAAGGTCTCTCTGCCAGGTGGGAGTGTCACAGAAGAACAGGATGGGCTATGGCAGACTGGGAATTTGTCACATGGAGTTTGTCCTGTCTGGTTTTCCCTGTCTCCTTGGAGTGTCACACTGCTGGCACTCATTCCCAGTGCAGTTCCCAGAACCTTCCTGATGAACTGTCTGGGTGGGCTTATCCATAGATATTGGGGTTTCTTCCACACCCCCTTGTTGATTTTCTGTGCTGTTTCTGTTTCCCGTTGGGAGTTAGGGGTGAGGAATCATTGCCCCCTCCTCCTGCACAGCCCAGCCCAGTGTGCCTGAGCTCCTGGGCCCACTGCACTCCTGGTTTGTCTGGAAGTGAAGCTGAGCACTCCTCCCTTGGCTCTTCAGCTGCTGTTCATGTCTGGGATCCATTAAAAGGGTGGAATGGGAGCTTCTCCTCTGGGATGCTTGGCACCGATGGGGCTGCACCTCAGATCCTGGGGCAGCTCTGGGCCCCTCCCAGCAAGAGAGATATTGAGGGGCTGGAGAGTGTCCAGAGATGGGAATGGGGCTGGAGAGTGTCCAGAGATGGGGACAGTGAGGGGCTGGAGAGTGTCCAGAGATGGGAATGGGGCTGGAGAGTGTGCAGAGATGGGAATGGGGCTGGAGAGTGTCCAGAGGTGGGAATGGGGCTGGAGAGTGCCCAGAGATGGGAATGGGGCTGGAGAGTGCCCAGAGATGGGGACAGTGAGGGGCTGGAGAGTGCCCAGAGATGGGGACAGTGAGGGGCTGGAGAGTGCCCAGAGATGGGGACAGTGAGGGGCTGGAGAGTGCCCAGAGATGGGAATGGGGCTGGAGAGTGCCCAGAGATGGGAATGGGGCTGGAGAGTGTGCAGAGATGGGAATGGGGCTGGAGAGTGCCCAGAGGTGGGAATGGGGCTGGAGAGTGTGCAGAGATGGGAATGGGGCTGGAGAGTGCCCAGAGGTGGGAATGGGGCTGGAGAGTGTCCAGAGGTGGGAATGGGGCTGGAGAGTGTCCAGAGATGGAAATGGAGCCCCAGGAGGGGCTGAGGGAGCTGGGAAGGGAATGGAGCCCCAGGAGGGGCTGAGGGAGCTGGGAAGGGGCTCAGCCTGGAGAAAAGGAGGCTCAGGGGGGCCCTTGTGGCTCTGCCAGGAGGGGACAGCCAGGGGGGTCGGGCTGTGCTCCAGGGAACAGGGACAGGACAAGGGGAAACGGCCTCAGGCTGGGCCAGGGCAGCTCAGGGTGGGTATTAAGGAAAACTCCTCCCTAAAGCTGTGTCCAGCCTTGGCACGGGGTGCAGTGCCCATCCCTGCAGGGTTTGAGAGCTGTGTGGGTGCTGTGGCACTGTGCAGGATGGTTCCTGGGGGCCTTGGTGGGGCTGGACTGGATGAGCTGGGACTGCAGTGACTGTACCCAGAGCTGTTTCTGCTCAAGGCATCTTGACTCCTGTCACACCTTGGTGCTTTTGTAAACTGCTGATCTACTGCCCGGGGAGTTTCCTGGTGGGAATTTGCACTTAGGTCTGTCCTGCAGGGTGGTGTTTGGCCAGAATTGTCAGAGTGCTTTTGGAGAGGCTGGATGGGCACTGGGTGCCAGCCTGTAGAATGGGGGTGTGACGCTGGCACTGGGTGTGACACTGGCACTGGGTGACAGCCTGTAGGACGGTGCTGTGGCACAGGCAGGGTGTGACACTGCCCCTGGGTGCCAGCCTGTAGAATGGTGCTATGGCACTGCCCCTGGGTGCCAGCCTGTAGAATGGTGCTATGGCACTGCCCCTGGGTGCCAGCCTGTAGAATGGTGCTATGGCACTGCCCCTGGGTGCCAGCTGCAGGACAGTGCTGTGGCACAGGCAGGGTGTGACACAGGCAGGGTGTGACACTGCCCCTGGGTGCCAGCCTGTAGAATGGTGCTGTGGCCCAGGCAGGCTGGCACCGTGCAGGATGGTGCTGTGGCACAGGCAGGCTGGCACCGTGCAGGATGGTGCTGTGGCCCAGTCAGGCTGGCACCGTGCAGGATGGTGCTGTGGCACAGGCTGGCACCGTGCAGGGTCCCAGATGTCCCTGTGCTGCAGAGCAGGTGCATTCCTGGCTGGCAGGATGGCCCCAGCAGGGTGTCCTGGCTCCCAGCAGGGCTCAGCTGGGCAGGCCGGGCAGGGCAGGAGCCAGGGCAGGTGCCAGGGACTCAGCTGGGCCTGGCTTTGGGCACAGCAGCTCCTGGGCTGTGCAGTGAGGGGGCAGTGAGGGAGACCAGCACAGGGAGCACTGGCAGCTCTGTCTGGAGTCGGCCCAGGTGTGTGCCTTGGTTACCAGGCTGGCTGCTGCTGCTGTGTTTGCTCCTGGGACTTGTTGCAGCACGTCTGGAAGAACCAATTACTGCATTGCTGATGGTCAGATTGTCTTTTCCTTGCAGTGTAGTTGCTGCATGATGTGTCTGTACAGCCAAGGCAATAATCAATACCTTCCCTTCCTTGCTGCTGTTAAATTACACTGCTTATTTTAATTTTCTTGTTGAATTAAAGCCTTTCAGCTTTTCACTACCGTGACTGTAATTGCCAAGGCAAATGTGTCAGTTTAATTAAAACATGAAGCAGCATTGTTTCTTTGCTTTGTTGGATTTCTTTTCCCTTTGCCTGCAGTGGACCTGGCATTCTTGATTGTGTTGCATTCTGGATTAGCCTCAGATCCCAGAGAGCCCTTTGTGTTCCATTTCTGTTGGTAAATTTGCTGCTTTGAGTTTCCCCACAGCTCAAAGAGAAGTTGAGCTCCTCATGGCCCTGCTGCTGGCTCTGGGGGTCTCTCATCTCCAGTGCCAACCATTTCCCAGGTGCTTGGACAGAGCTTTCACCTTTCTCTGCTTTACCAAGTGGCCAGGGAAGCTGGGTAACACATTCATGCTGCTCTGAACCAGGTCTGGGGCCTCTTGTGGGAGTGCAGCCTGGTGTGCTGCCTCTCCCCAGCTCTTTTTCAGTGTGCAAGTCCATTCTGTACTGATACTTTAGTTATTTATTTATTATTTATTTAGTTATATATATATATATATTTCTATAGATATATAAATATATATATTTATTATATATTTAGTTATATTATTGATTTAGTTTTATTTATTTATTTATTTATTTATTTATTATTTAGTTATTTAGTTATTACTGGACTTCTTCCCAGTTTTTATACCTTTTACCCTAGATTGTAAATCATCACTGTGACTTGTGATGTAGGCTGTTGTTATTTTTTGTTTGATTGACAGATCATGTGAACTGCAGGATGTCTCTCCAGTCTGTGCTCTTTCAGCACCAGATACACAGATTTGAGAGCTATAAAGAAATATGCATTGGACAATGGAATTTCCAAAGGGAAATTTAACTTCAGGCTTTTTCCCCCTCAGAGCTACTGTGGCACTCACCTGTACTCCTTTGAGTAATTGAAATTCTCGTTGAGTTTCCTTTCCCAGAGCTGTGTTTGTGCTTCTGGAGTGCAGAGCTGCCTCCTGTGCTGTGCTGGGCTCAGCTCCCTCCTCCTCAGGGTGCAGGAGCTGCCTGCTCTGGGGCTGTGTGGGACCAGCCCAGAGTGATCTCTCTGTGCTCTCAGGGCTTCAGGATGCTGCTGTGCCCAGCATGGCAGGGGATGTGCACTGGGGATTTGGCAGGCAGGAGGAGTCTGCTGGTGCCTTTCAGTTTCTGCTGCATTTTCCCCCTTTTGCTCTTCTCCCCAGGCTGTTGAATGTCCTGAGGGGCAGAATGCCATGGGTGCTGTCAGCTGGGTTTGGTGTCCTGAGTCATTTCTGCAGCTCTGGGACGTTGCCATGAGTCATGGAGATCATTTCTGCTCAGGGAGAAGGGGAGATGTGACAGGGCCACAGCCCCAGCTACATGCCTGGGGCAGGTTTGAGCAGTGCCTGGGGATTCCCTCAGTGCAGTAGGGCTGGGTGCCTTGAGCCAAGGCCTGTGCCTGGGGCAGGTTTGCAGCAGGATTCACTCAGTGCAGTAGGGCTGGGTGCCTTGAGCCCAGGCCTGTGCCTGGGGCAGGTTTGAGCAGGATTCACTCAGTGCAGTAGGGCTGGGTGCCTTGAGCCCAGGCCTGTGCCTGGGGCAGGTTTGCAGCAGGATTCACTCAGTGCAGTAGGGCTGGGTGCCTTGAGCCCAGGCCTGTGCCTGTGGCAGGTTTGAGCAGGATTCACTCAGTGCAGTAGGGCTGGGTGCCTTGAGCCAAGGCCTGTGACTGTGGCAGGTTTGAGCAGTGCCTGAGGGAGGATTCACTCAGTGCAGTAGAGCTGGGTGCCTTGAGCCAAGGCCTGTGCCTGGGGCAGGTTTGAGCAGTGCCTGGGGATTCCCTCAGTGCAGTAAGAGCTGGGTGCCTTGAGCCAAGGGCTGTGCCTGGGGCAGGTTTGCAGCAGGATTCACTCAGTGCAGTAGGGCTGGGTGCCTTGAGCCAAGGCCTGTGCCTGGGGCAGGTTTGCAGCAGGATTCACTCAGTGCAGTAGAGCTGGGTGCCTTGAGCCAAGGCCTGTGCCTGGGGCAGGTTTGCAGCAGGATTCACTCAGTGCAGTAGGGCTGGGTGCCTTGAGCCCAGGCCTGTGACTGTGGGCTCCATCCTTGGGGGCTGCTGTGGGCAGGCAGCAGCTGGGGTGAGGCAGGAGAGCCCACAGGGATGCAGGGGCACTGGGTGTCAGTGTGGGGGCTGTCACCTTGTCCTTGCACTGCTCACACACACCTGCCTTTCTGCTGCCTTGGGCTTCTTCAGCCTCCCCTGAAGTGAAAGCCTTTTGCCATTCAGCTTTAGTAATTGTGCTGGGTGATTTTATGCTGTTGTCATCCCCAAGATATCAGTTATTCTAAAATTTGAAGGAACAAATGTTCTATCCTTAATTCTTTTTATTCCTTCAGCTTCCTTTAATGATGAAACATAACAGGCCTGGCCTGTTGGTATCTGTATGTTTATATACATATATATACATTTAAAAAATCTAGTTTTTAGGGTCAATAGGAACACCTTCCCAAACCAAATCTCAGTCCTCTCAGCCCTCAGTTATGTAGGCAGCTCACGTGGAAGGAGGTGGTGTGGTTCATACTGGGCTGTCAGCTCCTGTGGTGATTTTCCATAGCTGTCCTCTTAGCTCAGGCTCTCCCTGTGTAATTATGGCCTGTACCCCTGTTCCTGCCCGTGCCACACCTTGCAGCTTGTGCCATTCTCATTTACTGCTGAATTTACTGCCAGAGAAGTCTGTGTCACCCTGCCTTTGCTGTGCTTGGCACCCTTTGTCCCTGCAGTGTCACCTGTAGTGCCAGTGTCCAATGTCACTGGGGCTGTTCAGGGTCCCTTGGGAGATCATAAAGAATGCCACCTGTGTTGGTGACCTGTCCCTCTGTGGGGTCAGGTGTGGAGGCAGTAGAATGGAATAGAGTAGCTCAGCTGGAATGATGAAACTGGGTAAATTTGGTCATGTGAAAGTGGCTGCCAAGGGAGAAGGGATTTTTGAGGGAGCTCTTATATAAGGTGAGAAGTTTCCAGCAATAGGATGCTGATGGGTCCCTAGTGAGGGAAGAGATGGTGGCACAATATGAGAAGGTGACACAATATGAGAAGGAGGAGCTCTGGAATGTTTTGGAGGCAATAGAAGATGAGTCTGGGTTTGCCAGGCAAATCTGTGTTCATGGTTACCCCAGGGGGAAACTGGATCAGCTGGAAGCTGCCAGGGCTGGGAATCAGCACAAGCCTGTCTGAGTTCAGGGGGTGTTGGGACAGTGCTCTGGACACAGGGGGATTCCTGGGGCTGTCCTGTGCAGGACCAGAAGCTGGACTGCCGTGCTCCTTGGCAGTCTCTGCCAACTCAGGTTGTCCTGTGGGTCTGTGAAGTGATTCTTGGTGTATGCTCAGCAGATGGGAGCAGTAATGATTGCTGGGTGACAATTAAAAGGTGAATTGTATCTTGTTGTCCTCTCTACGTGCTTTGAATCCCGTGCAGTGGGATACCCACCCTGGCTGTGACTGCTGTGTGCCTGTGAGGCTGCCTGGCAAAGGCATTGCAGTAAATGCCATGGGTGCTGACAAAAGAGACCATGTCACCTTTGAATGCTGCTACATATCTGAAGAACAAGTTATCTTTGAATGCTGCTACCTATCTGTTAGAGAAAGCTTTGCTGCTGGGAGCAGGGTTCACCTCTGGTCTCTGCAGCTCTTTCAGCCTCATGTCCTCCCACAGCCCTTGCCATCCTCGTGCTGGGCTCCAAACTCTGTCCCCTCCTCTTAGCTTGCTGCTTTCTGAGTGCTCATCTGTGTCTTTAATGTTCAGTGTGGATGTACTTGTGCTGGGTCCATGTTTACAATCATTAACTAAAGAAATTACTCCAGTGGTTTCCCTCGTGTCCCTGGTTCCCACCTCTGAGGCTTCAGCTTTCCCCTCGTTCCTCTCTGCTTTGATTGAGTTTCAGGTGCCATCACCTCTCAGAGGATTCCTTCACAAAGTTGTATCTGAGTTATTGAGACGTCTCTGTATCCCTTTGGTATTGTTGGAGTGGTTGTTTTGTGGTGGGATGAGCTGCAGGTGTCCTGGAGCAGGGGAGTGTACTGCAGTGTTGGTGGAAGGCAGCTCTGCTGCAGCACAGCGTTTGCTTTCCCAGCAGGGTGCTCAGGACGTGCTGCTCACCTGCTCTGCAGTGTTTGGGATGCACCTGCTCCAGGACACGTGTGCAGATCCTGTCCTGGATCATTTATCCAGGTTGATGAGCAGAGCTGTGCTGTTGCATGTGTGCTGCCTGGCAGTGCTCAGGTGTGGCCCCAGGTGCTCACAGGTGTCTGACCCTCGTGCAGGTGAACCAGCGCAATGTGCCGGGCATCGACAGCGCCTACCTGGCCATGGACACCGAGGAGGGCGTGGAGGTGGTCTGGAATGAAGTTCAGTTTTCTGAGAGGAAGAACTTCAAGCTCCAGGAGGTGAGTTGATGTGTCTCCAGCAGGGTGTGAGAGCATTCCCTGCCCTGGGCTGGGATGATGGATGCTTTTTGTGTTGATTGGTGGCTGGGTTTGGAAGGCTGTGCTGTCCAAGTGTAGCCAATTTGGCTTAAGCCTGGCCTGTACAGGAAATGTCCTGGAAAACTGTTGTGCTATTTCCATGAGCCCTTGTGTTCATTCAGACTTGGCAATCAAACCACACTCTGTGAGATGCAGAGCAGAAGAAAATGGGATCCTGCCTGTTCTTAGCACAGGGGCTTGACATGTATGTCATTGTTTGAAGGGACCAAGACCCAAGAAGAAAGAAGGATATTTGGTGTGGTCTCTGATATGACATGTTTTTGTCTTTCTGATGTTAAGGAAAAAGTTAAAGCAGTGTTTGACAACTTGATTCAGCTGGATCATCTCAACATTGTGAAGTTCCACAAATACTGGGCTGATGTCAAAGAGAACAAGGCCAGGGTAAGTGCAGCCATCAGGCTGTTGGGTTCTCATTTTAGGTGATTAACAAGGTGGAGAGTAACGTGTCCTGCTGCCCCACAGGTGATCTTCATCACTGAGTACATGTCTTCAGGGAGCTTGAAACAGTTCCTGAAGAAGACAAAGAAAAACCACAAAACCATGAATGAAAAGGTAACTCTTGTTTTCTGTATGACCAGAACTCTTCAGAGCCATCAGCCCTGGAAAGCCCTTGCAGCAGAGGATCCCAGTGAGAGCTGGTGCCAGCTCCTTGCTGCAGCTGCCCTGTGTCCCTGTAACCCAGGTCAGCTGCAGGTTCTGTGGGACAGCAGTTCTGTGCTGGGTGCTGTACTGCCAGCAGCTCTGCAGCTTCCCAGGTGTGCTGTGACAGGCGTGGCCCTGTCCAGGTGTGGCAGGCGTGGCCCTGTCCGGGTGTGGCCCTGTCCGGGTGTGGCCCTGTCCAGGTGTGGCCCTGTCCAGGTGTGGCAGGTGTGGCCCTGTCCAGGTGTGGCCCTGTCCAGGCGTGGCCCTGTCCAGGTGTGGAAGGCATGGCCCTGTCCAGGTGTGGAAGGCGTGGCCCTGTCCAGGTGTGACAGGTGTGTCCCTGTCCAGGTGTGACAGGCATGGCCCTGTCCAGGTGTGGCAGGTGTGTCCCTGTCCAGGTGTGGCAGGCGTGGCCCTGTCCAGGTGTGTCCCTGTCCAGGTGTGACAGGCATGGCCCTGTCCAGGTGTGGAAGGTGTGGCCCTGTCCAGGCGTGGCCCTGTCCAGGTGTGGCAGGCGTGGCCCTGTCCAGGTGTGGCAGGCGTGGCCCTGTCCAGGTGTGGCAGGCGTGGCCCTGTCCAGGTGTGGCCCTGTCCAGGTGTGGCAGGCATGGCCCTGTCCAGGGGCCCTCACAGCAAGGGGGAAAGGTGTCTGTACACAGCAGCCTTGAGGACAGGTGTGCTCCTGGACCATGGGAGTTTGCAGAGACAAGCTGGCCGTGGGAGTGCTGATTCCTTACACCTGCACTGAGTGAAAGCTGGAGCAGGTGTTGCTTCCTACAAGTGGGCTGTGATCCCAGAAGCACAGATGAGCTGCTCAGCTCCTTGTGGATGATTTTCTCCTTTCCTCCTGTGTCTGCAGGCGTGGAAGCGCTGGTGCACCCAGATCCTCTCTGCTCTCAGGTACGTGGGGCACTGGCCTTGGGGTCCCAGCCATGGCACTGATGTGGCAGTTAAGCATTAGGGAGGTCTCCAGAGTGTCCAGCTTTATAATCTGAGTTTCTCCTTGGTCAGGAAGATGTTGCAAGGATGACAGGGAATTCCAGTTCTGTGTGAGGGGCTGAGGAAAGCCTGCACAGTGCTGGCAGGCTGCAGGCCTGTTACAGGCAGTGCATTCATGGTGGTGCCAGGTGTGTGTGTGCATTTCCTGATGGTGCAGCCCTTCTGCAGCCATCTCAGTGCAGTACAGCTGAGCAGAACCTGGTGTGGGTTTTAAAAACTCTTTGGCACCTGGGCTAGAGTTGGTGAGTAGTTAATTAGAACCTTAGAAAAACAATAGCCTGTATGACAGAGCATGGCTTGCACTCCACAGAGGAAACTCTGGTGCCACTTGGCTAAATTACAGCTATTGGTGAATAGTTTGGGTTCTAATAAGCCTCTGGAGCTGACTGTCCTCATTTGTGCTGGCTGCTAGCACAAACCCAAGCAGAGTGAGATGCAATCCAGAGTGCACCTGGGGCCCAGCACTGAAAAGCTTTATTTGTGCCTGCTGACAAACATGCCCAGCTGTGTGTGTATGGCATTAAGTGCCCCTTTGAGTTGGGATAGGCTAAGGCTCTGATATTTTGGGTATAAAAATAAAATTGTAACCCTTGTAGAATCTGCTCAGCAGTACTGGGTTGGGTGAAATCGTGTCTTTACCTCTGGTACCCTGAGTTTCTTGGGAACTGATGGGAGAAAGCTTTCTCTTGCCCTCTGCCATGTTCTGGAGATTCATTAGAGACAATTCCTGTTTGTTCCTGGTTACAGTCATGGAATTGTATCTCCCAGCTGCTGTAAATCCCTGGCATGTGCCCTTTGCTCTCCTGATCCCTTCTGATGTTTCTTGGCGTGGGAGGGGTTCAAGGCCTTGACCAGTGCTCTGTTCTGCCTCTGCAGCTACCTCCACTCCTGTGATCCTCCCATCATCCATGGCAACCTGACCTGTGACACCATCTTCATCCAGCACAACGGGCTGATCAAGATTGGCTCAGGTAATGCTTGCTGGGGGTGCCCCTGCCCTGTCAGAGCCTGCCCAAACACAGAGAGGCACCTGCTCCTTTCCAGGCTCCCTGGCACAGCAGGCATGTGTGTGCATGTGCTTCTCCACCTCCACATCAGATGTGCCAGAGACTGGGAGCAGAATTCACTGGTGACTGGACCCCTGTCAGGTGCAGGAGTGACTCTTCTTTAGCCTCTCTTTAGCTTTTTGTCTCAAGGGGATGACACAGGAAATGATGCTGAAACCTGGAGGTTTTGTAAGCACATAATCTGTGGGTTCATCTGCTCTGCAGATTTTCCTGTTGATGCACAGAGCTCTTGTCCCAGCACTGGAGCTTTGGGAGCTGCCTGGGGAGCTGTGCTCATGAAGCCACGAGAGTGCTGCTTGTAGCAGCCATGTCTGTAACACAGGGACAGACTGGCAGCAGTGAGTGGCTGATCCAGCCTGCCATGATCCCAGGGGATGGTGGAGCTGCCCTCAGGCTGCTGAGCTGCCCTCAGCCTGTGTGGCACCCACTGCCCTGCTGGAGCAGCCACCCCGTGCCACAATGGTTTATTCATTAGTGAGCAGGGATGTTCCTGGCAGTGCAGAGCATCCTGGCCTGCTCTGGTTTTTCCTGCTATTCCCATGTCTCTAAAAATCTGTCTGCAGTCAGGATGCATTATTTCACACCTTGATGTGACCTTTCAAGGGACAGCTTTGCTACCTGTTGTTCAACTTGGGCAAGTATTCTCAATCTGAGGAACAGGTCTCTGCTTTCCTGGAGCTCTTGTCTGTGTGAGTTCTGCTTTGGTGTGGAGTGTGCAGGGAAGGATGCTCTGCATCACCTGTCATCCAGAAATGGCCTCTCCATCAGCTGCAGACCTGTGGCTTTTCTTCCCATCAGAGACCTCCTGTGCTGTTGTGTTCCAGAGCTGGGGCAGCAGGTTTGTGCTTGTACCAGGGAGGCAGGATTGTGGCAGAAGGAGCACTCTGCTCCTGACCTGCCTGTCAGCCTGGGGACTTGCTCTTGACACAAGCTGATGTCATCATGTCATCACACAGACTTTATTGTGTTTTCCTGACTTTGTCCAAGTGGGAGAGATTTCCAAGAGTGAGCACATCTAGTACCTGTATGCTGGCAAACTCCCTGGCATTCAGTTCAGACTGATGGGAAGACTTGAGTCCTCAAGAAATTCCCTTTTTTAGTTTAGTTTCAAGGTACCATGCAGCTGCACATTTCTGCAGGGCAGCCAGTGCTGTCTGTAAAAGCAATCCCATGGAGCTGGCATTGCAGCCACAGCTTTCACCCCAGGAGATCCTGCAGCTCCTCAGAGCTGCCATTCCCAGCTCCAGGGCTGCCATTCCCAGAGTGCAGCTCCAGGGCTGCCATTCCCAGCTCCAGGGCTGCCATTCCCAGAGTGCAGCTCCAGGGCTGCCATTCCCAGCTCCAGGGCTGCCATTCCCAGAGTGCAGCTCCAGGGCTGCCATTCCCAGCTCCAGGGCTGCCATTCCCAGTGTGCAGCTCCAGGGCTGCCATTCCCAGCTCCAGGGCTGCCATTCCCTGTGTGCTGCTCCAGGGCTGCCATTCCCAGCTCCAGGGCTGCCATTCCCAGAGTGCAGCTCCAGGGCTGTCATTCCCTGTGTGCAGCTCCAGGGCTGCCATTCCCAGCTCCAGGGCTGCCATTCCCAGCTCCAGGGCTGCCATTCCCAGCTCCAGGGCTGCCATTCCCAGTGTGTGCAGCTCCAGGGCTGCCATTCCCAGCTCCAGGGCTGCCATTCCCAGCTCCAGGGCTGCCATTCCCAGTGTGTGCAGCTCCAGGGCTGCTCTGCACAGGCTCTGTGGGAAGGTGGCTCTCCAGCTCTGGGTGCCCATGGTGGCCTCAGCACTGCTGCCCCTTGGCTCCCTCGAGTTTCACAAAGCTTTGCTGCTCCAGGTGCAGCAGGAGGGACGTGTGTGTGCTCAGGCCTGAGCAGTGGGTGTCTGTGCTGTTCCTGCTGCAGGATGTGCTGCAGTGTGCCTGCAGCTGCAGTGCTCATGTGCAGCTCTTCCTGACCTCTCTGCTCCACAGCTCTGGGCTGCCTGCCTCACCTCACATTCAGAAGTGAAGTAATTTATCTAAAAGATTCTGGTCCTTTCCTAAATAAAAAAGGAAGTGATTGCAAATGGGCTTGTGGTCAGAAGAAGAATCCTCCAGATGGGAAAGCTGTGGCTCCAGTGCAGGCTGGAATTAGAGTCAGCAGTGTTGCAGGATGTGTTCCTGTTCCTGCAATGCCCACACAACCAGAAAAGGCAAAGCTGCATCCCCAGGGCTGCTGTTGTGTTGGAGCTTGAGCCTTTGTCCCTTTGTGGGCTGGGTTTGAGTCTGGGGCTGGAGCAGCAGCTGCTGCAGGGTCTGTGGCAGTGCCAGGCCCGTGTTTGCTGCTTGCTGCCCTTGTTCTCTACAGCTGGCTGCTGTCTGAGCACTGCCCTGTGCCTGCTCAAAGCAGCAGGACAGTCACTCTGTGCATTTATGGGGAGCAGGGATTCAGTGCACTGCCAGCTGTGCTTGGGGCTGTCTCTGGCCCCAGCACTGTGCTGGATGCTGCTCCCCAAGTTCCTCTCCCTGTGGCTTTGGCAAAGAGAATACTTGCTGAACGTGGGGCAAAAGCCTGGCTGAGGCAGCTGCTGGTGTGCACTGCAGGCCATCCTGCTGGGGCAGGAGAGCAGCACCCCCTCAGAAGGGCTGCTGCTGTTCTGTGACACTCAGGGTGGGCACAGCCCTTTGCTCCTGCTGCTCCCTCAGAGGCAGGGGCACGTGCCCTGGGCACTGCTCCTCTGTTCAGCATGTGGATCTGTGTGCTGGGGTCAGCTGTGCAAGGAGGAAAGATTTTGCATAATGCTTAAATGCAAAAGCCATCCATAATCCATTCATTTGCTAATGTTTTACTCTCCAGTTCCATAAAGTGCAGTTTATAGATCTAAGGAGAATGTTTCAAATGAGTGGAGAGCTTCAGAGAACTCACGATGAGGATAGGAAACACACTTAGAGCTGTCAGCCTTGCCACTGGTATTCCCAGAGACTGGAATGCTGCACCTGCTTTGTGGAGCTGTGCTCAGATGAAAGCATTCCTTGTGATAAGTCCGAGTTGTGCCCTGTGCCCAGAGCCCAGGTGCAGCACAGTGGTGCCTCCCTGGTGTCTGTGCTGGCTGGCAGGGGCTCTGCAGCTGCCCCGAGTGAGGGGAGGGCAGGGTGCACTCACAGGGTGCTCACAGGGTGCCTGCTGCTGCTGCCTGCTCCTTTGGCATTGCTGGGAGCTGCTCCTGCAATTGCCACTGGCAGCCTGAGAGCTGGGATGTGATGAGTTTGAATTAAATTCCTTTTGGGCAGCTCTGGGAGCGCCCCAGCAGAAGGGAGGCCTCAGGCTGGAGGGTCTCAGTGTCCTCTGGTGCTCCTGAGACATGGCAGAGTGTCAGCATCTGCTGAGTGAGACCCTGATGGAGCACAGGAGGCTCGTGGAGGGCAGTGCAGATTTCCCCCTTGTGCCCCAGGCATGGCTGCTGTCTCTCTCCTGGCTGCAGCACCCCTGCCCTGAGCTCAGTCTGTTTTGGATGTGTCTGCCCAGGGTCTGCCCTCAGTCCCAGCCCTGGGGCAGGACTCTCATGGTATTAGCTCTGCTGTCTATCCTGTGGCCAGGTGTGTAAGTGTGGGTTCTCCTGCTGAGATCTGTGCCCAGAAGCTGCTGGGACAGATCAGGGACAGATCAGGGAATTCTCTGCTGAAGGGGTGGGGTGGATGGGACTGTAGGACACTCAGAGAGGAGCAGAATTTCTGCCTTCTTGGTCTCAGTCAGCCACGATCTTCTGCTTGGTCAGAGACGCCCTGTGTCCCCTGCCCAGTCTGTTCCCAGGCAGAAGCCCTGGTGTTCCTTAGGTAAATTGGTTTGAGGAGGTGGCTGGAGGCAGGGCCAGTGCTCAGTCCTGTCCCTGTGTGCCCTGACTCTGACCCAGCTGTCTCTATGGATGTAAGTGCTTTGCTGTTCACCAACTCATTGACTTTATCTCGTTTTACTTCCCGCTCACGGGCTGCTCTGTTACAACAGTCTTTCATAGGATATTTGCTAATGGTGAGCAAACTTCTCCGCTCCTGTGATGTGACTCCACTTCTGTCATGTACATGATTTGATCTCCGTGTGTATCTGTATATATATATTTATATATATATGTGTGTGTATCTATATCTGTAGCACACAGACATACACACTGATGTATTTACAGTGCTCCCTTGCTATAAGGCTGTGTGTAAAACTGTTTGGCTCAGGTGCATCCTGCTTGGAGAGCTCATGTTCTGTGCTGGGATGCAGACAGTTCCTCGTGCTCTTGGCCAGAGCCTTACAGAGAGGGAGCACTGCCCTTTGTGAAGTCTCCTGGTTGTTAGTTTTCCCCCTCTCCATGTTCTTAGCGTGTGCTCGTCCACGGGCCCGTGCATGCCAGCTCCTGCATGTCAACAAGCCATGCCTTGTTCTGAGCTCTCCCCAGCTGAACTTCCCACGTCCATCAGGCCCTTCCCTGCTGCTGCTCTGCTGCCCTTGGCTGGGGCCCAGCCCTGGACTAGCCCCCACTGTGTGCTTGGCTGTCCAATTGCTTGCTTGTAGTTTGAGCTCCTTAGACGTGTTGGTTTTCAGATGAATGTCCCAGTGAATGTGTCTGGCTCCTGATGGCCAGATCCCTCCTGCCCCAAATGAGCCCCTGGATTGAAGTAAGCTTGGCTCTTGATGTTTCCCCAGATAAATCTCTGCTTTTGGGGAGATCTGTGCATATGAGGAGGGAGTTGGGCTGGTGGGGGCCAGAGAAGGATTCGAGTGCTGCAATTTGTAACCCTATTTCATAGAACACCACGTTTACATTTAATGATTTATTTTATTTTTTGCCATCAGGGTTATTCTCGATGGTTAGAATTTGTTTCTGCTGAGTTGGGAACCTTCCAACCATCAGCTGAAGTGGTGGAAAGGGCAAGAGCCTGGCCAGGTGGGCTCTGTGCCCTCCAGGCTGGCAGGAGGAGGTGCTGTGCCACCCTGCATGGCCAGCGGGGCACAGGCTCCTGAGAGCTCAGCTGGGCTCTGGTGTGGCTGAGGGGATGGAGGGGATGTGCTCAGCTGGGCTCTGGTGTGGCTGAGGGGATGGAGGGGATGTGCTCAGGGCTGGTGTGGCTGAGGGGATGGAGGGGATGTGCTCAGGCTGGGCTCTGGTGTGGCTGAGGGGATGGAGGGGATGTGCTCAGGGCTGGTGTGGCTGAGGGGATGGAGGGGATGTGCTCAGGCTGGGCTCTGGTGTGGCTGAGGGGATGGAGGGGATGTGCTCAGGGCTGGTGTGGCTGAGGGGATGGAGGGGATGTGCTCAGGGCTGGGCTCTGGTGTGGCTGAGGGGATGGAGGGGATGTGCTCAGGGCTGGTGTGGCTGAGGGGACAGATGGGATGTGCTCAGCTGGGCTCTGGTGTGGCTGAGGGGATGGAGGGGATGTGCTCAGGGCTGGTGTGGCTGAGGGGACAGATGGGATGTGCTCAGGGCTGGTGTGGCTGAGGGGATGGAGGGGATGTGCTCAGGCTGGGCTCTGGTGTGGCTGAGGGGATGGATGGGGATGTGCTCAGGCTGGGCTCTGGTGTGGCTGAGGGGATGGAGGGGATGTGCTCAGGCTGGGCTCTGGTGTGGCTGAGGGGATGGATGGGATGTGCTCAGGCTGGGCTCTGGTGTGGCTGAGGGGATGGATGGGATGTGCTCAGGCTGGGCTCTGGTGTGGCTGAGGGGATGGATGGGGATGTGCTCAGGCTGGGCTCTGGTGTGGCTGAGGGGACAGATGGGGACGTGCTGAGGGCTGGGGGCCTGAGGAGGGCAGGGATCCTTGGGGATGGCTGCAGGGGGGCAGAGCAGCAGCCAGAGAAGAGGCCCAGGAATAAACCCACAGAGTGGGAACCTGCCTGAGCCTGGGCTGGGGCTGGGCTGGGGCTGAGCCTGAGCCTGGGCTGAGCCTGGGCTGGGCTGGGGCTGAGCCTCAGCCTGGGCTGAGGCTGGGCTGGGGCTGAGCCTGGGCTGGGGCTGGGCTGGGGCTGAGCCTGAGCCTGAGCCTGAGCCTGAGACTGAGCCTGAGCCTGGGCTGGGGCTGAGCCTGGGCTGGGGCTGAGCCTGGGCTGGGGCTGAGCCTGGGCTGGGACTGTGCCTGAGCCTGAGCCTGAGCCTGGGCTGGGCTGGGGCTGAGCCTGGGCTGGGGCTGAGCCTGAGCCTGGGCTGGGCTGGGCTGGGGCTGGCCAGCCCCTCCTGCAGAGTCAGGCACCCCATGAGCAGCACCAGGGGCCCTGGTTCTGGAGGGACAGCAGAAGCTCTGCAGGCACGAGGGGATGCTGTGGTGCCTCACCTGTGCTGGAGCAGCATCACATGGCCTGGGAACACTGAGCTGTCCTGGACTGGGACCTTGTTCTGACACTCTGTTGGGCCAGGAGGTACTGAGAGAGCTGGGGATCTTGGGCAGTGATTTGGGTTTGAAAACACTGAATCTTGAGCAGTGATTTGGGTTTGAAACTCTGAATCTTGAGCGGTGATTTGGGTTTGAGAACACTGAATCTGGGGTGTAAGGCTCCTGTTTGCTTGAGCATTGAGCTGATGAGGCTGTGAGTGACATGCTTTCATAACTAATCTTATTTTAGTCATCACTTCACTCCCTTGGATTTTGTTGGCTGATCTTTAAATGCCATGCTGGTTTCAACATTCTTAGCAGACACCTGAGGTGATGCAGAAATAAGGGGTTAGTAGGACATCTTGGGTCTGGCTTTTTTGCTTTTTCAACTATGGCAGGTGGGGTTTTAAAAGGAAAATAATGGATAATTTAAGTCATCAGACACAGAAAAATCTGCCATAAAAATGGCATGGCAGCACTGATTTAGGAAAATGTAACATGAATAGATGTAGTTTAGCTTTTCTAACTGTACAGTTTTATGTGTGAGTCAAGCACATTGTCTATCAAGCCAAACATTTTTGGCTCCTTAGAAACTTGGCAAAACTAAGGCAGAAATTCATAATAAGATTTTTCTGTGACTACAGGTGCTGCTGGGAAAGAGATTGGGCAAGGAAATAGTTTTGAGTGGAACTTTTGATAGAAGAAAGTTCAAGGTTGGACCCAGGCTACTTTTCTGGGGGGGCTGGATTTTGTTTTAGAGGTTTGATGCCATGGGTGTGTGTTGTCTGTGAAACTCCTGGTGTAAAAGCCTGTCTCCAAGTGAGGGCACTTCTCATCTGGCTTGTTGTGCTGAGCAGGCTGGGTTGGTAGCAGGGGGTTGGTTTTAATGGTGATGGCACAGGAGGCAGCTGGAGTGCTGGAGCTGCTGCTGTGGGCACTGGAGGGGCAGGAGCAGTTCCTGAGAGCTGCCCTGGGTGTGTGTGAGCAGCCATGGGCTCTGTGTGCTGCCCTTCAGCTGCCCACAGCTCCAGTGTGTGTCTGGGGGAGGCTGCTGGCCTTTTTAAGGCCCAGTTTAGTGGGAGGAACTGGTGACCTTGGTGGCCTTGAGGCAGAGATTCTCCTCCTTCTATGCTGTGACAGCAATAAACTCACTGCTATGTTGCAGAAGGTTTAAAGCCAGCTCTTGCTCCTAGTACTTATTTCCCTAGCTCAGAGTACTGTGGCTGTGCTCACAGGGGTTTCTGGATGAGGGAGGAGATGAGGATCTGACTCCATATTTCAGAGGGCTGATTTATTATTTTATGATATATGTTACATTAAAGCTATACTACAAGGATAGAAGAAAAGGTTTCATCTAGAAGGCTGGCTAAGCTAAGAATAGAATGGAATGATGACAAGGTTTGTGTCTGGGACAGAGAGTCTGAGCCAGCTGACTGTGACTGGCCATTAATTCCCAACATCCACATGAGCCCAATCCCAGATGCACCTGCTGCATTCCACAGCAGCAGAGAATCAATGTTTGCATTCTGTTCCTGAGGCCTCTCAGCTTCTCAGGAGGAAAACTCCTAAGGAAAGGATTTTCCTGAGAAGAGGTCTGTGACAGAGAACCCTCTGTGCTGCTGTGTCTGATCTGGTTCATGAGAACACCAGAAAGCTATGGTCATCTAGACTGGCTGTTGTTTTCAGTTAAGATACTTTAAAAGGTTTAAATGTCTCTGTTTAGTGCTCCTGGCTATGGAACATCCATTTTCTGAGGTCATTGTTATTTCTGTGTTGCACTGAAGGCATTGCTGCTTCAGTTTTGTTCAGCTCTGTTTTTTCTCTGCTTTTATGTGACTTTCCCAGTGGGCATGGGGATGTGAATTGTGGTCACCCAGGTCTTCCTTCACCCATTCTCATGTTAGCACAGCAGTGCAGGTGTCTGTTCCTTCCAGGGCCCTGGGCTGAAGGTTTTGTGGAGCCCAGCAGTTGAGGAAGCTCCTTGGGGCCAGCCCTGGAAGATCACTCAGGCACCAGGGAGAGGGGCAGCCTGTGCTGGCTGTGCCTGGCAGGGCTGAGCTGCCCTCTGCAGAGGCCCCTGCCAGCCTGGGCAGGTCTGTGGCTCAGCTCTGGGGCTGTGAGGGCCCAGCAGTGCTGGCACTCTGGCCCCTGCTCCCCAGGCTGAGCTTTGCTGATGGCTAAACCTGCCAGGGTCCCTTGGCACAATGGTTATGGAGCAATGACACTCAAAGATAAGGAGCTGGAAATTTGGGAAAGTTGTACTTGAAATCCTTGATCTTGTGGACATTTTAGAGTGTACATTTACATTGGGTCAGCCCTGCTTCCGTTAAGCAGAGCTGCTCACAGCAGCAGATCATCCTCACAGTGTTTCTTGTGTTCCAGTGCACGTCTGCCTCCTGGGAGCAGGTGGCTCCTCCAGAGCAGCTCAGTCTGAGCATTTCAGTGAATGTCTGTTCTTGCTTTTCCTGATTGATGTAATTCTTGCCCTGTGATGTGAACATGTATATCTTTTTCATAGCAACATTGCATTGCTGTAGCCCAAGCAGGGCTTTGCATGCTCAGTGAAACCTTCATTCCTCTGGTCTAGAATGTGGAACTTGGTTTTGGGCACAGATTGCAGATCTCCCAACACACTTTGCTAGGGATGAGGTTGTTTGTATCATGAATTCTTGCAGATAAAGTGCAATAAGCTCCTAAGTCACAGTTTAAGAGCCTGCATGCAGCCAGCATTGACAGGTACTGATCTTACAGCTCTTTTTCATCTGTTCTTGTTTCTCCTGCTCTGCCTACTTCTACTTTCTGCTTCCATGTAATGGATGTGGTCAAACACGTCAACTTAGAACTCTTAAGTAATCTTGTAAATGTACAAATACCACTTGCTGCTTCATGAGCAGTGTGGCACAGTGTGACCCTGTCCCTGTGTGGCTCACTGACAGGAGCGTGTGCCATGGCCCTGGGAGTGAGCAGCTGCTGATGCCCTGGGCTGCACTGGGCAAAGCTTGGCCAGAGGAGGGAGGGGATGGTCCTGGCCCTGTGCTCAGGGCAGCCCCCTGCAGATCCGGGTGTCTGGGACACGAGGGACAGGGACAGGCTGGGGACAGGGACAGGGACAGGCTGGGGACAGCCCCGAGCAGCTGGTGGTGCTGCAGGGCTGGGAGGGACAGGGACAGGGACAGGGCCAGGCTGGGGACAGCCCCGAGCAGCCGGTGATGCTGCTGGGCTGGGAGGGACAGGGACAGGGCCAGGCTGGGGACAGCCCCGAGCAGCCGGTGATGCTGCAGGAGCGGCTCTGCCGGGTGAGGCTGAGGGAGCTGCGGCTGCTGAGCCCGGGGCAGGGCGGGCCCGGGGATCCCCGGTGTGTGCGACACCTGCAGGGAGGGCTGTGCAGGTGAGCCCGGTGTGTGTGACACCTGCAGGGAGGGCTGTGCAGGTGAGCCCGGTGTGTGTGACACCTGCAGGGAGGGCTGTGCGGGTGAGCCCGGTGTGTGTGACACCTGCAGGGAGGGCTCTGTGGCTGAGCCCTGCACTCCCAGGGACAGGAGCACAGGCCATGGCACGGGCTGGAGCCCAGGTGGTCCCTCGGGGTCCTGGGCAGTCTCAGTGTGGTGGTGGCACAAGCACAGGTTCCCAAGGCTGGCAGTGGTGGTGGCACAAGCACAGGTTCCCCAGGCTGGCAGTGGTGGTGGCACAAGCACAGGTTCCCAAGGCTGGCAGTGGTGGTGGCACAAGCACAGGTTGCCCGAGGCTGGCATGGAGTCTCTGTTCCTGGAGTTACCCATCCAGACATGGTCCTGGGTAGCCAGCTCTGGGTGTCCCTGCTGAACAGGCTGTTGGACAAGGTGACCTCTGCAGGTCTCTTCCCACAAGAGCCATGATTTTGGTGCTGTGTTAATTTCTTTGGAGAGTAGCCTTCTCCAGTTTTGTGTGCTCTGGAGGGAGCCGTGGGCTCTGCTTTAGCAGAGGTTGTTGGTGCTGGGAGGCCCTGTCAGGAGATGTGTGCAGGTGTGTGTGAGCTTTCCCTGTGCTGGGAGCAGTGTGTGCTGAACTGTTCACACACTGAATCTACCTGCTCCCTCAGCTAATGATACTCAACTGCCAGTAATAATAAAATCCTGTTCCTTCTGGTGACTCAGTGTTGCAAACATTTTGCAAATACTGTTTGCAATCCCTGATACAGATCTGAGGGCTGTAGGGAGCTTTTACTCTGTGATCAGCATGAATATGACACTTCTTCCTCTTTGACTCTTTGTTTAATGGCCGTATGCTTCTTTTTATGCCAAATAACTTCCTAGTTCCTTATTTTCTAGGCCGTGCTCTCCCTAATAAAAAAGCTTTTGTCATGGCTGTGTGCAGAAAGGAAACTCTACCGTGGGTTTGTGCAGCCTCGTGCCCTTTTGCAGGAGTGGGAGTGCCTGGGGCATTCGAGTGCAGGGATAATAATGTGGCCTCACAGCTCTGCTGGCCCTGTGGCCACCCTGTCACAGCTGCAGAGGGTGGCCTTGGGGTCAGCTGGTAATTTTTAGGTCCCTGGTGGCACAATCCCATTGCTGGGTTGCACAGCAAGCCCTGACAGTCTCAGAGATCAGCTGTTGATCTTTCACTGACACTGCTTCCCCTGCTCTCTGCTGGCAGCACGCTGCCCTGGCTGAGGAGGGCAGTCCTGCTGTGCTTTGCCCACTCACCAGAGCCCAGCCAGCCCAGGGGCTGCTGCAGGGGCGGGCAGGGCTGTGGCACAGGAGATCCCTGCCTGCCAGGGGCAGCTCTGAGTGCAGGATCAAGGCACAGACAGGGTGTGAGATGGACACTGCACAGGAGGGAAGTGTCCTCTGCAGCAGGACGTGTTCTGAGCAGGGCTGGGTGCCAGGCAGGAAGGAGTGCCACCATTGCTGCTGCTCTGGCACTGCCAGCACCCAGCGGGCACACGGGCTGCCCCCCTGCTCTGCCCACCTCCTTTGGCACCTTCCTGGGGCTTTGAGAAGTCTGCCCAGCTGCTGCACGTTCCTGCAGGAGTGCCCATGGAGTGCCCAGAGGGAGTTCAGCTTGTCAGAGACAGGCTGCTTGCCCTGCCCTCTGCTGTGCCTCCTGCTGTCACCTGTCCTGCCCAGACACCAGATTTGGCTGAACCTTTTTCTGCAGCTCCTCTCTGATGGTGACTGTCCAGGGGGTGACCAGGTGGGGCCTGGGGCTGTGGCACTGGGCACATCCCAGTGTGACAGCAGAGCTCCAAATGGGTGGTGGCTCTGTGCTCCCTGCTCACCTCAGTGTTTGTCCCTGGCAGACAGTGCTTAGTTTCAGAGAGTTGTTTGCAGTCTCTGCAGAGATGGCTGTCCCAAAAGCTTCTCTTTCATGGGGGTCCATGCTCATGCTCTGCTCACTGTTCTTGTGGCTGTGAGTTATTTCCTCCCCACAGCTGGGAGGGGTTTGTGGAGGTTCTGCTGTCTGGGTGGTCACCTCCCTTCCCTCAGCAGCTTGGCTCTTGTCTGGAGGTGCTTTGGCACCAGCATCCTCCTGAAACGTGGGAGAGTTGTGGGGTCGGTCCCTCGTCCCTGAGCTCCCAGGGGGTGACCAGCTGCAGTGACCTGGGCACCTCTGGCTGCTCCTCAGGCTGCTGCTCTGAACCAGTGACTGGCCTGTGACAAATGCTGTGGGTGTGTTTGAGGTCAGGCATTTCTGCTGGGAGTCGCTCCCCCTGGTCCTGCTGTGGGCAGCAGTTGTGGCCTCCAGGTTTGCCCTGGGCAGTGATGCTGAGCTGCCAAGGGGCAGGGCAGGGATCTCTTGGCTCGGGGCAGTGACAAGAGGTGAAGGCTGTGAAGATTCACCTTAATGCCACCATTCTGCCCCCTGGGCACCACGGGGCTGGAGCTGTTCCCTGGCATTTCATCAGGGGTGGGATGTGCTTTCTGCATCCTGAGCATTCCTGCTTTTCTTCTAGTGGCACCAGACACCATCAACAACCACGTGAAGACCTGTCGTGAGGAGCAGAAGAACCTGCACTTCTTTGCCCCAGAGTATGGAGGTATGCTGTGCCTGTGGCTGCAAGCCTGGGCATTTTTTGTCCTTGCTGATGCTTCCAAGCTGTCCTGCACCTTGTTCTCAGTTCCAGGCTCCTGACAGATGCCACATTAACAGTTGTGAGCCATTTGCCTGCTGAAATGCTTCAGCTCCTCTGTTCTTTGGTAGCAGAGGAGGGAGAGGCTGCAGGACTGTCCCAGCCTGGTGCAGAGTGGTGCTGCTGCATGCAGAGCTGGCTGATAACAATGCTGTTTCTGTGTTACAGAAGTTGCCAATGTCACCACTGCTGTGGACATCTACTCCTTTGGGATGTGTGCACTGGAGGTGAGTGCCAAACCCGGATTTTGGGATAGAGATGATGAATCTGAGGAGAGAGAGAGAGCTCTGGAAGGGCTGTGGCCATGGGTGGGTTTGCTCAGTGACAAGTGTGTTTTGTTCTCAGAGCCAAGTGCACTTTTCCTTGGAGGGATCCCTATGGAGGCTCTCCCAGGTGCCTCACTAAGGAGTAAATGGCTCAGGGATTTGCAGTTCTTCCCAAATTCCTAATGGATAGTGAATCACTCAGCAGGCCTTGGCCAGTCCTGAAGTCAGCCTCACTGGCTGGGGGGAGCAGTCAGTGCTGCAGACTGTTGTGTCATGTCCACGTGTGTGACCACTGCCTGGGCTCTTGGGGCAGAGGACAGCTGTGGTCTGTCACTTTGTCTGGGCCAGCCTGTGCCCATCTGATGGAGCTGCTGGTTGCAGTCAATGAGAGTCTGACACACCTGGTCGTAGCAGCTTTGTGCTTCCTCTGTCCTTGCAGTCAGTAGGTCCAAGCCCAGGGGATGGGAGCTGTTGTTAGGAGTATGTTCTGAGAAGAATTGTCAGAAAGAGCCAGCACAAGGAGCCCTCAACCTGTGCTGCACATTCCATTAGTGAAGCAGGAAGAGAACTGTGGAAAGACACAACTTTTAGGAAACAAAACTGAAGCTGAAGGCAGAGACACTCTGCAATATTTTCCAGCCTTTCCTGGCTGGTGAATGAGTGTGTGTGTAGTTGGCTGGAGCCCACTCTTGATGCGCTGCAGAGCTGTTGGCACAGCAGCAGGGACACTGTCAGACCCTGGAAGGGATGCAGTCATGCTTCATTGTGGAATTACCCAACAGAGTAACAGGCCAATGGCTCCTGAGGTTCAGCATGGACACACTCACTGTCCAGGTTGTTGCTGGCAGAATTCCCAGGGCTCCCTGGCAGTGCTGGGGTCCTGGGAGCAAGCTGTTGTAGTGGGGCAGCCATTCCCTGTGTCTGTCCAAGTGTGCCCTGAAGTGCCCCGCTGAGCTGGGGCTCACGCTTGGCAGGGTCTCCCCGAGCCCCCCGTGTGCCCTCAGGCTGTCCCTGCAGCGCAGCCCGACCTCTGCTCTGTGTCTGCAGATGGCAGTGCTGGAGATCCAGGGCAACGGGGAGTCGTCCTACGTGCCGCAGGAAGCCATCAACAGCGCCATCCAGCTGCTGGAGGACCCCCTGCAGCGGGTGAGCCACGGCCCGGGCTGGGCTGGGGCTGCTCTGCCGTGCTGCCGCCGCTGTCTCACGCCAGCTCTTTCCCCAGGAGTTCATCCAGAAGTGTCTGGAGCAGGACCCCGGCAGGCGCCCCACGGCGCGGGAGCTGCTGTTCCACCCGGCGCTGTTCGAGGTGCCCTCGCTGAAGCTCCTGGCTGCTCACTGCATCGTGGGGCACCAGCGTGAGTACCAGCCCTGCTGGCAGTGCCCCTGGCTGAGCTGGCACTGGGAACGCCCTGCCCGTGCCTGCTGCTCTGCAGCCTCCTGGCTGGGACGCAGGGCTGGGAGGGCTGCGGTGTCCGGCCTGCTCTGAGAGCATCTCTGCACTTTGCCTTGCTTTTCTAAGGCTGGACAGGAACTGCAATTGCTGCAAGTTACTCCTTTTCCCTTTTTTTAATAGATATGATTCCTGAAAATGCTTTAGAAGAAATGACCAAAAACCTTGACATGAACGCAGTGTTGGCAGAGATCAACCACGAGGACAGGGAAGGAGTGAAGATGATGTGAGTCCCCACGGTGTGCTCAGGGGAGCAGTGCTGGGGCACTGGTGTGAGCATGGTGACACTGCCCATGCCCTCAGTGTTGGTGTTTCCCCGCTGGCTGGGTGCCAGTGGACGCTGCTGGAGCTGGAGGGGAAGGAGCAGTCCCTGTCTGGGCACACACACTGCTGGGGAGGGTTACTCCTGGGTGGAAGGAGACCTTGCACCTGTTTCCTGGGAGTAGATGCTGTGCAGCTGAGATGAATTGTTCCCCAAATGGACAGATTGAATGAACATGCTGTGGTTGGAGCAGACACCAGCAAAACATGGCTGGGCAGTTTGGGAAGGTGCTCTGACCAATCACAGACTAGCCAGAGAAAGGGTTCCTCAGTGTTTTCCTAAGGGAGCATCTTACTCCACACTCTGCCCAGGGCAAGGCAGCTGGGGCAGCTGGCAGTGACACACAGCACTGCTTGCACTGCAGGGGTGGCCCCTGAGGCACTGGCTGTGATACATATGAGCCAGCAGAGTGCCAAGAACGTGAGGTACATTTTGGATAACAAAGCCTTGGCTAGTCAAGGGATTAGCTGAAGACTAAGATGTGAATGCTGTACTCCCAGAGAAACCTAGGGTGCTTCCAGGGAGCCCAGAGTTCTGGGTGCTCAGGCTCTCAACAGGAGTAAGGTGACAAGGAAGAACAGCTCCGTCCATATGAGCAGCTCTCTGAGCCACAGAGACCCTTCCAAAACCTGGCATTGCAGTTGTCCTGGTGCTAGGAAATGTAATATGAAATTCCCTTTGGAATGTTTTTGATATAGTTTCAAAATGGAGGGCAGCAAGTGAACAACCACAGCTGCAAGGAGAGATCCTCACACACTGGGGATGTCAGGCTCTGCAGGCGTGGCTGTCCATGGGTGCCAGCCTGGGAGCTCCCCCTGGGCAGTGCCACAGCTCAGAGGTGCTGGAAAAGGGAAAGAAAGCAGCAATCACTTGAAAAGTCAGCATCATATCTGGATGGTTCATCAGACTGCCATGCAAACCAAGCTGCTCGAGAAAAATTGGAAGTTTTTGTTGAAACCTGATGCTGTGTCAGGATAGAATGATCCTGGCTGCTGGGGCTGTGGGAGGGGATGGAGAGTGGTCTGGGAGCTAAGGCAGGTGTGCAGCCCATAAAGCACTTGAGGACATCCTGTCAGGCGTCCAGCAGCTTTTCAGTCCTTACCTCATCTCTGGAATGCTTCAGAGCAGCCTTGAGACAGGGGTTTGGCTGTCCCAAGGGCCCTGGTGTGGCAGGTGTTTGTGAAACAGCTCGCCAGGGGCAGTGCCACTGGGCCAGCCTCCAGATGGCTGCATGGCACAGCTCTGAGGGCTGTGGGACTGGCTCTGCCATTGCCCTCAGCTCACACGGGTGGTTCTGTCCTTAAGGCAAGATCAGAGCTTGTCACACCAGTGGCTGCCTGCCCATACCCATCCTGCCTGTGGACACAGCCCAGGACGTGGGGATTTGAAACTGCACCCCAAGAGACCCCAGTGGATGGTACTATGAGACGATTTCTCATCTCAGGACATTTTGTTTTCCAGCTTCTCACAATCTCCAGCACTGGAGCTGGACAAGTTCCTGGAGGATGTGAGGTAAGAGGGATTTTTTAAGACACCTTCCATTGCGTGTGAGACTGGAAAGGTTCTGGAGAGGTATAACCTCAGATGCTGCTCCTTCCTTGTAGGAATGGAATCTATCCCCTGACAGCCTTTGGGATGCCACGGCCCCAGCAGCCCCAGCAGGTGGTGGTGAAATCTCCCATCGCTCCCCCGTCGGTGAAAACCCCGACTCCAGAGCCCGCCGAGGTGGAGACGCGCAAGGTAACGGCTCAGCCCGGCTGGGGAGGGGCTCAGCCCGGCTGGGGAGGGGCTCAGCCCGGCTGGGGAGGGGCCAGGCAGGGCTGTGGGGCAGCTCTGATGGGGTCTGTGCCTCTGTTCCAGGTGGTGCTGATGCAGTGCAACATCGAGTCCGTGGAGGAGGGCGTGAAGCACCACGTAGGTTTCTGTGGCTGAGCGGGGGCACCGTGCAGGGCTCGTGGCTCTGATGTGCTGCTGGGGCCCGGGGTGACCCTGCAGTGCTGCAGCTGCCACCAGGGGACCCAGAGCCCGTCCCGGGCCTGTGCCTGCTGCTGCCCTGGCCCCTGGCCCACCCCCGGGCCCTGGATGGTGCTGCCAGCTGCAGTTCAGGATGGAACTGGCTGTGGCTGTTCTGTTGGATCCCCGTGGGGCTCTGGAGGGGCGGTTCCCATCCCAAGGGGCATTTCTAGGGCTGCTTTGGGCTTGCCATGGCAGCTTGCAATTCCTCACAAGAATTTCTTTGCCCTGCAGCTGACACTGCTGCTGAAACTGGAAGACAAGTTGAATCGACACTTGAGCTGTGACCTCCAGCCCAGTAAGTACCTTCTGCCCCTGCCAGGGGCACTGGGCCAGCAGCACGCTTGGTGCAAGGACTGACACCTGTCCTTGTCTTGTAGATGACAACATCCAGGAGCTGGCAGCTGAACTGGTCCAGCTGGGGTTCATCAGCGAGGTAAGCAGGGACTCAGGCAGGGCTGTGGGCCCGTGTTCCTTCCTCAGAGTTCAGTGGTTTGTGCCCTTCCCAGGGGCAGGAGGACTGAGCCAGGTCCCTGCCCTGGGGGTCTCCAGCCATGCTCTCAGCTCTGAGTGGATGGGGCTTACTCCTCACTGTGCTTGTTCTGCCCAGGCTGACCAGAGCAGACTCACCTGTTTACTTGAAGAGGCATTTAGCAAATTCTACTACACTCGGAACGGAGCCCTGACGGCCGTGACTGTGTCATCTTAGCCCCGGGGCCCCCGGGCAGCCAGCGCGGCCTCGCTGCCTGCGGCCATCAGCGTGTGCCCTCGCTGCGGGCACCTGCCAGACCCCAGCTGCAGTGCTTGGAAGCTCATCCTGCATGTGCCGTGGCTGGGCTCATGACAGTCCTCCCCACCCGCCTCCTAAAGGGGACTTTGTGCATCAGTATTATTTCCAGCCCTGTTTTTGTTGGGATTTGCCAGGTTGTGCTGCGGAGCTGAGGCCTGGCTTGGGGCGTTCCGCAGCCCCACTCATGTGCATGGAGTTTGTTCTGTTTGAATTGTACAAAGTGTCTTTTGCACAGCACAGAAATGGGTTTTTTCTTTCCTTTTTGTTCTCTTCTTTTTTTTTTTTTTTTTTTTTTTTTTTTTTTAATTTAAAGGTAAGCAGGGGTGAGCCCCTAAGCCCTGCACCCCCGGTCACTCCCCCCCATTCCCGCGCCACGGGCCCAGGGCTGGCCGAGCTCGTCCCCGCCCGGCGCTTCGCTCCCGCCGCCGGCTGCACTTTGTTTACTGGTTCGCACCGCCGGGGTCGCGGCGTGCGCTGGCCCCGGGCTGCGGCCCCGGCGGCCCCCGCAGCCCCCGGTCCTTACCGGGCCCTCCCGGGGCTGCGGCGGCCCCGGGCTCCGGTGTCGTCCTGGCGCGCGGCGGGGCCGAGCCGCGACTCCCGCATCTCATTTCTATCATTTCCTATTTTTAATAAACTGTTTTGTAAAGACACGAGTGCCGCCTCTTGCGGGGCGGGGCGGGCCGGGGGCCGGGCCGAGCCGCCCGTGCCTGCCCCGGGGCGGTGCGAGCGGCGGCGGCGCTGGCGGCCATGGGCGGCGGGCGGCGGGCGGCGGGAGCGCTGGCGGAGCCGCAGCGGCTGATGCGCACCGGGCTGGGGCTGATCGTGCTGGGCCACGGCAGCCTCGTGCTGGGCGCCATCGTGCACGGCTCGGTGCTGCGGCACGTGGCGGGCGCCCGCCGCGCCGTCACCCCCGAGTACGCGGCGGCCAACGTGGTGTCGGTGTGCTCGGGGCTGCTGGTGAGCGCCGCCGGAGCGGAGCGGGGCGGGCGGGGGGCGGCGGGCCCGGCCCGCCCGGCCCCGCTGAGCGCCGCTCTCCCCGCAGAGCATCGCCGCGGGCATCGTGGCCATCCTGGCGTCGCACAACCTGTCCCGGGCGGTCCTGGTGAGTGCGGGGCTGTGGGGGAGCCTCGGCGCCGCCCTGGACCTTGGCCCCGCGGGCTCCTTCCGCCTCGGCTGCCGGCGCTGCGGGTGCCGCCTGCCCCGGCCCGGCCGCTCCCGGAGGGCGGGAGCGCCGCTCTCGGGCAGAAGCGCTGCGGGGGCCGAAGCTGCGGCCGGGCCGGGGTCCCGCGCGGGCTCGTAGGGTGGGCGGGCACGGGGCGGGTGCGCCGGGCTGGGGGCTCCCCGGGGCCCGAGCCGAGGGGGGGTCCGGCGGTACCGGGCTCGCAGGGGGTGGAGGGATGCGAAAGGTGCGAGCGCCTCGTCCGAGGGTGCGGCCGAGCCGTCCTGGCCCAGGCGAGAGGTCCTGCGCGCCCCTCGGGGCAGCGGCTCTGCAGAGACACGGGTGCCCGGCCCCAGCGTTTCCCCGAGCTCCTGCCATCCCACTCGTGTTCTTGCCGCCTGCAGCACTGGACCCTGCTGGGCGTCTCTCTGCTGAACTGCCTGCTGTCCACGGCGTGCAGCGTGGGGCTGGCGCTGGCCTTTGCTCTCACGGTGCACAGCCGGGGCACGCACCTGGTCCGGGGCTGCAACAGCTCCGCGCTGCCCATGGACGCCCGTGCAGCCATCGCGACCAACGACTGTCCCTTCAACACCACTCGCATATACGTGAGTCACCGCACAGCCCCATCCCTCCCAGAAGTTTCTTTCTGCTTCCTCTCGTCTTTTCACTCTCTCCCTCCCGCTTCCCTTCCTCTCTCCCTCTCCCCCTTCTTTCCCCTGCTGTCCTCACAGTCTCTGCTGAGTGTGTTCAGCCAGCCTGGTGCAGTGCCCACGTTCCTGTGACCCCCTGTCCCACAGGACACGGCCCTGGCGCTCTGGTTCCTGTCCCTGCTGCTGGCAGCTGCGGAAGCCGTGCTCTCGGGCAGGAGCTGCTTGGTGGCTCTGGTGTTCCGGGGCATCGGGCCCTGTGCACACAGCTATGGCAAAGAGCAGGTACAGATCTCCCTGGATCTCCCTCCCCTGTGATCGCTGCCTTTGTGCTGCGCTTGGAAGCTGCTGGGTTCTGCTGGGAACAAGGAGGCTGTGCAGCAGTAGGGGGGATGCTGAACCACTTCTAGCCAGCCTAAGTGCCAGACCAGCACCCCTTCATGGGGAGTTGCAGAGGGGCCCTCTTCTTCATCCTCTGGTAGCCAGGCCTGTTCTTTTTTTGTGAGAACACTGCCCATCATGTCTCCTTGCCACCCTAACTTTGTTTTTCCTCTCTAGCTGGCCACGCCAAGTACAGCAATGGAGAAGCCACTCCATGAGAGGGAGCAGCTCCTGGCAGGACTTTCTGACTCTCCAGTGTAGCTGGAGAGGTGAGTGCCCCATGTGGGCCCATGTCCACACCAGCCCCCCCAGAACACCTCCTCCTGGGACCACGGGCAGAGGGGTCAGTGGTGCTGGGCTCTGCAGCACAGCCTGGCACTGACACTGCTCCTCTGCTCCCAGGTGGTGCTGCAGGAGCTCTGTGATCCAGCAAGGTCGGGGCCAAGGTGGTGTCACAGCTCCTGCAGGGGTGAGGGTGTGCCCTGCCCCCAGCTCCACCAGCCCACCTGGGACAGCCCCTGCAGGTCAGCAGGTGCCGTGGGCCCTGGTGCTCTCCCATCCTCGCCCCAAGCCGCTGGGCCCTTCCTGGTGTGCTGAAGGTTCTTGGTTTCGGGCAGCAGTGATGGGGTGGGCAGTCCTGGTGCCATTGCAGGCATGGCAGCTGGCTGTGCCTGTGCTCAGGTGTGTCAGGGAACAGAAAGGGAAGAATCTCTTTGGTGTAGATCTCTAGTTTTCTTGAATAAATAAACTTTTCCTTTCTCTACTGGCTGTTCTAAGTGGCTCTGCCAGGTGAGTGCTGGCTGGGAGCAAGGCATGCCAAGGGAAGGAAAGTGCAGCTGCTCTGTGAGCCTGTCCCTGTGTCTGCCACTCCCCAAGCACAGGGATGGTGACAGAGCTGTGGCCTCAGCGTGGAAGTCACCCATGGACGTGGGGGCTGCAGCCCCGTGCCCAGCAGGGCAGTGTTGTGGGCCCAGCATCCCCTGGCAAACAGGAGCACTGCAGGGCTGAGAGAACACGTTTATTGGATGTGCAAGGTGCTGAGGAACAGGCCTGGAAGCTGCCCTAGTCCAGCTCACTGGAACGAGAAGCTGGTGCTTGGGAGTCCCCCACACCACCGTCGCAGGAACTCGATCACATCCTGGCCTGCTGGGCTGTGGGATGTCTGCAGAAAGAGGCAGGCCTTGGCACGGGAAGGGGACGGGTCCCCTGTGCCCTGGCTGAGGGCACTGTTTGGGCTGGCAGGGCTGGGTCTGGTGATCCCCAGCAAGCAGCACTGTCAGTGCAGTGAATGCCCTGGGAGCATGACTCGCCCAGGGATGCTGCACTGCCAGCACGAGGGCTGAACCCAGCCACAGCCTGTCCCCTGCCCGGGGCTCTGCCTCACCTTGACAGCCATCACGAATTTGTACCACGCGTCCTTCTTCACTTCCCAGCCCGGCCTCAACTCGATCTTGTTTCCCAGCACTGGGTACCCTGGGCACAAAGTGGCACATTCAGAACCAGCTGAGCCCCACGGCAGCCATCCCCTGGGCACCCCTGCCCTGTGCTGTGTGGGGCTGCCCCACAGCACAGTGTGTAGGGGAATAATGCTGCCTTGGTCTCTAGGAGACCAGCGTGGGGAAGGGGTGTTCAAAGTGGGGGGATCAAAGGAAGATTAAGGCTGAACTGCCCCTGGGCAATGACACCCAAGGGAGTGTCCAACAATGGCACCCACAGCCCTGTTCCTGGTGGCCCTCTCCTGCTCCCCCTTCTCTGACCTTTTTTTAGTCCAGCACTGCAGAGCAGGGCCGGGTGCTGCCCATTCTTGACTGTGCTGGCCAGCCTGGATCCAAGGCAGAGCTGTGCCAGCCTGAGCCATCCCTGAACCACAGAGTGTGTGAGCTCAGAACTGCTCTGGGGTCTGTATGGTTCAACCTCCTGTCCAGGCAGGGCCACCCCAGTCCAGGGCTGTGTCCAGACAGCTTCTGACTGTCTCCAAGGATGCAATCTCACAACTTCTGTGCAATCTGTTCCAGTGCTTGCTCACCCACAGCAAAAATGCCCAATCTCCTGCAGCAGAGCCGGCTCCCCACAGCCACACAGCCCCTCCACCGCTCTCAGCACAGCCCAGACCCGCCAGACCCACCCTGCAGTTCCCACTCCCGGCAGGGCACCGTGTCCCCCCCCGTCTGAGGAGCTGGGCTGGGGCTCACCTGTGAGCAGGCAGGGCAGGGAGGCCTCCCCTGTCCCCGCGGCCACCAGCGAGGCCTCGTAGGTGCCGCGCTCGTCCCGCGGCAGCTCCTGCTGCAGCCGCTGGTCCATGGACACCGTCAGCACCCAGTCCCTCACCTCCTCCCGCTGCTCCTCCTGCGGGCAGGGCCAGAGCCAGGCTGAGCCGGGCTGCTGCTGCTGCTGCCCCAGTGCAGCCCCACGGCAGCGGGGAGCACAGCAGAGAGCAGGACGGGCGTGCGTGATGTGCACACAGGGCATGGGGCACCGCGGGGCTTGAGAGTGAGTGTGAGTGCTGGGGAGGGGAGAGAGGGACAGAGACAGACAGACAGACACAGTGGGGGTGTGTGTGTGTGCTGGGGGGAGAGAGAGAGAGACAGACAGACAGAGCGGGGGTGTATGTGTGTGTTTGTGTACAGGTGTGTGTGAGTGTGTGCTGGGGGGAGAGAGAGAGAGAGAGACAGACAGACAGAGCGGGGGTGTATGTGTGTGTTTGTGTACAGGTGTGTGTGTGTGTGTGCTGGGGGGAGAGAGAGAGAGAGAGACAGACAGACAGAGTGGGGGTGTATGTGTGTGTTTGTGTACAGGTGTGTGTGAGTGTGAGTGCTGGGGAGGGGAGAGAGGGAGAGAGAGTGGGTGTGTGTGTGTGTGTACAGCTGTGTGTGTACAGGCGTGTGTGTGCACACAGGTGTGTTAGTTTTTGTGTGTGTGTGTTTGGTGTACACAGGTGTGTGTGCACACAGGTGTGTTAGTTTTTGTGTGTGTGTGTGTGTGTGTGTGTGTGTTTGGTGTACACAGGTGTGTGTGCACACAGGTGTGTTTTGTGTGTGTGTGTACACACGTGTTTGTGTTCGCAGCTGTGTGCACACTCCTGTGTGTGTCTGTGCTCCCAGTGGAGGGACAGGCAGAGGGTGCCTGTGTGTCTGTGTGTCTGTGTGTTTGTCTGTGTGTCTGTGTGTGTCTGTGTGTCTGTGTGTGTCTGTGTCTGTGTGTGTCTGTGTGCTCGCAGTGGAGGGGCAGGCAGAGGGTGTCTCTGTGTGTCTGTGTGTGTCTGTGTGTCTGTGTGTGTCTGTGTGTCTGTGTCTGTCTGTGTGTCTGTGTGCTCGCAGTGGAGGGGCAGGCAGAGGGTGTCTGTGTGTCTGCCTGTCTGTGTCTGTCTGTGTGTGTCTCTGTGTGTGTCTGTGTGTCTGTGTGTGTCTGTCTGTGTGTGTGTGTGTGTGTTTGTGCTCGCAGTGGAGGGGCAGGAAGAGGGTGTCTCTGTGTGTCTGTCTGTGTCTGTGTGTGTCTGTGTCTGTGTGTCTGTGTCTGTGTGTGTCTGTGTGTCTGTGTGTGTGTCTGTGTGCGTGTCTGTGTGTGTCTCTGTGTGTGTCTGTGTGTCTGTGTTTGTCTGTGTCTGTGTGTGTGTGTGTGTGTTCGCAGTGGAGGGGCAGGCAGAGGGTGTCTCTGTGTGTGTCTGTCTGTGTCTGTGTGTGTCTCTGTGTGTGTCTGTGTGTGTGTCTGTGTGTCTGTCTGTGTCTGTGTGTGTCTGTGTGTGTCTGTGTCTGTCTGTGTGTCTGTGTGCTCGCAGTGGAGGGGCAGGCAGAGGGTGTCTCTGTGTGTCTGTGTGTGTCTGTGTGTCTGTGTGTGTCTGTGTGTCTGTGTCTGTCTGTGTGTCTGTGTGCTCGCAGTGGAGGGGCAGGCAGCAGGTGCCAGTTCTGGGTCCGTTTCCATTCCTGCAGCCTCCTCTCCCTGCTCAGAGCCCTGCAGCAGCAGCAGCACTGCTGGAGGGACAGGTGACACTCACAGGCACGTGCTGACGGGCTGGAAGGGGCACCTCAAAGGGAATGTCCGTCTGCTGGAAATCAGAGTGGTCCAGGGAATCCAGGTTCCCCTCTTCAATGGCCTGCAAAGGAGGGGTGGAGCACGGGGCAATGCCAGCTGCAGAGCTCACAGGACAGCTCGTGGCCAGGCTGCCCCTGCCTGCTGGTGCTGTGGTGACCCGGCCCTCCTGTCACCCATGACCACACTCTGCAGTGTCTCAGACTCTGCCCTGTGCAGGTGGCCTTGAAGAAGGGAAAGATGTAATTGGGAGCTTTTGCTTTCCCCAGCTGCTGCTGACAGCACCTGGCAGTGTGGCACAACGAGTGTGTCAGCTCCCTTGGATTTGGTGTTCTGGTGGCCAGCCTGCTGGACAAGCAAGGACTGAGGGGACTCCTGAGTCCTCCATCACAGTGGGCAAAGCACTGGGCCATGGCCTCCACCTCCCAAGAAGTTCTTCTTCCCTTGGAACACCTTGAGTGATCACCCTGGAAGCTGTAATGGCACCTGCAGCCATGAGGGCCTCAGGCCTGCATTGCCAGGCCAATGTGCTCTTTGCTGCCATGTGCACAGTGGCACTGGCACGCCCAGGTGACCTGGCCAGGGCAGGGCAGGGCCTCCCCCAGGCAGTGTGAGGGTGCCCCCTGCTCCAGGCACACCCTGGGTGGGGTCTGGGGCTCTCCCCATCAGTCCAAGCCCCAATGGGCTGCCCTGCAGCAGCCTCGGGTGAGCCTGGCCAGCCTGGGGGTCTGCAGTGGCCCCGTGGCAGCAATGGCAATGGCACTGGCAATGGCACTGCCCTCTTACAGAGCCAGCCCTCCCTGCCCCACAGGGCATACTCACATCCGAGAGGTCCAGGAAGTGGTTCAGGAACACAAATGCCATGTTCTCCCAGCCGACTGCCTGGTATGGAAGGAACCCTGAGTGAGACAGGGCAGCTCATCCTCACAGCCAGCTCTTCTCCCAGAGCCAGGGCTGGGGAGGACGTGGCTCTGTTTGTGCCACAGTGCCCAACCAGCCCTGCACCACAGGCTGGCCCACAGAATGCAGACAGGCATTATGGCCAGGCTGGATGGGGCTCGGAGCAGCCTGGGGTCGTGGAAGGTGCCCTTGCCCACGGCAGGGGATGGAACAAGAAGAGCTTTAAGGTCCCTTCCCACCTAAACCATTCCATGATTCTAGCACTGCAGGCACTGAGGACATGCTGCTGTCCTCGCCAGGTGTCACAGCTGCCAGGCAGACTGTCAGACACCTGGGTGATGCAGAGCAGCCTCACATCCACACCGACAGAGCCACAGTCCAGCCCTGGGGCTGCAGAACCCAATCTGCTCACTGGCTGAGGTCTGGCCTGCTGCTTAAGGAACAGCCTCCAGTGAGAGCCCAGATTTGGGAAGATAAAGCTGAGAATCCCCGAGCCAGGGGGTCCTGTGCTGTTCCCTGGTGCAGAGGCAGGCAGCTCTCACCTTGGCAGCCCTGCCAGCCTCACAGAAAGCCTTGTCTGCAGGGAGCAGCTCTCACCTTGGCAGCCCTGCCAGCCTGACAGAAAGCCTTGTCTGCAGGGAGCAGCTCTCACCTTGGCAGCCCTGCCAGCCTGACAGAAAGCCTTGTCTGCAGGGAGCAGCTCTCACCTTGGCAGCCATGCCAGCCTCGTAGAAAGCCTTGTCTGCAGGGAGCAGATCCGTGTGGCGCAGCAGGGAGATGGACAGCTGGGCAGCCATGGTGTCCTGGGGCACAGACACAGAACTCAGCAAACAGAAAACAGCCTGGAGGGGATCTCAGGAGATCCCCCACACTCACAGCAAGGACTCTGCACAGGCCTCACAGGTAAAGAAGGTCCAAAACCTCAGTCCTGACCCTCAGTTCCCTCACTACAGAACACATGGGGCTGTCACCCGAGGGTGAAATTCTTCTCTTTATAAGCCTTGCTGTTTTTCACAAGAAACCCCACCCAAACACCCCTCCCAAGTCACAGAACAGGTGAGGTTGGCAGTTCCCAAACTGGTGGCAGTTCCCAAATCCTGTCCCCAGCCCCAATCAAAGCAGAGGCAGCTGCATGCCTGGTTCAGGAACATGCCTGGTCAGGTTTTGACCATCTCAAGGAATGGAGACTCTCCAGCCTCTCCACAAACCTATTCCAGCCACAGCCTCAATGGTTTTTTTCTTGTATGCAGTTATGTAAGAATTTTGGAGCAGGGGTGAGGAACTGAAGGGTAATTTCACTTTTCTGCTGCCAGATACTCATTGTCACACAAGAACTATCAAGGCCACCCCTTCTTTACGATCCCAAGCAGACTGCCCAGCCCAGCATTCCACACTGTGGAGAGCTGTGCAGGTTTCCAAGCCATCAGACTTGGCTCTTGCTGTCTGACACGTCTCTGGACCCATAACATCCACACACAGCGCCATGGGGAAGTCCCAGTCTTCCCTGTGGCTTTCACTGGGTTCTTTCCCTTCTCCCAGCCTTGTCCATCACAACTCTGGTGCCACATCCATCCAGAGCTGTAGAACAATTCCACAATCCCACACGGATCAAGACTTCAGCAGGGAGGCCAAGAACAAATGCCAGCACACACAAGACTCCAAAAGAGTCACAGGGCCTTGTGATGCCCCCACAGAGGCCCAGGAGCTCCCAAAGCCCCCCAGGAGCCCCAGCACACAGCACCAGTACCTGCTGAAGCCCTGGGCAGAGGATCTGCTCCGGAGCCCACATGTGAAGCCCAGCAGCTCTCAGTGCCCAGGAGAGCAGAGAGGAAGCCATCCCTCTCTTGGGAACATCAGATTTGTTGTGATTCCTGATTTTCTACTGGCACCTCTGCTCTCACAAGTCAGGCCAAGCACAAGGATCAGCTCCTGCCCAGGTTTACAGCTCAGCCACAGGGCTGGGACAGTACCCATGGTAAGCAGAAAACACCACCTACAGTTCCACCTGTCGTGGTGGGTCCCAGGTTACTGCAGTCCCATTCTCGTGCATCCATGATGGGAGATTTATGGGCATGGTGACCCATGAACAGCCCAAAGCTGCAGGTGCCCATAGGGTTCCCCCCCGGGAGGTGAGCTGGTGATTTGTGGAAATGGTGACCCATGAACAGCCCAAAGCTGCAGGTGCCCATGGGGTTCCCTCCCTGGGAGGTCACCTGGTGATTTATGGGCATGGTGACCCATGAACAGCCCAAAGCTGCAGGTGCCCATGGGGTTCCCCCTCTGGGAGGTGAGCTGGTGATTTATGGGCATGGTGACCCATGAACAGCCCAAAGCTGCAGGTGCCCGTGGGGTTCCCCCTCTGGGAGGTGAGCTGGTGATTTATGGGCATGGTGACCCATGAACAGCCCAGAGCTGCAGGTGCCCATGGGGTTCCCCCCCTGGGAGGTGAGCTGGTGATTTATAGAAATGGTGACCCATGAACAGCCCAGAGCTGCAGGTGCCCATGGGGTTCCCCCTCTGGGAGGTGAGCTGGTGATTTATTGGAACTGTGACCCATGAACAGCCCAGAGCTGCAGGTGCCCGTGGGGTTCCCTCCCTGGGAGGTCACCTGGTGATTTATGGGCATGGTGACCCATGAACAGCCCAGAGCTGCAGGTGCCCATGGGGTTCCCTCCCTGGGAGGTCACCTGGTGATTTATGGGCATGGTGACCCATGAACAGCCCAAAGCTGCAGGTGCCCATGGGGTTCCCCCCCTGGGAGGTGAGCTGGCATGGCTCCCCAGCCTCACCAGCTGCTGCAGGCCCTGCGTGGCGGCGCGGGCGGCGCAGTAGTGGCAGATGAGCAGCATCCTCTCAAACTCCTCCTGGGCTGCAGCCTCTGCCTCGCCGCTCTTCACCAAGCTCTCACACTGGGAACAGAGAACGAGAGCGACTGAGAGAGGAGAGCACGAGGGCACTCTTCATCCACATGGCACAGGGAGGTCAGGACAGAGAAGGATCTGGAGTATCCAGACACCTCTGGGACTGGATGAGGGCTGGCCTGGGTGCTCTGAAAGCACGCTGAAGGAAGGAGGCTGTGGGAGCCAGGGGAGTCACCAGCGCTGCAACAACAGCCAGCACTGCAGGCAGGGGTGAGCCTGCATGGACAAAGGGAGGACTTTTTGATTTTGCTTATATTTGCAGTAAGGACAGAAAGAGAGATAAGGCAGTTGTGGCTCTGGCTGAGGTGTTCTGGACAGGAATGAGGAGCAGAAGGCTCTCAGTCTCCATGGGAGAATTCATATTTTCCAGGCTCAGTAGCTCTGTGCTTTCCCCATGCAGGCTGCTGGTTTTGGGGTAGGATGAGAAGAGGATGTCACAACAGCTCTCATGTCACAGCAACACCTGCAGCTCTGCAAGGGCTGGTGTCAGACCCACACCCAGGATCTGGCCTGGAGCACAGGGCCGGGGTCCAGACCCACTCCCAGGATCTGGCCTGGAGCACAGGGCCAGGGTCCAGACCCACTCCCAGGATCTGGCCTGGAGCACAGGGCTGGTGTCAGACCCACTCCCAGGATCTGACCTGGAGCACAGGGCCAGGGTTTAGACCCACTCCCAGGATCTGGCCTGGAGCACAGGGCCGGGGTCCAGACCCACTCCCAGGATCTGGCCTGGAGCACAGGGCTGGTGTCAGACCCACTCCCAGGATCTGGCCTGGAGCACAGGGTCTCCTTCTCTGCCTTCTCTTGCTCAGCCACATGCACCCCCCGGGATCCTGCTTTCCTGCTGTCCACACTGCCAGCTCTCTACTCTCAGCTTGTGCTCTACAAGCACTGTCTGTGTCACCTGTGGAGAGCCTGGTTCCTGTCCCAGGGAGCTGAGCAGGCAGGGGTGGCCCGGCCACACTCACCAGAGCCAGGAGCACGTCCCGCAGCTCGGCCCAGCCCGAGTACGCCTCGGCACAGTTCCTGCCAGGGGCGTTCACCATCTCCACAAACAGGCGCTTGTAGATGTTGAAATTCTGCAAGGAAAAGGACACAAGTGTGGAAGGAGACAGACAAGGGTCAGCAGACTCCAGAGCTCTCCTGCAGCCCAGCACAGGCCAAGGAAAGGGCTGCAGAGGGGCAGTGCTGCAGGGGCTGGCTGGAAGGGGGGCTGGGGACAAGGCAGGTGAACGGGGAAGGAGGCAGGGACGCTTCCTGCAGCCAATGCTCTCAGAGAGGCAAATGCTTCCTTTTGCCGTGAACTTGGTGCTCAAAGCAAACACAAACACTCAACTCCCCCTGCTCCTTCCCATGGAGAACAAGCCGGGAGATTTCCTTCAGCCCCCTGGAAGAACCCCCTGCAGGGCTGGGCGTGCTGAGCTTGAGGCAATCCCAGCTCAGGTGGGAGCCTGACCCTGCAGCAGATCCTGCAGCCTGACCCTGCAGCAGATCCTGCAGCCTGACCCTGCAGCAGATCACAGCACATGCACAGCCCGGCTGGGCTGCCCTCCTCACCTGGGGGTTGGCAGGGGCTCCGTGCTGGCTGTACAGGTGCAGGGCTTTGTCCCAGCAGCCCTCACAGATCAGGTGTGTTGCATACAGAGCCACGTACTTGTGCAGCACCTGGTAGCTCTGCAGAAGACACACAGAAAGCAGCAGCATGAGGCTCTTGAACTTGGTGGGTATGGATTCAGCCATGTGTGCACAACCCCACACACCTGAGTCCCAAAGGGTGAAACGAAAGGTAACCAGAGCCAGACTGCCCTAAGCACACCTGGGATCGATTTGGGCCCTACTGACACCTTTGTCTTGGCTGGCTGATGCTGTGCTGATCCTCCACACATGCAAATACAGCTGTTTTGCAGCTGCCCACCACTTGCCAAAGGAATACTGTCCAACACCTGAAGGACGCAGCACCTCTATTATGTGTCAACAAGGCTACCAACTGTAAAGCAGCCCTCAGACTAACAAAGAAAGAAACTAAAACCCTGGGTGTAGATGTTTGTAATTTACAAAGCTGCTCTAGTCCATTACCCACGCTCTGTCCCAGCTCCAGAACTGCAGACCTTCTCAGAGTGCTGCTCACACCAGTGCTGACCCCACAGACACTGCTGAGAACTGCTGCTGGCCTCACAGAAATTCAGGTGAGGAAAGAGCTGCTCCACACATGCATAAATATAAATACAGTAATGAGAGGAAGAAAATGGCACAAAATGTGCAACCCTGTTAAAAACTGAGCAATGGAAGCAAGTTCATGATGCAGAAGAGGGGTGAGTGTCCCAGCAGATGCCCAGAAGTCCAACACCCAGGTGGGTGCTGGTGAAGCACCGTGCTCAGCATAGCCTGGGATAAAGGCTGGGTCTGTATGTGACCTGCTTTGATAGATGCACCATTCTTGCTGTATAATCACTGCAGAGCAGCTGGGTCACAGTGATTATATTCTGCCCTGGTTATGGAAAAGGATCATGCCAAGGCTCTCTTGGAGCAGACACCAAGATCTTCTCAGACTCAGCGTGGCCTTGTGGTGCCCAAGACAATAAACTGAGTTTCTCCCATTAAATGGAGTGTGCAGTTATTCTCTGGCTCCTGATAAGCAGAGCATCAACAGGGGAGCCTCCCAAGAGAACAATGACTTCAACAGAGACCATCTGCATCACAGAGAAGCCCAAGTCTAAGAGACACCAAGTCCACTCTAGTAGAATCCAAACGTAGGTTATTGGAACCAAAGTTATAAAACCACAGTCCCAGATATTCCCAGAGCTTTTCCAAGGCTTCAGCTGGCCTGAGTGACAAGCTGTGATGTGATGTCCCTACTAACTGCAGATGCTGTTGCCAAGGCTGCCCTGTTATTCAATCTGAACCAATATCTCATTCCAAAGAACTGCCTGCCCTTGGTTACCTCCATGATCAACAACCATTTAACCAATAACTGTTTAACAGCCAATCACCAATCAATAACCATCCCTCAAAGTACATCCTGGTAATCGAGAGCTGTCTTCTCCTGCTACTTCCTTGAAAGAGCACTGTAGAACAGTTTCATTTTGCTTTTCTCCATTTTATTACTCTGCTGAGGTAATTTTGTTAGTTTCAGGTCAGTAAAACTGAAAAAATGTCAGATTTGCTTTCCTGACTAGGATGTCTCATTCTGACTGACACCACAGCTCCCAAGAACACAGAGAAAGAAGGCTTTCTTCTACAAATCCCTGTTTCCATGGTACCAATTACTTCCAGTCCAAACAACTCATTTAGCTTCTTCCAGTGCTTCATTAGTCACAAAATTTAAACACAATATGCTTCCAGGTTCCAGCACTTCCCCACTCAGCCTCACTGGCCACGCTGGGGACAGTGGTGTGGGGCACCCCCACCTGCAGTGGCTCTCCATGCTGCCCACCCACTGCAGGGCTCCAGGAGCCCAGGTGTGTCCCTGGGGCTCACACAAGCACTCACCTGCTTAGCTGCGACCTCCAGGCACTTCTCCCATTGCCCCTGCTTTGCATATATATCCAGAGCTGCCATGACATCGATTCCCACCAGCTGAGGATGGAAACAGCCATGAATTCATTGTGCAGGCCAGGCTCCCTGCTCACATGCACACAAGCATCATGTCAGCCATGTCCTCTTTTCCCAGACACACAGGCTCTTCCCCTCCACGGCACGAAACCACAGAGCCTGTGTGACCACCTTGCACTGAGAGGGACCTGCTCAGGCTGAGGAGCTTGGCCCATGTGAACTCATGAAGGTCAACAAGTGACAGGTGCTGCACCGGGGTCAGAGCAACCCCAAACACAGAGGCAGCCTGGGTGGAGAACAGAGGGCAGCGCAGAGGAGAAGGACTTGGGGGTGCTGGTGGGCAACAAATTGGACATGAGCTAGCAACGTGTGCTTGGAGCACCCCACTCCAGTGCAAGGTGTTCCTGTCCAAAGCACGAGGTGGACTGAGGTGAGCCTGAGGTAAGCTTTAAGGTCCCTTCCCAGCCAAAGCCTTCAGTGATTCTGTGCTCTGGCAGGCAGTAGCCATGGCTCACGGGCACACACAGACTCCTCACTCATACCCACAGCCAGGCAAAGACCCCAGGATCTGCACAGGCCCTGGCACCCCTCCCCAGCCTGCAGACATCCCACATACGTACCGAATCCACCTTTCCTTGTTTTTTTAAGTACTCCTTGTAACGCTGGTCCACGTACTCCTCTGACCTGTGGGCAGAAAGAATCCCAAAAGGCAGCAAGACCCAAGTCCTGCAGCAGTGCAGAGGCTGGATTCAGCTTTGGAACCAGCAGACTCACAGCTGTGCTGTGTCCTGCTAGCAGGCTGCTGGTGCACAGATGGACAGGGAAGGAAAGGGACTAAGCAGCTCTTCACAACACAATATGTGAGGAGAACAAGGGATCACAGGGCTTCCAGAAGGAGGTGCATGCACAGAGTTAAGGCAAAGGAAAGGGAGATAGGGATGGGGTGAAACCAAAGGGTAAAACAGTTTCTGTGGGATGTGTGGCAACAGGAAAGTGTCAGAATGTTAAATGGCTTGGGAAGGGTGGAGAATGGACCTTGTTGAACATGGGAAAGCCACTGTGGGGAGAATCCAGGAAACCTGGGACAGTACAGGACAGGACAAGGGACCTGCTGGGGGTGGGAGGGGGAACAGGAAGGGTGCAGTTTGCAAAGCTCAGGCCATACCTGGGGTCGAACTCCTTGGCTGTGTGCTTGGCTTTGCTCCATTCCTCCCCTTCAATTAAGGCATCAATAGCTTCTCGGATGAGGTCCAGGTTCAGGTAGAGCTCAGCTGCCTGCAGGGCCAGAGACACTTCCATGGGAGGCAAAACCCCAAGGGTTCCCTGTGTCCCAGGCTGAAGCTGGTGCTGGACCAGCACACAGACACAACAGAAAGTCTCTTCCCAAAAGATAAGCCTCTCCTCTGCTTCCTGCCTTCTCCCAAAGCCTGGCTCTTCACACTCTTCCAGGTCTTGATTCATTCCCTTCTTCCATCCTCCTTGAAGATTCTGCACAGCCTACCTCAAGAGGAGGCCACCCATTCACCTATCACCCCAGGATGTGCCTTGACCTCCTTCCCTTGGGCAGAGCTCTCCCTTCCAATGTCACTGCTTCCTGAGCAGCCCTGGGGCAGGAGCCAGTCCTCACCATGCTGTATTTCTTCATGGCCACCAGCTGAGGAGCCACGGTCCGTGTCACCTCCATGCTCTGTGAATGATCCAAGAATTTCACAGCCAACTCAGCAGCCTGTGAAGAGAAATTGTCAGCAGCTCAGTTGATGAAGATGGTGGGAAAGTGGGATGAAGCTGGGAAGTGCTCAGTCCCAGCTACAAGACTGACAGTTGGAAGCACTTGAATGATGGAGGAAGGGGAGAAATGGCAAGTCAGAGGAGCAAAGCCCAGCCACTTTCACACATGGGAGAAGATCAGACAAGGACATAATTGCAGTTGAAGGAGGTACAAGGACATGGGTGTGAGTGAGAAGCATGAGCAAGAGCACAGCACAAATGGTGGCATGGAGCACAGGAAGGTCTCCTCCAGCAAGGGCTGAATCACAGAGAGCAGCTCTGCAGTGCAGGGAGCCTGGGCACGCAGACATGGGCTGCCACAGGCAGAGGTGCCAGAGCAGGGCAGGCAGCAGGACAAGCACAGCCTGTCATGGCTCAAGAGAACAGCCCTGCAGGCTCTCCTGAGCCCTGCAGTGACACACATCTCTGAGGGGCACTCTGCATGTGAAGAGCTCCCAGGCAGAGGAGCAGGTGAAGGGAGCCCCAGTCCCTGACTGTACCTTCAGCAAGCACTTCTCCACCAGGACACTGTTGCTGGGGTCCCGCACCTTCAGGTAGCAGTCCACGGCCCTGGCATGCTCCCCAGACTGCTCCCACTCCCGGGCCTGCTCCAGCAGCCCCTCAGGTCCACTGCAGGAGGAATGCAGGCTGTGAGCAGGACAGGGATGCTGCACAGACCCTGCAGACAGCGTGCAGGGGTGGGCAGGGAGGTGCACACGACAGGCAAGCAGGGAGAGAGCAGAGCACGTGACAGAGAACATGGACAGTGCTGAGGAAAGAAATGACCAAGGACCCTGGGGAGATGCAATGGCACTACAGGAGACCATGGAGATTTGTAAGTGGGGCAAGATGCCAGCTGGGAGATCTTGGGTGGCAGAAATAAGACTCCCAGAGAAATAAGGAAGGATGATAGGAAACCTATGCAGTAAGAAGTCCGGAGTCCTCAAGAAGGAAACAAGTGGATGTCAGGGATCCCATCAGGCTGTCTCTGTAAGGCATCAGCAAAATGGCCATGGGGAAGAGCTTCCAGGCTATTTCCTGCAGCCTGACCACAGCACTCCTTACCTGGAGCCTTTCTTGCCAGCCTCTCTGCCACACTCCTCCTGCAGCTCTGCCAGCCTACCAGGCAGGTACTCCTTGCAGATTCGCAGGGCCTCGCTCCACATGCCAGCCTCCTGCACAGGCACAACAGGGAGGAGCTCTCACCAGCTCACCAGGATCCCCCACACTCCTGCTACCACATAACACACCCACCTCCTCATCTTCATCTTCTCAGGGAACTGACTAGAAGAAACAACCACAGCAGCACCACCCAATTCTTTCCTCCCCGAGAATGGCACTTGTGTCTGTCCACCTGCCCTAACCACCTCAGGGGAACATGCTCATCCATTCCAGCTACCTCAGTGGAATGGGCTCATCCATTCCAGCTACCTCAGTGGTACTTCAGCCTCCAAATGCCCCCAACTGTGCTACCCCAAGGACCACCCATCCTCCAGAACCATGAGAGAGCAAAGCTATGATATGAAATCCACTGGTTCCATCTTCAGGCCAGAATTCAGTTCCTCCAGAAACCCTGAGTAAATGGTTTCTCTTTGGCTGCTAAGCTGACAGGGGGAGCTGGGAGGTGAATTTCACTCCTCCATCTAAATTGGGTTCCTGTCCAGAGAGGAAGGCAATGATGTTGCTACAGGCTGCACTCACCTTGTAGTACTGGATGGCCAGCTCAGGCCTCTGTGCTCGCAGGAGGAAGGCCTCTGCCTTCTGGAACTCTCTCTGCTCAAAGGCAAACTGTGCCTGTCCAAGCAGCACATCAGCCACGCTGTCCGGGTCGTGAGCCTCAGCCACGCGCTGCGCAGCGTCCCAGTTCTGGTTGTGCACAAACCTGGGGGACGAGAGGCACCAGGGACACCAGGTGCAACAACAAGGACAATAAGGAGCAGCCAGTGCTGGAGAGGCAGCCAGGCTGGCAGTGCATGGAGAGAGCAGACACAGCAGGATGGGGAGGACACATACATCAGCACAGCTTCCTTGGGCTTCCCAGCTTTAATGAACTCTCCTTCAGCCTCTTCAAATTTGCCCTAGAGGAGAAGTGATTTGTTTGCACACCTTCCTGTTCTGGCACCATCACATGACCTCCTCTACTCATCATCCAAGGCAGCATTTATGGAACACAGGTGTGTGGAGCTGGGCACTGTCACCATGGAGCCCTTTGGAAACACAGGGACTGCTGCAGCAGCCCAGGGACCACTGCTCAGTTACCTGAGGGACTGGAGAACTTGCACCTGTTCCAGGGGGAAAATTACCTCATCTTCTAGGAACATGGCATACTTCAGGTGGATGTCTGGCATCTTCTGCTTCATGGAGAGGCGGGCCAGCTCAAAAGCAAATTCGAAGACTCTGCAATGCAAGAGAGAAGGACTGTGCTGTGAGTGTGTGCCTTCATCAAGAACAAGACATCCAGTAGAGCACAAGACCCTGGCAGAGGAGAGAGGGGAATACAGGGAGCCCCAAGTGAATTAGCACTGTCTGTTCCTCCTGTTCCTGACCAGGAACTTTTAGAGTCCCTGCTAAGGAAATGTGTCTCCTTCACAGCTGCTGTTGGAGCCCAAGGCAGGAGCCAAGAGATGTGGGAGCCTCGGGAAGAGCAGTAATGAATGGCCATACAGGCAGACACCTGGGCAGCTGCAGAGCAGGGCCAGAGCTGCTGTGGCAGACAGTTCCTTACGGTGACATGAGGAGCACCCCCTGTCATGCTCAGAGGCTCTCACGAGCCTTCCCCTGCAGAGGCTGAGGGACAAATTGCATTTGCCTGCCAGCTCAGACTTGGCATTTGAGAGGCTGACACAAAGATGAGAAGTGGGACGTGCAAAGGATGTGGAAGGCCTGTGTGAAGCACGCTGTGGTGGGAAGACATGTCATTTTCTGGACCTGCAGCTGCCATGTGCACACAGTTATCTTGGCCCTGGTTGGCAGAGGGGGGGAGGTGCTGGGCACCTGCATACCCACTGTCTGTTGCATGGTCAATGGCCATCTCCAGAAGTCCAAATTTGCTGAGGAGTTTCACAGCTGCCTCTCCACCCAGGCTCTTTGCCCACAGATAGGCCACATGCTTGTGGGAGTTTGCACCCCCGTATGCCTTGGCCACCTGTCCAAAGGAAAGGACATGGAAAAACCCGGTGTATGCTTCACCTTCAGCAGACTGAGACCCCCTCAAGCGCTGCCTGCCAGCAGGAGGGAGCCCCAAAACCAGCTGCTCCCTCCCAACAAACCCTTCCACAAGCAGCCCTGCACCCGTGAGGGGGCAGTGAGACAAAGGCACACACGGCGCAGCAGAACAGCCTCAGCAGAGCCACATCCCTGCCTGGACAGCAGGAGGGACCCAGCACGCCATGGCCACGCTGAGCACAGCAGAGCAACACCCCTGAGGTGCCACAGGATGAGTGCTCAGGGCAGAGCCTCGAGGAAGGCAGCCCAGCAGAAAGGGTCAAACCCTGCGTTTGGGCTGCAGGGCTGCAGGCTGGGAGGCCCATAGGGCTCCAGGGCTGGGGCAGTTCTGAGGATGGGCAGGGTACACCAAGTGTTCTGATCTTGCAGTGAACAGAGACAAAGCAGTTTCCAGCGGGATCCCAGAGCCAGAAACTGACCCCTGCACAGGTGGAGAGCTGTGAGTGATTATTACCCTGTATGCCTCTTCCCACATGTCATTCACTCTGTACATGTTCACTGTGGTCTTCCAGTCTTTGGCTTCCAGGTAATGATACTCAGCCTCCTGCAGGCGCCCCTCTGCCTCCAGCTCCTGCAGACAGAGGCAACGAGGCAGTGACACTGGTGTGGACACCTGTGCATTCCCCCTTCTCCCTCACAGGCTGCAGTGTGAGCTGAGAAATGCTTGTTAGCCCTTGGCCTTGAAAACACCACCTGGGCTCAGCTCTTCCTGAGCTTATGAGAAACACTGTCTTGCTCCAAGGAACTGCTGCTGTTCAATGAGCTTCTGTTTTCCTTATGACCAGCCTTGGAAAAGATTCCTCTTGCCTGAATAGTGAAACACTCCTGTTCTCACACTTCCAAAGAAAATGCCTACCCAAACTCTGGCCAGGATGAAGCACTGCTGTGACTGAAGCCCTTGTGATCCTATAAACAGCAGTCCAAAATGAGAGCCTTTTGAGCTGTCCTGGCACCACAGTGGGCTGTGACCAGCAACCTCCCTCAGGGGGGACTCCTGTCAGAGCCAGCAACCCTCAGGTTTGCTGTTGGAGCATTGCCCAAACACAATGTGTCCTGGGCCAGCAGCTCACTCCTCGAGGCTGATCCTTCACCCACTGGGAGATGCAAAGGCCTCCAAAGTGAGGATTTCACTGACCTCTGGGGGGAATTTTTCACAGGTACCTTGTAGGCACTGACTGTTTCTGTCTGGGTGCATAAAGATGCACACATGCTATAGCAATTCTGGGAGAAATGTGGCTTTCTTAAATGTTTCACTATCTTGGATATCTAAGTAAGTTAGGCCTGTAAGTAAGGTTAAGTTATAGTTATAAACTTACTTGCTGCTAAGTGTTGTTCTTTTGCTAAGTTGTTAAACATAAGTTACAAGCTAAGTGTTGCTAAGTGTTACTCTTCTGCTGAGTTGCTAAGTATAACTTCAAAGTTATAAGTGAGGCTAAATGCTGTTAAGTGTTATTCCTCTGTTAGATTGTTAAGGTTAAGCTATAAATTAAGTTAGGTGTAAGTTAAATGCTTTCCTATGTTAAATTGTTAGTCTTAAAGAGTAAGTTAAATTAAAGTACTCTTACATTTGAGTGCTGTTAGGCTTTTAGGCTGTGCTCTTTTTTATCCTTGCCCATACTGTCTTTTGTCACATCCACCCCCATAGATAGTTTTTAGTTAATTTCTTCTTTGATTGCCTAGACTTTGTTTGGCTTTGTTGTTGCTAGTTTTTCCTTGTTGTGCCTTAGCTGTCTTGTAAGTAGTAGAGTCTTGACAACAAACTTGTTCTGCTTTTATACTTAATATTAAACCTGACTTTGGCTCATACTCTTACCACTGACTTTTTAAGCGATCTCAAAACCTCGTCCGTAGCAACAATCTTGCCCCTGCTTGGTTTAGCTGATCCCCTGCCATGAGATGCACTCACCTTGCCCAGGTGCAGGTGAGTATCTCCAAGTAAGTCCTTGTGGTACTTGGCTACTAGGCAAACCATCTCATCATACATCTTACACTTCTTGTACATGGTGATGGCCAGATCGGGTTCATTCACAGTGATGTACAGCCTGGCAACACGAGCACATCCAAACAGCTCAGCCAAGGGCAAGCCTAGTCCCTGAAACCTTTCCACAGCCTGGAACACCAGCTTAAGCTCTCTGTGTGCGGAGAAAGCTCCTCTGACACTCCAAACCCCAGTCCCAAATTCTCCCTCTAACCCAGGAAAGGGCTTCTCCTCACTACAGCTGATTTTGCAGGGCTCAGTCTTGGGCTGACACCAGTACTGGAGGAAACTCACCTTTCTGCTTCTTTGTACTTGCCCTGTCTCTCCATCTCCTGGGCCTGGGTTATGTACAGCACTGTCACCTCCTCCTGGCTCATACACCTGAGTGCCAGCTGCCAAAAGGAATGCACAGGGGAGAAATGAACAGCAATTTCCTGACATGACAGTGAAGGAGAAGGGAAAACATATTTCCTTCCCATCTGACAGACAGATATCTGTGCTGTATGCTCTGCAAAGAATGGGCATTCATTTGTCACTGTCACAAAGCACACAGGAGCAGCTCTTGGAGAAGGCCATTTGTGCCAGAGGTGCACCCGCATGGGGCTGTGAGAGGGAGAAGGCCAGAGTCAGGATGGGAGCACTGGATTCTTGCTGGCCCCTGCATGTCCCTGCACACACATCTGGGAAGAGCCCTGGCTGATCAGGTATTGGTGCACAAGGCACCACCACCTGCTGATGGAGACACAGCTCAGCAAGCGGGGTGGGGCTCACAGGAGCTCTGGCTGCTGCTGTACCTTGTGAGCCTGTTCCCAAAGCCCAGCCTGCGTGTACATGTCGATGGCATCCTTGGTCTGGCCTCCCTTGATGTACAGCTCCTCTGCAACCTGCCAGGAAAGGAGCACACTCAGTACAGCCCAGGGACACACAGAGCAGTGCTGACCGTGTCTGTGGCCTCACCTGATACTCCTGCAAAGCTGCATAGTGCTGGGCAATCTTGAGGTAATATTTGGCTGCTGTCTGTTTGTCCTGCAAGTCCAAAATGTAGATGGCCTTCTTCCACTGCCGGGCTCCCAAAGCTGCCTCGAGGGCCTTAATCGAGCACCTGGCACCAAACCCATCAGCCTTTAGAGCCAGGCAGCAGGCATCTCCTCCAGCTACACCGTGCCAGGGACACTGGAGTGCTCTGCTGCCTGATTCAGCTGCCTGAGTTAGAGCAGCATGAAGCAGCTGGGCAACTGGCAGTGCTGAGGGGGATGGAAGGACTGGGACAGCAGGGAAGAGCAATCAGCACTGCAAGACCTTGGGCGAGATGTGGGAAGGCATCCATCAATGGCTGGTGCACACAAGCAAGTGGGGCACTCCTAAGCGGGGTGGTGGGGGCTCACTCAGGCAAGCCCCCAGCTGACAGAGGCAAAGGAATCAACCCCATGCCCTGCCAGTGCCCTGCAGCTCATGCAGCCCAGCCCTGCTCCCACCTGGCTTCGATGTAGTGGTTGATAGCAGCATCCAGCTGTTTCTGCTGCACCAGATGGTCTCCCCAGGCCTCCTCCAGCTTCACAACCTCTGCAGGAAATGCCAGGCGAGCCAGCTCCACGGCTGTAAGGGGACACAAGGGCTGTAATGCTGAGGCCAGCAGGGAAGCAGAGCTGTGGGGCAAACATGGGCCTTGGAGGAGGGGAATGGTGCCTGCCTAAGCCACTCCAGCTCCCACGGGTCACCCAGCAGCCCAGACCCTGTAGGGAGCTGGCTCAAATTCACGCTGCTGCAGTCAGCATGGCCAAGGGCTTGGGAACAAGACGCTCTCCTGGGACTGCATGTGCAAGTACAACTATGTGAAAATACACTGAATGATAGGATAGGTGGGAGCTGCAGAGCATCCAGGCACCTCCAGGCTCCAGGGCAATATTTGATGCTGCCACCAGGCCAGAGTAGCCAGGCTCCTGCTGGAGATGAGTGGGAGGAACACACTGAGCACAGTACCTTTCAGGAAGGCACTGCCCTTGCCATAGCACTCCAGAGCCTTTCGTGTGTTCCCAACCTTCTCGAACAGGTCTCCAGCCTAGGACAGAGACAGGCTGCCAGTTTCCAGAGCCACCAGCCCCACGCCATCACACCCCACCAGCTCCATCACACTCTGCACCAGCCCTGCCCTCCCAGCTAACCAAGTGTATGGGGATTGAGGAGCTGCTAGGAAAGACAGCATGAGCCAAGACTCTGTCCTTCCTGCTGCCTGACCCCAGCACAGCCATCCTGCAAGACCAAAGGCTCTTCCCCTTCGCTGTTTGAACGGTGGCAAGACCACACATCTAAAGAATTGTAACAACAGAGCAAGTATATACCAGCCTTTCCTCCTTGTCCATCTCTGACAGCCTGCACAGCAGGAGCTGCCTGACTCTGCTGTGACACCCTCACATTGCTGGATTTCATGGCCTTTGACAGACTCTACCTCCATGATTTGTCTAATAATTTTTGGATTGTTTATACTTTTGGTAACAACATCCAGTAGCTGGGAGCTCCAGTCAGTCTTTTAACTGAAAACTTAAGAAAAGATGATAGGTTTGAAAAAGTACAAAGTTGTCTTGTGTTGAAATGGCCAGAAAATGCTGAAGATAAATTGAGACTAAAGAAATGTAATTTATAAAAGAGACATAAAACAAGCTAACAAAAAGCAGTGGTTTTTTTCACACAATATTGAACTGAACTGGGCAACTCAAAGCCAAAATTGTAACTTAAAATCTACATGTGGTTCAAGCAATAATTTGACAAGCTCATAGAAGTAAAATCTATCAAGAGCTCTCAAACACAGAAGTAGAGCTGTTCAGGTACATTACAGGCTTCAAACTGCTGAACCCCTAGTTCAGTCCAGTGAAAACACACTAGAGGAAGTGCCACCCTGTATTTGCCTGCTCTGTCCTTTATTTTTTATGTTTATTTTAAGTAAATGCCTCTGGCAGGTGCTTATTCCTTAAGCACCTGCCAGAGGCCACTGTTGGCCAGTCTGCTGAGCAGTGGGCAGACCCAGAACTGCTTTCTTGCATTAACATGATGTGCTATGGAAAAAACACCCTTTGGTTTTGAAACTGTCACCTCACAATAAGTTACCCATTTTTGGTGTTATTAGACACAGAGAATAATCACATCCCTTCTTTATGATATTCATGCCTTTAAAGACAGTCTTCACCTCCTTTGTTCTCCTTCCTTAACTTTTCCACCTAGACCATCCTTACACCGTATTTTATTCTGAGGAAGCACTGACATTTCCACAGTGATATCAAGTTTTCAGTTTGATTCACAATTCTGTTCTGTTCCAAATCTTCCTAAGGCCCCCTTAACTGTTACTGACACTCTATATTCTGGAGACATGTCACCAATCAGATGTGATCTTTTTCCTGATTAATAAGAGTAATTCTAGACCTTGGCCACGTGCAATGGGTACAGCGAGGATTTCCTCATAAATGTTAACCACAACCTCATTGACCCAGAGCTACCTCTGCTACTCTGCAGTTCAGTGCCCCTGTGTCTCACAGGTGCAGAGGATGGGCTAAGGCCCTGATGCCCCTAAGCTGGGAGCCCAGAGGCAAGGGCACTCACCTGTTCATAGTGTCACAGGTGCAGAGGATGGGCTAAGGCCCTGATGCCCTAAGCTGGTAGCCCAGAGGCAAGGGCACTCACCTGTTCATAGTGTCACAGGTGCAGAGGATGGGCCAAGGCCCTGATGCCCTAAGCTGGGAGCCCAGAGGCAAGGGCACTCACCTGTTCATGCAGTCTCACAGGTGCAGAGGATGGGCCAAGGCCCTGATGCCCCCAAGCTGAAAGCCCAGAGGCAAGGGCACTCACCTGTTCATACAGTCTCTCAGGTGCAGAGGATGGGCTAAGGCCCTGATGCCCTAAGCTGAAAGCCCAGAGGCAAGGGCACTCACCTGTTCATACAGTGTCACAGGTGCAGAGGATGGGCTAAGGCCCTGATGCCCTAAGCTGGGAGCCCAGAGGCAAGGGCACTCACCTGTTCATAGTGTCACAGGTGCAGAGGATGGGCTAAGGCCCTGATGCCCCTAAGCTGGGAGCCCAGAGGCAAGGGCACTCACCTGTTCATAGTGTCACAGGTGCAGAGGATGGGCTAAGGCCCTGATGCCCTAAGCTGAAAGCCCAGAGGCAAGGGCACTCACCTGTTCATGCAGTCTCACAGGTGCAGAGGATGGGCCAAGGCCCTGATGCCCTTAGCTGGGAGCCCAGAGGCAAGGGCACTCACCTGTTCATAGTGTCACAGGTGCAGAGGATGGGCCAAGGCCCTGATGCCCTAAGCTGGGAGCCCAGAGGCAAGGGCACTCACCTGTTCATAGTGTCACAGGTGCAGAGGATGGGCCAAGGCCCTGATGCCCTAAGCTGGGAGCCCAGAGGCAAGGGCACTCACCTGTTCATAGTGTCACAGGTGCAGAGGATGGGCCAAGGCCCTGATGCCCTAAGCTGGGAGCCCAGAGGCAAGGGCACTCACCTGTTCGTACAGCTCCCCTCGGACCAGCGCTGTGCAGATCCTGTCGATGACCTCCCCGTTGGTGAGCAGCTCGTCCCTGCTCATGGCCAGCCGTGCTGCTTTGGCTGGCAGCCCTGCCCGCAGGTACAGGCTGATGGCTGCCAGGTGGTCACCCTGGCCCTCCTGGACCTCCCCAGCCTTCTCCTCCTGCTGGGTGTCCAGCAGCCACTGGTAGTAACCCCGACGCAACTTCTCCAGCATTGGGTGTCCCTGTGGAGAAACACAGAACTGGGAGTCCTGGGTAGGATGGGATATTGTCCAGCTCATCCTGCAGGCTCTGAGCAGCTGCTCACAGCACCAGGCCTCTGGCTGCTCAGTTATCAGAAACTACAATGCCAGCCCTGTGTACCAATGGGCACTACCCATTCTTTTTTGAAGCACAGATACTCCCAAACCAATTTCAGTAGCTTTCCTCTGTGCTCATCCAGGTCTGTACTTACACCAGTGCAACCTTCCCTTCTACTTGGAGCCCTTCTAAGCAGAAGCAAGGTAGGGCAGGTGAAAAGAACACAGACCCTGCATGGAATGGACTCCCAACCAGATTTACCAAGCAAGACCAGCCTGTAGCCCATGCAGCAGTACTCTGTACCTTGGCCTTGGCCACCACAATGCATTCATCCCACATGTGCAGCTCCTGGTACATGTCCATGGCCTCCTCTGGGGCATTCTGTGTTGGAAAGCAAAGTGTTAACCCCAGCAGACACACACTGCCAAGGAGCTCTCACAGCAGGCAGGGTTAGATGTGCAGAAAACACTTGGAAAAGTGTACTGTCTCCATTACTTGGATATACATCCTCCCTCACACTCCTCCTACACCTCAGGGTAATTCCACACCTCAGAACAAGGAATACCTTTTCTACCTCATGGAGAGAATTCTTCTGCTAGGAACAAGCAACACCTTCCTTTCCTCTTACAGCAGAGGGCACACACCTCCCCACCCAGCATTAAACACAACCTTTTCCACTCCTTGTTCCTTTACTCACTTGTTCCAGAAAGATCATCTCTGCCAGCTTGTAGTTCTTGTCCAGCATGGCCAGGCGGGCCCGCACCAGGTAATGGTCTGTGCCATCCCCACCCTGCAGGCAACAGCAGCAGGCTCAGTGTGCTGAGGGAAAGAACAGCCTCTGGAATGGAACATTCTAGAGGGCACTGCAGCTGGAGGCTGGGCCACTACAGAAACAAAAGACAGCTGAGAGTCACAGCAGTGACAAGCCAGGACAGTATAAAATGGCCAGCCTTGGACACAAGACGTGTCAGCAGGTGCTACATGAAGAGACACTGGTCTGTGGCATGACACTGGTGAGCAGGGACACAGAAGATCATGTGCATGCAAGTGTCTGCAGGGAGACTGCTGCTCTGCAGAGCAGGAACAGTTTCACTCACATGTTCCTGAGCTGCCTGGTCAGCAATGACATTGGTTTCATGCAGAAATCGAGCCTTTGTCATGTTTCCCAGAGCTGCAAAGCACCTGGAAAATGCAAAGCAGTAAGTCAATACCCAGGTTTTGTTGCCCAAGGTAAGAAAATCAGAAACCAGGCAGCAGACTCAGCTCAGCAATGGGAGAGGAGGGGTGGCCCTACTTCAAGAGAAGGATTTTGCCAAGACCTATGTTCAGATGTGCCTTCTAGCCCTGCTCCATGGGAGAATCCAGGAACATAACCAAAGATCATGTTTCACCTCCCCAGGCTTCAGCAGTGCCTCAAGCTTGTTGATGTCTGTCAGCTCTGAGTCCTTGCTATACACAGCTTTGGGCTAACATCAACAAACATTTATGCTACAGACAGAGTGTTCCCAGCCCTGGTTCTGGCTTTACCAGCTGGGGTGAAAAGGGAAAGCCATGGCCTGGCACAGAGAACAGGGAGGTCTCCACTGCAGGGAATACTCCAGACCATACACAGAGCCATCTTTAGCTGGACCCTGGTTTCTGGGATTCAGCAAAGAGCACGTTGAAGCCATGAAGGTGTGATGTACCTCTCTGCAATGTGCAGCTGTCTCGCTTCCAAAGCCAGTCTGCTGAGAGTCTTCCACATGGCTTCAGTTTCTGTGGACATTTCCAGAGTCTCCAAAAATGCAGCAGCCCTTGAGACAGAGATTTGCAGACTTTCAGTGACAGAAGAGCTCTCTGAAGAAAATCCCAGACTGAGACAGGAGCCTCCTAACCAGAGTGGCACTGAAACCAAACCAGCTGGGTGTGCCCAGCTCTGAAGAGTGTAACAGAGCCTGACAGAGCAGGGGGAAACTCAGACATCCAGGTTATTCCTACCTGGGCTAAGGTGCTTAGAGGCAGATTATCAGCAGAAGGTTGTAGCAGTGCGGGACAAATCTAAAATATTCTGTCTGATACAAGACCCTACTGAGAAAGTCTCTGAAGACACAACAGTGCTATGAACAGGTGAAGTTTTCTTCCCTGGTCACTTTTAAAAGCCCTCTAAGAGTGTCAGCAGTATCCAGGCAGCTGCCATGAGCAGCTCAGGCAGTCAATTTTCACCCTGCACAGCTCGTAGATGTCTCCATGACACTGCTAGCATCCCTGGAAGGGCAGCAGTAAAAGCACCCAAGCACCATTGCCCATCTGGCTGCTCTGGAGACTCTCATTCACTGCAATTAATTGGCAGCTACCTTCAGCAAAGCCCTGCTGATGTCTGTGGGACCAGACTGGCCAGTCTCTCCCTGAGTTTGAAACCACAAAGCTGCAAGGAGGCAAAAGCTGAAAAATCTCTCCTGAAGGACTCTGATGTTCATTATAGCCAGACCTGGCACCAACATCGTGCTGAGAGTCTGAAGTTCAACTCTGGAGAGCTGTGCTGCTGCCATTCACGGGTCATTGATGCCCAGGTGCCTGGCATGTGACATGAGCTCCCTGCCATCCCCTCTGGCACATCCAGCACTTACCTGTGATAGTCCCCATCATCAATGGCAGTTCCAAACTCTATGAGGCCTTCATCCAGGGTGTAGGGCACAGTGTTCACCCCTTCAGACACTATCACTTCAGTCTTTCCATCATTCCTTTCCAAGCCTACGATATCCCCCTAGAAAGAGGACCAGCTGTCAAGACTCCCCTGCTCATCTGAATTTTGGGGGGTTTCAGGGGTGTGAGGGCAGCACTGCAACTGCTCTGCCAGTCATGGCTCTTCTGAATGAGTGAGCACTGAGCACTGAGCCATGAAGCAGCTCCTCGCTCCATCTTCTGCCAGAAATATCTGCCACAAAGTTGACAATTGAGCTTGTATTTTGTCCAGAAGAAGCTAACAGCTCCCTTCTGTCTCCCTTCTGCCATCCCACCCTTGCTACTCCCACACACGTGAGGAAGAAGAAACCGCAGGAGGCAATCCCAGCCTGCAGAGCTCTACCTTCAGAGGGAACATGGTGACGCGCTCGGGAGCGTCGATGTTGTACCAAACGCAGAGGCTGTTCCTGTTCTGAGCCACCACCACGTCGCTGCCCGGGACCCACTGCACGTAGGAGCAGTAGCTCAGGATGGTGCTCTTGGTGCTGCTCTCAATGTCGTAGAGCTGCAGCTGCAGAGGGAAGGGAGAAAGGCTCAGCTGGGCTTTGGCCGGGCTGCCAGCTCCCCGCAGGAGCTGAGCCCAGCAGGCGTCCTGGGCACGGACATCACCCCTCAGCAAAGAGCCCTTTTCCAGGACACACACCCTAAAGCCTCCTACTTAGTTACACACTCCTGTAACACCTTTTAAACCCTTGCAGCATTTCAAACTCCTGCCTCCCTTAGAGCTTGGCACAGACACATATAAACCAGAATATGCCTCATGCTACTTCAGTTGCCTCTCAGCTGCAGAGCTGGAACAGGAAAACGGGCTCTGAAGTCCTTAATGGAAACAAACTAAGGGACCATGAAGGGCCTTCCTCTGCAATTTTGGGCTGAACTCTCCATCCCAGGCACAGTCCTGCTGCAATGACTACTACCAATAAGGTGAGAGGTCGGCTGTTTGTGGAACACACTACCCCAAACCAAACACAACAGTTTGGAAGGTGTAACCTGACATATGGCATAACTTTGCTATATATATGTGATGTCTTGTGACTGAGAAGTCCCAGACTGTCTCTATTCCTTGTCCCCAGCTAGAGAAGATGAGAAACAGAAGAGAGAACAGTGCTAGTCTCATGAAATACCTATCAAAAGAGAACAAGAATGTCCCTGTTTCAGTCTGTACCAAAATGGCTGGAGAAATCACAGAACCCCAGAATGGTTTGGGTTGGAAGGAACCTTAAAAATCATCTTGTTCCAATCCCCTGCCATAGGCAGGGACACCTTCCACTAGACCAGATGGCTCCAGGTCCTGTCCAACCTGGCCTTGAACACTTCCAGGGATGAGGCAGCCACAGCTTCTCTGGACAGCCTGTGCCAGGGCCTCAGCACCCTCACAGGGGAGAACTTCTCCCCACCATCCCATCTAGTCCTGCCCTCCAGCAGTGGGAAGCCATTCCCCCTTATCCTCTCGCTCCAGGCTCTTGTCCAAAGCCCCTCTCCAGCTCTTTTGGAGGCCCTTTAGGCACTGGAAGGGGCTCTGAGGTCTCCTGGAGCCTTCTCTTCTCCAGGATGAACAACCCCAATTCTTTCAGCCTCTCCTCACAGAAGAGGTGTTCCAGGCCTCTGACCATCTCTGTGGCCCCTCTGGACTTGCTCCAGCAGCTCCATGTCTGTCCTGAGCTGGGACCCTACATCTGGAAGCAGCAGATGGGGGTCTCACCCAAACAGGGCAGAGGAACAGAGCCCACCTCCCCTGCTGCCCTCGCTGTGGGATTGGTTCAGGACACAGCTTATGCCTGGCCTTGCTACACCTCATGAGATTCCCATGGGCACAGCTGGGGAGCTGGTCCAGCTTCCTCTGGATGGCCCCGTCCCTCAGGTGTGTCACTCCACCCTCAGCTTGGTGCCATCTGCAGGTCTGCTGAGGATGTACTCAACCCCTCCATCTGTATCACAATAAGGATATAAAACAGTCCAGGCCCAGACCGAGCCCTGAGGGGCACTGCTTGCCACTGATGTCCACCAGGACTCTGAGCTGTGACCACTTTTCTCTGGATGTGAATGCTCACCCAATTCCAGCAGACAGTCCACCATCAAAGCCATCTCTCTCCAGATGAGAGAGAAGGATGTTGTGGGGGACTGTGTGAGAGGCTTTACAGACATCTAGATAAATGCCATCCACGTCCTTCCCTTGCTCACCGATGGAGTCTCCCCACCAGAGGAGGCCACTGGGCTGGTCAGGCAGGGCTCCCTGCTGGTGAAGCCAGGCTGGCTGTCCTGAATGACCTGCCCTGCTTGGCCTGATCCCCTTCCCATTCCCCATCTGCCTCAGCACTGCTTCCAGGGGGATCTGTTCCATGATCTTCCAAGCCCCAGAGGTGAGGCTACCAGGCCAGCAGCTGCCAGGGTCCTCCTTCCTACTCCTTTTAAAGATGGGTACAATGGGTACAATGCTCTCCTTTTTCCAGTCACTGGAGCTTCACCTGACTGACATGACTTTTGAATACCACAGACATAAGTACTGCAGGAGAACCTATGATTTTCATTGTCAGGTATGATGAGATGAAGAAGACATCCAGTAACTAAGCTCAGCATTAGCCAGGACTCAAGAATGCAACGCTGCCAGCTCATGCAATCTGGCCATGGTCAATCTTCCCCAAAGGAGCAGTAAGCAAAAAATCAGGAGTGTTTCAGATGTGCTTCTCACCTCCCTCCCTCCATCCAGGCATCCCTGTCTCTGCCTCTCCCCACACACACCATCCTGCACATGGCCTGAGGTGGCTGCCTCACCCTCATCTTCTTGTCCCTGAAGAGCAGTTTGTGGCCTGTTTCATTGAGCTCCAGCCAATCGATCTTGCTGTCATGACTGATTGTGCCAGTGTTGTAGCCACCAACAAGGTCCACTGGGGAAGGAAAGAAAGGAAACGGTGTCAGTACCTGATGTACCTCAAAGTGCTCAACACCCACAGCTGTGCCAGGGGAATCAGGTGCCTGGGACCTATTTAGGGCAAGACCCTCAGCAAAGACACTGTGACATGGACACCAAAAAGCAGTGACATTTTATTTTGATGCCTTCTCAGCAACAGCAGCTCTCTCCCACTGTCTGTGAGCATGCACAGCTCGTGGGCAGTGCAGGCAACACAGAGTCTGGGTCCAGGACACAGTCCCAGCCACCCACGGCTGTGTCCATGACAGGGAGCATCCTGTCCAAAGTAGGACAGCCTGGTTTCCAGTGGACTGCTGCTAGGCAGAGGGAATGCAAAGGGGAACTGCAAGAATCTGCTGCTAGGCAGAGGGAATGCAAAGGGGAACTGCAAGAATCTGCTGCTTGGCACAGGGAATGCACAGAGGAGCCTCAGGGATGTGCTGCCTGGCACAAAAAATGAAAAGGAATGAGGAAGGCTGGCAAAATACAGGGAAGAGGAAGGAGGGTCACACTCACCTGTTGCTATAGTCTTGATGTCTATCAGGTAAGCCAGCCTCTTGTTCTCATCCACGCCTCGCTGCTGTCTCTCATTGATACGGACACTGTGATTTGAAGGGAATGCCTATTACCTTCACCACTCTCAAAATTCACATTTGAATCACAGAGTCCCTCCCTGACTTCCCTGCAGTTTCCCTGAGAGCACATGGAGCCTCTGGCAGTTCTCTGACCCATGACACTTGCCCAGTAGCTATAGCTGCCTCAAGTGAGAACAAAGCTTTCTGATCCATGGCTTCCCCCCACACCTGCCCCTCTGGTTCAGGGGGTCCCAATAACACATTGGTTACACTGCTCTGAGCAGCCCATGATCATCCCTTCTCCTGAACCAGAACACGAGGTATGGAATTTTGGAGGGACAGAGGAGGTCCTGCTGGCAACTGAGTCCCTAGTGATGCTGTACCAGGAGCAGCTGGATGCAGAGGTGCCTGAGAATAAGCACAGGAGGTTCAGCAACAGCCATGGCAGGCTGCACCAGGATCAGAGGAAAAGAGGCTCCTGTGCCTCTAAAACCTGACAGCCAGTAACATGGCAACTAAAGCCAAAGTGGTCCCTGTGAGACGTGGGTGTCTGGGGGCTGCATGCTGCAGTGTGGGACAAATCCAGGGTTATATATCTGATCTCTCTCTACCAACTGCCTGTGCTGGTCACACAGGCAGATGGAACCCTTACCTGACCAGATGGGGGTTCACAAACTCTGTGCGGACAGACCCCAGGATGTCATTACTTCCATATTCCACTAGTGTCAGCTCTCCAGCATTAAAAATCATGCAGACCTGATGGTGAGAGGGGAATACAGGTACAGACTACACCAACAGAAACACTCACACCTACCAGCAAAGGGTGCAGGAAAGAACTCTGCTGCACACAAATCTAAATTTAAATACTCTGGGATGACTAAGGAGCTGTTCTTGTCTTTTTGTTGTGACTGACAGCTTTTCCTCAAGGCTGGGGATTTTAATTGTGGGTCTATCAGTCCTGCAGGAGTCAAGCTCTCTTGATGACAGCTGTATTCTGTATCTCTAACACCCTCTCTGGCCACTGATCTTTTATTGCTTCTCTCTACTTCAGGGTTATGACTTAATAACTCATCAGTCCACGCACTGAGTTTATTCTGTACCTGGCATGTGGAAAAGGCAAGTACAGGGAAGAAGCAGATTGGGATCTGCATGAAGAGGCTAAATCCAGAAACTGCTGAGAAACAGGTTTTTCTACAAATGCAGGTGACACCTTTCTAGCTGAGGCACACACAGCTCTGCACACCATTCACGGGGAGCACTCTGTCCCATCCTACTCACGTTCTCATTGTCGAAGAAGAACTTCTCGTTGCCCCCAGATCCTTGCCAGGCCACCTACAAAGCAATGCCATGGGGTGAGGCTGACAGCCCCCCCAGCACCAGTCTGCAGGTGATGGGCTCCTCTGTCCAGCTTCTGGCTCCCACAGACAGCATGACTGACACTGCACAATGGACCACAATCCATCACTTTAGCTGCCAACGCTTTTTCAGTCATTCCCAGCTTGCAAATTCCACAGGGTCCTCTCCTTTCTTTAGACTCAGCTTCAGACTCCAGCTCTCTTTGTATAGTACATTACTGCCTTCCTAACAAGAGGCCTTTATGGGAACAAGGTACTCCCTCTATCCTATCCTATCCTATCCTATCCTATCCTATCCTATCCTATCCTATCCTATCCATCCTATCCTATCCCATCCTATCCATCCTATCCTATCCATCCTATCCTATCCTATCCTATCCTATCCTATCCTATCCTATCCTATCCATCCTATCCTATCCTATCCTATCCTATCCTATCCTATCCTATCCTATCCATCCTATCCTATCCATCCTATCCTATCCTATCCTATCCTATCCTATCCTATCCTATCCTATCCTATCCATCCTATCCTATCCATCCTATCCTATCCTATCCTATCCTATCCTATCCTATCCTATCCTATCCTATCCATCCTATCCTATCCATCCTATCCTATCCTATCCTATCCTATCCTATCCTATCCTATCCTATCCATCCTATCCTATCCATCCTATCCTATCCTATCCTATCCTATCCTATCCTATCCTATCCTATCCTATCCTATCCTATCCATCCTATCCTATCCTATCCTATCCTATCCTATCCTATCCTATCCTAGCCATCCTATCCTATCCCATCCTTCACAGGCCCTTCTCCACCTTCCCCAGACCAGGTTTATTAAAAAAGCACCCAAGCAGCTCCTTTGCCTCTGTTAATCACAGCCACAGAATCACTGCTAACACTTGTGGGAGCAGAATCTCCTCACCACATGTAGCTGAACCCCTTTTTTTAGAGTCATTCTAGCAATGGCTGATCAGCACGGTGCCAGTGGGGGAACAACCAATTGGAAATTTGCATAGAGCACTGGATAATACAACAGCTGCTGTAGTGACAACAGACAAGTGACCAGAGGAGCAGAAAGCTGAAAGCCAAGGCTACAGCAGTCCTCTTCCCTCACTGAGTGCAAACTCCAACTTACTGCTTCAAAGGAACTCCAGTAACACAGCAAGAGAGCAAATGGACACCTCACAGCCTTGGTCTTTCTGAGAACAGCTGTGTAATTGAAAGAAGAACTCAGTGCAGTAAGATGTAGAGAAAGCTGGGAGCTTCATTCTGGCCAAATTCTCAGTTATATTAACAAGTATCAGCATTCTCCAGCACAAACCTCCAGTCAGAGCTCCTGCTCCAAGAGAGATCAATCAGCTCATCATCAGTCTGATTAAAGGTATGTGACAACTCGGTGAACAAAGCAAATATGTCCTTGAGGTCTATTTAATGCTTTTATTAGACATAAGCCTATTGCCCACATTCTCCAGTCTCAGCACTCAGTGCACTGTGAGGATCAGGGGATGGACAATTTTGTGTGAATTGTCTGTGTCTTGGTTTAGGGCAAATTTGGTAGAGAATTTTTAAACTGACACGGCTTTTTTCTTTAACTGATTCGGGAAGAATTTCTCAGAGAGAAGTGGAAAGAACGAAAGCGAAAAGCAAAAGCAAAACAGCAAAAGCCACTCTAGCTCCTCCCCTGTCTCTGTGTTTCACCAGGCTGATAAGAAAACTCAAACAAAACTTTCACTCTTCAGAGCCAGTCTTAAAGGCACAGAAGATAATATCTAGCATAAACAGAACACATGAATGAAGGTACAAGCATCATAACATCACCCTGGGACAGAAATGGCACTGCCATAAGCTGTGGGATGTAGCCATGAATTGTTTTCTGATGATTTTTTATTTTGTTTCTTTTAAACACACTAAGATTTGTACGTTCACATCTGGAATGTAAACCATCCAGATTTGGGCCCCCACGTACAAGAAAGACTGATAAACTGGAGCAAGTTTAGCACACTGCCCATCAAGATGGTTGGGAACAAAGCACTTACACTGTGAAGAGAGGGAAGGGAAGGCTTAGGAAACCTCTAATACAGTGATGCCAGGCTTTTTTTGGCAGATGCAGAGTGAAAGGATGAAAAATGATCATAAAATAGCAGTCAAAATACCAAGATGACTTAGAAAAATGCTTTCCTCCATGAGTACAGTAAAGCATTGGAATAGAGGACTAAAGCAACTGTGGGACCTGAGCAACAATATCTGAATTTAATACTGACTTCCCTTTGGGCAGTAAGTTTGATAAGAGACCTCCCAAGGCCCCTTCCAACCTGAACTGTTCTCTGTTGCAAAGAGGGATTGTTCCCAAGCAGAAATCATATCCTCTGAGTTATTAAGTTAAGCATCTGACACTCCAGAAATGCCACCCATTTTCCAAGTACCTCACTGAGCTTGTTGGAGCTGACATCACCCAGCAGTAACGTGTCTGAGGTATGGGCCACCAGGTACCTGTCCTTCCCTAAGATCTTCACCTCATCAATCTCATAACCATACTGGGATTTCAACACAACTCGGGTTCCTGTGGAGAGGTTCTTCACAATGACCTGGTGAAAGGGAGGAAAAGCAATATGAGGCCATGCACAGAGGAACAGCGCAGACTTCTTGCCCCATGGAAGATCAGGCAACAGATGATACTAGGATATTTAGATACCCTCATCACTTCCCTCTGCTTTTTTAAAATCCTTACCATTCCTTTTGCATAGGACGACAGCTGTAGTAGACATGTGGGATTCTTACTTTTGCCATTTACAAGTTACTGGCCTAAGGAGAGCCATTCAGGCCCCAAGGACAAGCCTCCTTTGCAGAGTCCTGTACTCTCTGCCCTGACTGCACAGGGGTGCCCAGGCTGCCAGCTCACCTTTACTGCCACATTCTGAACAGGGTCAATTTGGCTGAAATGAAATCACTTTAGAAGTCTGCATTTGTCATGGAGGTACCTCACAAAAACTCACAAGGCAGGAAATGAACTCCATGGTCTCTTATGCAATCCAATTCCCACCCAACCTTAGCCCTGTCCCAGGCATATCCCCCATGCCTTTCTCAACAAGTTGCTATGATCAAACCAGAGGTGCAGAACTCCGAACATGCCTAGTTCTGGCAAACATCCCATTTTCATACCTCATTAGATACTCTCTTACCTGGCTTGGTCCCACATATGTCATTTCAAATTTATTTTTGTAAATGGTTTTGCGAAGGCAGCAGTCAAACTGTTCAACTCCTCCACACAGCGTCCCCTGGGGACAAAAACACGTGGTCAGTGAACTCTGGTAAGGAGAGACTCCAGACCCTGCTTACATGAAGAGGATCAGAGTCAGACACAAACACACCGGTCCCAGCTGCTCTGGAAAACAACGTTCAAGCACCCACATGCAGAAGGACCAGCCCTACTTTGACTTTCTTTCGACAACACAAAGATTGAGCCATTCTCAGAAAAATGAAGATTACCAAATGCTGGCATGAACCTGGGACAGGAGGAGGTGGGGTTAAAAACCACCTTTATCCTCATCTTTCCCACTATTCTTCTCAGTTTCCCACTTCTCCGTCTCCCAGCCTTCCTTCCAGAAGAACCCTTTCACCTTTCTTTCTTTCTTTATAACATCCCCCTTCTTTCCACTGATCTCCTATCCCTTAGCCCCTTCCCCTTTTCTGAAAATATTTGTTCACATGTTCAATAATTCTTAGTCTGAAAATATTTCAAGGATTCTTGATTGTTTAACACAAAACCATAAAACTAATAAAGAGAAGTCATAAATAACATCATTCATAAATAATTTAAGTGTTTGAAGTTAGTCAACTTACTACAGAAAATATGCAGAAAGATCAATTTAAAGAGATTTAAGGAATAATCTAACTTTAGAGAAAGGTAGGTAAGGCTTGAAGGCTAAAGGTCAAAGAAAGAGAAGGCTGAACTGAAAACACAGCACAGAAACACAGAATGTGATTAGCAGGTCAGTTTGTACACTGCTTCTCATGAGTGCCCAGAGGAAAGAATGCTCCTGAGACTGCTCTGGAGAAGCTGTGCTGACCTCATCAGGCTTCTGAGGAAAGAGAAGGGCTGCTGCAACCAGTGAGCCATCACAGGAGCCTGCAGAAGGTTCTGCAGCTCCACACTGGCACACCCAACTGCAGCAGGTCCCTAGCTCCAGGTCCTGGCCTCAGTGCCCACCCTGAACCCCAGGGTGAGCTGTGCCCACACCAAGATGACCATGTCCAAAGCCTCCCCAGGGTGAGCTGTGCCCACAGAAGGATGACCATGTCCAAAGCCTCCCCCGGGTGAGCTGTGCCCACAGCAGGATGACCATGTCCAAAGCCATCCCTGGGTGAGCTGTGCCCACAGCAGGATGACCATGTCCAAAGCCATCCCTGGGTGAGCTGTGCCCACAGCAGGATGACCATGTCCAAAGCCATCCCTGAGTGAGCTGTGCCCACACCAAGATGACCATGTCCAAAGCCTCCCCAGGGTGAGCTGTGCCCACAGCAGGATGGCCATGTCCAAAGCCTCCCCCTGAGCACACCATGCTGCTCCCATGCACAAACATCCCCCTGGTGGGACACTGGAGGGCCCAGGCCTCCTGCCTGATGACACAAACCGCACAGATCCGTGAGCCATCCCTCTTCCATGCCAAAGCTGTGATGGTGTACAGGTGAGCTATCTCCTTGGGTTTGCCCTCCTCCCAGGCACTGCGCCGTGGGCTCCAGTTCAGAACCCGTAACCTGGGAGAGACAGGAGATCAGAGTGACATTAAAAACTGTCTGTGGCTGCCAAGGGAAGGACTAGGAAGAGGAGAATTCTCTGTCAGGCACGAGGTACCTGTCATAGCTGCCAAGGACAATGGACTGGCCGCTGGGACTGGTGGCTGCTGTGGTGAATTCCTTCTCTGACGAGTCCCGGCTGTAGTCGAAGGTTTGGATCACGCTGCCCTCCTTCCCATAAGCTACAATCTTCTTGTCACAGCCTGCAGCCACAATGCTGCTGGAGGCCCAGGCGAGGGCGTAAGGAGGACAGGGATGCACTGCCAACTTACCCTACAACAGACAACACCACCCTGAACACCTGCATGGCCCCAGCTCCTAGCTGGCCTCCGTGCTCAGCTATCCCAGCTGGGACCAGCATGGGACCTTCTGCAAAGCCCAGCTCAAGGGGGCAGCTTTGTCTGCCTGCCTGGTCTGTAGGAAGACAAACCAGAACTGAGAGATTCATCAACTATTACATTCATCAACAAGAATTGTAATGCCAGTAAGACTGATACCATTAACTACACTGAGATTGAATTCCCAACACAACAAAGTATAGATGGATCTTCATGACAGCATGGCAGAGAGCAGCCATGCTCAAACTGCTTCAGCTGGAGACAAAAGATCTGAGAACAGCATCCCCTTCACCACAGCCTGAAGCACAGAGAGACTTCTGGCACAGAGGAGGCTCAGGAGAAATGCTGGGTGTACAAGGACAAAATTTGAGCCTGAGATTCAACATTAACTGTGGTAACTACACCCTACTAAGTGTGGGCACAATAGAAGCCACTCCATGGAACCCCACCTCTTCAAGCATCACTCTCCTGGACACTTGAACATCAGATCTTTCCAGACACCTGAACACCCTTATGCCTCATACACAAAAACATGAATTCCCCCCTTACCACTGCCCTTAGTGTGTTCCAAAGCATCTAATCACTGTTCTGCCTCCATCAGTGCTTCCCAAAACCTTTGCTAGCAAGCACAGCCTGCAGCTCCTCTCCAGACTTCCACTCTCTCCACAGCCTGATCCCTTTCCAGAGCTCTGGAGCTGGGAAGCAGGCTGTGCAAGTAGAAATTCTGCTCACTGGGAAGGATCTTTGGTACCTGTGATTCACCTGAGCCCTCATCATCAAAGAAGAAGCGCACTATGGTTCCATCTGCATGGCCAGACAGGATTCCTCTCCCCGACACACTGCAGAAAAACACAGAATGATGCAATGTTACAGCAAGACTTGCACCTTCACACTCATATCCCTGCCCAGAGCAGCCACTCCCAGGGTCATGGCTGATGTTCCTCATCAAAGGAACCTTCCCCAAAGACAAGACAAATACCAAGTACCTGTGCCAATGCCTGTAAAAAGAAAGCAGACAAAAGAAGCCAGAGCGGAGAGTGACCAGTTAAGTGTCTTGATCATGTAAAATCACAATAAAAAACTTTCTGTATTACTAAAACCCAGAAGTTAGTGGAATTATTCAGTGGAATAATGACTGCTCACAAGTGCTTACAGCAATGTGCATCAAACAGCTCTTGCACTGGAACTGTTCCAGCAGTAAGGCTGGGTATTATGATACTGGGAATCCCTAAGAGAAACACAATGTAGGCAAAAAACACCTGGGCAAAAACTCCATGCCCAAGTCCATTTTATAGCATTGATATCTTGTGCTTCTGGACACAAGCAGGGAGCAGAGAGCAAAGAAAAAGAAACAGGCTGAAAACCTGTTGTTTTGGTACCCAGAGAAACACCTGTACCCAGAGAAACACCTTTTAATGATGGTTAGAAGATTCAAGAACAGCATACAAATTCTGTGGACACTGTAGCAATCCAGCAATCATGTACCTGTCACCAGAATGACAGCATTTAGTGAAAATTCCACTCCTAGGACCACGACACATCTCAACTTTTAGGTAAAGGATACTAAAGTAGTTGAAATGAAATCTCATTGATGAAAATAATTTTAAATTGCACTTTATGATTATTTCCCTAATTACAGCCTTGTCAAAGGTTTTATCTGGCAGAATGATGTTATTTTTTTTAGCCCTTAAACATGATTAATGTTAGTTATTACTTAGATGAAGCTGACAAATGTAATCCTCATAAAGTCACAGATTCAAATACATCAACGAATATAAGTAAGCTCGTGGAGACTTTCATCCTCTGCCGTGTTTGAAGAACAACAGGTACCAGATTTTTAGGAAGGAATTCCTTCTGGAGAGCACAGTATGTTATTATCTTGACAACAAAGTGACAGCAAAAGAACACTGGCAAGCTGCCACACTGGTTCCTGTTATGCCAAGCCAGCAGCAGGTGTGAGACTGAGCCAAAGCAGGGCAGGCCAAAGCAATGCCATACTCACTTGGAAGTCAGTGAGACCACGTAGGAATCTGTCCCATAGATGGTGGAAGACTTGTTGTTCTTTGTATTTGCTAAACGAACCTGAGAAAGAGAAAATGATTGGTGTTGCTGTCATCAGCAGAGTGTGGATCTCCCCAGTGTAAGTAACATTCCCTTGCTCACTACCAGGAAAGGAAATCACAGGAAGCTCATTGACTCCCAGTATGCTATAGAAGTGGAAAAGTTAAAATCACATTTCCACATTTCTAGAAAAGTTTGGAGAAAGATCCAAAAGATCCAGCAGCAGCTCCAGGGACTAACTGTGAACCAGAAAGCTCCAGTGCACAGTGTAATCCCTGTGTTGCTGTTACTGGGGCAGGCAGTGATGGCTCCCACCCCTCAGCCCAGCCACTGGCAGATGCTGACAGCCCCCACAAGGGAAAGAAAGTCACACAAATAACAAGTTTCTCTACCTTTCCTTCAGCAAGACCAAAGACAATGATATTCTCTGCTGGCCACAATAAGCAGGTCACAGCACTCTGCAGAGGAGGAGGTAAAAAGAGAGGTAAGAGCTCCATCCTACCCAGCCTCCTGCCCCAGTGCCACCTAAAATAATTAATGAACAGACACTGTTCAGGCAGGACAGATGGGGCATTTGGACAGGCCTTACAGTAGCTGACAAGCCTTACTTCATGCTGAAGCTTAAACTAGTTAAAAGTGAGCTGGGGCAAAGTAATTGAGCACAGGAGGACTATGGGAGGGCACAAAAGTTACAGGGATGTGTTCAGTTAGGAGCTCTTTTTGAGTACTACTCACTGAGCAGTGCTTGGCTTGCCACATGCTATTGGTGAACGTATAACATCATGGCTGTTTTAAAAGGCTTTTTGCAACAAGTATAAAATATAAAAATAATTTCACTGTGACAACTTCTGTAATGGCTATGAGAATACTTGTCCATTGGGTCTTGGATGAATAAGAAATAGTGTTTATTTTTTCATTGACGAGTAAGATGGTTATTGGATGCTCCAAGCAGGCCAGGTAGAAACAGGCTCACTAAATCCAAACCAAAGGTATTCTCAGAATCTGAGGTGGAGTCAGAATGAATGAAGCAGACCACAAAACCCAGCTGTAAGAGAGGGCCAAGAAAGTCTGGGAAAGCCCTTCCCATCTACCCTGCAGAACCTCAGTCAGTAAGAAGGCTGGTGTTTGGCTGGTGTGTGCCACCAGCACCAGCCTCACTGGCTCCCTGTCCCATTCTAAGCATGTGGGACTGCTTAAGATATGTATCAGCATTTATTCATTCCTCATTTATTTATCTCATCTTCCATCCCTGCTCTGATCATTCACATCAGCAAATACAGTACAATCAGACAACAAAATGTCTCAAGGTAACCAAACTGTTCATAATTTAAATGCCCAACCAATGACCAAGACCCATTTTCATTACCCCTGTTTCCCAGGAATTTGTGTTTCCCCCATTATCTGTCAGACTTATTTTCCACTCTAACACAACAAAAGCTTGGGAACAAGCCTCACACAGAGGTGATGTGCTCCTTTTTTGTCCTCCTGGCCCTCAGCAGGAGGCTTGGCTTGCCAGTGGGAGCACACTCTGGGATCACTGTGTGTGTGAGAGGGCCCAGAGGCAGGAGAGGGAAAGGGCTCAATAAATGACCTCTCATATTGATTGAACATTTCAAAAATTTGTAAATAACAAATTTACAGGAGTTTTATAGTTTATGGTTAGAGGAGAAAGCCAGACACGGTAGTAAAAGCCCAGACATTCAGAATCAGAAAAAAATAAAGGATTTCATGTGTTACAAATGATAGAAAAGGCATGGGAAACGAGAAATGAGAGAAAAAAAATACTGAATTTCTACATTAAAAATACAAAATCGTGTACATGTGCCATGCACAGCATCTGAGCTTGTGAGAGGCGAGCAGGCCCCACTGGGCTGGCAGCTGGAGGGGCAGGCAGCAAGCAGCACACAAGGAAAGAGCTCTGCAGGGAGGCTAAATGTGCCACACCTGGGACAGCCACCCTGCTCAGCAAAGGGACAAATGGACACCAGGCCCCTGTTGCTCTCTTTTCCTCATGACACTCTATTCTCATGACCACTCAGTGCAGCAGCTCAACTGCAGACTAAACAGAGGCTGAGCAGCAGCTTTCCTGTCACAGACACAGAATTCCCCACGCTCCCTGCAGCAGTCAGAGCAGCCACAGGGGCAGGCCATGACCCAACCCTGAGATGAAAGCCTTCAACCCAGAGGATGAGGCTACCCTTCACCTTACAGACAGCTTGAGAAAGCCTGGCACAAACTCCAGCAACTCCATCAGGAGCAGCTCTGTCTATGTCTTGTGGGGATTTGGACGTGAAGGATGATTCCTCCTACCCTGCAGAGAACTTTCTTGGTGACACAGAGACTCCGGGGTGATGGCACTTGCCTGGAAAGCCTGGGGTAGCTGCTGGACTTTTGCCTCTGAAGGTAGAAGTAGTGAGTGCACTGTATTTTCTCACTCTGATGGCTTTCTGTGCAAGGAATTCATAACACCTTTGCCTTTTCCAGACAGATCTCAGGGCAAGCCTTGGCAAACACCTACTGGGCAGACTGCTCTGTGACACAGGCAGGCCGAGCCAGAGCAGCAGAACACAGAGGTGGCCAAGGAGCAAACCTGACAGAAATCATAAACCTCAGGCAATTGAGCACGTGGAGATTGCAGTTTGAATTCTGCACACTTGACATTTTGTTTAGTAAGTCATCTTGGAGTTTAGAGCTGCAAATCTGTGACAAACAGTTGGGCTCTGAGTGTCGCATATCTTTCCCTTTCAGCTCCTTAAAACAGTCTGTCACTGATGCCTAAAAGTAGTCCCTAAAGTTTTGTAACTGACTGCAGTGATTGTTCAACAATTTACTCGGTTGTACCCAGGCATTAGGACACCTCTGGAGCTCGATGAGCAATACGTGCCTCAGAATTTAGAGATTCTCTTAGGATCTTTAAGGTCAAGTACAGTTTGGGCAAGTACACCTGTGAGTATGAGCAGAGAGACCTCTCATTGTCTTTTCCTACATATGCTGGAGAAAATGAAGTCAAACAGAAGTCTGGGTCTCACCGTTTGGATGAACTTGTTGCATATCACCTTCTTGTCACCCCTGTAAAAAATAGAAACAAAAATTACTCTCAGCAACCGTACACATTCTGATCACCTTACTGTTTATACGCAGTCTTTTTCTATTATGCCAAACACGGTCCATTGAAATCTTGTGTGCTGCTAGTCTATCACAACTTTAGGCAAAAATCTAAAAAGACCCCTAGAGTCTGAGCTTCCAAACTCCTGGTGAGCTGCCTTTCTGAGTACCATTAGCACAGCTCCTGCCAGGATGAGGCTGCAGTGGGGCAGATGTGTGCCATCGCTGCACAGCTGTGACCCCTGACGGCAGCACAGGCTCCAGCTAGCTGCATGCACAGCCCGGGCTCTGTAAGGACCCTGCCGAGGAACCCTCACCCGCTGCTCCCCACGGACACCTGTGTGGCTCCCTGCGGGCCAGGCGACGGGCACTGCAGCGTGCGCCAGGGCGAGGATCGGGCTAAGAACGGAGCATGCGGGACCCCACCGCACACTCACCACTCCTCGCCGATCCTGTACACGTAGACAACGTTGTCTGTCTGCCCGATGGCCAGTTTAGTGGAGTCCGGGGAGAAGGCCATGCCTTTGACCACGTAGCTCTTCCTGCCGTACTGCGGAGAGGCTCGGTGTGATCGGGGGCAGGCGGCTGCCCCAGCGCTGCCCGGCCCATGCCCAGCGCCGCCCGGCCCCGCTCACCTTGGCGTCCGCCGGCTTGGTGGAGAACTTGTCGCGCCGCTCGCCCTGCTCGTCGTAGAGCAGCACCACGCGCTCCGCGGTGCACACGGCGAAGCGGGCGCTGCTGGCGGACCAGGCCATGCAGGTCACCCGCGCCGTCCCGTCCTGCGGGCACACACCGAGCCCCAGCGGGCACACACACGGCTCAGCGGGCACACACCGAGCCCCAGCGGGCACACACCGAGCCCCAGCGGGCACACACACGGCTCAGCGGGCACACACCGAGCCCCAGCGGGCACACACCGAGCCCCAGCGGGCACACACACGGCTCAGCGGGCACACACCGAGCCCCAGCGGGCACACAACGACCCCAGCGGGCACACACGGCTCAGCGGGCACACACGGCTCAGCAGTCACGCTACAGCCTCAGCGTCGCCGCTACGCGCCCCAGAGCGGTCAGGGCCGCTCTCCCCGACCCGGCCTGGCCCGGCCCGCTCCGCCGCGGGCTGATCCCCCCCAGCCCGGCCCAGCCCGGTCCGACCTGCGGGGCCAGCAGGGTCCGCACGTGCCGCAGCTGCATCGCGCCCTCCGCCGGGCCCGGGCCCGGGCCGGTCGCACGGGGCCGGGGTGGTCCCACGGGCCCGCTCCGCCGCCGCCTCGCCCGCCTCGCCCCGCCCCCGCTGCCGTGGCAACGCCGCCGCCTCCGCCGCGCTGACGCGAGCGCGTCGAGCCCGCGGGACCGGCCCCTCGCACACCGGCAGGGCTCGGCTCGGCTCGGCTCGGCTCGGCTCGGCTCGAGCCTGCGGGACCGACCCCCCGCACACCGGCAGGGATCGGCCCGGCTCGGCTCCGCTCGGCTCGGCTCGGCTCGAGCCTGCGGGACCGACCCCCCGCACACCGGCAGGGATCGGCTCGGCTCGGCTCGGCTCCGCCATGGAGGCGCTGCGGGCGGCGGGGCGCGCTGTGCTGCGGAGCCCGCGCCTCGCCCGGCACGGTCTGGGTCTCCGCCGGCGGCGCAGTGAGTGCGGACGGGTGCGGGGCCGGGGCCGGGGCCGGGAATCGCTCCGGGCGGGGAGCCCGCAGCTCGGCGCAGTCGGGCTCGGAACACGGCCCCTGCCTGCTGCAGGGCAGTGCGAGGGGCCTGGAGGACCAGGGGGGCGGAGCGGCCGTAGGGGCAGTCGGGGTAGTCGGGTTAGGGGAGCGGGGGGTCGGGCCGCAGGGGCCGGAGCGCTGCCACCCGGGGCACCGAGCGCTGCCACCCGGGGCACCGCAGCACTGCCACCCGGGGCACCGAGCGCTGCCACCCGGGGCACCGAGCGCTGCAGCTCCTCGCCGAGCTCTCCCTGCCCCGCTCTCCGGGCTGGCGCCTCCTGCCCCAGTTGTGAATCGAGGCTGCCCGAGCCCCGGGGCTGACGGGCCTGCGGCCGTGCCAGGCGCTGGAACACGCTGGGCTGCACCGGGGACCTCCTCGGGCCCCTCGGGCTGCCACGCCTGGCTCTCTGCCCGTGTGCCAGGCCAGCCCCTGCTGTCTGCGGCCTGGCAGGATCCGAGACCCACCCATGACACATCCCTGGAAGCGTTCAAGGCTAGGTTGCATGGGACTTGGAGCAACCTGGTCCAGTGGAAGGTGTCCTGCCTGTGGGAGTGAAGCTGGATGAGCTTTAAGGTCTTTTCCCACCCAAACCATTCCATGATTCCATGACCCTGCAGGTACCCTGTGGCACAGGAGGGCTGTGTTTGGCTGTTCTCAGTCAGCTGCCCAAGGCTTTGCTGGAGCACCAGCACTTGCCCTGGCAGACCTGGTACACATGGATTGTCTTCAGAGGTTGGAGTGGCACAGGGTCCTGCTGCCTGGGGTGGAGGTCACTGGTGCCTGCATGGCACCAGGCAGCCTCCCTGATAGTTGTCACTTGTGGAACAGTATGCTGTGCAAATAAGGTCTCCTGATTTCCCTGTGGGTTCAGATTATTCCAATTATGAGTTGGACCCTTCTGCAAGTGTGCCAGTAATTCTCAGGGAGCAAATCTCAGGGAAGAAGTGAAAATAACCCTGAAAAGTATTAGCTTAGTGTGAACAGTACCTACTTTGGCAATTCCCATCTCTTTCTTAACAAAGCATCTGTGGTGCAGTTGCTTCCCAGTCATCCCAGCTGGGACCACATGTGCTAACCTAGCTGCCCCTGCGCTGGCACCCTGCTGCTGCAATGAGATGCCAAGGGGTTTCCTTTCTTGCACTGGGCCAATCTGGGGATTTTGATCTGAGCGTGGCAGTGAATGCTGCTGCTCTTCAGGTGTGCCAGCAACTTAGGTGGCTGAGATGAATGCACTAGAGAAAACATTTTGTTTGTAATGAAACAGGTGAGACCCAGGAACACAAGGTTTTTGCAGACAGCAATGAGGGCTGCAACATCCTCAGCCCTGTGCAGATATGCAGGAGCTGTCTGTCAGTGCTGACAGAGCCTGGATTTCCAGGGCTAGAGGACTAAAGCTTCAAGGGTGAGCTGCCCACTCCTTCTGTTCCTCTTATGGGAGTGTCACAGAGCCAGGAGAGCAGGAGGCAACACTGCTGCTGGGAGCCGTGGGTGGGTGGCTGTGGCAGGACTAGCTGTGGGGCTGCTGGCACATGGCTTCTAAGGGCTTTTGTCTTTGCAGAGCTTCCTGAGAGCTGGGCCGACATGCAGGAGCCACTGCTTGAGGGGATGTGCTTCACCCTCAAGTATCTGGGCATGACGCTGGTAGAAAAACCAAAAGGAGAAGACATGGCTGCTGCTGCCATCCGCAGGATCGTGGCCACGGTGAGACCCTGGGGCCCTGGTGTGTGGGGTCAGAGCCCAGCCCCTGCACGGGGAAGTGTCCTGGCCCTGAGCTCCAGTGAGGGACTGTGCCCTTCCCAAGAGGAGGTGGCATGCAGGAGGTTGCTGATGTCTGCCTGTGTGCTGTGGGGAAGCTGTCTTCCTGCAGGACAGCCCCAGCCACCTGCTCCCACACCTGAACCTGGCTGGGAGCAGAGCTGTGCCTGCCACAGCACGCAGAGAAGGGTGAAGTACTGGGAGAAGTGGGCTCTGTCCCTCCCTGTGTGTGTGGCAGTAGAGTGGACAGATTTGAAGAGTGTTCTGTGCAGGGCATGCCTGATTGCCAGGCTCTGCTGTCCCATCCCTACAGCAGGAGCCTTTGCAGCAAGTATCCAAGTGAGTGATACTGTACAGAGTCTGTGGGGCTCCTTCCAGCAAGGGCTGAGGTGAAGACCCTTGCCAGGTTTGCAGAGATTGCTGGTGTTTTTCCACTGCCAGGCACGGGTTGGAGCTCGCAAGTTTCAGAAGGTGATTCTGACAGTGTCTCCCAGGGGCATCTCACTGCAGGATGCAGACACTAAGGAGATGGTGGAGAACATCTCCATCTACAGGTGGGCATGTCACGGGTATGGGCTGGGTGTTCCCCAGCAGCCAGCTGAACACTGATGGGAATTTGAGCAGCCAGGGAGGGCTGGGCCTTCTGTCAGCAGTACCTTCAAGCTTCAGTCTTTCCTTGGCTCCCTGAGGCCTGTGCCCTCTCTCTGCTGTGCTCCCAGCACTGCCCGAGGCTGAGAGTAGGCAGGGTCCTGGGTGGTCTTGAGTTCATCACCCATCCGTCATCTCCCTGTGCCCTGCCTCTGTATTCTGGCATTCAGCAGGATTTTGAGGCTTGTGACTGGAAAGCCCCACAGTTAGGGCAGGACTGCATGTCTGCCTCCACTGCCACAGGACCACCCTTCTGGCTGCAGCTTATTAGACAGGCTAAAGGCAGTTGCTGTGAGAACTGATGTTGATTTCTCCTGCTGCCACTTGTCCTTTGGCTGGGTTGGGTGTCTGTGGGTGCTGGGTGTGAGGGGCAGTAAGTGTGCAGTCTGGTGGCTGAATGGGAAGCAGGGACAGGACATCTCTCTACCTGGTCTCCAGCTGTGTCCTTGGAGGCAATCGCCCACCCTTCTATGCTCCTCTTGTCCCAGTGCTTGAATTCACACACTGGGTTGAGCTGGCCATCAGAAAACTACAGGGCACTCTGGGATGGCACAGGAGGGAGTGCCTATGGATGAAGTGATCTCTTGCCTGCTGCAGGTGCCAGGCAGCCTCTGGCCCTTGCTGGGGGTTTGGGCTGCCTGGGCAGCTTGGGCAGGTGAAAGCCTCAGGTTGTCAGCAATGTTTGCTGATGTCCTGGGAGTGCAGCAGAAGTGCCATACCAGCGTCCCAGGTTGTCCTGACAGCTCCTCTCTGCCCACAGGATCTCCTACTGCACAACAGACAAGCTGCAGAACAAAGTCTTTGCTTATGTTGCCCAGAGCCAGGAGAGCGGGGCACTGGAGTGCCATGCCTTCCTCTCACCCAAGAAGAAGATTGTAAGCACTTACCTTCTGCTCTTGGCTCCTTGAGGGATGGGTGGGAGCAAGGTCCTGCTTTCTTCCCCTTCAGCGAGAGAAGGGGAGAGCCTCAGCTGGATTTGGAGCCAGGGATCAGCTGCACAGGCAGGGAGTGAGCAACTGGGGCTTTCCTGTCCCAGGCTGGCCCCCAGGGGCACACAGACACAGAACTGAGCTCTGGCCTTCCATCTGGATATTCTGCAGAGAAAGGCAGCAAGGGACACTGGGGGGTCTCGGATTTCATGGCAGTGGGGCTGTCCTGCATTGAGGGCCCAGGTGGAAGCAGGCGTTCCCTCTCTTTCATGTACACAGGCCCAGGCTGTGACTCTGACCGTGGCCCAGGCCTTTCAGATGGCACTGGATGTCTGGGAAGCAACACATGCAGGTAGGAGGAATTTATCAGATGTATCCCACTGCATAGCTCTGGAATCAGCATCTCTCTGGTGAAACACACCAGGCAGGGAGAAAGTTGTCCCTGTGGTTGTGTTCTCTGCCACTCCCCCCTCTTCAGCTGGGGTGGGAGGTGTAGCTGCTCTCTATGCTGAACTGCTGTGCATTGCCTGAGCTGTAGCCCAGCTCAGGGCTGGTGGTACCTGGCCTGAGCAGTGACCCCTCACCTTTGTTTGCACCCTCTTGCCAGCACAGCAGGGATTCCCTGTTCCTCACACAGTCTTGCCTGTACATTCCCAGCTGGGCTTTCTGCAGGTTGCAGGCACTAACTCTGCTGCTTTTGCCCCGTGCCAGGCTCTAGGCAGGATCAGCCCCTTCACCCTTCATGTGTCCGGGAGAGCAGTGAGGCCGGCAGAGCCCGTGAGCCGGCCCCCCCAGGGAGAGCTCCCTTCACACACCACTTTGGGGTACAGTATGTGCAAGCCAGGCCCGTGCTGAGGGCTGTCTGGAACTAGGTCAGGGACAGGGTGACCCCTCTGCAGCTCCCTGCTCCTCCCAGAGCCCTGCTGATACCTGCACAGCCGCCATCGCACGTGGCAGCCTGCTGTGAGGAGTGGCTCACACAGCAGGTGCAGTTCCGTGGTTGGTGTCTGTGCTCCAGGAGCTCTGCTGTCAGCCCAGCACTGCTGCAGCCTCAGCCCTGCTCTGCTGGCCCTGCCACACAGGCACCTGGGACCTGGGCTGCACACTTGGTTTCATGGCTGGGATGAGAGCTGCCTCTGAAGGAGAGGACCCTTGGATCATCATCCTGCCAGCCCGGGCTAAGGCTCAGCCCAGCCCATGTGCACTGCACCTCCTGCATGGCCACAGCACTTGGAGCATTGTCATACTGGTCTCACTACATCCCTGTCTGGGAACTTCTGGATGCTTGGTCCTTGGCCTCATGCTTCCAGTGTGAGTCCAGCCTGGCAGTGCTTGGGGTTGTAGCTGTGCACAGCCTGCTCCTGGTAGTCTCTGCCTGCCCCTCCAGCTGCAGGATGTGCCCACCCACCACCCACCACTGTCCCTGGGCAGAGGTGCACTGTATCAGCAGCTCTGTCAGCATGGTCCATGCTCACAGCTTGTGTTTGGGGCTTTGCACCTGGAGGGGATGTGGGATGAGCTATGGCCTGTCTGTCCTGGTGTGCCCGAGCCCAGAGGGTTCTGGCAACCCAGCACTCCAGTCTTTCCCTCACTGCTTGTGGGAAACCTTTGTACTGTGCCTGGGTAGTGACTGTCTTTTGCAGGGGCTCAGCCCCACTCCTGGCAGAGACCTGCCCATGCAATGAGACGTCATGGTGGGTTTTTGTTTGTTTGCTTGCCAGGAGGAGGAAGAGGAGGAGGAAGATGATAATGTCAGTGAAGCCTTGTCTGGGTAGGTGGTGAGCTGCTGCTTGTATTCAGGGATCTCTCTGATGAAGCCTGTCTTGTCTCCTTCTCTGTGCCCCGTGCAAGGGAAGCTGCTCGGGCTGTGGGCATGGTGGGATCATGGAGGAGAGCTGCATGGAACCAAGGGGGAAGCTTCCTGGTATTTCTCTGCTTCTATCTGCTGAAAGCTGGAGTGAACAGAGGGCTGAGTGGTGGAGGAACAGACCATGCAGTCCAGCTTTTGCAGCAGAGATTTGGGGTACAGATGCTGACCCCCAGGATGCACCCAGAGATGTTTCTTACTCTGTTTCTGCCAGTCTTTGCTGAGGCCAGCCTGTCCAGACGTGCCTCTCACATGGGACTCAGTTGTCCCTCTTCTCTCACTGATTTCCCTGGGGGTTGGACCAGGATGGAGGCCTGGTCATGCTGACTTCTGCATGGACTGGGGCTGTGGGCTGAGCTTGACGTTGTGTGTCCTGTGCTGGGGAGGAGCTGATGGAACAGTCCAGCAGCAGGTCTGCAGACGTGGGGTTGGTGGGCCTGAGAGGCTCATTCCATCATGGCTGTTCTCCATGCACATGGCAGTGGGCACCCAGCTGGGTCTGGCATGTCTGAGCTTGGCTTGAGCCAGCGTGTGCACAGGCTGGAGCTGTATGTGTAGCCCAACGAAACACCAGCCCTTTGGACATGGAGCTCCTGATGGGAAGGAGATATGGCTTTGCAATCTGGGGACAGGCTGGCCTGGGAGGAGTTTGGTAGCAAGGGGGCTTAGGGCCTTCTGCACCCTCGGTGCCTGCCGCTGCTGTGCCATTCCTGCCGTGCCAGGGCCATGAGCATGCCGTGTCTCTCAGGAGGCCATGCTTGGGGTACGATGGATGCTGTGTTCTCTTCCAAAGCAGCATGGAGGAGCTGGGGAGGGGACTCCACAGCCCAGCAGGTAAGTTTCTTCAGTGCTGCATTGGCTCATCCCCCAGCATGTCCTCTGTAGGGCAAGGTGGGGCTGATGCTCACCTGGGAACATCTGCTTCCCTTTGCAGGCTGTGCCGGGCTCCCAGCTGTACACCTTATGGTCCGTGTCTTCCTTTCTCTCCCTTTTCAGGATTAATTCCTCTTGTGCCCCCATCGAGCTGTCCTACAGCACAGCTACTGTGCTACCGCCTGGGGCCGCCCCCGCCCAGCTGGACGGGGCTGGGAGGGGCTGGAGACTCCCCCAGCACTGGCACCAGGACTGCTGGCCCAAGCGCTCCCCTGGGCTAAGCCAAATCTCTGCAACAACGGACCAGCCACTCAGGATTCACCCTGTGCCTGCACCTGGGCCAGCCGGTGCCTGCCGCTGCCCTGGCACCGCCCTGCTGGCACGGGGGCTGCTGGCACTGCTGCCATGGAGGCTGCAGCACCTGCTCCTTGTCCTGTGCCGCCTGCATGAACCACCTGGAGCTGCAGCTGCTCCCAGCTGGTGCAGGGGAGCCGAGCTCCTCACTCTGCTCACTGCCAGGCCACGCAGGCCATCCTGCCTGCCCTGAGCCTGCCTGATGCAGGCAGTGTACACATGGCTGTGCTCACTGCAGGCCATCCTGCCTGCCCTGAGCCTGCCTGATGCAGGCAGTGTACACATGGCTGTGCTCACTGCAGGCCATCCTGCCTGCCCTGAGCCTGCCTGATGCAGGCAGTGTACACATGGCTGTGCTCACTGCAGGCCGTCCTGCCTGCCCTGAGCCTGCCTGATGCAGGCAGTGTACACATGGCTGTGCTCACTGCAGGCCATCCTGCCTGCCCTGAGCCTGCCTGATGCAGGCAGTGTACACATGGCTGTGCTCACTGCAGGCCGTCCTGCCTGCCCTGAGCCTGCCTGATGCAGGCAGTGTACACCCTCAGGGAGCAACAGCTCTTGGCCTGGAGCAGTGCGTGATGAAGGCCCTTCCCCTGCAGTTCAGCCCCACACCCTCTCACAAGTGAAATGACCTGGTTTTTAAAGGAAAGCTCTGCCTTTAGAGAGAAATAAACTGATTTTTATACTATTGTCATTTGGGTTTGAGTGCTGGATAGGCACCATGCATAAGCATGCGGGGCACTGTGTCTCCTGCACTGCCTGTGGTGAGGGTTGCTGTGCCCCACGCTCATGGAGCCTGGAACTCCCACATCTTCCTTGGCTGCCAGGGCCCAGGGTGCCTTTGTGACTTGGGAAGAGCAGGTTCAGGCTGTGCTGCACTGGTGTCTTGAGCACCTGTGAATGTCACCTGCACTGACAGGAGTTGATGCTGACCACACTGAGGTCAGGGCAGGGACAAGCCCTTGTGTGCCAGCTGCTCTGAAGTGTCTCTGCCCTGCTGCACCCCAGCTGTGCTCTACAGAGGCAAGCCATGCTCTTGGTTTCCTTCCCAGATGGCGCAGGGGAGGCTGCAGCATGTCTGGTTTCTTTGGCAAGTGACAGCTTGCAGCTGTGTTCTGGCCAAGCCCCTCACTCACTGCTGGGTTCCTGTCACATCTCTGCACAGCTGCCCTTCTCAGGCTGGTGGCACTGAGAGCTCAGCCCAGCTGGGCACTGATGGCTGGCTGCAGCTGGGGTGGCAGGGCCGGGCTCCCAGCAAGTGCCATAGACACTGGGGAGGCCTGGGGTGCCATGCATCACTCAGGAGCTGTGCATGGTTTTTTTCACTTGAGGTTTTGCATATTGAATGTGGTTTCATGCCTTTTCTCCCTCACCTGGGAGTACAGAGCAACACGTAACTTGTTAGGGTGAGCAGGTCATTGTCAGGCCCTCAGCTTCCAGCACTCCTTTCTGCACTTCCCTGCCCTTCTGCACAGCCATAGGCCGAGAAGAAGTGGTGAGTTGGGGTTTGGTTTGGGTTGTTTTTGTTTGTTTGTTTGTGGGTTTTTTAGAGGGAAAGAACTTTTTCCTCAACAACACACCCTGATTTTACATTTAATGTCAGACTCGTGTTCCTTTTTATATTTGGTCAAAACCTCTGCATTTTGACCTCTTTTTTGTGCCAGCTCTAGTTCCTCACCTCTGCTACAGAGTCTGACCCTTTGTGATTTTTTGTGTGTGCCTCTAGCCTGGCTAAAAAATCTCAATACAGCAGGCATGTCTGCTATGACTTTCCAAGACAGAACTTCTAAACATTTTCCAGGCCACTTCAACATTCTTAAAACTCTTGTATTTCCCTGACAGCCCTAGTTTTTCTAATGTATCTCCTTAAAAAAAGGTAGCAGGCAAAACAAGGCGTTCGTGTCTCCGGAGCTGTGGCCATGCTCCCTGCAGCCCAGGTCACAGTGCAGCAGCAGCTGCATCCCACTACCATGGTCCTGTTGGTGCTCAGGTACCCGAGCAGGGAGCAGCCCTGGCCCCTCCGGCCAGCAGCCTGTGGGGGTCAGACCCAGTCCCCCTTCTCAGCCCTGCTGCTGGGATGAGTCTGCTCTCTGCAGGGGAGAGCCACGATGTCACCCTCAGTGGGACAGCCTGCAGCTGCTCCAGCAGCACCACAGGGCCCAGCCTGCAGCTGCAGCAGCAGCAGCTCTCCCTCGAGGGCCAGGGAGCTGCGAGGTGACCATGGAGGACCTCCAGCTCTTGCACAGCATGCAGGAACAGATCTCCTATGGGCTAGGACACACGCATTCAATAACTTGTACACGCATGGACACACACAGAGACCTGAAGCTCTGATGCTGCCTTTGAGCCAGGATGCTTTTATTGAAAAGACCCTGCCACAGGAGTTGCTTATCCTGTCCCTTCCCCGCCTAGTCCTGCAGCAGGAGCTGAGCAGCACCTGGAAGGAAAAGTCCTGAAAGTGCTTTTACTGGGATATTTATTCCTGGAAGACACTGGATCCTGTGATGCTTTAGTCCAGGGCTGCAGAGCAGAGCATGGAGGGAGAGCAGCAGCCAGGGCAGCAGGGAGCCTCCTCGTTTCACCCCATTCCCTCCAACTGAGACGTTGCAGGCCTCACCACTTTGTCTCCTTCAGGCAGCACAGGCACCATGCTGCTCAGAAAGTTCTTGGCAGCTCCCCTCGAGCAGCCTGAGTATGCCAGCACCGAGCCCTTGTAGGGCACAGCGCAGCCACAGCCGTGCCCTGACAGTGCCCGCTCCCCCAGCCCAGCACTCCCTGGCCTGCTGCAGGCTCTGCGGGCTGCCAGGCACTGTGACAGCACTAGCCCCTCATCACCCCTCGTCTCTTTGTCCTCTGCAGACAGAGAATTCGAAGGCCCTGCCCAGCCGTGACAGGGTAGAGTGGAGCCCTGTTCTCCAGCAGCAATCCACTCATCCCCGGTGCTGGCTGGGCCCGGCCCCACAGACAAACCTTCCTACAGGCCGCAGCTCTCCCGGCAGTGCTCCTGCAGCCCCGGGGCCCTGAGGGGAGCAGCTCCTGCTCTCTGCAGCAACCCCAAGGCCAAACGGGCAGCACGGAGCAAGGTCTGCCCCTGGGCACCGGGCAGGCACGGCGTGCCTCGGCTGCAGCCCGGGCCTTGGCCAAGGCGGTGCACGGGGACGCGGGCTCCCCTCAGGCCCGTGCCTCAGCCCATCGGCTCCCCCGGCTCCCTCCCACCCATCCTCAAGGTCATGCTTCCCCCGGAGGGGAGGAGGGCCGGGTGCGATGGGCCGGGCCACGTTCGGCATGCAGGGCTGGGAGCCGGCTCCGTGCACATCCGCAGACAGGTGCCCTCAGGGAAGTGGGAGTTCTGGTACGTGGATCGTCGCATGCTGAGTTCCAGGCGGTGCGCCTGGTGCTGCCTCTTCTTCCAAGGCCTGCTCTTGGAAGGTGGCTCTGGCAGGACACCCGAGATCCCAGACGGCAGAGCTGGTGTGTTGCCCTTACACCTCAATGATATTGACCGAGGGAGATTTCTTCTATGAGAGAAAAATCTGCTTTAAGAACCTGCTTTGCTGCACCCCTGGGATCACACCCGATGTCAGAGCCCCTCAGCCTGCAGCAGGCATCAAACCCAGCAGACCTAGGCAGAGCAGGGTCAGTTTGGAGTAGGGATCCAAGGGGAGGGATCTCCTAGCAAAGGGTAATCAGCAAGCTGAAAAATCTGGAGGAGGGGAACTGGGGATTTGAAGTCCAAACAGGAAGTTTCTGCTCCTGACATCTGCTGGAAACCAAGATGTGCAATCAGTGGGGCAGTCAGTCAACACAGTGAGGGGAGTTCCCACCCTTGACAGGGGCAGCAGATGAAACACAAGCAAATCCCTAACATATGGTCCCATTAGAGCATTGGGGCTATAAATCACTGTCTTTGGCAGGTAACAAAGGGAGAAATGTCAGGTGCTGAGGGAACAGCCAGACGAAGGTACTGCTCCCTCCCCATCCACAGCCTGGCACAGCACTCCATCAGGGTGAGGAAGGGGCTCTGGAATGACTTGTGTGGCGATGACTCAGAGCCAGCTGCAGTGAAGGCAGAAAGGGAGCGGGGACAGACCGGTGCAGGAACCATGAGAACAGCTGCCTAGCATGTCCATTTGTCCATGTATGCAGGAGAGGTGCAGCCTTGGAGGGGCGTGATGAAGGCTCTGTTACAGTCAGAGGTCAGGTACCACCCTGCAATGCAAGAGCCATCCCAGCCGTTACACCCTGTTGTCTCTTCCAATGTTTCTCCTGCAATCACCCATGGGGTACACACACTGCCCCAGAGACCAGGACTCACTGAACCCTAAAAGTCCTCAGTCTTTGGGGTGAGAGCACAAGCTGGGGTGTTTCCATTCCTGGAGAGAGCCAGACTCTGTGCAGGCTGCAAGCCCCAGCAGACAGGCAGCCACGTGCCACCCCTGCTGCCAGCCCTCCGCACTCACCTTGCTCCGCAGCAGCCCTCCGCTCGGCCGCTCTGGCGTGCTGTGCTCTGAGGAGGGCTTTGTCTTCTCCTTGTTGTTGTTGGAGTCATTATCCTTGATGATATCATACTGTCTGCAGAACAGGGCGATCACCGCTGCCCAAAGACACACTGCATGAAGGATCCCTCGCAGTGCCTGCCTGTCTGCCCTCCCCACAGCATCCCAGCTGCAGGGCAGTTGTGCCCAGGGCTCCTTGGGGTGCTGCAAACCCACACCCCCACCTGCATCAGCCTGCACCACCCCAGGTACCTCTGCACGCCAGGCCAGTTTCCTTGGGCAGATGGGCACGGATGTGGCTACGGCCATTGGGCCACACATGAGGTGCTCAGCACTCACCAAAGGCAGATGCTGAGGCACCCAAAAAGGGACAGTGAGGTCAGTGGGCAGCTGTGTGGGTTTTGGAGCGCCTCCAGCAAGGCACTAAAGTTACTGAGCTGGTGCTTGTGACCCTCACAAAAGCCAGCCTTTGTCTATGCAAACTGGCCGTGCAGTCAGTCCCTCTGGAATGCTTTCACAGCATGCATCCCATGCAGCATGTCCCACACCTGGGAACCCTGGACACAGGAGTCTGGAGCAATGCCCCCAGGGGTGACCATCCTGGACTCTCTCAGCCCCCAGTGTGTGTGTGGTAACACACAGGCACACACAGACCAGGCCTGACTCCTCCCAGCTGGTATCCTGACACATTAACCTGTGCCAAGTGTAAACTACCAGCAGTCATCTTGCATTTTTTTCCCAGTGCCCTAGGAAAGTGTCAAGGCCAGGGCAACGAGAAATTTCTGGAAGATGCCACTACAAAATCCACATTTACTGGGAAGGGAGCAGAGGATTGATGACTTCCCATTCACAGCAGCTGTATGTGACAAGTCAGGAGCCGACTTACCTCCTAGGCTGCCATGCTCCCAGGGCAGCCCGCTGCCTGCACTGGCTTTCACTGTGCTATACAGGAGCAAACCACCCCCTCTGCAGCTTTAGCAGACTGAGGCACAGCCTCCACCAGCTAGTGCAGTAGTGTTATCAGTCACGACACCTAAGGCCCAAGCAACTCAATGGTCACTGTCAGCTGAGATTCTCCCACCCTGTAATTCCAGGTCACATTCTGTCTCCTGCTCTTCAACATACTCCAGGCCATTACTGCTGAGCAGTGGCTGTGGTTGCTCCTTTTACCCCACTGGCTCCAGGACCTACAGATTCTCAAGGGTCTGATGAGGAAGGGTGTCAGACCCTCAGCAATGTGCCTCTGCACTCTCTTGAGCCACATCCTCTTTGTGAACCATGGATTGTAACTTTGCCTCAGCCCACCAGAGCACTGCTTGTGGCACTCACCTGCCCACATGAGCAGCACAGCCACAATGATAATAATCTCTCCTGTCTGCAGCTGCCGGTCTTTGTCCAGCCCTTCCATGGTGATGTCACCTGCAGGGAAGAGACCCCAAGCAGGGCTGGCAGCAGATACCCTCCCACTGAGGTGGGATGTGAATACCCCAAAGCAGAGAAGCCCACCTCCCCCAAACAAGGAAGGGTGTGAGATGACATCCTGTATGGGGAGAAGACATGCATCCTGTGGCCTTTCTGGGTCAGATAAACCATCCTTGCTACAAAGGTAGTCAGGGATTCCAAGGGCTTGTTTAGGTTCATGTAGGGACTGTGCAATGCACCAAGGTCTCTCTCTACACGGCAAGCAGGGCAGGGCAGGTCAGTTTAACACAGAAGTTCTGAGGAAAGGCAGCCATCTGCTTGCCCTGCCATACTCAGGGCCCCTCTCATGGTTAGTGCTGGAGACAGACTGCCGTGCCCTCTACGGGGCATCATCTCTCTTGGATTCCCGATTCTCTCTCATGGACCAGCATGTAAGCAACCCCAAGGCAACATAGATATGAGTAGCAGAGGAGACCACGGCGCTCTGTCATTTGTCCTTGGGTAGCCTGCAGACTGGGAGATCTGAGTGTCTGCTCAGTACTGGTTTTCTACAGGCAGCAGCTGGGCAGGCCCCAGCAGCTCTCCTGGGAGAGAGAGAGAGCCAAGACCTGAGATAGGAGGGCCGCAAACCACAGCCTGGGGACATTATCACGGACACACAGGGGACACGACAGCAGCCTGTACAACCCTGCGTGTCCCCAGCAGCCTGCTGCTCAGTGCAGCACCTTCCTCACTGGTTGCACAATCCCTGCCCATCTGCTGTACAGGCCTCCAGGTGTGGCCCCAGCAGCAGCACCTGGTCAGGCTGGAAGGAGGTGCCTCACCTTGGTTGGAGCTGTTGGAAGGCAGGCGGTCGGTCTCCTTCAGGGTGCGGAAGTGGACACGCTTGCTAGCCTGGCTCTCCCCATACAGGCCAATGCTCTGCACCTGGATGATGTAGTCAGCATCCTCTGCCAGGTCCCACAGCACACAGGCACGGTTGGTGGTGTTCACCTCCCGGATGAAGCGCTGCATCTGCCCATCCTGCCTCTGCCAGAGGGAAGAGCTGTCACCCCCGGGAGGCTGCTGCCAGGGGCACCCGGTACAGGCCCCCAGCTGCAGGGCTGTGCCTCACTCCTCCCTTCCCAGGCAAACAGGGTGGGCCAGACTGGCCAGCACTGCCTATTCAGCATGCCTGCATGGCCTGAGAGTCAGGCACGTCCCTGGAGAAGCCACCATCACCCAGGGCTGCATAGGCAAGCAAAGAAGGGTTATGTCATGGCCAAAGTACTGTCCTTACCTAGAGAAATACCAGGGAAACTACTGGAGGGACTATACCCAATGCAGCCCACAGTCTTCCGCCTTCCACCAGGATGGATGGCTCACATGGGGGACCCTGGCAAGGGCTGCTCAGCAGCAGAGATGTCCTCGGGCAGATGCCAGAGGAGCCCCAGAGCGCGGCAAAAGGACTGACACAGGAGCATGCCGGTAATCAGTGCCCCCAGTCCCCTGGCACAGATGCTGGATACCTGCTGTAGGATGGCATAGCCGATGACCACATCTCCTTCTGGTACGTCCCAGGACACTGTGGCAGAGTTCGCCTTCAGCTGCGTCACAGTCACGTTGACAGGGGATGGTGGCCTGTCTGGGTGAGCCAGGCATGGACCGTGGTGAGGCACAAGAAAGAGGCAAAAAAAGATGTCTCAGAACAGGCACTCAGCCCTGCACATCACCCTGGGGCCTCTCCAATGGCAGCACGTTGGCCAGGGCTACAGGGAGCACCTTCCCTGGTGAACCCAGCCCCAGGAGATGAGTGGCACAGCAGATGGGGAAGCCTGAGCCCTGCCAGCAGCAACACATGCACAGCACGGTGCTTCCTGGGCTGGCAGGCAGTGCCCACTCTGTGCATGAGGAGTGTGCAGCTGCAGAGCTCTGGGGCTGTCCCATAGATGGGCATGCCACAAATGCCTGGCACACCACCCAGAACTGCACAGGAAGCAGCCCAGACACAGTGATGATATATTGATTGTGACAGAAAAATGGGGCAGACACACTCTACACTCAGTCTAGGCATCTCCTCTGCCCAGAACTGCTCCTTGCTCCAGGGCATGGGAGCAGGGCAATGCCAAAGGCAGAGCTGGCTGTCCCAGTAATGTCTGGAAAATAGATCTTCCCAACAACATTAAGAGTGAATATATAAGCAAACCTTTACTTGAAGGCTTTCAGGTATACAGTGTTGTGAAAATCGCATGTGGTATAGTAATGCTACAATTTTTATAAGGTTAGTCAATTAGTATACTTATACTGTCCAATTAACAGGTTAGTTGGCTAGGTAGTAATTCCTGGGGTCCTGCCCCACTGGAAGCAGTCCAGAAGTTTCTCTTGCCCCACTTTTGTTATGCCTGGTCCAGATTCTGGTTGAAAACCACAACGTCCTTGTAGCTGTCTCTCTTCTTGGAATAAGACTAAACAATATTTTTAGGAATGTATTTATAAGGTTAGCTTATTGTTCTTAAATGTGGGGAAGAAAGATAGAAAAAGTACTAGAAGCTACAACGATGCATTAACAATCTACATAGCCACAAATACATGAAAAATATAAACCCCCAATAATCTTAGGCATCACCAGCAGTGCAGTGCCACTGGCTGCAAAGCTGGCAGCAATGCTTGGCCGTTGCTGTTCCATGGCAAGCTGACCTGACTGACCCATGGTCTGTCTGCACCATTGCCACTTGGAGATTTCACAGCACTGAGAGCACAACAGGATCCCACACAGTCCTGCACACAAAGCCAAACTTTTTCTGGAAGTTAGACACAGGAGCACATGAAAGACCCTGCAGCTGCTGTTTGTGTGTTCCAACTCCCCACATAAAAGTCAGTGCCCTTCTACAAGCTGCCTGCATAGCAGCTAGGGCTACAGGGTCAGTGCTGTGTTTTATATAGAGAAAGAGTTCCAGGGGGCACCTGAGAACAAGAGAAAGGACAACTGTGACACCAGCAACAACCCCAGCTACAGTGACTGCAAAAAAGGCAATTTTTGCAGGCCAGCTGTTTAAGTGAGTTCATTCACATCTGAATATACCCAGCTTTGGATCAAACCAGAGGAATTTCTCAGGTTCCCACTCTGAGAAATTCAGGGTTGTGGTCTGCCAGGGGCAATTAAAACAGAGAGGAGAGCCCAAAAGACATGTTCTAAGAGAGACCCTGGGACTGAGTGTGTCTCCAAAAGTTTGACACACCACCAGAAGAGAGAGTTGCCAAAGATAAGGACACCACAGTGTTCTGATTTTCTCCTTCAGAAAGCAAGTCTGGAAAACTGGAAAGGATTCAAAGATACACTCAAACATTCTTTATCCCACAAAGAGTGTGTCTGTATAGAGTTTTGCCCATGGGGATCTGCTTCATCACTATGAGAGGGACAGAATCTCTAAGTCTTGTCTGCACACCTTGCTTGCCCACGAGCCAACAGCAGAACAGGCTGAACAAAGCTGCAGACCTGGCCTTGTCCATTGCCTGGGTGTAGGTACTCTGTCAGCACAGGGGCTGAGCTTCCCGTAGATTAAATTAGAGAATCACTGTGGTTGGAAAAGACCTCCAAGATCATCAACTCCAACCTTTCACTGCATAACCCCATGCCCACTAAATCATATTGCCAAGTGTCACATCCAGTCATTTCTTGAGCACTTCCGGGGGTGGTGAATCCACCACTGTCCTGGGCAGCCTGTCCAGTGCTTAATCACTCCTTCAGTGAAGGAATTGTTCCCAATATCCAACCTGAACCTGCCCTGGCACAGCTTGAGGCCATTTCCCCTTGTCCTGTCCCTGTTCTCTGGAAGCACAGCCTAACCTCCCCCCTGTCTGCACCATCCTGTCAAGGAGTTGCAGAGAATGAGAAGGTCCCCCCTTGAGCCTCCTTTTACCCAGTTTGAGTTCCCCCAGCTCCCTCAGCCACCCACGAGACTTGTGCTTCAGTCCCTTCCCCAGCTCTGTTCCCCTCCCTGGACACGCTCCAGCCCCTCAAATCATTCTTGATGTGAGTGGCCAGGATTTGGGGTGCCTCAGCAGTGTCCAGCACAGGGGGAAAATCACTGCCCTGCTCCTGCTGCCACACTATTGCTGCCACAAGCCAGGATGCTCTCAGCTTTCTTGGCCAGACCACGTCTAACTGCTGTCAACCAGCACCCCCAGGTTCTTTCCATTGGGTCATTTTCCATCATAGTCTGGATTTTGGGGTGAGGCTGGGGTCAGGTCCGCTGCTCAGCCCACAGCCGAGTTCAGGCAGCACCCTGTCAGCCTGCAAACAACTGCCCCCTGCCTGGGCTGTCCCAGACACAGGCATTCCAAGGGGGGGCTCCATGGGGGGCTGCACATTTCTGCTTCTCTGCAAGCATAACAACACTCGTCCTAGGTTGCCACTAGTTAGGTTGCTAGCTAGGTTTGTGCTAGCAGACATAATGGGGTCAGAACAGCCCAAGAATCCAGGGGTGGAGATTGGTCCAAGATCTGATTTGGTCTGCACCAGCCAGTATGTGCCCAAACCACTCTTGGGCATGGCTTGGAAGCTCGGACAAGCCACAAAACCATTCCTCACTGCCTCCCTCTTTGGAACTCGTGAGTTTAATACCATGGATGTGACAGACCCTGCCAGCTGGCCTCGGGACAAGAACAGGACATTGTGCTTCACAGGATACATCCATAGTAATGAATTAGGTGGGGTGGTTTTTTTTTACATCTAACAAATTTTAAAAGTTCTGAACATGCGTGATGGGGGCAGTTTGACTACCAACCTCTAAGTGTACGTGAGGAAATTACAGATGGGGTCTGACATCTCTGCAACACAGGAGTTTGTGGATAGAGTTTGTAGCAGCTGTCCAGCTCTGCTCAAGAATTTTCTAGGCTTCTGTGAGGAGCTCAGCCTATCCCAGCTGAGGTTTTCAGACTGGGGCTGCTGCCCTGGGACTGAGTCACTTGATGATTTGAGAACAAAGGCACTGCACCAATTCACAGCCATTCTGCTGAGTCCACACAGGTGTGACAAGTGCTCCAGCTGTATTTAGCCAGAGTTTGCACAGGCCCTGTGCAGGGACTGTCACTCACTGGCAGCAGAAGGGTGAGAGGACACGGGGGCACAGCGGAGCCACCACGCACGTGGCTCGTCAATGCACCACACCCCACGCACCCTGAGCACACCTGGTGCACACCCAGGCCAGCAGGGCCTGTGTGACAGGAGACCTGGTGTCCAGGCTACAGCTCTGCACTACAACAACCAGCGTGCCTTGATCAGTTTGATGCTGAATGAACTGCAGAAAATACACTTCTGAGCACATGGGATTTGCACACCTGTCAGGAGGAAACAGGACAAGCCTCAGAAGTCAAAATGTGGGAAGTTCACCCTAGATACACAGAACAATGTCTAATCCAAATCACCTCCACTCTCTCCAAGAACTGAGGTTTTTCACCCCGGAGAGAATGCTCTGGTAAGATATTGGAGCACTTTCCAGTGCCTAAAGGGGCTCCAAGACAACTGGAGAGGGACTTTGGACAAAGTGACAAGACAAGAAGGGGATGGCTTTTCACTGGCAGAGGCCAGGGTTAGATGGGATATTGGAAAGAAATTGTTCCCTGTGAGGGTGGTGAGGCCCTAGCACGGGTTGTCCAGAGAAGCTGTGGCTGCCTCTGGATCCCTGCAAGTGCTCGAGGCCAGGCTGGGTGGGGCTTGGAGCACCTCGGTGTAGTGAAGGTGTCATTGCCCATACCGACGGGGAATGAGATGGGCTTTATGGTCCCTTCCAAACCACACCACTCCAGGATTCTGTGAAATTCAAGACGAGACCTCAAAGTTGTTACAATACCTCCAAAGGACAAAACCTCATGTATAATCCCCACATTGCATCTAATACTGTTCAGCCTGTTCTGCAGCTGAGATCAGAGCAGTTTTGTGCCAAAGCTGTCGCCATAAAGGTCTGTGAATGCAAGGGCTCCAAAAAGCATGCTCTCTGAAGCCAACACATTCTGGCTATAAAGTCAAGACACTGCTGGGCTCTCTGGGAAAAGTGTGCCACTGTTTATCTCAATGTATTAACTGCTAATAATTCTACATCACTTATAAATGATCCATCTTCACTTTTTATTAAAGCCATATTACAAAAGGGGGACCCCCAGAGAAAGCACAGTCACTAACTTAAGGTCTGGCACAGGTCTTGTGCTGTCTGTACAGCTGTACAGCAGCATGCTCCTTTTGGGCCTGATTAAGGGGTGGGAAGAGCTGGGCTGTGTACAGGAGCTAGCAGCACTGCAGCCTGTGGCTGGACACCGGGAGGGACGGCCAGAGGGCGGTGGGAGCGATGGGTGGTGGCCAGGGGGAGGGATGGGTGGTGGGCAGTTGGACATGGGACCAGATATGCCATGCACCCCAGCTCCATGGGTCAGCAAAGGGGCCGGACAGACACCCTTCACGAGGGATGCTGGCACATGTGATGCTGCAGAGGGCTGAGGGATGGGGCATGTCTCCACCGGGGCCCTCGCCATCCTGCTGTGATCCGGAGAGTGGGCCACCCCTGCCCCCCGGCCCATGCCCTTGGGGCTGCTGCTCAAGGGCACCCAGATGTTTGCCCAACTGACTGCTGCAGCAGGGAGTAAGCACCAGACTGCACATCTAAAAATAAGTGGCCCCTTTTTAACACCCCTGACTGCATCTCTTCCTGAATCCGTCAGTAGTGTTTTGCAACACGGCAGAATGTAGCAGAACACGTCCGGTACTCGCAATTCGATTTGATATCTCAGTGACCTGTCGAGGGACAAACAGACAGCAGGAAGCGGCTGCTGACAGAGGCCACCCCGGCGAGTCAAAGGACACAAGGACAGCGGTACCTCGGGTGTGCGGAGCTCGATGTTCCAGCAGACACCGAGAGCAAGGGACAGGATCCCCGTCACCCGGCCGGCCGCAGCCCGGAGTGTCCGTGCCCGGGGCAGGAGCTCCCTCGGGGCACAGCGCCCGTTCCACCCGCGGCGGGAGCCCCGGGAAGGGCAGCGCGGCAGCAGCCGTGCCCCGGGGAGGGGACCCGGGAGGCCGCGGCGCCCCGGGGGTGCCCGAAGAGTCCTCGGGGATCGCGGCAAAGGCCACGCCGGGAATGCAGTGAGGCCGGCGGGGGTGTCTGGCGCGGACCGCAGCGCCCGGGGTGCCCGGCCGTGTCCCCGCCCGGCAGAGCGTCCCCGCTCGGAGGGACGGGCAGCCCCGGTGCCCTCCCGGCCCGGCCGCACTTACTGGCTCGCACGAAACACAGGTCGCAGCCGAAGAGCACCAGCACCGGGCTGATCATCGCCGAGACTCGGGCCATGGCGGCGGGGGCTGCGGCCCGGCCGGGCGCGGCCCTGGCACCGGCCCGGCTCCCTGCACCGCGGGACGGAGCGGGGCCGAGCCCCGGCCGCAGCGCGGGGGGGCGGAACGGCCGCCGGACCCGGCCCGCCCCCGAGCGGCACCGCAGCGGCTCCGGCACCGCGGCGGCTCCGGCGCCGCCTCTCGGCCGTGCCCCGGAGCGGCCGGCACCGCCCCCAGCCCCGAGCCGTACCCCGACACCGCCGGTACCGCCCCCACCCTATCGGCGGAGCGCCGGAACGGCCGGCGCCGCTCCCGGTATCGTTCTCCGGTAACCCGCAAGACCCCGCCGCAGGCTGCGCCCCCGGCACCCCCGAGCGCCCGCTCTCCCCGTGCTGCACCGCCTGCATCCCCAGTGCCGGCTCCCCCCGTGCTGCACCGCCTGCATCCCCAGTCCAGCTTCTTCCGTGCTGCACCGCCAGCATCCCCAGTCCAGCTTCCCCCCTGCTGCACCGCCTGCATCCCCAGTGCCGGCTCCCCCCGTGCTGCACCGCCTGCATCCCCAGTGCCGGCTCCCCCCGTGCTGCACCGCCTGCATCCCCAGTCCAGCTTCTTCCGTGCTGCACCGCCAGCATCCCCAGTCCAGCTTCCCCCCTGCTGCGCCGCCAGCATCCCCAGTGCCGGCTCCCCCCGTGCTGCACCGCCAGCATCCCCAGTGCCGGCTCCCCCCGTGCTGCACCGCCGGTAACCCCAGTACGGGAGGCTCCACAGCGGGCACACAACGCGCGTGTCCTGGCGTGGGCAGCGAGCAGCACCGGTGTCGCCACTGCTGGTCACCGACAGATGCCGACACTGGGGCTGGTGCCCCCGGCACTCTCCACAGCTCCTCTGCCCTTGCGGGCGCTCTGAGCCTCCGGGGTGCTCCTCTCCGTGTGCCTGATGACACAGGCACGGGGTCTGCCCCATCCCCAGGAAAGGCAGCGCTGGGTGTGCCTAATGAAGCAGTAGAGAAATAAGGAAATGAACCCAAATCATCCTCCATTACCTTGCAGCCGTAACCTACTACTTTCTGTGAGCAATGCAGACTGGAAGGAGGAGTCAAGCCAGGATGGAATCAATGGTTCCAAGGGTTGCTAAGGTGCTTCAGCCAAGCTGTGGTTTTGGGCAGACTTGGGAACTGCTGGGGCTCCTCTCTGTCCAGCTGATGTCCTTGGCTGCAGCCTGCATTGTCCTGCTGTGTAGCATAGCTGGACCCCAGTGGCAGCTTAGACCATGTCCAGGATGAGATCAGCCCACAGCAGAAGTACATCAATGCGGGCATGTGTGCAGACATGGGCACAGACATCCATTGTCTCGTGCCCTAGGACCCCTAAAAGTCTTTACCTGGTCGCTTGAAAAGGCCTTTCCTAGTCACAAGAGAATTGGTCTGTGCTTTGGGGACATCTGTGGAAGACCAGGGTGGTGATGTTGCCATGTGAAGGATTTAATCTGCAGTGCCTGTGTGCAAAATGCAAGTTCCAGCTAAGTGAAAACTGAAGCTTGTCAGAATTTTCATTATCTGCAGCTGCATAGCAAGTGAGGTGATCAAAATGGTCCCATCTGGATTGTTCAATGCTGCTTTTCAGACGTTCTTGGCAGATCAGGACTGCCTCTTTCCTGTGCTGAGCTTCATTGGTGCTGCAGTCCACAGTGGTGAGGAGGAGGGTGAGCCTGATCCTGCTTTCCCAGCAGAGCCCTGTTTCAAAGCTCCTTCTCCCTCTATATGCATTATGGGGAAGGAACTTCAGGAAAGCCAAGGGTAGAGCTGGCAACTGTAAAACTGTGACTGCATGCGGTTTTACAGGAACAGCTTGCCAGTTATGTCTTCTCTGCAAGGTCCCTTCTCACTTGGTTGCTGTGAGAAGCACTTGGTTATTGCAGAGCTAGCTGTGGTGTTAATGTTGACTGCTCCATAGCCTGTTTTTGCCACCAGGCAAGGATCCCTGGCTTGCCCAGCACTGCCCTGGCCTGCGCAGGAGTGCTCAGACACGTTATTTGAAAAGCTCAGTGCTGTCAGTGTTAGGTATCAGTGAGCAATGCCATTTTTTTGATAGCAAAAACAGGTGGCCCTTAGCACTGTGGGACAGTTTATTTTGCATCCTTCCCCCAAACTACATAAAAGTGGTTCAGACTCTATGTCCCTACCCTGTGCTCCAGGGTGCAGTCCTATTGCTTGTGCAGGGTGAGAATTATGCTGTGATTGGGGAATTTTGTGTCTGATGACCCAAGGCATCACTATTGGCTGGCTGGCATTCCCAGGCTTCACACACTTTCCAGATCAGTGCTGGACATGGAAAAGGACATGCTGTGCCACTTAGGACAATCCTGGGAATTCAGTGACTGTGCACAGGCTGCATGGTGTGCTTTGGGAGCAGGTGATGGCATTTGCATCTGTGGGTTCAGTCTATAAATAATAAATACTGAGAGTGCAAATTCTCCGTGCACATTTAATTATCACTTGAGTATTTGGGATTTTGGCCAGGCAAAATTCAATTTGCAATCACAAATCAGGAACTAATGCATCTAAATTGTATTATATGCCTTGCAGTGCCTTGTACTTAGAATTCAGTGGGGAAATCCAGCAGCAGCCTCAAGATCTCAGCCTCACCTCTATAGCCTGGCCTGCAGGCTCTGGAGTCCCAGCCTGCCCCTAGCAAATACGAGGTTCTGGGGGTGGTGCTGGCAGCAGGAGAACATCCTGCCCATGGTGCAGGAGCCTCCTGTACCTGCATCACATCACCCTGCTGTCACCTTCCTCTGCCCACCAGAGGAACACACCAGCCAGGACTCCCAGCATATCAGGAATTGGCCTCTGCAGCTGGGAAAGGTTGGGATTGATTCTGCCTGTGCAGAACCTGCCCCATACTTGGTACTGTATAAATGTTATTGATTAAATGAAACCCAAAAGACATGTGTGGGTTTTGTGTCCCTAATGTAAGCTTTAGTTAGCTGCTAACTGGTGTGAGGTGAGCATTCACAGATTTAGGGAAGCACGCCGTGACCTGCAATAGCTGGGTCCTGATCTGGGGGTCCTGGAGCTCTGTGGCTGTTCCCCTCCTAGGACACAACACTCCTGCAACTCTTTCCCCCACATTCTGGCTGCTCTTTTTCCTGCTCCACAGCCTGCCATGGCCAGTTGTGACCCAGCTGTGCCTCTGGAAGTTGCTGGGCATTGTCCTGCTGGGCATTGCCCCTCAGACAGTGCCTGCCTGGCCTTGTCCTGCTGGGCATTGCCCTCAGACAGTGCCTGGCCTTGTCCTGCTGGGCATTGCCCTCAGACAGTGCCTGGCTTTGTCCCGCTGGGCATTGCCCCTCAGACAGTGCCTGGCATTGTCTTGCTGGGCACTGCCCCTCAGACAGTGCCTGGCATTGTCCTGCTGGGCATTGCCCTCATTGTGCCTGCCTGGCATTGTCCTGCTGGGCATTGCCCCTCAGACAGTGCCTGGCCTTGTCCTGCTGGGCATTGCCCTCAGACAGTGCCTGGCATTGTCCTGCTGGGCATTGCCCTCATTGTGCCTGCCTGGGCTGCAGGAGGGCTGGGCAGGGTGTGGATGCCAGACCTGCCCCTGCACCCCTAGACCTTGTCTCCCAGCCAGCCCCATGCCTGCCCACCGTGTCCTGTCTCCAGGGCTGCCTGGCTGCTGCTTCACGTTAGCTGTGTCTGCATGTCCACAGAAAGGAAATGTCCAAAGCTGCTGTGAGGGTTCATTCCCATCCACTTTGTCATGTCTGTGTGCTGGCTGCTGTGTCCTCCATTCCTCTCCCATGGAAGTGGGAATGAACACACCGACTCTGTGAGGGTAATAATAATGGAGAGCAAGCCACAGACATTTTCTATAAAGCTGCTGCAGGAAGTGCCCTGTTGTCCTCAGCCGAGGAACAGGATCAGACCTGTCACCAGTCACACTTCATGAACTTCAGTAAATGTGGAAAGTCAATCTGCTAATCATTAATGCACACTAATCATTAATAACTCCTGATCCTCCTTTTGTCTTTGTTTATATATTTGTGATGGCATTTTTTACCATCTGCTGCATAATTGGATTTGGGGAATTCAGTACTGCCCAAGAACAGACATTTATACTTTCTATTTATCACAGGGTATTGTGAAGTCAAGAGTTTTGCTGTGTAATTATGTGCATTGTGAAAAGTAATTTATTCTGTTTCATTAAGACCAAATGCCAAATTACTTCTTCTGCTGCTTCCTAGCTTCTATTGTAAGAAACAAGTAATATCAGTTTGCTGTCTATCTGCACTGCACCATCTGCAGCACAGCAGACCCTGGTCATCTTTCACAACTACTAATTTCTTTTTTACCCTTTTAGCATGGGACAGCTAGACAGCATATGGTGTTTGAGATGTGAGTTTGCTGTGTGCCAATATATTCATAATAGTGTTACTGCTCAGCCCTTTCCCAGTTCATTTACAGCAGGTGAAGCCACTAAAGCCACGAGCCTGGTGAAGCTGAAAAGCCAAGTGATCTGACAAGTCTATCAACAGCAAAAGCACTCAGCAGCATCATGGTCAGTGCACACACAACTGATCAAGGTCGATGAGCAGATCTATTAAAGCCCACCCCTAGGAAAGAAGTTTATTTGTTACTGCTCAGATAAAAGCACAAAGCACTGAATGTGAGGCACTTCACCCTCTTCATCAGGAGGATGCAGCACTGGGCAAACGCTGAGCCTCGCCAAGGCAAGGGCTGCCCTGCAGTGAGCAGCTGCCATACAGAAGGGGGTGTTGTGGCCCTCTGCAATGGACATGCAGCCTGCAAGGAACCTGCTCTGGCTCTGTGCCCCATTCCCTGCCTGTTAGTACTGGGATCTCCTCTGGATTCAGTGTCCAGCCAGGGGTTGGGGCTATAGGGAGGGAGAAAACTCACCTGGCACTGCCTGGAAAGCTCCCTGGGCTGACCCTGCCTGGGTACCAGGTGCCCATCAAAGCTGCTCCATCACCCTCCCCCTCAGCTGGGCAGGGAAGAGAAAGTATAATGATGATACACTCATGGATTGGGATAAGGACAGGGAGAGCTCACTCACCAGTTACTGTCATGGGCAAAACAGACTCAATTTTTGGAAATTACTTTAATTTATTACCAATCAAGTCAAAGTAGGGCAATGAGGAATAAAACCAAATCATAAAACCACGTTCTCACCAACCCTCCTGTCCTGCACAGTGGTCTCCCTCCTCCGCCTCAGCAGTGCAGTGGGACAGGGAATGGGATCAATTCACCACAGCATGTCTCTGCCACTGCTTCTTCTCAAGGGGAGGGTCTCACACTCTTCCTCTGCTCTCACACGGGCTCCTCCATGGGCTGCAGGTGGGTCTGTGCTCCTGACTGGAGCTTTTTGGGCTGTGGGTGGCTCCACACAGGCTGCAGGGGAATCCCTGCTCCAGACCGTGGGGCACCTCCTCTCATTCCTGCTGCATGGCCTGGGGACTGCAGGGCTGTTGCTCTCACGTACCCTGGCTCCTCTCTCTGGCTGATGCTGTGCACAGTTTGTCCCTTCTTAAATCTCAGAGGCACTGCCACTATTGCTGATGGGCTCTGCCTTGGCCAACAGCAGGTCTGTCTTGGGGTCAGCTGGCTTTGGCTCTGCTGGACATGGGGGAAGCTCCTAGAAGCTCCTCTCAGGAGCCATCCCTGTAACCCCGCCTCTACCAAAACCCTGCCGTGCAAACCCAATACAATTCCCTTAAGAGGGAGTTTTGGGCAAAGCAGCTTATGATGAAAGCCTAAATTAGCCTGAGTTGTTTAGCCTAGAAACTATGAAACTGAGGGGGATGTGCTGACAGCTTCTCTTTCAGTGCCTGACAGCTGCCAAGCATCCCCGTGGCTGCTGCAGAGGCTGGCATGGCCTGTTCCACGGCAGGGGCAGAACTTCGGTCCCTGCTGGCTTGGCCCACATGGAGAGCAGGGCTGATTGTCCTCTCAGGATGAGACTGCAGAATGTGGATTTCGCTTCCAGCCACTCCTCCACCTCTTTCTTGCTGCCATTCTCCTGGCGCCCTCTCCCTGGCATCGCTTCTGACAGGGCCAAAGTAATTTGCCAGCTGCATCACTGGCACTGCGATCTGCTTCTTGTGTTTGCTTGTGCTGACTGTGCGACTGTTCCCGTAACCTGGGAGCAGAGATGAAGTTCTGGAGAAAGGGGAGAGCGTGTGTTGGCAGCCAGCCTGGCTGTGCCCCCTGCTTGTGCTCAGTGCAGTGCCAAGCCCACCTGCCCTGCTGTGCAGGGCTCCACGAGGCTGGGGCAGAGCCAAGGGGGCATGGAAGGAGGGGAACCCTGGGCGATGCCTGCACCTCCATGGCATGGGACAGGGACATGGCACAGCGAGACAAGGCGCTGGCACGGTGACACAGGGCACTGGAGAGCCCCTGTGACGGAGAGCCACTTGTGTGCACCAGGCCTGGCAGGGGTGTGGTGGCACCACAGAACCTCCCTGTCCTGCTCAGGGGCTGCTCTGGGCCAGTCCTTGCCTCGGGGGCTGCTGGTGGGAGGTGGCCAGGGACGGGAGAGACTGGAGCCAGCCACCCACCGGGTGCAGATCAGCCCCAGAGCTCTGAGCCAGCCCCTGTGCCAGGGCTGTGCCTGCACCCACCGGGTGCAGATCAGCCCCAGAGCTCTGAGCCAGCCCCTGTGCCAGGGCTGTGCCCTGTGCCCGCAGCAGCAGGGGCTGGGGCCCTGGGCTGGAAGTGCCCTCCCTGCTTTGCCTGTGCTCAGGAGCAGCAGCAGCATCTCTGGGGCAGGGCCAGGGCCAGGGTGGCTGGAGTCTGTCTTGGAAGATGGTATTTGCTGTAGCATGGCAAGATGTTTTGATGAGGAAGGAGTTCAGCAGTAAGAAGTTGTGCAGTAATCCTGTAGGCTTTCAGGATATTCCCGTTTTGATCACCAATGCAAACCAACTTTGAGGGGCTGCAAGGACAATATCTAGATGTTATTTGGCCCCTTTTCATTTTATAATGCTGAATTTCATCTGCCATTTCATCTCCCAGCCACTCAGTATTCTAAGATGCTTTAGCCCTTCTTCATGGCTACCTTTTATTTTTTACTGCTCCATGTAATCCTCAAACCTGACCTTAGTCCCTGCCTGTTTACTTCCTGTGTCATGAGGGAAAGATTTTGAACAGTCCAGTGCTAATGTGGATCCCTGTAGGATTCCCCCAGTGTCCTCACTCCCCTGAAAATGCCAAATGTCTCATCCAAATGCTTCCTCTAGCCCTTAACAAGACAACCATCTTGTTTAATGAATGGCAGCCTTACTTTTTAAAGAGGTCCAGGGCCTTGTCAAATGTTTTTGGAAATTCCAGCTGCAGCAAAGTCAGATGGAAGATATTTAGCTCTGAGGTTTCCAGCACAGGCAGGACCTGGAGCTGCTGGGGTGGGACCAGAGGAGGCCCCAGAGCTGCTCCAGGGCTGGGAGAGCTGGGGGTGCTCAGTCTGGGGGAGAGAAGGATCCAGGGAGAGCTCAGAGCCCCTCCAGTGCCCACAGGAATGATGGGGATGGATCATTCAGTAGGGCCTGGTGCAATAGAACAAGGAGCAATGGTTTAAACCAAAGGAGAGTCGATTTAGAGTAGATGTAAGGAAGTTTTTCACAACAAGTGTGGCCAGAGACACATACAGGCTGCCCAGAGAGGTGGTGAGTGTCCCCATGTTGCAGTAAAACAGATGGGATCCAGTTTCTTCATGCAGAAAAAGCCTATTCTCTATTTACAAAGCTTATATTTACAGGAAATATTAGAAGGTACCATGTTAGACTTAATTGACTAACAATATACTGATATTTAGTTTATTGGTTGGTAAATGACTGGGGTGTATGTTCGTTAAATCTCTCCATTTTTGGTTAGTTGACATATTTTGGTTTTTGATTTTTATGGGACAGATTTTTTGTTTATTACAGGCGCAGACAGTTTTCTTACTAGAATAGTTTGTTGTGCTAACTGCTTTCTTTCTTATGATTTTTTATATGGGAAGTTACAAGCTAACTGCTAGCTTAGCTAGACTAGTAGGGCCTAAACTATATTTTATAAGATCTTTTTTTAATGCTCTCTTTACCTGTATGCAATACCTGTAAGCATTCAAGATCAGGTTGGATGGGGTTCTGAGCAACCTGACCTAGTAGAAGACAATCTTGCTCATGGCAGGACCTTGGCCTGGTTGAGTTTTAAAGGTGACATTTGAAGTTGACATTTAAACCTTCCAACCCAAAGTGTTTCATGATTCCATGTGTGGAAACGTCATCTTTGAGTTTTGCCTCTTTACCGAGTACCTAAATCAGAAAAAGTCTGTGTCCCATTCACATCCTCCCCCTGCACATGAGCCCTCCTCCTTCCTGAGCCCTCACTGAGCACGGGCTGGGCTCTGCTGAGATGAAGGAACTGCCCACAAAAACAGCACCACAGATGCCACCTGTCCTGGCCACCACCCCTGGCACTACAGATGCCACCCATCCTGGCCACCACCCCCAGCACCACAGATGCCACCTGTCCTGGCCACCACCCCCAGCACCACAGATGCCACCTGTCCTGGCCACCACCCCCTGGCACCACAGATGCCACCCATCCTGGCCACCACCCCCAGCACCACAGATGCCACCTGTCCTGGCCACCACCCCCTGGCACCATGGCTGCCACCTGTCCTGGCCGCCACCCCCTGGCACCATGGCTGCCACCTGTCCTGGCCAGGGCAGCTCTGCCTGCCTGGGCTGTGGCCAAGGGCACGTGAGGGACCAGCCCATGCTGCAGGGGCACAGAGGACCAAGAGCCTCCTTGGCCATGGGGAAGAACTGGAAAAAAGCTGTCAGGACTGGCTGTGGTTTTCCTAAGCTTTACTTTGGGTCTGCCTCCCCAGGAATCACTGGGAGCCTGTCTCTGGTTCTGGTTCTGGCCCAGTGTCTGAAGAACTGCCTGGCTTCTGTTACCTGCTCCGAGGAAAGACAGAGGCTTGCTTCTGAAATGCCACTGCACTTCTTGAAAACAGAAGCCTCCAATTTAGAAGCTTTGAGCATAATTCAGATGGGTTTTTGGACCCAATCCAGCATGCATAAAAGAGGACACTGTGCTAATTAATGTCTCAGCAGAGCTGTCCAATACAGCCACCGCCCCTCCAATCTCACTCTCATTCCACTATATTTTAATGAGAAGATTGACCTACTTAATTCTGAAAGCAGCTGGCTCTCAGAGCCAAGCAACACTTGAAGAAATAATGTCATGTTTAGTGCTGGTTTCATTACCAGCATCAGTCCCACAGCACCCCAGGATGGCATTAACCCTCCACCTGCCAGGAAGGTCAGGTCACCGAGCAAGCACCGAGGACCAGACTGCTCCAGAAGCTGCTCCCAGGCCACAGCTCTGCTCCCAACACCTGCAGTGGCACAGGGAAACATTTGATTTACAGGTAATGTCACTCCAAGGAAAGTGAGGCACAGGAAGAGCTGGCCTGGCACAGGTGTGGTGTCCTTGCCAATAGAGAAATGCCAAACTAATGGGATGTACCCCAGGCTGACAGTGAACTACGTGCACGACTGCAGTGATTTCATTCTCACACGCCACACTCAGCACCAGAGTGTTCCATGCAGGCAGGAATGACAAACTGCACCGGGTATCTCTGTGTGAAGTGCTCCCCGTGTCACAGGTTCCTCTCAACAGAACAGCCCCATTCCTTTGCAACATTATTAAATGGCATTATTAAAAGAGCTTAAATCTTAAAGCTACTGCATTGCATAACTTGCAGGAAGGATGGTAAGTGATCTCATGAAAATTACTGAATTATTAATGACATTTAACAAATCTTGGAACAATGGGGAAATCCTTAAGGATTAAGAAAAACCAAAACAGAACAACTCCCAAACCAAAATATATTCTCTCTCCTCCTCCAAAAAACCTCCTGCAGGCCCCCAAAGCAAAACTCAAGTGTGCCAGTATTTAAAAAAAGACAAACTGTGTGATGAGTGTAAGTACAGCTCAGTCTATCTCCCAGACACACCAACAACTGACATCAAAGGGCGTCATAAGTAAGACCCAGCCAACGTGGTTTCACAGAGAAGAGTTTTCTGTAAATATTATTCTTTAATTAATTACAAGTCCATTTAGGTAAAAGTAGCTGTTGACATAAATTTCTCTAAGGCCTTGTTTTTGGCCCCACATTATACAAGCATTGGTGGAATACATTAAATGCTTGATATTAAATATTTGTAAATAAGGATTTGTCCTCCTAGAGAATCCCATACTCTGCAGCTATTTGACATCTTTATCAAGAATGTTAACGAAATTATATAACAATTGCAAAGAGAATCTGCATATTAAACCCAAGCTTTCTGGAGAAGTTACTGTACAAAACATAGTTATTAAGGTATCTGCTAGAGTAGTTCAGTGAAATGCACCACAATGTTTCAGAATGTGTTCATCATGTGCTCTCTGGCCTTAAACCCTGTTGAGTTTCTAGAAAAGAAATGAGTTCTCAGAGACATTTGCAGAACTGAAAAATGTGCTTAAGAGGGTTAAAGTGAGTATTAACAGTGTAGTGAGGGAGCTGAGGACAAAAAGAAGTAGGTGACAGCAGAGCAAGGTCATCCTTGTATCTTACATAAACCAGACTGTTACAGAACACTGCAGCTGGTTCCTGGTTCATCCCCCTGGACTTAAAAAGTGAAAAATGCACCAATCGATACATAACATGTCAGCAAAGAACAATCCACAACAAAAAGAAAAAGCTGTTTTGACTGACACTAGCAAACCTCTTTAGCTCACACAGCAAATTATGTATGGAGTTAATTATGACTACAAATATGCAGGAAGAAATTTCTGCTACCCTAAAGCTATTTCTGTTACCAGGACTGAACAGTATGGGATACGGAGGCTGAAATAAAACAAGTTCCAATGAGAAGACACAGCATTTTTAGTACAATGAACCACTGCAACAAGTATTGAGTGACCAGCCCGTCTCTTTTATTACTTCTGATTCCTTCAAAACTGGAGCTCTTCCTAAACATGTACTTGCTCAGTGGAATTGGTAACAGCAAGGACCAGTTTGCTGGGGCAGCGGGCAGCGTTCCTCCAGGGCCTGCTGCCCATCTGAGCTGCTTGGTGCAATTGATTTTCTGGAGGAGAGGGATGGCACCCAGAAAAACCTGGGGAATCCACGGACAGAGAGCAGCCTGGGGGACAAGGTCCTAGGGACAACAAAACTGGGTTAACACAACCTGGCCCTGTGCACTGGCAGCCCAGGAGCCACCAGGGTCCAGGGCTGCCTCTGCAGCAGTGGGGACAGCAGGTGAGGTGACAGAGGTGGTTCTGCCTCTCTGCTGGATCCCCTGCCCTCAGAGCACAGCAGCACAGCTGCCCAGCCCCACTGCAGCAGCATGCAGGGGCACAGCTGCCCAGCCCCACTGCAGCAGCATGCAGGGGCACAGCTGCCCTGCCCCACTGCAGCAGCACAGCTGCCCAGCCCCACTGCAGCAGCATGCAGGAGCACAGCTGCCCTGCCCCACTGCAGCAGCATGCAGGGGCACAGCTGCCCAGCCCCACTGCAGCAGCATGCAGCAGCACAGCTGCCCAGCCCCACTGCAGCAGCATGCAGGGGCACAGCTGCCCTGCCCCACTGCAGCAGCATGCAGGAGCTCCAGGACAGAGCTCTCTCCTCACACACCGTGCACTGGCAGCAGTGCCACCAGCTCATACCAGCTTGAGCCAATCCCACAAACAATCTGCTGCTGTGCTGAGGACACGGAAGGATCCTTGGAGAATGCTTTTTTCCATGTGCCATGCCATGTGGAGAGGATGTTACTGAAGTAACTACAAAACCCAAGTGGTCACAAAGTATTCACGTCTAGAGAGCAGGTCTAGTTAGTAACTCATAAATGACAGGAAACAAGACTCTAGACTGAAAACCACTATGAAAAACCTTGTTTAATTCCTGGGTTTATTGTACTCAGTGGGAATGCAGTGAACATATGCTCCAAGTACAGCACTGTGGAGTTCTGAAGAGAAACCAAGAAGACAACTGAACAGCACCAGAGCATGCAGGGCAACCCTGCAGGACAGCCCTGCAGCAGGACAGACAGACAGCCCTGCAGCAGGACAGACAGCCCTGCAGGTAGGACAGACAGCCCTGCAGGTAGGACAGCCCTGCAGCAGGACAGACAGCCCTGCAGGTAGGACAGACAGCCCTGCAGGTAGGACAGCCCTGCAGCAGGACAGACAGCCCTGCAGGTAGGACAGACAGCCCTGCAGGTAGGACAGCCCTGCAGCAGGACAGACAGCTCTGCAGGTAGGACAGACAGCCCTGCAGCAGGACAGACAGCCCTGCAGGACAGACAGCCCTGCAGCAGGACAGCCCTGAGCAGGCTGGGCTGTGCTGGGGGAGGAGGGATGGCACCAAGAACACCACACAGCAAACAGACAAGGAACCACATTCTCGCACTGGTGACATTTTATTTTGTTGTCTTCTGATCTTGCCCATCTCACTGCAGACTCTACACGCCCTGCACAGTCTCCACATCTGCTTTCAGCACAGCACCTGCAAACGCAGCAGAACCTGGTTCCAAAGGCAGCTCTGGAGACCCCCTGGGCCCTGCAGTATCCCCGCTGTCAGAACAATGGGATGGTGCTGGTACTAACACACAGGTACAAACCTCCCTGCTCCCCACACACTGCAATGCCTTTCCTCGGAATCTCAGCACCAGCAACTTTGTCCAACAGTGCAAATTTTGCAATTTTCTGGTATGATGGGTCTTTGGATGACAAAGTCTGGAGAACTCATTCTTTAAAAACCAGGACTGCCTGTGCTGGTGCTTCCTGCTCCCTTCTGTGACATCTGCTGCATTCAGACACTGCACAGGGTGCCCAGGGAGGCTGTGGATGCCCCAGCCCGGGCAGTGCTCAAAGCCAGGCTGGACAAGGCCTGGAGCCACCTGCTCTAGTGGGACGTGTCCCTGCTCCTGGCAGCAGGGGTGAGACTCAATGATCTTTAAGGTCCATTCCAATCCCTTAACACTCCATGATTTATAGAGACAGGAAGATATTATTCCTTATGATCCAGAGACAATGCCAACAATATGACTTAAAATGGTGACCCCTCTTTTAACCTTTTCTACACAGGGAAGCCACTGCTATTATACCTCATTTGCACAGAGAGGCAATACTGAAAATAAACAGGTTATGTAAGACAATGAAGGGGGGATCTGCAGAGCAGGGGAAAAGACACTGTGGGAGCTCTGGCATGACAAAGAACCCACGCTGGCAAGGCAGCCTCGTGGAGCCTGGTCCCAGCACTGCAGGCTGCTCATGTAGGGATGCATGGGATGCTCCCAGGTAAGCATGGAACAGCTTCAGGGGGCACACAAAGGCCACCTCAGTACATAGGTACCGAGGTCTCTAAAAGGCTGGTGAATCTCCAAAGGCTTGAGAGCATCCAGCTGTTGCAGCACTGGAAGACTTTCTACACTTGTTTCATGTCCAACATTAGAGGAGACAGATGCAGGAGGAACAGTGGGTTCCTCACAAGGGTAATAATGACCTTCCATCCCTTCCAAGTCTGATGCTGTCTGGTGCTGAGCCCAAATGCTGGGGTATGAAACAGGATACAGCAAACACTGAGAAGGTCTCTTTTGTGGCAGCCTTGCTGACAACAGACAGGAGAGTGACAGGGCAAAGCAGAGTCCTTGCATTCTGCACAGCACTGTTCTCATGGTCAGTGTGGGTGCATTCTGTGCAAGAAAGGATTTCCCCGCTGAAGAGACCTAAACATTGTGCTAGTCAGTCCCTTTTGAGAAAAACTGTAAAAAAGAACCCTGATCTCACACATCAGAGGAAGATGACAAAACAGACACTTGCTGTACTGGAAACCACTACACAAGCAACTAGTATGACCAAACTGAGGCTGCAACCAGAGCAGGAATCACACTGAGCACACTGTGAGTGCCACAGTCCAAAGGAACTCCACTGGCAGAAGCAGCCTCTGCACCACAGCTTTGGTTTGAACTCCTCATAACTGACCAGATGTTTCAGTGTCAAAGTCACCCGTAGAACTGAGTCACAGTCCCAAAGACATTCAGTTGCTTATATTAGTGCTGTGGGTTATGAGCCTGACAGACGTGGGGCTTGTAGCTGAAAAGCTTTAGGATTACTCCTTCTCATCTTCTAGGGATTTACTTCGGCCTCGCTTGCGGCTGGCTTTTGGAACTTCAGCTTTCTGTGCAACTTGGGGTGCCCCTTGCTCACTGCCCGTGCTCTCCTTGTGTGCTCGTGGTGGACGACCCCTCTTACTCCTCCTCGTTTTATCAGCTCCACCAGCAGGGAGCTTCTTGGCAGCCAGGCTGCCAGCTCTCTTCTTTCTGCCCCTGCTCAGAGGACGTTTCTTCCGCTGCTTCTTCTGCTCTTCCCTTTGGCGAATTTTGATTAACTTCTGAAAGCTTTTGGTGGTCGTTGTGTTCACATCAAACCAGTCCTGCAGGTTTAGAAAGCAACAGGTTGGTACTGATCGTGGTGGAAATACCAAATAAAGCCTATCAGGGCTTACAGAATACCTGCCTTGTGGGACAAGGTTTCTCTGAAAGGTAAGATCTGGAAGACAACTGCCTAACAGCACTCTGTTCTTTGATGTTCCTCCTTAGGTGTCACTCTGTCTCAGAGGATTCAGATTTGATTTGACATTTGCTTAGTTAAAGGCACAGGAAATGCTGCAGAGCTGAACAGAGCAGCAGCAGCTTGGGACAAGGCATGTGACATGACACAACACTTACTCCCCACAACATAAGACCAGCTAAGTTTAATGACCCTGTTCCCAACAGTAAGCAAGGAAAAAGTAAAACATGGCACACATCCAGCATCTTCTTCTTCAGACACTCTCCCCACCTCCAGCATCCTGAGTTCCACTCTGCCTGCCTTACCTCAGCGTGCACAGAGTTGATGTGATACTTGACCCCACTCTCTGAAGTGAACTCCTTCTCACACAGGAGACACTTGTATTTACCAGCCACAAAGTCTCCCTGGCACCAAAACAAACAAACAAAATTCCATCAAGAGTTGCTGGACCAGGAGGCTGATAAACCCATATATTTCATTTAAATCTTGCTCAGATAGAACCCAGCAATAAAAACCAGAAGCTCTCATCCATCCAGACAGCTTTAGCTACAGCAGCACTGCCCACAAAGCACAGAACTGCTCTGTGAGATGCCACAAGGTCTGCAGCAGTGCACCTGCAAAAGCTGCACTTGTAGCTGTGATCCTACAGGTGGAACTGCTGTGTCATTAAAGGGAATGCCAGCAAGGGGCTTTCTCCTGAGTCATTACAGGAATGCAGTAAGGGGCTTTCTCCTGCTCTCAGGTATTGTCTACAATGGCAACACCCTTAGCACACAGGGGAGCACCCAAACTGGGGGCTGGAATAAGGTGATCTTTAAGAGCCCCTCCAACCCAAACCATTCCATGAATCCATGAACTTGTGAGGATCTCAGATCAGCAGGTGGCAGGACAAGAGTTTGAGCAAAGGGCTATCAGAGGGACATGGACAGCGGGGCTATGAAGAGGGAGGCTACCAACCAAGGTACACGTGCCAAGGTGAGACTTGAGTCCTGAGACACTGCCATACACAGATTCACAACCCTGAAAAAGTAAAAAACCGAATGTGAACTACATGCAGGCAAGAAATCACTTCTTCCTGGACAATAAAGCATTATTATGTCTGGAGACCAATCCCAAAAGTGCCAAAGAGAGGTAGAGGGAGGCAGATACCAATCCTCTACAGCCAGAAAGCTTATGGCAAAAAGATCATTAGAAGAGTAACCTTAGTATTTATATTTCCAGTTTCTGAGCACACTTGGGCATAAAAAACCCAGACTCCTGCCACAGTTACTCTCATACTCTATCAACAGCCTGACTAAAATGACAGTTTGTTTCTGCCTGAACTGCAACGGAGAAAAATTTCAAGAAGAGCACACAGAGCAGGTACAAGACACTTCTCCCTCCTGCCCTGCTCATGTCTGGTGGCACAGAGCAGGAGCACAGCACCCCACAGCCCTGATCTCAGCAGCTTTAGAGGCCTGCCCCATGGGGAGCTCCAGGCATCACTGCTGGGGTACCACACTGTGCTCAGCCCCAGCCCAGGGCCCAGAGCAGGAGGCAGGAGCACGACACACTGCTGGGTCACTGCCTGGTGACACAGCACAGCTGCTCTCTGCAGACTCTCCACAGACCACAGGCCTGCAATTCTGACCTTGAAAATTATGCCAGCCTGAACAGTGGGGAGAATGTGCCGGGGTAGGGTTGGGGAGGGCACGGGGAAGGCACCATCTGTACACCAAACCCAGAGGGCAGCTGCCACTGCTCCTTGGCTCTCTGACAGCAACCACCACATGGAGATGTCCACCACCTCCACCAGTGGGGCCATTTGTTCCCACTGGATCTGACTGGTGATTGTTGTAAGGCATTGTGAAAAACTAACTTTCCACTCCAAGGGGTCCAAGAGAGCCAGAGAGGGACTTTGGACAAGGACCTGGAATGACAGGACAAGGGGCAATGGCTTCCCACTGCCAAAGGGCAGGACTGGACGGGATACTGAGAAGGAATCCTTCCCTGTCAGGGGGCTGAGACCCTGGCAGAGGTTGTCCAGAAAAGCTGTGGCTGCCCCATGCCTGGAAATACTCAAGGCCAGCTTGAAAAGACCTTAAGGCTGGTCTAGTACTGTCCCAGACAAAGTCTCTTCCCTCTTGTATTTCCAACTCTACTTGTTCCTTCCATGAATAGATTTAGATAGAAAGGCCTGTCATTTTTCCACAATTCAAACCTCCAAGTGGACCAACTGCCCACCTGGATGAGAAAGCTGTGCCAGCCTGACACCAAGCTACTGGCTCTCAGGTGTTCACACCCCCAGGGCACTTTGATGCAAAAGACAAAAGGAGCATCCCCAGACATCCCCAAGACTAAACAGGGCCTTGATTACACTGAACAACAACACTGAGATGGAGCAGGATTTGTCTCCCACAGAGAGACCAACTGCAGTTTCAGGGATGTGGGAAGCTGTTGGCTCATACAGACTTGAAATCTATCCCCTCTGGGACTTCAGAAACAGTCAAGGATTACCTGATTTGGGCAGTGGACTCTTCGGTACATCTTTATCTCCGTTTTCCATTTGCACAGCACATCTTGACTAAATGTGGGCAGTCCAGGACGAGTGTATTTCAGCTGAGACAAAGATGGAATCGAGAGCTGGAAGTAATGCTGGATATGCAGAATTTCCTCCTCTAGGCTGAGACAGAAGTGCTATCTCTTCTCCTACTCTAAAGGGCAAACTCCCAGTAACCAATGTTCTCTTGTCTCGGCAACCCTCTAGAAGCGCAACTGAATCTGGAAAACCCCACAATATCAGAATCTGAAACCTCCCATTGCCTTGACTACAACAATTGCTCTAAATGTCCTTACCCTGCGGAGATCCATCCTTTTCCTTTGGCTTTCACTCACAGCCTAAAGGACACTACTGGAAACTCTGAAGTCTATAGCACTGTGAAATAACACAGCATGTATCAGAGACAGGAAGGATTGCTGCTCCTTACAGCGTGGCAGGAGTGATCTGAGCCTGTGACAGCCCCTGCTCCTTGTGCCCCCTGGGAATTCCAGCAACAGGACTCTGCAGTGATTACAGCCTGCCTGAACAAACACTGCAGCACAGCAACTGCTGCTGCAGAAATACTGAGAGAGAGAGAGAGCAGAACCCAGTCCCTCACACAACACACTGCTTTCCACGTGCCACAAACATGGGGTAGGAGCCAGTACAAGACTCATTACATATGGAAGTATAAACATGAACCCCATTGAGCATTTTTAAGGCCTTGTACCTTCCGGTCATCTGGAATCAAGTCCTGCAGAACTTTTCTTTTGGGCCACTCTTTGGCCAGCTCCTCTCCTGCCAGCTCATGGAGATAGTAGATTGCCACCTTTGCAGATCTCCTCTGAACTCTGCCCGCGCTGTTTTGCTCCCGTTTCATTTCCTTCAGGTTCTCTGTTCTCTCCTCATGGAGGAAAGTGACCTGCAATGAAGGCCCAAAAAGGTGAGTCTCTTTCACTACTTCCTATTTCAGTTACACTAAATACTGGGAATAAATGTTTTGCCGAACTCCTCACAAACAGGCTGCATCAGCTATGGTTTACTGTCACAGACACAGGACAGAAGTGCATCCATTGGTCAGATAGACCCCCAGAGCTGCTCACAGGGATCACAGCAGTGAGGCTCCAGCAGAGAGCTTCATGCAGTTGCTGTGTACCTAGTCTTGAAAGGTATTCCATCATTCACTGTAAAACCCTCATGGACAACAATACTGCCTGTTCTGCTCCAATGGTGAGTCCTTTAAGAGCAAAGGAAAGCTTCTCACAAGTTATGTTAGCATCACTCTTTCATGGAACCAAAGTCAGGTAATTTTCTGCTGCCATGCTGATTTACTATTAAAATCTTCATCCTAGTCATAGACAAGCAACGGCTGCTGTTAGAAGGAAACTATCAAGGACAAAATAATCCAGGGGCAGGAAGAATGCAAACATTTGTGGTCTGTAATTACCCAACAAAGTAGTAGAAAAAGCCTACACGTGTCCAAGCCTGAGTGGCTGAAGTCCCACCCCAGTGCCCTGGTCCCACTGCAGGGTGCACTCACTGGCCCGTGCTTGGATCGCAGGTGGTAGACAAGTCCTGCCTTTGATCTGTACGCTTTCCCACAGTGATGGCACTTCATAGCCATTTTCTCCAGCTCAGAAGCAGCCTTCCCACATTTTTTGATATGATATAGGTATCCCATTATGCTGGTGAAGCTGCCTGTGCAGCCCTGTCAACACAAAAGGAAAATACACGGAAGAAAATAGTTTTTCAAGGGATTACAACCCCAGTGTGAACAGGATCCACAGCTTGCTGACCAAAGTACTAGCACTCATCCTGACACAGTAGAGACAGGCAGGTAGAAAACTTTAATGTTTGTCTATTTGGACAGACAAAATCTGCAACAAAGAATGGGCACTGAAATGACTATTAAAGGTCTCTTTTAACCCAAACCATTCTATGATTCTGTGCTACTCTGCCTTAAAAACATAGCTGGGATCTTGAAGCAAATCTTGCTTCGGCCAGCACCAGAGCACACTCAACAACACTCTCACGTTCCACGTCTACGCAGAGAACAGTGCTGTTTAATTGACACTGCTGTTTAATTGACACTTTGCACAATGCAGCTTACCTCCCTTGCACACTTCAGTTTTCCCATTCGCTTCAGAACCTTCCGAAGGCGCTCTCGCTCCAGCTGCTCATCCACTTCTTCTCCCTCCTTCATAATTGGCTAAAGCACAGCAGAAAGATGAATGAAAAACACAGGATGCTCAGCATTTACAGTTCTCCTCATAGGGAATTCACTACTCACACTGGGGCAGGAAAGCTAAAATAATTAAATCTCTGCAACTTAATGATTTTACAGACATGTATTTACTATAATGATGACTTTCTGTATCTCTGCTGGTTTTGCTGGGGTGACAGCTGGTGTGGGGCTGTGTTTTGGATCTGTGCTGACAACCGGGCTGATAGCTCAGAGATGGTTTTGCTGTTGCTGAGCAGCCCCTGCACAGCGCTAAGGGCTTTTCTTGTGCTGCTCTGCCAGAGTGGCTTGGAGGTGCACGAGCAGCTGAGAGAGGACAGATCTGGCACAGCCAACCCCCAGTGACCAACTGACCACAGGGATACTGCAGAGCACACTGCCAACCCCAAGTGACCATAGGGATACTGCAGAGCACGCTGCCAACCCCAAGTGACCACAGGGATACTGCAGAGCATACACTACCATGCTCAGCATGTAAAACTGGGGGAAGGAGGAGGAAGGGGCAGACGTTCCAAGTGATGGCATTTGCTGTACCAAGCAACCACTATGTGTGATGAAGCCCTGTGGTCCTGGAGATGCCTGGACCTTCCTACCAAAGTGGTGAATGAATTCCTTGTTTTACTTTGCTTGTGTGCTTTATCTATTGAACTGTCTTTATCTCAGAGCATGAGTTTTCTCCCTTTGATTCTCTCCCCCATCCTGTAGGTGAGGGAGAGAGTGAAGGGCACATGGGGTTTGGCTGCTGACTAGGGTTAAACCAAAGACAAATTATTTTTAAAAGGAGTAAACTGTCAGAAAATTATGCATCTTAAACATTTATTGGCCCTACTGTTTCCACTCAGCCTGACTAAGGTGGAGCACACTGCTTGTAACAATTACTCATCTGTGCAGAACTACAGCTCAAGTCCCTTATTCTCTCTCTGATGATTACTGTATATTATTTCCTATTTTACCTAACATTACCCCTAGATTGAGTAAAAAGATAGAAGTCAGTGACAGACCTAATCCTCAGGGCCAGAACATGATCCCTGGCCTGCATCATTTACTAATACAGCTCTAGGTTCACAAACTGCAGTACTGGGAATCGTGCAAAAAAATTCAGAGTGAATTATCTGAACTTCACACAAACTTCCAAATGACCCTTTCAAAAGTTCTAATTCTTCACAGCTACAACAGGACACATTGCCTTCTTTAAAGTAAGAGCAAAGAGGAAAAGCACATTGTAGTATTAGTACTAATCTAGTGTTAGATTAGTATTTTTTAAGTAAAGAGAGATGAGAACTAATTGCTGCTTCTGCTATTTTACCTCAAATCTCATCTGCTCTGGATGAAGAAAAACTTCCTCTTTTCTAGCAAAGGACTGAAAATTGCAGCCTAATATTTTTCCTTCTGATTGGGAATGCCTTTTATGTGTGACTTATTACCAGCCTAAACAGAAATTCATCCCTCGTTCTATGATGTTGCGTGCCTACCATCTCTGGTAACATTCTGCTGTTTCTCAGAGGTCAAGTCTCACTGGAAAAATAATAGTTCAACTAGATTTGAACAGCCAGAACACTGGAGAAAAGCACTCCATGTTCTGTGTCTGTGTGCAGCAGGAGAGGACCAAAGCCTGCTCTGCCTGTGTCTGTGTGCAGCAGGAAAGGACCAAAGCCTGCTCTGCCTGTGTCTGTGTGCAGCAGCAGAGGACCAAAGCCTGCTCTGCCTGTGTCTGTGTGCAGCAGGAGAGGACCAAAGCCTGCTCTGCCTGTGTCTGTGTGTGGCAGGAAAGGACCAAAGCCTGCTCTGCCTGTGTCTGTGTGCAGCAGGAGAGGACCAAAGCCTGCTCTGCCTGTGTCTGTGTGCAGGAGGAAAGCACCAAAGCCTGCTCTGCCTGTGTCTGTGTGCAGGAGGAGAGGACCAAAGCCTGCTCTGCCTGTGTCTGTGTGCAGCAGAAAGGACCAAATCCTGCTCTGCCTGTGTCTGTGTGCAGGAGGAAAGGACCAAAGCCTGCTCTGCCTGTGTCTGTGTGCATCAGGAAAGCACCAAAGCCTGCTCTGCCTGTGTCTGTGTGCAGCAGGAGAGGACCAAAGCCTGCTCTGCCTGTGTCTGTGTGCAGGAGGAAAGGACCAAAGCCTGCTCTGCCTGTGTCTGTGTGCAGCAGGAAAGCACCAAAGCCTGCTCTGCCTGTGTCTGTGTGCGGCAGGAAAGGACCAAAGCCTGCTCTGCCTGTGTCTGTGTGCAGCAGGAGAGGACCAAAGCCTGCTCTGCCTGTGCCTGTGTGCGGCAGGAAAGGACCAAAGCCTGCTCTGCCTGTGTCTGTGTGCAGCAGGAGAGGACCAAAGCCTGCTCTGCCTGTGTCTGTGTGCAGCAGAAAGGACCAAATCCTGCTCTGCCTGTAGCAGTTTCAGAGGCACAGCAGCTGTGTTACCTGATTGTTATGGTCTGCCATGACATGGTATTTCATCCCTGCTAAAGACTTCAGCTGCTTCCCGCAGTGCTGACACGTGAACATTTCCTAGAAATAGACAAGGAAATTAATTCCTAGAAATTAAACAAATAAACAAGGCGCATTTAACTGTAGATTAACCAAAGCACTGGATAACTCTTTGGGGAAAAGGAGCAGAAGAGCAGAAAAATTTATTTGGGCCTGGTAACTCTCTTAAAAAACTGATTTTATGGAGTCTAAAATCTAGTGGAACAACGAAATAACTACACCTTTGTTCACTACCCCAAACCTCCTGCAAAAGGCTGTGCAAGAAGCACCAATCACTGTTCTTACAGATGTGTAAAGGACTCTTGCTACAGGACATGGTGATGAGATGAAACTGGTTTTAAATACAACACAAAACAGGCAGGTATTTCTACCAGTAAGCTGAAGAGGAGTAAAGAAACCCTTGCTCATCTCTTGTGCTCTCACCTTCCTGCAATTCAGCATATGTTTCTTCAGCCCTTCTACAGTCTTCCTCACCACAGCCCGGCAGGTGGGACAGGTAACTCGGCCTTTGTCCTGAATCTCTAGAGACCACTGCTCTTCCATACTGCCTGTCAAAACACAACCTTTAGAACACAAGTGCTAACACAACATCTTTCTTTTTTCCTCCTTCGACGTGCACAGTGAACCCTAAAAAGAAACAGGTCACATTCTACTAAATCTGTGTCTAGCTGCACTTCAACACGTGCAGCTCCTTTGCAGCTCCAGGTATGGACTGTCACAAGGCACACAGCACTCACTGACAAGGAGCATTTTTCAAACACCCTTGGATCTACCATTCTCCTGTAAGGTGTGCTCTTCTACCTGACCAGTGGCAGAAGACCTAATCCTCAGGGCCAGAGCATTCCCCTCTGTTAATTTCTGTCACACAATTAGTTTAGCATGCTGAGTAAACTTTTCTTTTGGCCAAAGTGTTTTCATAGTAAAAGCAGTCACAGACCACCAGGGCAAGTTACTCAACAGCCAGGGAAAAGCACCCTTTGTGGCATGGTTTTCAGTTTTTGGCCTCTTTATGAAGTCCCAAGCAGAAGTTTGGCATAATCCACAAGAATTATAAATTACTGAAATGGGTTCTGGGAACAAAGTGGTTTAGCAGCCGTCTGCCTGAATTCCTACTGTTCCAAGATCCACAGCCTCTCCTCTTTTCCCAATAATAACATGCCCAGGCTGTCCCTCTCCTGGAGAAAAGTTTGTGAATCAAACAGCACTTGGTAGAAAACTGGGGTGTTTAATGAGTGCTGGAATTTACAAATACCAAGTTATTCCACTCACTAAATCAAGGTTAATTTTATTTTTCTAGGACAGATTGCTTGGGTCTCTGGCTCCCAGGACAGGTGATCTGGCAGCAACAGCTACGGAGTTTTTCCTGCAAACTTATTCTGCTGAGTAAAAACGATAAATATTTTAATGCATTTAATAATGCAAATATTTTCACAGGCTTTTTTTCAGTTCAAAAAGTGATTCCTCTTTCACTGTTACATTCTGCAATAGCCAAAGCACGTGGAGCTACACTCAGGCAGTGTGCAGTCCTTTCAGTCCTACTCTGCAGCACTGACACAGTACCAGGCCAGCAGCCAGCTCCTCCCTGTCATCAGTGAACTACTGAATGGAAACACCAGAAGCACAGCTGTTGCTCAGATTCAAATCCTGGAATCACATTTATCTTTTATCTGCTTCATGAGCAACTCTTAGCTACTGCCTCTTCTTACCTGCGTCATAGGTTTCTGGCTCTTTGTGAACACTGTGGTGTTTCGTTCTGGAGCTTTGTTTTGTTCCAGTTTGCTGGTTTTTACCTGTTATAACAAACAAGACAAGTCAGAAGAGTCAGTTCTGCTAGCTTTCTTGCAATAAAACCCAGATTTTTTTGCTAGAAGGCTGCTATTTAGTCTGCTGTCTCAAAGTTATTCAGAAATGTTCAATGCTTTTTTTTTTTAAAGCAATGTCAAGGTTATGTTTCCTACTCCCTTTCAAGATCTATTTCTAGTGGCAGGCATTAATCCCACTCAAACACTTGTAGGTTCTATGGCTGTTCACACTCCAAGCTCAGGGGATGAACTCTTCACACTGACACATCCTCTGTGCACTTTGGCTGAGTCCATCTGATGATAACCATGGGGAGTCTCATTGCTCTACTCATTCCAGTCTTCTTTAGACTAAAAAACTCTTATTGTTTCAGCACGGGTTATGCTTTTTGCTCTCATCTCCCTGTCCTCTCCAGCTGTCACACACATTTCCTGAAATGCAGTGCCTATTCCTGGAAACAGCACTCCATGGTGACCCTGCATTAGAGCAACGGAATTACTTCACGTGTCTACTTATTACAGAGTCTACATTCCTCCTCAAAGCTCTCAGTCTAACATCTGCCTTCTTAAAAAACCACTCGGACACTGCTAGTCCCCAGTCAGCTTTTGATCTGCTATGGATCTTGAATCCTCTTCTGAAGCACTGGCTCCTGGGAGGCTGCTCGCTGTTTTTCAGCTGTGACAGCGTTTCTTCCCAAACAATATCATCTTTAATTTTACACTGTTCTTTGTTCTATTTTTAAATTGTTTCTCTGTTGTCAAGACCACTGTCACTTTTAGCCTTCTCTCCAGTACACTTGCTGTCACTTTCAGCTATGTGCTGTCTACACACTTCCAAGTCCTTGGTGACAGAAACAACAGTCAGAATTGAATACAGGGACACTCCATGAACCATCTCACTCCTATTTCACTGGGCTAGTGACCTCATTGGAGAAGGCTGGCAGGGTGATTTAAGCGTGATTGGCCCTGCATGAATCTATGTTGATTACTCCAAATCCCCATCTTGTCCTTCATGTGTTTGGAAATGCTTTCCAGGATGATTCGCTCCATCAGCTTCCCAGGGACTGAGGTGAGGTAGACTGGCTAGTAGTTCCCCAGATCTTCCTTCTTTCTGTCCTTGAAGATACAATTGGTATTTTCTCTCTTCCAGCCTCCAGGAGCCTCTGCCAGTTGCCATCACCTTTCAAAGGTAATCAAGAGTGGCCTCACAACGACATCAGCCAGCTCTCAGCACTCAGTGCACCCCGTCAGGCCCTCCGGGACTTAGAATCATGAATTGTTTAGGTTGGAAAAGCCTTCCAAGATCACCAAGTCCAACAGTGCCCCCAGCACTGCCAAGGCCACTGCTAACCCATGTCCCCAAGTGCCACATCCACACGCCTTTCAAATCTCTCCAGGGATGGGCACTGCACCACTGCTCTGGGCAGCTGTGCCAAGGCTGGACAGTCCTTTTGGGGCAAAACATTGCTCCCAGTATCCCATCTAAACTTGGTGCAACTTGAGGCCATTTCCCCTTGTCCAGTCACTTCCATGGAAGCAGAGCCTGACCCCCCCTGGCAGGAGCTGTGCAGAGCCACAAGGGCCCCCCTGAGCCTCCTTTTCTCCAGGCTGAGCCCCTTCCCAGCTCCCTCAGCCCCTCCTGGGGCTCCATTCCCTTCCCAGCTCCCTCAGCCCCTCCTGGGGCTCCATTCCCTTCCCTGGACACGCTCCAGCCCCTCCAGGTCTCTCCTGGCAGGAGGGGCCCAGAGCTGCCCCAGCACTGGAGGTGCCCCAGCAGTGCCAGCACAGGGGACGGGCACTGCCCTGGCCCTGCTGCCACCCCAGAGCTGGCACGGCCCAGCAGCCACTGGCTGCCTCTTGCCCACCCGGGCTTGTGTTAAGCCATACTTGACCAACACTCCCAGGGCTTTTTTCAGCTCCTCTGCCCCAGCCTGGAGTGCTTCATAGAGTTACAGTCAGCCCAGGGCAGGGCCTGGCACTTTGCCTTGTTGGCTCTCACACTGTTGGCCTTGGCCCATCATTCCAGCCTGTCCTGTTTCCTCTGCAGAGTCTTCCTGCTCTCCAGCAGATCCACATCCTAATCCACCTGGTGACATCTTCAAGCTTACTGAAGGTGCGCTCAGTCCCCTCATCCTGATCATCAATAAAGATATTAAACTGGACTGGCCAAATACGGGGCCCTGGGGAAGACAACTGGTGACCAACCCAGATGGATGTCACTCCCTGCCCCATGGCTCTCTGGGCCCAGTCATCCAGCCAATTTTCCACCCAGCGAAGAGTGCATCTGTCAAAGCCATGAGCATCCAGTTTCTCCAGAAGAATGATGTGGGAAATGGTGTCAAAAGGCTCCACTAAAGTCCAGGTAATAACATCCACACAGCCTTTCTCTCATCCATCACCTTGTCAGCCAAGAACATCAGGTGAGTCAAGCAGTACCTGCCGTTCTGCATGGGCCTGATCACCATGCAGTCCTGTAGATGCCCCATGACAGTACCCAAGATAATCTGCACCAGGCCAGAGCCACAAAGGTGTCTGTGGTTTCCCAGATCCTCCTTCTGAGCCCCCCTGCAGATGGGTGTAACCCAGGCTAACCTCCAGTCTTCTCAGACCTTTCCACCTAACCAAGACTACAGGCAAATGATTGGGTAAATCCAGTTTAAGTGCTCTAACCTTCATCTCTTTCACTGAGTGTGGGGCTTCCTTGTTCCAGACTTTCCCTCTGTCTGGTCTCAGGTTCCTAGGATTCCTGAAGGATTCCTTTAACTGACAGAGGCACATTGAGTACCTCAGCCTTTTCTGTGTACTTTGTGACCAGCTCTGAGGAGCAGTGCACTCACAGCTCCCCTGGCCTTCCCTCTGCTGTTCATGTAATTGTAGAATCCTTTCTTATTGCTGTTCACATCCCTTGCCAGATTCAACCCCAGGCTGGTTTTGGCTTTCCTAACCTCATCCTTGCAACACTGGACAGCAAATGAACACTTCTGTGTCACCTGCTCCTACTTTGACCACTTGTACACCTTCCTTTGCACCTAATCACTATTGACAAACCTTCTGAAGGAATGAAAGGCCTCTGGTGTCACACATTTCTCCCCTTGGTCTTTGTGGCAACAAAAAAGTGTTTGGGTTTGACTTCCTCTTAACAAATCTATGCTGCTGTTATCAGCTACTCAATCTCCAGATGTTTACAAGCAATGTGTCTGATTATTTAGCCTATAATCCCTTGGGAAACTGAAACGATGCAGACTGGCCTATTCTTGCCATCATTTCCTTCCTCCCTCCCTCTGTTGGACTTCTAAGACAGACTGAAATTATATCAGCTCCCACTGATGAAGCAGACACTAGTCAATGGCTAGAACAAAACATTCAGAATCAAAAACAGAGTTTGAAGACTCCAGAAGATGTCATTTGGGCAGGCAAGTCAAAGTACCTAATTAGTACCTAATTAGGAATTACAAGTTATTTGTATTACCCGAAATCTTCTGCTTCTTCTTGGGAGAGTCTTTAACATCTTTGCCTTCCCTTTGCTCAGATTTCCTCTTGCCTTTCAACAGTACTTCTCCTGATAAGTAAGAACAGATATGCTTCAGTCTCAGTATTCAGTCTGGATAACAGCTTTGAGTCTACTGCTGCCTCATCTCGTCCTTATATTCAATACTTATTAAAAAAAAAAGTAGTTCTTGTGAGGCACCTGGGCAGCAGTGAACTGGACACTGCCTTCTCACTCAGCAACACTTAGTCATCCCATGGCCCACAACAAGGTGATACAGCAGGTATGGAAGGAACAGTGCCACAGCATGGCCTGGAAAAATAATCCTCAGGAAAAGAGACAGAAAGCACTAGGTTATGTGATGGAAACCTCATCTGCACTCACACAAAAAGGAACATACAGAAACTCACATAATATCATGCCTGCCCTGAATATTTCCAAGCCTATCAAAATCTTGTCTTCATGAATACAGATGAGCACAGAAGCACAATGCTAGGCAGGGAACACCAATTATAGACTTAAAGAAACAGAGAGCTTCCTCCTGAGTCTGTCCCAGGAGACCCACAAGGATGAGTCAGTGGGAAGCCCTCTCTGCAGCCCCCTTTGGAAGGGGGAACAGGGAGAAGGGAGAGCGTGGTGTTACTGCCTGGGGTTGTGTAGCACCTGGGATCTGAGTGGAGAACAATTCAGGATTGCACAGGACTAGGATGATCAGGAGTGGCATCAAAGGGAGGGAAAGGGACAGAATTACCCAGTTTGGAGTTGATCAAGTGTGGGAAAATAGAGGTGTAAGATAACCTCTGCTTGTAAATAGGTGGCTGGTCAGGATACAAATCATGTATTGTCATGTCTGACAGCAAGCAGGGTCTGTGAGTACAAGCCTGTCTGTAAGGAGGTCTTCACCTGCCCCTGGCATGGCTCTACAGACCTCAGGGGCCTGTGCATCCATGGCCCAGCAACTGAGGAGACTGGGATCCACAGGTCAGGCACTGAGCAGATGGAGTGTACAAGGACAGAGGCTGTTGGCGCTGTTTCTGTGCACGCTGATCTGCCTGGCTCCTGCTCATGTCTGCTGTAGGTCTGTGTTCTTCCTACAGGAATACTTACTCAGTCTGGCTAGTGACTGCACCTGGGGCTGTGCAGCTCAGCAATCTCACTTCTATCAAGCTACCAAATTTGCCTCTCCCCACAACAGAATAAAATACAGATCCTGACTTAGAGGTAAGAAGGAAGTGCATTAAAGAAGATTGAAGTTTTGACCCTCTGCCACACAAGAAGTTTGGAAAACAGCTCCTAGGCCAGGAAATCTGAATGTTCCTGCAACAACTTAAGACCCAAACCAGACCCATTTTAAATCAGAAAATTTTATCTGACAAATGTGAGAAAATTAAGACATCCTTAAAAAAATAATAATCTACCAACCACAACAGCTGTATCTAATCCCAAATACTACTGAATGGTCCCCTTTGCCACATCTTTAGTGTTGATGGTTCTATTTTTAAAGCTCTTCAAGCTTATTTCTGATATGATTGGTGTAACTCTTACCTCTTCTACAGAGAGAACTGAGTTCAGGTACAGAATGATTACTTTAACAGACAAGGGACTCAAAAGGGACTGTATAATATCAGAGAACTGTATCTGTATTTGTGCAGTGGCAAAAGTTCATTTCTTCAATACATGAGCAGCACTAGCAAGCCTGTAATTTTTGGCTGAATTGCAGTATCTTTCATGAGCAAACTAATTTCTCACTGAAGAACCAGAGAGAAAATCAGTTTTGCCTTGGACCACCAGTGACAGATACCTTTATTTTCTGAAGATTTGCTGACACTGTTTTTCATGCCTCTCATTTCCAGCCAGTAGGCAGGCCTGCGAATGGTGCGCTTGCTCCTGGGCTCTGCACTCCCATTCACTGGGGAGGCAGGGGAAACGGCGGTGACTGTGTCCTCAGAGTCGCTGTTCACTCCTACAACAGCCGTTTCCACCTCCTCAAGCTGCTTAGACCTGGAAAACATCAAGTCAAATTCCTGTGTGTATGGATGCATACTAGTGCACAATCACAATAAACTTGACAGACAACATCCTTCTCATCTTTGCAAGTATTCTAAAAATTAATATCACAATTCACTGAATCTCCTTAGTTTTGGGACCTGTTAAGCGCCAGCAAGATAAAACACTGTCTTCAGTGTTGTTTTTCAGTACATCTTTTTGATAATGACATTAGTGAGATCTCAAGAGGAACAGAAAAAAATATTCTTCCTACCTCAAACTTTCAACTTTAGAAGCAGGAGCAAGTGAATCTTAATTTAAAAACATGCATTTTCCTTGGAATATAAGAATATTTCTGTAGCCCATCATTACAAAAGAGACATTTCCCATCCCACAAAGGGCAAGATCTCTTTCAGCCTCTACTCCCAGAATCAGGGCTGGCACTATTCAATTAAAGATTTCATGCTAGTAGGAATTTTAACTAGCGAGGTTTTCAGCAGTGAAGACAACCTTCCAACCTACAAATCACACTACACTAACACTACTTTAGACTAATGAGCAGCACTGATTTTTTTTCCTAGAAATCAGAGGGAACTTTGCTTCACTCTTCCAAAGTATTTCTCTCAGGCCTTGAAATGCCTGAACATCTATAATCCTGTACATGACAGGAAACAGCACGAGGTGTCAAAGAAACAGAGTATCTATTCTCTGGGCAAATGCCATTTACATGAAGAAGAAAGAAAGGGAACACAAACATTTTGCAATGTGTCCCATTGCTACTACAATTACCAACTGAAATAAGTAGATCACTGAGTGAGTGATGACTGTGATGGGCATTGTGTCCATACTCTGAGCTGTGGAGCTCACCTTAAACACATCAATCCAGGAATTGATAAGGGGGGGACAAGTGAGTGATGACTGTGATGGGCATTCTGTCCACACTGTGAGCTGTGGAGCTCACCTTTAACACATCAATCCAGGAATTGATAAGGGGGGGACAAGTGAGTGATGACTGTGATGGGCATTGTGTCCATACTCTGAGCTGTGGAGCTCACCTTTAACACACCAATCCAGGAATTGATAAAAGGGGGACAAGTGAGTGATGACTGTGATGGGCATTCTGTCCACACTGTGAGCTGTGGAGCTCACCTTTAACACATCAATCCAGGAATTGATAAGGGGGAATGCTGAGGGCACCAGGTCAGGTCATTACATACTGTGTTTCAGGAGGTACTGAAGCATGGGGAGAGGATTTCTCAAATTAAAGTCTTTAAGTTGCAATCACACCCAAAATACATACATTTGGTTTGAGCACCATTTGGTTTTGGACTTAAAATATTTATCTTCACAATGCTAAAATCCTTTAAAAAAATAAATGAAAGCTAATACACACTGAAGTGCCAGAAAAGCATTTTTCCTACAAACCAGTAAGTGAGGTCAGTTGAGACTCTCAACACATTAATTAAAATTGTTGCAGCTCTTACAATTCAGAATATTCTCCATTTTTTTCTTGCCTTCGATCAAACTAGACAAAAACCATTCACATACTTTTTATTTCCTAAGGACTTCTTGAGCTTCTGCTGTCTGTGATGTCCAGTCCTGGTGTCCTAAAAAGGCAGAACAATTCACATTAGCAGCATCATTTTTCTTTTAGCATGTTTCACAATGCAGCCAAGTACAACCACCTGCACATCACTTTGAGGATGTGCACACACCACCTTCTGGAAAATCAATCACTGTTTTCTGCAACTAGAAGAGCTTAACCTTTCCAACTGCAGCGGAACTGGACTGGAATCAAACCAGGGATGATCCCCTCCATACTTCCCACACGAAATCTTTCCCCTGCACTGGTGGAGTGTTCTTTGTCTCCAGTACATTCACCCATATATGTTTTCTGCCTATACTTTATCACTTGATGACAAATATTTTAGATACTCATTTGCTAGCTTTTACACCGTACTTATTTTTCCTTAATGAAGCAATTCTTCCATTTATCCTGCCAAGAACCTTGTTTCTAATCTCCTCCATGCCCTCCTTTTTATCTCGCTTTATCATACCCCATCAGCTGCCCAGATGTTCATGCTATCCACATCAAAGAATCCTTTTTCTTATTTAACAAAGATTTTTTGGTCACTTATCCATTGCTGTGCTCCTACTAAGACAAGTAATTTAACACATCTTTGTAAAAGTGTGTGTACGTACAAGTCAGTTGAACACTCATTTGCTGTAGGTTTGTGGTGGTTTCACAGGAAATATGTTTTTTGGGATTTCTGGGATATGCTGTGGTCAGGCCAATGGGTGCTCAGATTTTAATATTGGCATCTGGTGTGGCCACTGGGGATGTCTGGACACGCCTCTGAGAACACTCACACAGGGGTTAAAGCAGGGCTCTCCCCCTCGGAGCCCTCTTTGAATTCCCAGCCCGAGGCGTTGGGAAAAAGCCACGCGGCCCGGGAAGGTAGGCCGGACGCTCAGGGATGGAAGGGTGGGAGAGAGAGAGAGACCCCCGGAGCCATCGGACAGCCCCCCCAGAGAGAGAGAGCCGTGCCCGGGACTGTGATCTTGGAATGTGATACCGAAAAAGGGCACAGGGGCGGGGGTGTGGGGCGAGGAGCCCAGCCGCTTGTGAGAGCTTTTAACCCTTTGTGGACAATGAAAACCTTACAGAACATGAACCCTTCCTAGGAGAGAGATAAGAGTAGAGGATGAAGGAGGAAATGGGCCAGTGATGGAGTCTGGCAAGTGACAGATGTTGGAGGAATGGAGAAGATGGAGTGGCATTTTTGCCGGACTCTTTTTTGTATAGCCATGGACTGTTTCCTTGTGATACCGAGACTGCATCCAGGGGGAAGCAAGGACTCAGAGCCAAGAGAGGTCAGTGTTGAGACCCCTCGGCCCCAGGGGGTGTAGAAGAAATGGGGGGACAGAGGTCCCAGAGATGAGACTGTGCTCTGTTTGGAACGGGATGAGGCATCCTTAAAAAGACCACCCTCAAAGCAGGCCCTGCCCCATGCTGGTGCTGAGAGCACCGGGCATGGAAGGAAGATGTGACAGTGGCAAAGGATCTCCGGGCGGTGCTGCGTGTGACAGGCAGCCCATGGCACAGGGAAGGACTCCTTCTACTCTTAATGAACTGAGGATTTGATTATCTAAAGGGTGGTGCCAGACCAAGGGTTGATAATTTTGGGGAATGTAAATGTATTGGGAATTTGGTGGGAGGAGGAGGGGGAGTGTTTCTGTGCAGTTTTCATTTTCCTTGTGTGGTTTTTTTTTTCCTTTCTTTGTACTTTAGTTTTGGTAGTTTAGTTAATAAAGTTTTTTCTTTTTCCCCTAAGTAGGAGCCTGCTTTGCTTATTCCGAGTACCACCTCACAGCAGACGCCAGGGAGAGGATGTTCTCATGGGGGCACTGGCATTGTGCCAGTGTCAAACCATGACAAGGTTGCTCCTAGTGCGTGGACAAACACGTACCACCACCTTCTTCCAAATGCTAATGACTGATTGCTATTCTTCATTAGAAAACTCAGGACAAAACCAGCAGTTAGACAGACTAGAAAAGAAAAATCACTGCCCAGTGGAAGCATAAAGAATACCAAAACTGTGACCTAGGGAACAAAGGTAGTATTTTGCCATAAACAGAACCTGGCTAAGAAACTGGAAGAACCAAAAAAAAACCACAAAAAAAAACCCAACAGCCAACACAAAGCAAAAAAAAAAAAAACCAACCCTGAAAAACCAAAAAAATCCAATGAAACAAAACAAACAATTACAGACAAAAGAAGAAAACAGAGTAAAAAAGAAATTATGGCTAATTACCTATCTTCTCCATAGAAAAATGTGATTCACACTATCAACCAAGAGAGACACCCCAAGCACCAGTTAAGAAGTTCAGTAGCAGGCACTAATATCAATACATGAATGATTAAACTGTGCCTATGTCCTCCAGCCCAAGTCTCCTCATGGAAACGTCAGGGAAGCAGCAGGAGAAAATTTGCAACTGCTTGATCAAAGACTTCACAATCAAATCTTGCCTCCTTGGAAGTGAAGTCAATTGGATGTTTGCATGATTTACACCCTAACAGTAGCATCAACAGCATTGTCTGGGAAATCTCTACATGAGTGGAGAAGCAGCCAGAAGTTATGAAGTTATAATGATAAAAACAAATAAACAGGCAGGCAAGAGTCTGCTGCAATTCACTGGCTTAATCTAGGATTAGAAGAACTGAAATGATAAACATGGCACGTGTATCAAGATTCATGGGGTTCTCATAACTAAAAAGTTTTGCATAAGAGTGAAGATTACTATGAAGAACTTCGGTGGCAGTTAAGGATCTGCAATCAAAAAGGAGAGTGAAAATGATCTGTCAGGCTTTCCTCTCTGAGAAGTTAATAACAGCAATTATGAAGGAAACATCTATACAAACTGGTGTTTAAATTCTGCGTGGTTTTCATTTATACACTTCCTACTTAAAAAACAGAGACCTAATGTATGCAGGAATGCCCAATGGCTGGACATAAGTCACGTTCCTTGCACAGGTGAGAAAAAGTGAAACAGCAGCCCAGAGCCTGAAAAGACGTGGAGCGGTGAATTCTGTCTGCCCGTGGGCTGCGGGCCGTTCCGGTGAGCTGGAACACGGGATGGAGACAGCATCCGGCCGGCAGGACGGTGCAGAAGCACAGCACCGAACCTCCCCGAGGTGAGGAGCTGGCACGGAAACTGGAGGTGATGAAGGTGCCAACAGGGACACCGGGCATCCTCAGGACTGTCCCGCGAGCAGCGGGAAGGCTCGGTATCCTTGGGGAACTCTCTGTTCCAGCCCCGCGTTCCCGTTCCTACCCGCACCTCCATCAACCTGGTCCTCCTGCAGCGGAAGCATTTCGGACAAAGCGCAGCCCCGGCGCCAGCAGCGCCCGCTCAGGGCTCCTGCCCGCCTCCGGGCGGAACGGAACGGGGCCGGGCCCAGGCCCGGCCTTCAGGCGGAGCGGGGCGGCTGCTCCCCGGGGCCCCGGAGCGATCCCGCTCGCCGCCCGCTCGGGCCGCTCCCGGCGCCGGGCCAGGCCGCACAGCCCCACCGGCTGTCCGGGGAAGCCGGCTCGCTCCCGCCATCCCGACGTCGGAACCATCTCGCAGTGACCCGCGGACCAGCCAGGCTCTCCGGGGCAGCCGCCGGTAGCATCGCTGAAAAGACTGCGGACACTCACCGAACCGCCGCCACCACTACCGCCCCGCATGGTGCCGGTGCCGCCGCCACGTCAGCGCCGCGCCCGCCCGCGCGGTCCCGCCCGCCGCTCCCGGCCGGCCCCGGCAGCGACCCCAGCCCCGCCGCGCTGCCGCTGCTGTGGCGCGCCCGGGGCCGAGCAGCGCCGGGAGGCCGCGCCGGGCCGAGCAGCACCGGAAGGCCGCGCGGGCCCGCGGAGCGTTCGGGCGGCAGCGGGGCCACAACCGGGCCCGCCCGCGTCACGTCGGGGCCGCGGCCGCCCCCCGCCCCGGAAGGACAACGGGGCTCTGGGAACATGGCCGCGGCGGCGGGAGCCGCTCCCGTGTGTGTGCTGGTGCTGGGCATGGCCGGCTCCGGAAAAACCACCTTCGTGCAGGTGAGAGGCTGCGGGAGTCGCGAGGGGTCGCGGGGAGTTATAATGATAAAAACGAATAAACAGGCAGGCAGAGTCTGCTGCAATTCATTGGCTTAATCTAGGATTAGAAGAACCGAAATGACAAACATGGCGTGTGTATCAAGATTCATGAGATTTTCATGACTACAAAAAATTACATAAGAGGTAGGAGGTGGTCTAGTGAAGCAGAGGGTTGGTTTCGCAGTCCTGTTAGGAGGGTGGCTAGTCACAAGGGGAAGGCTGGGGCCAAATTTAGAGATAGTTGGCTGACGCCTCCCGTGTCTCCGCAGCGCCTGGCCGCCCACCTGCACGGGCAGCGCTGCCCTCCGTACGTGATCAACCTGGACCCTGCCGTGCACAGCCTGCCCTTCCCCGCCAACATCGGTGAGCGCCGCGGGGAGCGGGGCCTTCAACGGAGCCCGGGCCCGTTCGCGGAGAGTCTTTCGTGTGTTCCGCGGGAGCGAATACGTGATGAGAGAATACGGGCTGGGCTGCTTGTGTTCCCTTAAGAGAGCCCAAGTTACAATAGAAGGACTAGGAGACTATTTGTTAAAATTATAGGTCTTTTCTCCAAACAGTGGTTAATATGGGTATTTTTAGAACCAAAGCTATTTTTCCGATGTGTTTGTACTTTTTTTTTTTTGTCATCTGGTGTGATTTGAGGTGTTTGGGTTCTGTAGGCTTTTTTTTTGTCAGTAATGAAAGGATTAGCAGATTTGATCTGGTTCCCTACTTACAAATATGCTATCAACAAAGAGCTTTAAAGCACTTTAAAATGCATGAATTTTAGAGAAAACATTTCAGCAGTAGAACAGGTCTTATGTTCAGCTGTTCCAAAGAACATACCAGTCCCTAGTTTTGTGACAATCCTGTCTCTTACCTTCTGTGAAGGATGCCAGTCAGCCTTACCAGAGATAAGAAAGATGGTGTGGGTGCATGAGTTGTTTCGCTGCTGTCAGAGGAATGACTGGAGTGTCTGTTCCAGTGCTGGATCTTCAGTAATACAGATGGAGATGTGGTGGATGTGCTTTGTTAGCTGATGGTGACCATCTGAATGGCTGGAGCGTCTGTTCCAGTGCTGGATCTCTGGAACACACATGCAGATGTGGTGGATGTACTTTGTTAGCTGATGGTGACCAGCTGGGAGGTGGAAAACTGCTTACATGTCTTTCTCCCCTAGATATCAGGGACACCGTGAAGTACAAAGAGGTCATGAAGCAGTATCCTTTTTTTTTGGTCTGAATAATGATATTTGAAATTTCAAGTTTTTGAAAATAATCTGTTGCATGAACGCTGTGGTAAAGGGGCAGGAAGTGCTGGGGGGATTGCAGTAATGCAGAGTGTTGCATGAAGATCAAGAGGTTTTGACTGTGTATTTCTTGCATGTGATATTAGGAATGTGTGTTCTACAAGATTTGGCACTTAGGTGATTTTCTCCTGTGCTAAAAATGATTTTGCCTGACAGTAAATTTTTACAAACAATTGGGACTCTGCCCTTTTATTTTGTTTTATTTAGTTTTTTATTTTTGGGGAAGCCAGCAGCCCTTTCCCCATATTTTAACTAGTCTAATTTTATTTGTCATGAACAAATATGGAAATTCCTACTTGCCTGTAGTAGATGGAGAAAACGATTTCTCCATTTGGCCATGATCAAAGCACTGTTGCCTCTCCGAATCTCAGAGACAAGGGAGTGTTTGCTCTTGCTCACAGTGTTGCTGACTGTAGTGCAGTAACATTATGCTGAAGTGGCTGCACTTCCAGAGGGCTGTGGAGCTCCTTGATCTCTTACGTAATAGCTTGTGCAAATAGAGACAACACGCAGTCTTTGGTTTTGACTTGCAAGTATGACTCTTAAATTTAATATTTTAGACAAGAATAAAGGTGGTGGGGGATAGGATTCTTGATTTTGGCTGTTGTTTGATTTGGGGTTACCAGCAGAACATCCTAAATATAAGTTTCAAATGAATATGTAAGTGTATTATTTGCTTCACTGCATCTGTTAGCCAATACTGGAGTTGCTGTGCCTCGTTAATAAGGGCCTGAGGAGAATGTCTGGGTGTTGAGAGTAGTGATGAACAGTGTGTTATGAGTCAGTACTGGTTCTTGTGCAGTTAAAGCACAAATGGCAAGGAGAAGCCACGCAGCCCCTCTTCCTTCTGCCAGTCACACCTGTTTGGGTAAGAGAGGATTTGTTACCCTGCTGAATGACTTACAGACGTGTATTAATCATGTATTGGGGATGATGTGCCTCGATCTCAGGGTATCCAGAGTGCATCTGTTGTCAGAGGTGACAAAGATGACCTCTGGGCTCTGTGTAACCATCTGCTTTCCTAAATGGAGCATCAGATACGGGCTGGGCCCAAACGGTGGAATAGTGACCTCTCTCAATCTCTTTGCCACAAGATTTGACCAGGTATGAGGTGGTTTCTGTGTGCTGCTCCATGGTGTGTGCTGGATATGGGGGTTTTGTGTGTGTCCAGTCTCAGGGGGCACTGCACTGTGTTTGGTTGGCCTTCTCATATTTCTGGGGAGGTATTCTCCATACAGAACTCTGTATTCTACAATGCTGTCAGAGCACATTAGCTTTCATATGAGAGATTTCCGGCTTTCGGTTTGTTTTAAAGTAAAATGAAGAAGCCACAGGTCCAGAACATCCTTCAGTCTTTGCATAGGACTGTTGTTGCAGCGTGTTTCCTGTAAAATCTTCCATGTGGATGCTCTGGTTTAGGAGTAGGGCAGCTCACTTCTGGAAACCCGTGAAATTTTCCTGGGACTATTTGATAATTGCCAGCCCTCCTAAATCAACCACTAAATCAGCTCTGGGGTGAGGGCTGGTGTCAGATATTGAGATGATCTCTTGGTGAAGAGGCAGGGAACAACTGCCTTTAGTCAGGCACTAATTTCTTTAGCCAGGTACTAGAAACTAGAACACACACAAAATCAAGATTGTTTGACATATGCAGGATCTGAGCATTTTTCACCCCTCCTTATTAAGGCATTTTCACACTCTGAAAAGCATAAAGGCTTTAACCTTTTGATATTCACCTGCAGCTGTGCAAGTTAATGTAGTTTCTGCTATGAAATGGAGATGAAAGTTTCCTGTTGTGAGCCTAAATACAAAATATACTTCTGCTTTTTCAATCAGGTGATGAAGTTTATTGAAAAAAGACAAAATGCATCTAAGTGAGTACATTCTACTGAGTTGTGCTTTTCTGAGATCATTGTGGGAAAATTGCAAAATTCTAAAAAGCTTCTCCGAATGCTTTCTAGTTGGTTTTTTTAGCCTTGTTATAAATTTTATGTGGAAAAGGGCATAGAAGGGATAAACTAGATTTTCTTGACATACATAAAAATAAAGCCTGCTTATTACAGTCCTGCTTTTCTTGTCTTCCATTAGACTATTGTTTTCTCTCACACACTGTTCAAATAGGCAGCAATTAATTCTTTTTTTTAAGATTTTGCGCTACTAACTGTCTGGCAAATTGATGCCTTCAACTCATGAGATCACATGCTTCTCAGTTACAAAACTCACAGAGGAGATTTCAAGCATGCCCATAAATCTCATTAGTGTTTGGGAGAAGCTTTTCTCATCTGTTATAGAATAACCATGTCAGTTGCTATTGTATGCTGGTAATAATCTAGTCCGAACAGGACCTTGTGCTTAACTAATTTTTCCTTATTGTTGTTTGGGGGTAACTTCTTACCAGGTATGTTATTATTGACACACCAGGGCAAATTGAGGTATTTACTTGGTCAGCATCAGGAACCATCATAACGGAGGCCTTGGTAAGTGCTTTTGGCATGGCTGGACTGTGAAGCTGTGTGAGTGACCTGGCTTTTGAGCAGCGAGTTTCTACCCAAACTGTCTCTGACTTGGTGTTCCCAGGCCTCCTCTTTCCCGTCAGTGGTTGTCTATGTGATGGACACCTCTCGCAGTACCAACCCCATCACCTTTATGTCCAACATGCTCTATGCCTGCAGGTAAGAAAGGCTGGAAATGCAGCCCATCTGCTTCAGTTGCTGTGTCTCTTTAATAGTTACTGTTGAGGGGAATCATGGAATAGTTTGGGTTTAAAGGGACCTTTAAAGGCCATCTAGTCCATGCTCTCTCCATGGGCAGGGACACCTTCCACTAGACCACGGTGGTCCATCCGGCTTGGCCTTGGACACTTCCAGGGATGGGGAACCACAGCTTCCCTGTGCCCTGTGCTCCAACATCTCGCTACTGTCATCACAAAACATTTTGTCAGCACGTCTCTTTCAGCTTAAAATCATTATCCTTTGTCCCGTCCCTAGAAGCCTTAGTAAAAAGTCACTCTCCATTTTTCTTATAAACCCCTTTGTTTGCTGAAAAGCTGCATAAAGCTTCCCTGAAGCCTTTTCCAGGCTGAACAATCCCAACTCTCTGGGCTGTCTCCATAGGAGAGCGCTCTGATGGTTTACATGGTCTCCTGTGGGCCCACTGTACCACTCCACGTCTTTCTTGTACCCTGGTTTGCAGAGCTGGATGCAGAGCTCCAGGTGGGATGAGAGCAGAGTGAAAAGGGAGACTCACCTTACTCACCCTGCTGCCCACGCTGCTCTTGGTGCAGGCCAGAGTGTCTCAGATCCACTTCATCTACTGGCTTGGTTGTTCTCTTGGTGATTTTCTCACTGAAAAAGCAGAATAAATTAGGTGCCAATGGACATAGGGAAGTCATTGGCTCAAAACTCCCACGGAAAGCATTAAATAATCCGTGAGACCTTGGTGTGGTGGATGCTGGTTACAAAAGTTTAACATTGCCTGTTGCTTATAAACACATTTATCTAAGATGTACCAAGATAGTCTAGTTTAAGTTTCTTCTTGTAAACACATAGTTTCTTATTCTGTTTTTTAATGTTATTGGTACTTCAAGAGATTTTTCAAGATTTGTTTTGAGTTCAGCATAGCAACGCGATCTTCGTTTGTTGTATTCTTTCTCATACATGAATGTATCTCTTTTGTTTGATGTTAAATCAGGGACTAAATACCTATGGAATGATCAGCATAGCTAGAGCTGTCATAATTCATGGTAAATGTTGGTAAAAGGTTTTCAAAAACCTTTGCAGTCCTTGTATCAAGATCAGGAGCTATATCACTATAATAGTGTGCAAAATATGTCTTAGTGCATGCTGCATTTCTGACATTAGTTTAAACAAAAGGTGAACACGTATACAGTGCAATAAGTGTGTGAGCTCCTGTGTTGAGGTAGTTTAAGTTTTTCTTTTTATTTGTTCTGTGGTATTTGAATTCATTGCTCAGTTCATGATTTCTCAGAACCTGAGGTCTGAGTCAAATGCAAAATGCAAATGTAATTAAAAACTGGAATCTGAGAGATGTAGAAAATGGTAACCAGAATCAGCTCTGTGTGTCAGAGATTTTCTGCCTCACAGATGTGTGCTTACATCTTGGGCAAGCACATTTTGTTCAATGATTGTAAGCAGAACCTGGGTGAAAATTAAATTCTGATTGCTGCAGAGGAAAATAATTTTCTTTTGATGTCAAATGTATTCAGTCTTGCATAAGTCTTGTCTGCCTTATGCTTAACATGCTTTCTATTCTAGTGAGTATTAAATTGATGTTAAACTTTTGTTTTGTGTCTCCCTGCCCAGTATCCTGTACAAGACAAAGCTACCTTTCATCGTAGTTATGAACAAAGTAAGTCAAAGCTCTGATTTCCATTTCCTAGTGGGACATGGTTCTGATCAACTTCTTTGGTGTGGTGTCTGTTTTACCACAATAATAGGTTTTTCTAGAAAAGAGAGACTGGGAGGGGGCTGCATGCTGACAGCCAAATCTAAAAGAGGCACAAGTACACCTGGGGATGGGCAGTTGCACCCAAAACAGGACACCATCACTTTGAAGCACGTTTGGGACCTTAAGCCTGGGCTACAGGGACGCTTAACCCTGTAAGGTAAGAGGGAGGAGATGAGGGAGTCTGCTCTTACACACCCTTTTCCACATGGAATTTGGCTTTGCTCCTGTTAGCAGCAGGCTAATGACCACAGTGGGAGTGGTGTAACCCCTGCGTGTTCTCAGAAAGGAGTCCCACGTACTGCACCAGGCAAAACTCAGCAGAAGGTGTTTGTTTGACCCAGTGTTTGCTGGGAGGCAGAAGCTGGTCTAGAGATAGACACCCACTGCCATGTAGTGCACTCTTGAAGGAGTGCTTCTGAGTTTAACAGCTGGCTCTTCAAACATAATCGTTTCAGATGTTGAAAGGATCCCGTTAGATTGTTGGTGTGAGTGCTGCTGCCCACAGACATCATTTGTGTTTGTATCCCCAGCACAGCAGGCTCTCTGCACACACACAGAGCTCCCACAGCCGTGCCTTCCCTGTGCCATTTCAGTGTCTGCTGTGCCCCAGCTCCACCTGTCTGCCCAGTGACCCAAACCCTGCTTTGGGACTTGCTTGCTTACTGAGCAATGTTTTGTATCTGTTTTCTCTCTAGCTCTAGACAGTAATTTTAGATAAGCTTCTAAGATTTTATGGCTTTTTCCCATAGAAAAAGGCACAAGGTAGGAAAATCATTCTCTCTTAAGAAAATATGTCTTTTGAAAGACTAAAAGTGGGACTTGATTGTTAGGAAAGATAGGCCTGAGGCATAGGATTCATAACTTCAAACCTCATTTTAATATAATGTTTGCCTTTACTAAAGAGTAAAGGCAACAGCATTTTAAGAATTTTTAACAAAATGTAATTAAGTTTAGTTTTTTTAAATTGACTCTTGATTAGAATGGAAGAATCCTGGGCAACTTATAGATGTGCAGATTTTAGAATTTTAAGATGGGCAGAGGGAAAAAAAACCCAATTTGTAGAGGTGATTTTATTTTATCTATAGAGTTTGAAGTACTTGGGCTTTGGCCCTTGGGGGATTCAGTTCTGTCTTAAGTCTTGTGAGTAATGCTAGGCAATACTTCATCTTTCTCCTTCCCATTGGTGCAGGAAACTGAAACATATCAGAGTTTTAGCTCCTCATATTGTGCTGAGGGTGGGTATGCCTGTGGCAAGATGTCGATGAAACTTTTGAATAGACTGTTTGACATGAGTCCATGTAAAATTGTGGAGCCATCTCACCTGTTTGTGTCCATTGTTGTGCCCTGAGTTTGGGTGTAAGCTCCTTGGGTCAGGCCGCAGCTGGCATTTGCAGAGCCCCCATCACTGGGCTGCTGCCCAGCTGCTCCCCCGGCTCCCAGCAATCAGGAGAGCTTGGGGTTTCAGTGGGGCTGCTCCTGCCTGGCCTCAATCATACCATCTGCTATTTACACTGTGAGCTTTATTGTGTAGTGTGCAGTGTTTGAATGCTCCTTTGCAGTAAGTCCTAGAAGGCTTTAGATCTGTGATTGTTCCCTTAACAGTCATTGCCTTCTTAAGCCTGAGCGGTTGTTTGTCTTCTTTCAGATATTCATGTAGTTGATTTGATAAAAACAGAACTTGCAAAACTTCAGACCAGGGCTCAGTATTTTGAAAACGTTAACATTTTAAAAATAAGCTTAACATGGATTTTTTTATATTTGTCCACTTAACAGCCTACAGCTGAGATTATTACTGGTGAATATTTTCCCTTCTCCTTCCAGACTGACATAATCGACCACAGTTTCGCGGTAGAATGGATGCAGGACTTTGAGACTTTTCAGGATGCCCTGAATCAGGAGACCTCCTATGTCAGTAACCTGACTCGTTCCATGAGTTTAGTATTGGATGAATTTTACAGCTCACTGAAGGTAAGAATCTTGTTTTTGTTTGTTACCTCTCATCAAAGCCTGGAGAAGAGAATAATGTTTTTGATGTAGGGTGGGAGTAGAGTGTGAGGAAGTCAAAAGGCAGAGTGTTCCCTGGTGCTCAGGGAAAGGAAAAGAGGCAATAGACACAAAGTGAAATACAGGAAACTGTTTGAGCAGAAGAGGAAAAAATGACTTAATTTTTACAGATTGAGCCCTGAAACAGACAGTGCAGAGAAATTGTGAAGTCCCCAACCTTGGAGACAGACTAAGTTATGAGGCAACCTGTTCTAGTTAATTCTGGTTTTTGGGCAGAGAAGTTGGACTAGATTATCTCCAGATGTATCACCCAGTCCTACCCATTCTGTCCTTCTGTAGAGGGTCTTTGCACTGCCCTTTTGAACTGTAGTCTCTTGATGAGCTGTGTTGAGGATTTACTGATTTGAGCACAGTAACTTCAGTAACTTGTCAGGCTGAGTGGCAGCCCTGAATAATTCGATGTAGTGATTAATCATGAGAAGAAAGCGAAGATAGGCTGGTGAGAGGCAGCATTCTTTGTTGCAGCATTTCCTGTCTGAGGTAGTTTTCCTTGTTCAGAAAGTGTCTAGTGCAGTTGTGCAATTTAGTACACAGGAAGAAGGGAAAGAATCTCAAACCCAAACAAGCACCCTCTCCCCCCTGCCCCCCCATAATTGCTTGGGTAAAAAGAAGTTGGGTTTTTTTTTTCACTTAACCAGGTTTTGAGAAGACAAAGTAATCCAGTTCCTCAGGAAACCCTGTGCCTGGGAGGCTGTTACTATTCCCATAGTCTGTGCAAAAGGTTTCAGCTAATTGTGTTTGTCATTAGCTTTTACTAAAGGAAAAGAAAACTTTCTTTGCTTTATGGGTATTAAAAGAAAGACAATGTAAATAAGTGATTCCGTTCACAAAGATAATAATAATAATAATAATAATAATAATAATAATAATAATAATAATAATAATAATAATGTAGCCAGATGTAATGTACATATTCTATGTGGAACAATATACAGAATTTCAGAGAGGATTGTATTGGTGCCATATACAGAATTAAGTCCTCCGTGTTCCTTATTTGTTAATTAGGTTCTGTTTCTCTGCATGACTGGAGAGCAGGTCATGTGGTGATTGTAACACAGACTGCAGCTTGTGCTTCAATGCAGGGGAAGTAGAAGTATTAACATATGTCAGCATATAGTGATACTTAAAATCCTTTGGAGAGCTGTCTCACGTTTGCTGTATTAATGACCAAGTACAAGGCTGTATTGCAAAAAGTCTTCCATTTGTTAGTGAGTAGTTGAGACCGTCTTGCTTTCAAAAAAGAGGAAGAATTTTTGTTAAAAGATGATCGATTCTGGCTAGTAATAGTGCTAATGAAATGTATTTTTAGATAATTGATTTACCACAGACAGAACAAGCGGCCAGATGTGTAATGATAGACAAGCCCAAGTTAGGAATGAGATGTGCATGTTAAATGTGTTGCTTCAGTAACTGATTAAATTCTCCACTCCACACTTCTGGGTTTGGACTGCATGAGTGTGATGTGTCTAAATACAAAGTATTATATGCAATTTCAGAGCCAGAAGGTCAGGTGTTGATTTTGCTACTTCTAGTACACTGATACATACTTAGTACTTATAACCCTAGGTGCAGATTGGATTATTAACAGTAAACAAGTAAGTGACAGAAAGACCTGACTTTCTCTTGAAATGCCCAACTTGTCAAAAAAACCAAACCCCCTTCCCCAAAGAAACACCCCCCAAAAACACTGCAACAACTCACCAAACAGAAAACCAGCACCACCCAAAAGACAGAGGTAACAAACATGAACAGCAAGTGGACAAGCAGTTTGAAAGCAGGCTGGAGAGAAGCAGAAGTGGTACTGCACATTCTTGTGCTGCTATCATGATTAAATGGCTATTGTTGGGTTTAGACTAGTAATCATTTGTTAGTTTTTGGGGGTTTTTTGTTAGAGACTGGCTCGGTTTCTCTGCAGTTGTGTGTGGTTTCTCTTGCAGGTGGTTGGTGTTTCTGCAGTGCTCGGCACAGGACTGGAGGAGTTTTTTGTCCAGCTTTCTAAAGCTGTGGATGAATATGAGCGGTAAGGCCATAGTCCAATGAACACTTCCTCAAGGTACTGATTGTAGCTCCTTTGATTTGAAGGACTCTACACTTTTCTTAGCCAAGGTAGTTTAGGGTTTCTGATAAACTCCAAGCATCAGCATAGAAAGTGGCAGTGTAAAGGAACTATTCAGAGGTGAATTTTTGTGTTTGCTCTTCAGTGAAAAAGCAAAAGCTATCTGTGCCATTAAATATGTGAAGGAATGTTTTTTCTCTAATTCTGTACAGCAATCAAGGTTTGAACTCTTGCTGTTTCATTGAAGTATGTTCTCTTATTTTGCATCCATTGGTTTCAGAATCCAAATTCGGGTAAAAAGTACTGTTAGTCCTTCTGAAATGTCCCTCAAACATGAAAGCCTCAAGAAAACTTTTTTTGGGGTAGAAGGAAACCTCTGAGATGATCCTTATTTAATATAAATCATGTGTGGATTCAGACTGAACGCACTCTGTCTTTTCAGAGAGTATCGTCCAGAATATGAACGCCTGAGAAAAACACTGGTAAGTGGTTTTGGCTGTTGTATGCCTGGACAGAGTATCTTGAGGTCACTCTAATGCACACAAGTGCCTTTATGTTGAGTGGGTCTGACGTTTCATTTACTGGTCATACTCGGTGTGGGAAAAGCCCCTGTCCTCTAGAAGTCTGCTATCTGCTTGTTTTCCCTAGATCTGGTGGAGCATATCTTTACAAGAATTAAGATGTTTTATAAAACACATATTGCTTGCTGCTTTAGTGCTAGTATTTAAGCTAATTGTGAGAAAATGTTTGGGAAATAGTTTTCTATCTTCCATTCAGAAGGATAGGGAGTTCCTGAAATAAATTCTCAAGTGATTTGTCGAGGCTGTCCTTGTATCTTCCTGTACCAGTGAAGTGTGCTGGTTTGATTAAACAGTAACAAGACTGATCTGCAGTGCCAGAATCAGTAACTCTGCTCATTTTGAGTCCTGGCTGCCCAAAGGACAGTTCTCTGCAGGCACAGCTGCTCTGAGTTTGGCTTCTTGATGTTTCTGAAAATGTTCTAGAAGTCTGCCATACTGGAGGATGCTGTCTCTGTTTGTCAAAAGTTCTGTGTACCCTTAGTTGTAATGTGAGATCTGCTTGGTGATTTGCACTCTGGCTGGGTGGCAGATGCTGGGTTTGGGTGAGGTTACTTTCCTATTCTGATATTTAAAGTGTTCTCAGAATCCACATGTAACACTTCATCTACAGGAGGAAGCTCAGGAGAAACAAAAGAGAGAGCAGCTGGAGCACTTGTGGAAGGACATGGGCAGTGTGTGCATGCAGAGCAGCACCCTGGCAGGTACCTCACCAGGAAAATCCAGTTCACTGCAGGAGTTTTCTGAAGAGTTCCTGTTGAGAAGTGCTTCTCTGTTCCCACAGCAAAAGTGTGAAAGCAGCTCCATGTTAGAGGAATGGGGCTTTAGTTCCTGTGGGATTGGCCACATTTAGGTATTCCTCTGTCTTTAGTTCCTGTGGGATTGGCCACATTTAGGTCACAGGCGTGCAGGAAATGCTGCGGTGCAGCTAAAGCACAGACAGTAAAAATAATGAGGGGCTTTAGAAAAGATGAAACAGATTAGAATATGGGAAGGCTGTGCTGTTGGCTGCACTGTTCCTTACAGGTACGTGCTGATGGAGTGTGTCCTGTGTCTTTGGGATCCATGATCCAGAGTAGATGTTAATTGTTGTGTTTATGTGCAGATAAAAGTAGTCAATGTTAGCAGTACCTTACCTTTAGCAAGCTGGTTTGTGTACAACCATTCCTTTTCCCCTCGAGGACCTGATGATGCTTCTGCAATGGGTCCCTCTGAGCTAATCCTTACACGAGGAACTCTCAATGAAGAGGAAGAAGAGAGGGAGAGTGATACTGACGACATTGACCATGAAGGTAAGGGAATGAGGCCTGAAACTGCCCATGCAGTCAGGAAATGCCCTCTGCATTTCATTACCTGGGTGGCCTGTAAAGAGAGCCTAGAGAGCAAGCACACACTCAAGTCACCTAAATACGTGTCAGAATCCATAGCAGAAGCCCAGCTGCAGTGTTTGGTCAGTGCTATCACTCTCCAGCCTCTGGGAGAGTTCACTGTAAGGTTTCTGTGTAAGTAGTTAATAGGTGTACAGCACACATAAACCAGAGAGCTTGTTAGGCTTGAGGCACGCAGTGACCTGATTGATGCCCAACTGTTCTATCATCTCGTTCACCTTACAGTTTCTGCCCCTGGCTGTGGTTTTTGCTGTGACCATGGTCTTGGAGCAATCTTCTAAGTTCTTAGAGGGTGATTTTTCTCTTCTACAGCTCACAGACTTCATTCTTTTCCTGTTCCAGTGGTGTTTCAGATCACTTCTTTCCTTTGCCCTTAATGTAGTTGAAGATCCAATGGATGTTTTATGTTGTTCTGACTCGCTTTTGTCAGTAACAGAGGTAGAATAGTGCTGAACTGTCGTTTCTTCCCCCAGTGACTGAGGAGAGTCATGAAGAACCAGCCTTCAGAAACTTCATGCAAGACATGCGGATGAAATGTCAGAGGAAAAGCAACCTGAATGAATGAGACCTTCACAAACGAAGGTTTGGAAGGAACAGCATAAAGAAACTTGCACGGAGCCATGAGTGAAGACTTTTATTTTGTGAACTGCTTCCTCTGATAGATTTTTATTTCTCTTTCTGCAGTAACTGTTGGTCATGTGAGTTAAAGATCTTGGAGCCAGCTGACTGCACAGTTTGCCATCTGCCACTGTGGCTTCCTGAAGCTGAGGGAATCAGATAACAGTTTCTTTTCCTCCAGATTCTTCAGATCTGTCTGTTGAGAGCTTGGATGTTGAGCTCTGGCAACGTTAGTGTCTGCAGCACTAACTGGTCCCCAGAACGTGTTCCATTCATGTGCGCAGCCAGGTGCTGCAGCCAGGGCACAAGTGATGCTGTTCTGAACTTTATCAGTGTACTTACTGTTTGATGGTTTGGTTTCTATTAAATATATTTTATGTACTAACAAATGTGTGATAATAACAGAAGGAAATTTCATTTTAAGCCTTGTTCTAAAGAGAGATTTTTTCCCTGTGCTTGCAGCCCATCTGTATGGATGTGCAGCAAATGCTTCTTAATTACATTGTGCAGACATGGTACAGATGCCTCCCAGGAAAATCCTGAGCAAAGAAAGTTCCCAGGAAAGTAATAAAAAGTCTCTAGCTTGATTTGGCTGAGAACAGAAATGCACATGACTATATATACTGGCTGTGTCTATCCCTAGGTTACTTAAAGCAGAGGCATTTCCTTGGATGAGTGCTGACCTGGAATACACACAAGTGCTTAGAGACTGGCTAATACTTTTCCTGGTATGCACTCTCAGTCTAGCAGTCTAGAGCCTGAATCTTTGGGGTTTTCTCCTCCACACAAAGGGGTGGCCTCACTGGGTAGGTCTCTGAATGGAAGTCTGGCACAGGTTAGCTAGCACTAATCCCAAACCGCCAGTGTGGAATACCACTCTGCTTTAATTTATAAATCACTGCTTCTCTTAGTGGATAAACCCTTCAACTTTACTTAAATTTCACCAAGTTCTGAACTGTGGCCACTGTGTCCGTGGTGCAATTCTGTGTATGGTCCTATGGGAATGTTCCCAAGGAGCCACACTGACCTCACCTGCGACTGTAGCCCAAGGGTTGACCTCATCCCAACACCTCCAGCTGTGTCAGTGAGTCCTGACTGTCCCCATGCTGACCCATAACAGCTTCCTCTGCCTGCTGCCTTGGGGACCATCCCCAAAGTGCCACAAAGAGAGGAGCTCCTAATGGGCACGGTGTCCTGGGACTCGGGGGAAAAGAAGGGGTTTTCAGTCTTCAGCACCTCACACTCCATCAGCATTGACAGCAAACAGCTCCAGCCTCAGCAGGACACAGTCACATTTTACAGATCCTGGTCTCACCTCCGCTGTGCCAAGGGACAGTCTGAGAGGGAGAGGAAAGGAAACAGGTCTGGACGGACAGCCTGTTCCCAGAAAGTCATCCTAACCCTTACAGCACTAAATAGAACTGTAAGAACTTCCCAAAACGTTAATTTCCCTGCAGACTGAGAGCTTAGAGTGGCACTAAGTTGAAGCACAGGCTGGACCCGTCATGAACAGACCATGTAAATATAAGGGTAAGAGCTACTCAGACAATTCGATAAAACATTCCAAAATCCATCTCCTGGAATATGATCATCTCTGGGTTTTTTTAGTATTGTCAACTTTAAATTTTCTTCCCAGGTTTTTGTCTCCCTTGGATTCTTTTAACTCTTGTTTCAATTTGTGATTTTGATATCGTGGAGACAATTTTACAATACAAATTCAATTTATTTCCTTTATTTCATTTCTCAAATTACCATTTTATCATCTGTTCCCTCCATTGCTGTGCAGGCTTTAAACATATTGCCAGTGCATTACCAGTAATACTTTCTCCCTTTTATCTTTCAGCAGTCCCCATTTTTCATCTATTTTCTCCTACACTTTTCCCCACTTGTACCAGTTATCTACTGGCCAAAGATCATCAGTTTCAATATGAAAACTGTGTCTTTGCAGGTAATCTGCTAAGCCTTTAGTCTGTTTCTCTGAATTGTTTGCCATCCTGTCTTCAACTATGCCAAAAATGTCATGAGACAAGTGGGAGCTTCAGGCAAGCCCTACCTTAGCCTCAGATTTTTGGCAGTCACTTAAATTTAAGAAAACACTCTGGCCCGCAAGTTCTAAGGATGGCAAATCAGGTCAATTCATAAAATCAGGTATTTATTGAACAGACAGGAGATAAGAGATAAAAGGTCTTTACTACACAGTATAAACAAGGAAGAACTGCTAGTAGATTACATAGAAGTGCATATCAAAGTACCTATTTTAAAGTTAGCAAAAGAAAAAGAGGATTGATTAGGGGTCAAATGGAACTTGGCACCAAATGCCATTGGTGTACCCAGAGTCCTTTCAGTCACTGTCCAGAGGAGTAACTGCAATGCAAGCTCCCTGCTCTGGAGAGGAGCTCCACACATTACAGGGGATGAGCAGAAGACTTCTGCTTTAGAAAAGTTGGGTGTAACTCTTGTAGCTTTTACAGTAAAGTGAGGTGCCTGTCAGTGAGAAATCCAGCTCATCTTTCCAGGTCTCACTCCCACAGCAGTGTGTTGTCAGCCTGGAGCGTTCATCCCGTGGCACCAAACCAATTTGCTAGGAGGCAAAATCCTCCTGTTTGAGTCATTTCACCAGTTAGCAAGCAGCAGATGAGCTCTCCCGGGGGTGACCTGTGCTCCATCTCTCCCGGGGGTGAGATGTGCTCCATCTCTCCTGCGGGTGAGATGCCCTGCTCCAGGTGATCTGTGTGGATGATGCAGAGCTCCGCCCTTCCCGAGCAATCCGTGCAGTACCGGTTCAGGATCAGGGTGGCGCTGGCCACAGCTGGCAGTGCGAGGTGGTGTCGGCGCTGGCCACAGCTGGCAGTGCGAGGTGGTGTCGGGCTCTGCGCCCTTCCCAGCCCTGCTCACGCCTCCAGGGGAAGGTGGCAGTGCCTGCAGAGGTGGATGCTGCTCCGGGCAGGATGGCAGCTCCTCCCCACCTGGCAGTCAGCACCGTCAGCATTTTTAATGCCCCGGCCTTGACCTTTCGTTTCCTTCGCCTTACTGACCGCATGAGAAAACCCAGCAAATCCTAAGAAATTCCTGCATGACAGAAGGTCAGATTTAGTGTGGTGTTATAAACTTTCTGTTTGGACACCTGTCCACAGGTTCCCACATGCCTTGTGCCACCACCAGTCCTCAGTGATCCCAGTCCCCTGGAACAGCTGCCCCAGTGTCAGTCTGTGCCAGCAGCAGCTGCAGCAAGGCTGAGCAGAGGCACTGGGCTGGACAGGTAAGGACCCTCCCCTGGCTGCTTGCACCTGAGTGAGACCCAGCTGCTAACTGAACTCTGGATAGCCTCAAAATGTTCTAGAATCAGACCTTTAGGATGGCTCCAAGGGGCAACAGCTCCAGTGGCAGCTCTTTAAGGGACACGTCCTTGTCCCAGCCCTGGTTCACTGACACACACACAATAAATCAACAGTAACAAGGAATTCTTGCTTGCAGAATTCCCAACCCTAACCCTTGCCTTTCCTGCCTGCAGCTGAGGGAAATTTGACATAAAATTAACAAATAACCTTTGCTGAGAGCAGTCACCACCCCAATCCTTCAGCCTTTGCAAGATTTTATAGTGAATGGGCCCAAGTTCAAATCTTAAATGAAACCTTCTAACAAGTTTAGTTAGAAAGATACTGGACAGTAAATCACAGAGGTTTAAAAGTCTGCGCAGGGATTACAGCACAACCAACATTAAACTGTTTTAGCTGCCAGGAACCTAAAGTGTTCTTTCCAAGGTTTCAGACCCTGGGACTGTCAGTTGCCATCTGTGTCCTTCGTTTGTCTTTTCCCCTTGAGAAGTTGGAGAGCTGCTCCCAGTTTGCTTTTTAGAATTAGCTCCGAAATAGGGACAAAATAAAACATTTCTGACTTCGGTGAATAGCCTGAAGAAGAATGATTGAGAACGGAAAGGATTGTATGCAAATAGCTATTGTGGATGTGGCTAAAATTATGAATGTAAAGATCACTATAAATATTTCAGAATAATTATACTGCAAATTCAGATCATTTGGCAGATAATGGGAAATTACCAAGATGCAGGAAAAATTAAATGACCCTTAGTAAATTACATTTCTGTATCTGAAATGTAAAAAAAAAATTATTTGATAAAATATATAAAAAATGTAAATATAAAAATATTTAAATATAGTTTAAAATAAAGGGTTTTTTTGTTTTTATTGGGATTTTATTATAAAAATATAATTATAAATAATATAAATATATAAATCTAAATATAGGAATATATAATAAATACATAAAGATATCTAAAAATATAAAATATAAACAAATAGAAGTATGAGAAATAGTTATATTATATTATTGTAATATATTACTATATAATAATATATATATTATATATAAAGATATCAATATAAACTATAAAGGCAAAAGTGAATATAATTATAAAAATATAAATATAAAAATATTTAAACATAATTTAAATAAAGGGGTTTTTTATTTGGTTAGAGGCAGGGGTTTTATTTTAAATTCTATAAATATTATAGAAATATAAATCTAAGTACAGAAATATATCAGAAATATATAAATGTATTTATAAAAATACACCTGTAGCAGATTTCTGTGCGCCCTGTGTCTGTGAGAAGCGGGCTGTGTGCTGGACAGGGAGAGGCGCTGTTGGAGAGTGGCGTCAGCGCCAGGTGCGAGTGTGAGGATGATGGGGGCTCGGAGCAGCGCCAGGTGCGAGTGTGAGGATGATGGGGGCTCGGAGCAGCGCCAGGTGCGAGCGTGAGGATGATGGGGGCTCGGAGCAGCGCCAGGTGCGAGCGTGAGGATGATGGGGGCTCGGAGCAGCGCCAGGTGCGAGCGTGAGGATGATGGGGGCTCGGAGCAGCGCCAGGTGCGAGTGTGAGGATGATGGGGGCTCGGAGCAGCGCCAGGTGTGAGTGTGAGGATGATGGGGGCTCGGAGCAGCGCCAGGTATGAGCTGTGAGGATGATCGGGGCTCGGAGCAGCGCCAGGTGCGAGCGTGAGGATGATGAGGGGGCGGCTCCTGCCGGACGGAGGCTGTTTTAGGGGCAGGTTTTGCCTCAGCTCCCTTTTGCATGGAGCTGCTGAGTGGAGGGGTTTTTGGGGGGCTCCCGGGGCTGTCTCATGGAAGGACTGCGAGAGCCTCTCACGGGGTCTGGGGGAACACCTGGATTCGCGCTTGGATACGTGGAGCATCGCCTAAAGGAGGTGCCGAGGGACGAATCGTGCCGGGAAGCAGCAGTCGAACAGGTGAGCCCGTGTGGATTTGGAGCGGGGACTTTTGTCCTTCCCCTTCTCAATTTCATCTTGCCAGTCCCTCCCCGGTGTCCCAGGAACAAAAATAGAGCTTAGGCGGACAAAAGAAATGGAGGAGAAGGAAGCAGCTGCTCTTGTATTGTTGTCTGTGTTTGAACTGAGGGGATCCCTCTTCGCTCGCGGTTTGAAGGGTGTTGATTGAAGGAACAGCTGCCTTTTCCAGGCCCTTAGGGGTATCACAGGGGTGACAGGGAATCCCTGCCTTCTGTTTGAAGGGGAATGGGAAAAGTCTTGTTGTGGTATTATGGGTTTGATTTGAAGGCAGCCACCCCGTTTTCATCATCCTAAGGTTTAAATTGAGGGGGCAGCCCTGGTGTCCCTCCTTTTCAAGGGTTTGAATTGAGGTCCAAATGCCCCTTTGCCGTCAGTCGAAGGCTTTCATTTGAGGAACACCCCTTCTTTTCTGCTCTGCTAGGGGACGAAATGGAAGGGGAGAACACATTTCTGTGCGCTTGTTGAAGTGAGGCGAGCCGCGCCTGCGGCGTCAGTGTCGGGGTTCAGTTGCGGGAAGCTGCAGCTCTGGCAGCGTTTGCAGGGCCGCACTGGGGCTGTGCCGCTGCATTTGAGGGCGCTCCCTGTGGCCGCGGCCCGGGCCGGAACGCTGCCGCTCGGGAGCCCGCCCGGCACGGCCCGGGCAGTTGGCGAGGCGGACGGGGAATCTGGCGCGGCAGCGGCGGAGCCGCGCCGGTGCGAGCCGTGCGGAGCCGAGCGGAGCCGTGGCGGGCCGGCCGAGGGCGGCGGAGGCGGCGCGGGCGCTGCTGCGCCGGCCCGGGCGGTGCCGGCCGCTCCGGCCGCTCCGGGCGCGGGGCTCGGGCGCCGCCGGGGCCCCCCGGGCCCGGTGCCGGCCCCGCCGGGCAGGGGGGAGCGGGCGGGGGGCTCCGGGGCGGCGCCGCCCCCGCGTGCCGGAGGAGCCGCCGCAGGAGCCGCTGTCCTGCCGGGAGCCGCGCTCCGGCCGGGGCCGGCAGCGAGCGCGGGCTGCAGCTGCTGAAAGCTCTCGGCTGCCGTGGTTCGGAGGCGCTTTGTAGGGATTTATTGCATCGTTTTGTTCGCTCTGCAGCGGGTGTACGCTGAGGGATATGGTGTCCGTCCTGACTGCGATGGTTCTCGGTTCAGGCGGTGATGGTAAATGTTTGTTTGGGATGGAGTTTTGTAGTCGGATGTTTTTTTCCTGCCGGGGTATTTTGTTTTTACAGGCGTGCAATGGTTTTTATGTGTCGTAGCGTGAAGTAGCGGTTCGGATTTGAATTCTGTTGTGGTGGCTTTTATTAGCGCGAGTGTGTAGTGTTTGTTTTGGTGGGCTTGAGGTGGTGTCATGCCGTTCACAGCGGCGGGGATTTTAAAATCTTGATAATTGCATTTGTGTTTGTCGTCTTCCAGGGCTTTTCTCGATTTGGTTTGTTTGTTTGTAGTGTGTGTTTTATTGTTCCGGATCATTTGGGAGACATTGTTTCTGGCTACATTTGTTTTTAGGCTTTGTGTTTATTTCTAGGTGGTATTTTTGTTTTGATAGTTTGAGGCACTATGGGTTTATTCTGTTGGGAATAATTTTTTTTTTTTGTTGTAAATTTAAGTTTAGTTGGTTTTGGGGATTTTTTGGTGGGGTTTGTTTTGGTTTTGTTTGTTTGTTTGTTTGTTTAATTTGTTGTCCTTTGGTGTATTTGGTTGTTTATCACTTTTATTTTTGGAACGTGGGTATTTATATGGTTGGTCTTTTAAAGTAGTTTTTTTATTTGGGTAGTTATTTTCTTTTTATTTATTAGTTGAGTTTTTTTTTCTATTTCGTTAATTAGTTCGGTTTTAAAAGTTATTTTTACAGAGTATTGGTTATTCTTTGATTTAGTGTAGTGGTGTGAAGGTTGTTATTTTTTTAGTAACGTTCAGGGTCAGTGGCTCTGTTTGGAGTTTAGTAAGTTGGTTTGATTGTTTTTTAGTAGTTTTTGTGATTTGCTGTGTGTGTTTCTATAGGTTTTTTTAAAAGTTTGATTCCATTTTTCTGATACGATGAGAATTGTTAGTGCAAATGGTGTTGTGTGGTTTTTTCCCTGGCATTTATTTGGCTGGTGGAGGCGTCTCGATGTTTTTGGCAGATATTGGTGGGAATTCGATGCTGTTGTTTTGTAATTTTCTTTAGGAATTGGATTTTAAATGTAAAATGATAACTACAACTCTCTTTTAACAGAACAAACATATGTATAGAAATGGGAATAAAAAGCTTTAAATAGGGAACGAATATATAAATATAAAACATGTAACCGCAATCATTATATATTACAATAGCATATAATATTTTTAATACAGAGTATTATATATGTTTAAAGATATATAAAAATATAGATTATAAATAGAAACGAAACCCCCATCAAAATACAGAGAAATGTATGACTAATATATGCAGACTTTTATAGAAATAGAAAAGATTCATAAATACAGCAAAATAAAAATTAATATAATACATAATACAAGTAATACTGTATATATCTTATTAAAATGTTATACGAAATACGTATAAAATATATATATATAAATATAGTTCATCGACATGCTATCATATAATATATAACAAATTAGAAATATACATAGGAAAATTATAATTATAATTTTTTTTAATAATAGTTAAATAAAACGGGTGTTTTTACTTGTCCATAGGCAGGGGTTTGACCATAAAAATTATAAATACAAATAATACAAAAGTAGAAGTCTAGGTATAGAAATATAAATACATACAGACATATAAATAAAATTTAAAAATATAGGAAAAAATAGTTATAGCAGTAGATATCATACATAATTTAAATAATTTCAATATATTTTTAGAATTTTAGATATATTATATACAATTATTAAGATAATGCAACAAAGAAACGATAAACATAAATGTGAATATAATTACATGTAGTGTAAATAAAAATGTTTCAATCTCATTTAAAAGAAGGGTTTTTTTGTATTTATTTGGTTAGAGATATGGGATTTCTTTGGAATAATAGAAGTATTATAGAAATATAAATCTAAGTAGAGAAATATAAAATGAAGATATAGAGATATTTATAAAACCACAAAAGATAAATAAATAGAGATAATAGGAATAGACGTGATATATGGTATCAATTACTTAACAGATCAATGTCCGGTATAAATATGCATGTGAATGTAAATATGAAAACTAGAAATAAAATCTATAAAACTATAGTGGTAAGCATAAATAGAGAAAACAAATACATAAATATATGAAACTATAATATATAGTATATTATTGTAACATAATATAGATAAATGATAGTGAATTATATATATATATATACAAAGATATATAAATACAGATTGTAAATATAAAAATATTTCAACATAGTTAAAATAACTTGGGGATTTTTTGGTTTTTATTAGGTTATAGGCTGGGGCTTTTTTATAAATAAAATTAAAAGAAATAATATAAAAACTAGAATCCAGATATACAAATATGTGACACATATATCGATATCTATAAATATCTAATAGAAATAAAGAAGAGAAAAAGAAATATATAATATAAAAATAATATATTTATTATTACATGAAAAGGTATTCTCTCTAATATATATAATATCGATAAATATAGTAAATAAAAATTAAAAATGTAAATGTGAATAGAGTTAGCAAAAATAAATTTTTTTTAGAATTTTGAATATGGTTTAAACAAAGGGGTGTCTTTGGTTTTTATTTGGTTAGAGGCAGGGGTTTTATTTTAAATCATCTAAGTATTATAAAATGTGACTCTTAAGATAGAAATATGTAATAAATATATAAAGAGAAATTACTAAACTATGAATATAAATTTAAACATATGTAAGTAATATGAAGAGTTGTAGTATGGAACGTAAATGGCATTATACGGCAATAGAAATTATAAATGGGAATATAAATATAAAAATATGTAAATATCGTTTAAAAGAAAGGGCATTTTTTGGCTTTTATTTCAGTAGAGGCAGGGGTTTGATTTTAAATAATAGAAGTGTTACAGAAGTAAAAATCTAACCACAGAAATATATAATCAATATGTAAAAATATGTTTAAATGTGTCTAAATAAGTACTCGGGATAGATGTAATACAGAATATAAATGTATTTATAAATTGACATTTATAAAGGTAAATGCATAAGTAAGCCATATCCATTAATGTACATTAGAAATGTGAATAGAAATATGAAAACATAAGGACAAAATCTATTTAAATACATTTAAAAGAAAGGGTTGGGGTTTTTTTTTGTTGTTCTTATTGAGTTAGAGGCAGGGTTTTCATTTCAAATAATATGAATATAGATTATCACTGTTTTATATTTCTAAATATTGAGATATATAATCAAGATAGATATATATATAGAAAAAAATATAAGGAAATATAAATAATAGGAAGAGATTTAATATGGAATACAAATAACGGTATACATTAGAATACATTTTAAATGTAAATGTGAATATGAATCTGAAAAATACCATTTAAAAATATTTAAATACAGTTGAAAAGACAGGGGTTCTTTTTGGCTTTAATTTGGGTAGAGGCAGGGGTTTTATTTTAAATAATATTAGTGTTACAAAAGTAAAAATCTTAACACAGAAATAAAAAGAAATATATAAAGATATGAATAAAATATATATAAAAAATAGAACTAATAGGAACAGATGTAAAATAGAATAAAAATGTTTAAAGAAATGGGAAATTAGAAATGTAAAAATAAACATTATACATAAATATGGGCTTTAAATATAAATCTAAATATAATTTTTTTAAAAATTTAAATAGAGTTGGGAAGAAAGGGGTTCTTTTTGGGTTTTATTTGGGCAGATGCAGAGGTTTTATTTGAAATAATATAAGTGATACGGAAGTAAAAATGAACGCAGAAATATATAATGAATATGTAAAAATATGTATAAAAACATAGAAAGAAATCTAAGTAATAGGAATAGATGCAATATAGAAAATAAATTTATTTAAAAGTAGAAATGTATAAATAGACATTATACATCAATAGACATTATAAATGGAAATGTGAATATTAACATGAAAAAATATTTTAAAAATATTTAAGTATTTGTCAAAGCAATTGTTGGGGTTTGATTTTTGTTGTTTTATCCTTTCGGGTTAGAGGCGGGATGGTTTTTCCTTCTTCCCGGTTGTTTTGGGGCATTTATTCCAGAGCGGTTTTTGGCGGGGGGGGGGGATCGCCCCCGTTCCTTTCTGCCGCTCCCTGCCCCAGCCCCGAGGCGCGCGGCAGTGCTGCCGCCTTGTGGGCAGAGCGCGGTACTGCAGCCGCGCAGCGAGAGGCAGCCGGGGGCCGCCATGTTGGGAGGGGCGTGCCGCCAGTGTCGCGGACTCGCTTGACCTTCTGAAGAAGGCGGCGAAAAGGGCGCGAAAATGGAAGGCCCCGGGGGGGTATAAGCGCACTGCCTGCACGGAGCAGCGACGCCGGGGCGGCTCCGGCGGCATTTTCTGCGGCGTTTCAAGCGTACCCGCCAGGGGCTGTGGGCTCAGCGGCGCCGCGGGGCTGCGTATTTTGTCGGGTTTCTGCCAGGCATCGGGGACAACGCCTCTCGCTGCCGGGAGGGCCTCTCGCGGCCGCCATCTTGGGGGCGGCGTGTCCCTAATGTCGCGGACTTTCTCTGACGCTCTCAAGGTGGTGGCGAAACGGGCGGGAAAATCGCAGAGCCCGGTGGGTCTGCCGCCCCCCCGAGCGAGGGAAGGGCGAGGGGCGGCAGCGAGCGGCGGGCGGGCGTTTCTGTAAATGGCGGGCACGGGGGAAGGACGTTCGGGAGCGCAAAGGGACACGACGGCTGAGAACAATGGCCGCGGCCGGGCCGGTTTCGGCGGGCGGCAGAGGCGCGGTCGCAGCGCTCGGCGGGCCGGGGGCAGCGGGCGTGGGGCGGGCGAGCAGCGTCGGAACAGGGCTGCACCCCCCGAGCCCGCGCACGCCCCTCTCCGGGCGGTGGAATCGACCGCGGGCCGGACAATCCCGGCGGGGCGGCGGGCAGGCGGCGCAGGAGGCGGAGTGGGATCCCGGCGCTCGCCGCCCTTTCTGCCGCCGGCTTTGGAGGTGAGGCCGGTCACCCGTCCGGTCCCGTGCCGTCCCGCCACCTCCCGGTGTCTGTAAACTTCTCTCTGGCTTGACAGGTCTGTGCTGGAGAGTGGGAGAAAGGTCCCTGCTGGTTGCCGTCTGCTCGGTGCGCAGGGAGCTCTGATCCTGGCCGGATGGGCTGGTGAGTAATTGCAGCAACGAATGAGGACGTGCTTTTATGGATGTAGTGACCTTTGCAGATGTATGCCCCTCGTTCAGGTGAGCGTGCATTATTGCAGGGTTGGGATTGATTGAAATGTGCTCATGAAAGCAGCTCTGGGGAGGGAGGGAGGGGGAGAGGGAGGGAGATCCTCTCTTAACATGTGCCAATTCTTCTGTCAAACTCATCACGGCAGGACAGCGTGAAGACTGCAAGCGGAAGAAGATGTGGAGGGAAAGACAGAATGTGACTGGAGCATCGAATGCACAAGTGCAGAAATTTTGCTTTTTGCTTGGATTTAAACTCAGAAGTTGTAAGGAATTTGGGAATGAGAAGGGACATTTCAGAAGGAGAGGAAGAAAAAGAAGTGGTTGTTACAGCCCCGGCAAAATCTTTTGTTCCAGCTAATAAAGGAAGCTAGGTTAAAAAAAAAAAAAAGTAAAAAAACGTGGGTTCTTTTCCCTTCACTATTATATGGTGATATACTCTGGTGGTATATGGTGTGTGTTGTTTTATTTCTTGGTATTTTTAACTCTGTGTGAATTGTTTTTTGAGTGAGGCTAACGTTCTGGGTGGGTTGGTTTGTATTTGAGGTAGGATGAATTTCAAAAGGTTTCTTTCAGAGACTTGTGATAGTATGAGTGGGATTTTGGTTTTGTTCACTGTATGTATAAACATAGAGATTTGGTAGGCCCAGCTCGTCTGCTGGAGTTTTGGGTGTTAATTTATTAGTTGGCTTTTGTTAAATGCAGTTTTCAATTTTTGAAAGGTTTTTTAATGTAGTAGTTTTAAGGTGTGTTTTAAGAATTGATTGTATTGTTCTATGTTGTTTGTAGTTGGTGGATGATAAGGGATACGGTGTAACTTCTCCAACGTTACAGTTTTAGTTTTCCTAAGTTCTGATTTGTTTGTGGTTCAATGGTTTTTTTTGGGGGGGCCAGGGGCATTGATATGGTGGGTTTTTATAGGCAATATGTTTTTTAATTTGGGTAGTGATAGTTTCTAGTATTTTAATAGTTGAGATTTTTTTATTTACATGCTTTTAATTAGCTTTTGAAAATTTTTTTAAAATACCTTTCATAGATTATTGGTTCTTTTTTGTGACTTAGCATCAAGGTAGAGTTTTGGGGGCTTTTTTTAGTAATGTTTAGGGTCAGTTGTACACTTTTGAGTGTAGTGAGTTGGTTGGATTTCATTTTTAATTGACGTTTGTTTTTGTTTGCAGTTATGTCATTTTCAATGTGTATTTGAGTTGTTTGGGTTTTTGAGATACTGGTCTAGGAGGAAGTTGATGATGAGCACGTACGGAGGTTTGGGGCCAGTTCTGGTGGGATCTGAAATGCATTGACAGTTAGATTGGTTTGAGTTCTGGTGAGGGCTCGGTGCTGTGGGATCTTTGTTCCGTCAGCGACAGAAACAGGTTTGGTTCCGCCCCGCTGCGATGGGACGAGCGCGGGCTGGTGCTGAGGAAGGCACAGGATCCCTGTGGGTCTGATGTGTTGGGTTAATGAACTGATATGGTCTAATATGGAGATGAAAATAGAAATAAATATAACTTTAAAAAATAATATAAAACGATAGCGGTAAGCATAAATACATAAAACTAATACATAAATATATGAAACTATAATATATAGTATATTATTGTAACATATTATAATAGAGATAAATGATAGTCTATCATATATATATATACACAAAGATATGTAAATATAGATTGTAAATATAAAAATATTTCAACATAGTTAAAATAACTTGGGGATTTTTTGCTTTTTATTAGGTTATAGGCTGGGGTTTTTTAAATAAATAAAATTAATAGAAATAATATAAAAATTAAAATCCAGATATACAAATGTATAACATATATACCGATATCTATAAATATCTAATAGAAATAAAGAAGAGAAAAAGAAATCTACAATATAAAAATAATATATTTATTATTACATGAAAAGGTATTCTCTCTTAATATATATAATATCGATAAATATAATAAATCAAAGTTAAAAATGTAAATGTGAATAGAATTAGGAAAAATAAAATGATTTTTAGAATTTTAAATATGGTTTAAACAAAGGGGTGTCTTTGGTTTTTATTTGGTTAGAGGCAGGGGTTTGATTTTAAATCATTTAAGTATAATAAAAATGTGACTCTTAAGATAGAAATATCTAACAAATATAGAAAGAGAAATGACTAAACTATGACTATAAATTTAAACATATGTAAGTAATACGAAGAGTTGTAGTATAGAATGTAAATGGCATTATACGGCAATAGAAATTATAAATGGGAATATAAATATAAAAATATGTAAATATCGTGTAAAAGAAAGGGAATTTTTTGGTTTTTATTTCAGTAGAGGCAGGGGTTTGATTTTAAATTTTAAATAATAGAAGTGTTACAGAAGTAAAAATCTTACAACAGAAATATATAATATTTAAAAATATGTTTAGAAGTATCTAAGTAATTACTCGGAAGAGATATAATACAGAATATAAATTTCCTTATAAATTGACGTGTGTAAAGGTAAATGTATAAGTAAGCCATATCCATTAACGTACATTATAAATAGAAATGTGAATAGAAATATGAAAACATAAGGACAAAATCTATTTAAATACTGTTTAAAAGAAAGGGTTGGGTTTTTTTTTTGTTCTTATTGGGTTAGAGGCAGGGTTTTCATTTTAAATAATATGAATATAGATTATTACTGTTATATACTTCTAAATATTGAGATTTATTATATATATATATATATATATATATATATATATATATATATATATATATATATGAGTAAATATAAATAATAGGAAAAGATTTAATATGTTATTTTCTTGTTTAAAAGATTGCTTCAAAATAACTTCGGTGGTTGGCCACCAGTACCTTGTTCAGATTTGCCTGTTTGCTTGTAGCTCAAATGTTTCCATACTGTTTATCATTCTATTTAAGAAACTGCTGGCCAGTCAACGCATAACTGAATATCTGTCTGTCTGGGACAGAGGGAGAGGATTCTGGTAATGTCTTTGTTTCCAGAAAAAAGTGCCAGTGTCGTTTCTAAATGGAGGAAAAGGGGGTGAAAACTCGGGGCTCTGATGCCATTGGGGGCACGCCGAGGTCCCCGGGAGAGGGAGGGAGCCCCACTGCGGTGCGGGAGCAGGTATGTTCTCATGGAATATAGAACAAATTATAAATATGAAAATTATAAATGTAAAAATATTTCTAAAATAGGTAAACAAAGCAGGGTTTTTATTTGTCAGTAGGCAGGGTTTTGATCATAAAAATTTGAAATGCAAATAACATAAAGGTAGAAATCTAAGTCTAGAAATACATCATAAATACATACAGATAAAGTTTAAAAATATAAGAACAAATTAGTTGTAGCAGTAGATAGGATACATAAGTAATTAAATACATTTCTAGAATTTTAGTAAGGTTATATACAATTATTATTATTATAATATATTATATATTCATATATTAATATATAATATATCATTAAATTAATATATTATATTAATATAATAATAAATTATTTATTAATATATAATATATATTAATATATATTATTATATAGAAGCTATAAATATAAATGTGAATATAAATATAAATGTGAATACAATTATACAAAGTATAATATTTCAGTATCGTTTAAAAGAAGGTGGTTGTTTGCATTTACTTGGTTAGAGATGAGGTTTTTTTATTTTGAATAATATTAGTATTATAGAAATATAAATCTAAATATAGAAAACTACAATCTATATAGAAAGATATTTCTACAAGCACAAGCGAACGACGCCGCCTTGGGCCGAATCGAACGAGCTGAGCCGAACAGAGGCGAGAGCAGCCGAACCTGACGACCTCGGGCGAACCGAGGCCAGGCTTCCGAGGCTGCCCGAAGCGAGCCGAGCTCAACCGAACCGATCCGCCTGCTGTCGTGCGCGCTAACGAGCGGGACTGCGGTCACCGCCTAATGAGCTGCTGTCCCACGCCGCGCTCCCGGCCGTGTCCGTGCGATGGCCGGGCCGCCCGCGGGACGCGGCAGCGGGAGAGCCCCGAGCTGGGCGAGTTGAACGGGAGGCGGCGCCGCGTGCGCGCCCTGAGGGAGCCGAGCCGAGCCGAGGAGTGCCGAACGCAGAGAGCGGCTCCCGAGTTCGGCCGAATGAAGCGGAGGAGCGCCGAACGCAGAGAGCGGCTCCGAGTTCGGCCGAATGAAGCCGAGGCGCGCCGAACGCAGAGAGCGGCTCCGAGTTCGGCCGAATGAAGCCGAGGCAGAGCCGAAGAGGCGAGTGCCGCCGAACGCAGCCGACAATAGGCGAGCTGAGCCGCTAACAGCTGAATTCAGCCGCAGAGCCCACTCCAGCCCAGTGTCTCCCAAGCGAGCCCACTCCAGCCCAGTGTCTCCCAAGCGAGCCCACTCCAGCCCAGTGTCTCCCAAGCGAGCCCGGCTCCGCCGAGCGCAGCAGCCCGGGCAGGGCGAGGCGCCGGGGCGGGCTCGGGGTGCAGCCGCGCCTCTGGGAGGCTTCCCCGCCTGTCCCTCTCTCTGCCCCTCCTTCCTTCTCCCCGTATTCGCCTTCTCTCGCTCCCTTTCCTCCGTTACCTCTCCGCCCACAAGCCCGGCTCCTTCCTGTCCTGTCCCTACCCCGCTACTCCCTTCTGTTCCCCCTCTCTCCCTCCTCTGTCCACCCTCCCTCTACCCGCTCCCGGGCTTTCCCTTCCGGACCCGCTCTCCTCCGCAGCCCGCCCTCCCTTTCTCATGCCCTGCTCTCGCTCCTCTCTTCCCGTGCCCCCTTTCCTTCTTTGCCCCGCAGCCGCGGGGCTCGGGGTGCCGGAGAATGAAGCCCCGAGGGCCGGAGCCCGGCGTCCCTCGGCCCTTGCGGGAGTCCCCGCACGGGGCCGGAGGCTCTCGGCGGATCCCCCCGCGCCGCTCCAACAGCCCGCCCGACAGCGCCGGAGCCGCGGCTTTGCCGGCATCGCGCTGAGAGCGGCCCCCGCTCCGTGCCGGGCCGTCCCCGCCGTCTCTGCCGCTCCCTCTCGCTGCCCCTGGCCCGTGACAGCGAGGCTGGGGAGGAACCTCAACCCTTCCGGGGGCTGCCCCGCTTCCTTTCTTGTTGCAGCAGAATCCCTTTCGGGGGGGATGTACATGCGGCCAGGGCTCGGAGCAAGCGCTGCGCTGCCGTGCGGGGCAGTCGGACTCGTTCTGTGCCTTCTTTGGGGGTCAGGAAAAGGGGCTGAAGGCTCGGGGCTCCGACGCCGTCGGGGGCACGCCAAGGTCCCCAGGAGAGGGAGCCCCGCTGCGGTGCGGGGGCAGGTGGGTGGCGGGCGAGGGGGCTCGCGCTGGGTGCCGTCCCCCAGAGGGACCCAAAGCTGCCGCCCAATTCACAGGGAGGGGTGGGTGTACAGTGCTAAAACCTGCCAAGGTGTTCCTTTCTATAGGTATTGGTAAAGAATAGGAATTTGTCTCTAAATTCATTTGGGGAGAAACCCTCTCTATCTACTCATTTGTTTACAGCAATGTAGCAAAGTCCGACTAGAGATGGGTAGCAGTTTTGAAGATATTGCCCTAGCATTTTGATCTAGGAATGGAGCAAGCTGTGCCCCGAAACCATCAGAACAGCTGCAGGGGCTGAAGGCGATAGAAAGGGCTCTCTGGCACCTTTTGCCTCCGTTCTCCGCCAGTCCCCAAATCGTGTCGCAGTCCCGGAAGAGGCGCTTGTCCTCCAGAGTGCCAAAACGAAGAGCTGTAAAATCCCAGCTCTGCCTTGTGTTTCATGTGGGTTTTTTTCCTTCTTATTTATGTCATTACAGAAAGCAAGGGAAGAAGAAATGTGACCGGTTCCCACTATTGCTGTGTGAAGGCTTTTTTTTACAGGCCGGTGTATTTATATTCTGTTTTTCCACTCCAAGCTTGACTTTTCCCCTCGTTTTTCGAGGTCTGCTGCATGGGGCGTGCCAAGGAGGGCTGGCTTCCTCAGCAGGGGTCTTAGGAGTTGGCGCTGATTCTGCTTTTTCTGAAGGTGTATCAAAGTGTGCTACCAGAATGCCAGTTTTGTGCACTGGAAAGCTTTCCCTCAATGCCATCAGTGCACGTACGCGTTTGAATTGCGGAACCAGACGGACTGAGAAAAGCCAACAGCCGTAGCAGATTTCTGTGCGCTCTGTGTCTGTGAGAAGCGGGCTGTGTGCTGGACAGGGAGAGGCGCTGCTGGAGAGTGGCGTCAGAAGAATGAAAGAATGAAAGAAAAAGATGAATGAAGGAAAAAGAATGATTGAAGGAAAAAAGATGAATGAAAGAAAAGAATGAATGAAGGAAAAATTGAATGAAAGAAAAGAATGAATGAAGGAAAAATTGAATGAAAGAAAAGATTGAATGACAGAAAATATGAATGAAGAATGAGAGAAAAGAATGAATGAAAGAAAAGGTCAATGAAAGGAAAGGGGAATGAAAGAAAAGAATGAATGAAGGTAACCATGAATGAAGGCAAATGCATGAAGGAAAACGATGAATGAAAGAAATGAAAGAAAAGATGAATTAATGAAATTAGACTTGTGTTAGTGAGGAAAAAAAAAAACCACCAAGAAGAAAAAATGAAAAAGGCCAGGAAAAGGGCAGAAAAAAAACCCCAATACCAAGAAAGGCCAGAAAAAAAAATTCCAGATAAAAAACCCAAGAAAAGGCAGAAAAAAAAACAACTTAGAAAAGAACCCAAGAAAGACCAGGAAAAAAACCAGAAATAAAACCCCAAGAAAGGCCAGGAAAAAAAACCCAGAAAAGAACCCAAGAAAGGCCAGAAAAACCCCCAAGAAAAAAACCACGAAAGACCAGGAAAAAAAATATATAAACAACCCAGAAAAGAACTCAAGAAAGGCCAGGAAAAATCCCAGACAGAGCAGGGACTCGGCGAGGCTGCGAGTGCACTGAGCAGGGCTGCAAACACGGGTAATGGTGAACACAGAAACTTTACTTCAACACCTCAGTCACGTCAGCATCGCTGCGGCTGCAGCGCAGCAGCGTGGGCAGGACAGAGAAGCCTCTGGCCCCAAGGCTGCCTTGGAGCTGCCGTGATCCGCTGTAGCCCTGGATCCTGCTCATCCTGCTGCTGCTCAGGCTTTTTTTGTCCTTCTAAAACTGCAGGAACTCCTGCACCAGATCCCAGAATTGCACCAGGATCTGGTGTGGGAATGCCATGGGCAGTGACGTGCCCGAGGATGTCACTGCTGGTTTCTCGTTGTACTCAGGAGTCAAGTTGATCTCTTCCTCTGGTTCCTCAGGTTCCTCAGGCTCCTCCTCGGGGGCCAAGGTGACAACTGGCTTCAGTGCATGACCAGCGCTTTCTGCTGGGCTCAGGCCCGTCTGGATCAGGATCCAGTTGTAGAAGTGCTGAGTGGAGGTGTAGATCCCGGGGTGCCTGGGTCTGTCACAGCCTCTTCCCCAGCTGCTCAATCCCACCAGCCAGTAGTAGTCAGCTTCATTGTCCTTGCAGACGAGGGGACTCCCGCTGTCCCCCTGTGCCAGGAGAGATGGTTCAGGGACTGTGGGGGGCTGCTGCCAGTCCTGGGGCTGGCTCCTCTGTCCCAATCCCGGGGCTGGCTCCTCTGTCCCAATCCCGGGGCTGGCTCCTCTCTCCCAATCCCGGGGCTGGCTCCTCTGTCCCAGTCCCGGGGCTGGCTCCTCTCTCCGAATCCCGGGGCTGGCTCCTTTCCCCCAGTCCCTGCCAGGTCTGCATTCCCAGCACATTCCCAGCACAAGTCGGGGACTCTCCCATCTCTGCACATGGGTCCCAGATGTGCAGAGGACAGATGTTCCAGGGTCATATCTGCACTTTGGGTCTGCTGGGGCCACTGGATGGGCTTTGTGGGCAGGAACAGGCCTTGGGGAGAAGGGGACATGGGACAGGACCCGCGGATGGGGAGGGGAGGGGTGGACAGGGGACAGGCTGGGCTGTGTCGGGGGATGAGGGGATCCTTGCGCTGCCGGGGGCTGAGGGACTCATCACACGCTCCTACCTGGCAGGTGTCGATGCCGCCCTGCGGGTACCCAGCACACAGGTTGTCAACATGAACGGCCCCCGCATACCATGGGCTGCTGTTGCAGAACTCCGTGTCCATGAGGTGGACCTTGGCCTCCTGCAGCACCATGCCTGCTCCCTGAGCTGTGGGCACAGAGGGGAATGAGCCCCAGCAGCTCAGTACCCATCCTTTCCCCTGCCTGGGGTGAACCCCCTTCCCGGGCCTGGCTTTGCCCCTTCCCCGCAGAGCAATGTCCACCTGTGTCCCTGCCCCTTCCCCACGGGTGATGTTGTCCAGCTGTGTCCCTGTTTGTGCCCAGCCCGTGTCCCTGTCTGTGCCCAGCCCCTGTCCCTATGTGTGCCCAGCCCGTGTCCCCAGGGTGCCCAGCCCGTGTCCCTGTCTGTGCCCAGCCCCTGTCCCTATGTGTGCCCAGCCCGTGTCCCCAGGGTGCCCAGCCCCTGTCCCTGTCTGTGCCCAGCCCGTGTCCCCAGGGTGCCCAGCCCGTGTCCCTGTCTGTGCCCAGCCCCTGTCCCTGTCTGTGCCCAGCCCCTGTCCCTGTCTGTGCCCAGCCCGTGTCCCCAGGGTGCCCAGCCCCTGTCCCTGTCTGTGCCCAGCCCGTGTCCCTGTCTGTGCCCAGCCCGTGTCCCCGGGTGCCCAGCTCTCCCTCAGAGCACACATCCTGTTAGGAACTCACGTCTGGCAAAGTTCCAGCCGGCGATGTAGCAGGATTTCAGCTCCGAGACCCTGAGCGAGGGGTCGGGCACACAGCCCAGCTGGATGTAGTCGCTGCACTCCACGGGCTGGTCCAGCTCCACCAGGGCGATGTCGTTCCCGGCCGTGGCAGTCACATAACGCTGATGCATCAGGAGCCTCTGGATCCGTCTCACCACAGTCCCGGGGCCTGGCTGTCTCAGATCTGTGGCCCCGATCACCACGTCCCACTTGGAGATGCCCCTGGGGAGCAGATGGGCAGAGGGGTGACAGGGAGCAGAGACACGGGCTGCAGCAGCCCAGCATTGCCCGGCCTTCTGCTTGCCCAGGTGGGCAGGGAAGTGGCCCGTGGTGCTGTGAGCTGGGCGCCTGCCCGTGCTCTGGGGACATCTCTGTCCCTGCTGTCTCTTACCCGGCTCTGGCGAAGCAGTGTGCGACCGTGAGCACCCACTGGGAGCTGAGGAGGACACCCGTGCACATGTGCCACGTGCCGTTCTCCCAGGTGGCCTGGACGCTGACGATGCCGGGCCAGGCTCCTGGCTGGACACTGGTGCCACCCGCATGGGACGTGCCAGCAGCAGAAGCCGCGGAACTGTTTTCAGAGGCCATGGGTCGGAGCCTGCAGGTCCTTCTGTAACACAAAGCCATCACTGCCCTGCTTGGTGGCTGCTGCTGCTCAGGCTGAAAGTCCTCTGTTGTCCCTTCCTGCCTAGTGTTGAGTGGCGGGAAAACTCGGGACCCCCGAGGGGCACATCTGTCCCCCCGTGCTACTGCAGCCCCACAGACAGGTTATGCCAGTATCTGGGCACTGGCCGGGAACCAAGGCTCCTCCTCTGGCGAGTGTGGCTGGAACACTGTGGTGTGGGTGTGGGGAACATGTGGGGCTCCTACAGGGAAAGTCCTCAGGGGGACCACTGACCTGCAGGTGTCCCAGGTGCCCCACACGGGCCCGGCCAGGGCCAGCAGCACGAGCAGCCCCAGCAAAGCCATCGGCGCCAGCCAGGCGGCAGAGCCAGAGCAGAGCTGTCACCTCCAGTGCAGCCACTGCCACAGCACCCACAGCCTTGGTGGCGCTCACAGTGCCCGGGCCAGGGCCGCTGTCACAGAGGGGCTGGTTCTGAGCGCTGGCATGGCAGGGAGGGGCAGCACAGAGTCATAGAGACGTGGAATGCTCTGGGTAGAATGGACTTTGTGACCACCCGGTGCCACCCCTGCCATGGGCAGGGACACCTTCCACTCTTCCAGGGCGCTCCAAGGCCTGTCCAGCCTGGCCTTGGGCGCTGCCAGGGATCCAGGGGCAGCCCCAGCTGCTCTGTGCCAGGGCCTGCCCGCACCCACAGTCAGAAATTCCCTCCTAACACCTAATCTAAATCTGCCCACCTTCAGCTTAAGGCCATTTTTCTTGTGTCCTATCACTACATGCTCTTGTCCAAAGTACCCCTCCAGCCTTTTTCTAAGCCCCTTTTAAGTACTGGAAGAGGCACCAAAGTCTCCCTGGAACCTTCTGTTCTCCAGGCTGACCAGCCATAACTCTCTCAGCCTGCCAACCCTTCTTCCTACCCTGAATGAATTAAATGTGGTGATCCTTACTGTAAAACAGCTGTGCTCTGCTAGTTCACCTACATTCACCTATTACAAGTGTTTATTTGCATCCATTTCAGAAAGGCACCTGACTTTGATTACATACCTTAATAATTGAAAGTTTCTTTTTTTTTTTGCTCTGTTATTTCTTGAAGAATTATTGTTATTCAGAATCTCTTGACGTAGATATGTGTTTTATTTGTAGTTTGTTTTTAACAGCTTCACATTTTAGTCAGCTTTAAATCTAGGGCTGATGAACCTTTACTAACTGGCATTTTTTCTTGCAGAAGAAATAAGAGCCTTTTGACTTTCTTTATAGAGTCAAGAAATGAAATATTAAAAACCTAAATACTGAACATTTTTTTCAGTGATCAAATCATGCTCTGTTATTTTACAAAATATCCCTAGTCACATTATCTTCCACAGAATGGAGAAGAGATCTATGGCTTAGTGGAATAGCACAGTTTCACAAAGGCAGAATAGACTAGTACAGAAAACCTGCAGCCCATGGGCTGGGCTCAATGTTCTCTCCCAGCAGGCCAAATGCAGTCAGCTTTGGTGTAGAGGAGGCTTTGTTCATGCTGACAGCCAGGTTCCTTCACTGCAGGTGGTGAGCAGAGGGGAGTCTCTATGTACTAGATCATAACTTTTGGAACCCAGGTATTTAGGAGCTAGAGAAATAACTGTGCACTAAAGATTTTTCCTAAATCAAAGTCTCTGTGCCACTTGCTGGCCTTTCTCTTTCAGCTGTGATTCTAAAGAGCAATAAGGTGAAACAACTCCAGTGCATTAACTCCCTCTGTTTACTCCTGTCACGATTTTGGGTTTTTTTCTGACAGGATGGATATATTGATTTCATGGAATACGTGGCTGCCCTCAGCCTCGTTCTGCGAGGGAAGATGGAGCAGAAGTTGCGGTGGTATTTCAAGCTCTATGATGTAGATGGCAATGGCTGCATTGATCGACATGAACTGCTCAACATCATCAAGGTGAATCTCCAGGGGTCTGTGCTCTTGCCTCTTTCCTTAAAGACAAATCACACAAGTAAGACCTTTGCTGTTGCCCATATGGATGATCATGGATGAGACCTTTAAAGGCGTTCCTTCTCTGAGCAGAATTCCCCATCACCATATAATGCAATAAGCAGACTTAGAGTCTTTATCACCACAGCTTATGTTACAACATAGCTAACCATAAAATTGTTTTAGCTGCCTGTGTCCTAAATTGCACTTTCCAAAGTTTCAGACCCTGTGACTCAGTTGCTATCTCTGCAATGTGTGCTTCATATGTCCTTTTCCCCATGAAAAGTTGGAGAGCTACTCCCTGTTTGCTTTTTAGAATCAGTTCCTAAATATCAACATAATAAAACATTTCTGACTCTGGCGAATAGCATGAAGAAAAAGGATTGAGAATTGAAGGGTTTGAATGCAAATAGCTATTGTGGATGAGGTTGGGATTACAGGCATAAAGATCACTATATATATCTCAGAATTAATTGTGCTGCAAATTCAGATTATTTTGCAGATAATGGGAAATTACCATGGTAATTGCAGGAAAGATTCAATGACCCTCAATAAATAGCATTTCTGAATATGAAATGTCATAAAATTGATTTGATAAAGCATTAATAACATGTTAAAATGCATTCTCATCTGTATAAGAATTTTAGAGCTGGGTATCAAAGAGACCTGGCCAATACCTGTAGTGATATACAGCCTCCTACTAGTAGCTTTAAATAGAAATACTCAGACATGACAGCGAAACAACAGATAGCAATAGTTAACACAGAGTTCTTGAGAAAAAAATTCTGGGGGCAACAACTGGTGGCAAGAACTTTACTGTCCTTTGTCTTTTTTGGGTGTGGTTCAGTGTCTTTTTTTGTAACCTTAGGAAATTGCTGAGATGATGTAAGTTTCAGTAAAATAGCATTTGAAAAAGAATGAATAAAATGACCAAATATCAAAGGGTAAAAACTAGAAAATAAATAGTCTTAGAATCAGTATAAGGGCTCTGAAATCACATATTTCATGGATATCCTTAAACAAAGGAAATAATTAGCATTGAAAGAAAAGAGAACCCTGCACTATGTAGTTATGAATAAGAAGAATTGTAGCAAACAGAAGTGGATAAAGCTCTAAGTTTCTCAAGATGAAAATGAATTTTCAATGACCTTTAGGGAGAAGTCAGACACACAGGAAGAAGTATATAAATGGAAATTGTGAAAGTAAGAATAGAAATAAATCACCACAGCATATAACAAAGGAATTTCATAGTGTCAGTTGTGGAAGGTGTTTGACAGTGTTTCTGAGGCTTGGTGTACAAGAGGGTCACAAAGGGGACAATGTGGATCAATTAGGTGGATTCTGATTCTGCCATTTCTGCATCACCTAAACGGTACCTAAGCAGAATTAGGCCAATCCTCTGAGTGTTGCTGCTCGTTCTGTGCTCCAGAGCCATGCTCCCTTTTTGGCACCCTTCAGTGCCATCCACGAGGCCTGATGATTTGTGCTTTGTTTTCCTGTGGTACTGGTTCATTTGTATGGGGAAGGTACCAGGCATGACTGTCTTATTTTGAATCAATGCTGACATGTGGAATCAGTCTGGCAGTTGTCAGGCAGCTGCTTACTCTTGCTCTTTTACTTTAGGCTATTCGAGCTATTAATGGTGGTGACCATGAAACAAGTGCAGAAGAGTTCACCAACCGAGTCTTCGACAGGATTGATGTGAACGGCGATGGTAAGGTTCCTGCCTTTGTCATCCAGCTTAGACAGTCTTTTCTACAGAGTAACATACTGCTTTTCCTTTCTTGGATGAACTTTAGGCCTCTTCATGTTTTATTTCTATTTGCATTCTCAGACAGTAATTCATTCTGCATGGACCAAAAGGATTTTTCTCCTGGCATGATACATAATCAGTGTGACACGATTTGTTTCTTGTACTGGTCTAAGCTTTCTTCTGTCCACATGAGTATCGTAGTGGGGTTTTGGAGTGGTGTTTCGTTTTCCTTTTTGTATGTTGCTGTGTAGCTCATGCCAATTAGCAGTGGGAAATACTATCAAATGGCCCCAGCTGCTCCTAAGTACTTCAGTATGGAAAGGAAGAACTGCAATTTAATGTTGAAGTTCAGAGTTTTTTCCCTGGGTCTGCTGCAGGCAGTATAGCAAGAACATGAAGTGCTCAGTCAAAGGTTGGTCAAGTGTCACTGTGGTCCCTGCATGTCCCCGAGAGCTGTCTCTTTTCCTTGCTACTTCAGGTGCTCATTACTTCCTGACAGGCTCTTTCGTTATTCCAGAATCACTCTGCTGAGCAGATTCCCTGTACAAGGGCTTTTTGGCCTAGGACATAAAAATTTGTTTCTGTCTGTCACAGCCTCCTTCTGTCAGTTCCTTTATCCTTGAAAACCAGCAAGTATAGGGCAGGTTAGTATTACGACAGGTTGAGCCAAAAAGAATGCTATGATCCCACTCCTTAGGTACCCACTTCTATTGTTCTTTCTTATGTACCTCTTCCCTCATATGGAAAAGAAAAGGAAGCAGGCGTTGTCTAGAGCCTGGGGATGTTTCATAAAAGCTTAAGAAGACTCTCTGAGGTCTTTAAGACAGTGCCTTAGGACAGTGGTTCTAAGTATCTAGTAAGTGGTCTCTAAAGTTAGATTACTGTACTCCCTTTCCTTTCAGATGTGGATTCTGATGCCCTTTATTTGTGTCTGACACAGGTGAACTTTCTCTGGATGAATTTGTGGAGGGAGCAAGGAAAGATGAGGAGTTCATGGAGGTTATGATGAAAAGTTTGGACCTGTCACACATTGTGGCCATGATAAACAACCGTCGGCATAGTGTATAAATCAAGCTGGGAGAAAATGCCGTGCCAATAGACAGAAGGCATTTTTTAAAACAAAATTTCCATAAACATGAATATGGAAGTAGGAACAGAAAAAGACACTGCTATATTTGTGTATCTGAGTGCATGTTCCTGTACAAATATTGAAGCTTAGCCACATAAATGCAAGGCAGGTTCAGAAAAACTGAATCTGGGTGGCAGTATTTGACTTGTCTTTCTAAAATTTAAAGGCCAAATTTCAGGACACAAATTTCCTTTTTATTCTGTGTCCCAGATTATCAGTTTGAAATGGACTAAAAGTAACAGCAAGTTCGTGAAGAGCACTAGCAGAACTGGGTGGTGAAGTGTGGAGGACATATTATGACATAGAAAAGAAGAATTTCACACTGTTATTAGTGTAGGAAACGAGCAAAAGAATGTAACTTGCACTGTTCTTGTCATGGTATCGGTTCATAAACACCAGCATGGTTTACCAGCATGGTCCATACCACATGTGCTTGAATTTGGAGTCTCTACAGAAGCAGCTTTAGTCATAAGACCACAAGAACTGAAAGAAAAGCCAGTCTGGCAGTGACAAATCTGTCCTCAGCTGCAACTCTTTGAGCTTTCTGTGATGAAAGAACTCTAGCAAACGAGTCAACGGTGTGGAGCATCTTCTGTAACCAGAGAAAATGTGCTTCTCAGTTTCCCAAAGTAGAAGAATTACTTGACAGATCATATCTTTTATATACTCATGGTCCTACTTATTCTCCTCTCATACAACTGAGTCGCGGGGAATGTTCAAGGCCACACTGAACAAAGCTTGGAGTAACCTCATCTAGCCCCATGGTATGGCGCTGAAGCAAGATGATCTTTGAAGTCCCTTCCCACCCAAACCATTCTGTGACTCTATAAATGAAGTATTTGAAGTTGATCCTAATATTATTGCCTCACACACCCTTCATTGGTCTTTCTTCTTGTTCTTGAGGAGACAATCTAATTGAAAGAAACAGCTCACCAAGGTGGCTTGTGAATTGTGCTGTTAATTTGAAGGCTGGAGTGAAGCTGATACCCTGCATCAGTGCTGCCATAAATGACTCTGATTTTATACACGATGGGAAGAGTGATGCAGCATGGATAGAGGCTCAGCAAACTATGTCTTGTTCACTGTTCATTAGATAAGGTCATGATCAGAAGCTCCTTTGAATCTGGGAAGAGAACCAGAAGGAAGGAAGAATGCAGGAAATGTTCAATGGAGTGCCTATGCCGTAGCTGGCATGTTTTTCCTGCGCAGGAGGAAGAATGTGCAGACCTGTAACAAAACTTTAGATTGAATTTATTCTTGCTTATATTTAGGCTTCTGTGATGTTCATATGTGTATGGGTTTCCACGGCAAGGTCCTGGTAGCAGGGAGGCTACAGGAATGGCTTCTTCTTTGAGAAGCTGATGGAAGCTTACCCTATGTCTGGCAAAGACAATGCCAGCTGGCTCCAGGGTGCCACTGGCCAAGCCTGAGACCTTCAGCCATGGCAGTAACATGTCTGGGATAACGTATTTAGAATGAAAAGTTGTTGGGCAGAAGCAATTGCAGCCAGAGAAGTGAGGACTGAGAATATGTGAGAGAAATAGCTCTGCAGACACCAAAGTCAGCTAAGAAGGAGAGGGAGGAGGTGTTCCAGCTACTGGAGCTGAGATTTTCCTGCAGCCCATGATGCAGGGTGTAATGAGGCAGATTGTCCTCCTGGAGCGCATGGAGGTCTGCAGGAGGGAAGCACAAATCTACCTGCAGCCTGTGGAAGAGCCCCATGTTGGATCAGGTCCTGGAAGGACCTGTGGGCCTGTGGAGAGAAGAGCAGGGTTCCTGGCAGGACTTGTGACCTGACAGGGGACTCACTTTAAAGCAGTTCCTGAAGGACTGACCCCACGGAAGGTACCCCACACTGGAGCAGCTCGTGAAGAACCACAGCCCATGAGAAGGACCCATATTGGAGAAATTAATGGAGAACTGCCTCCTGTAGGAGGGATCTCACGCTGCAGCAGCACAAGGACTCCTCTTCCTGAGGGGGAAGCAGTGGCATGAACTGACTGTAACTCCTGTTCTCATCTTCTTGCACTGCTGGTGGGGAGGAGGTAGAGAATGGGGAATAAAGTCCTGGGAAGGAGAAAGGGATGGGGGAAAGGTGTTTTTTAAAGACTTTGCTTCTCATTACCCTACTCTGATTTTTATTGGTAATAAATTCAATTAATTTTTCGCTCTGATGTCTCCCTGTCCTTATCTCAGCTCATGAGCTTTTTTATATTTTATCCAGCTGAGGAGGGAAGTGATTGATAGAGAGGCTCTGGTGGGCACCTGCCATCCAGCCAGGGTCCACCTACCACAGTAGTATTCTAACAAAGTGTCTGGGCTTTCACTGAAGGGAAGACTTAGTAAGGGGCATTTTGTAAATACTGTCATTGGAGTGTGAAAGAGTGAGTGATCATGTTTAGAGTAGCTACCAACAGTTTTCTAGGCAGGCTCATGCTCCAGGCCCTAGTGGCACATGCATGTCTGCAGTCTTAGAGCTTCTCCAAGGAATCACAACCTCATGGTTGGAGAACTGTCATGTGAAAAGAGAAGATTTCCTTGACCCTTAGTATTTAATTTGTCTGTCAGGAAAGCTGAGACCCTTGTGCCTGACCAGTCTGTCAGCATCCTGTTACAGGGACCCTTTGTTGAGCAGTCCTGCTGGATTGAAGTTTGACTGACATTCAGGGAAATAGGCCAAGAGCATATGGGAGACCCCTCAGCAGGTCTTCCCACTTTATGACCCCTCAGTAGGACTTCCTATTTGAATATGTTACCTGCTGCTGGCAACTGCTAGCATCCATGAAGGAGTCCCACTTTGGAATTTTATGGAACAGTTTATGGAACTGTACTCTTTATAAATATAAAATTGTGACAGGTTAAGGTTCAGGGATTGTTGGTGATGGTATCTGTCAGTATTTGGCTGCAAAAGCTTATTCAAAGCAACATCCAGACAAGCTGTAGTCCCCAATAAAATTATTCAGCAGGCAGAGTGCATTTCTAACCCAACAGGCGTTCGTTCCTATGGGGGAGGAGACAGGTTCAGCCCATTGACTGATCCCAGCAGTTATGATGGAGCCTTCGCTAACTTTTTCTCCATTCTTGGCTTACTTTTATAGTGTTTCTTTCTATTTAGGTGAAGCTTGAGTGACTCTACTCATGCATGTATTTGGTACTGATTGGTGTAGAATCCTTTCACTTCACTTACAAAGATACAGTCAAAAAACCATATAGAGCTCATGCCCAATGAGAGGTTGTTGTAATTTGGAGGCAGTTAACTTTGGGATGGAGGTGTGCATTAATATTACAATTAGGCTACAATGAACCACGTTCATCTGAGGAAAGCCATTTTGCCATGTTGCTATTTGGCAGCAAGATATCTCTCTCTCAGCTGCTGTGCAGTTAATCAGCTTCAAAGCACCATCAAGTTGCTACCAAGGATTTTGGCAGAGCCTGGTCGTGGTATCTCCATTCCACTCCATACCCCCCTTAGCAGGTACTTATGGTTGTATGGAGAATCATTGTGGAGCATGCCAACCCAGTTCCATCCTGGGAACAGCACCTGTATTCTACCCTAAAATTTCTGTACCATTATAACTCCTGTTAGGATATAAATGTAACTTAGTTTCTTCTGATTTTACCCCCAGTCATCTTTCCATACAAACATTGCTCCACTCTCCAGAGCATTATTGTGAGCAATGTGAGCTCTGCTGTCCCTTTGGACTGAGAAAGACAGAGGTTTTTTCCCAAGTTCCTTTTGAACGTCTCCTGCACCTGTCACAAGTCTTCCGTCTCCTGCAGTTTTGTGGGTCAGTCACATGTAAAACAGCACAACTGGCTGGCGTGCTCTGCTCATGAGAGGAGACAAGAGAAGAATCCCTCTGCTCACACCAGACCTGCAGCTGCCAAACCTCACCAAAGCACCTGAGGAGCCCCGGGGATTGATGGCACAGAAGGGAGGTGATGCAGGACAGCACAGCAGGCAGCCTGCCCTCCATCTGGGTGTGAAGAAGGCAGGGCTGGGAACTGTTAGCAACATCCCGTCAGGTCTGGCTCATGGTGCCATCCTGAGGGTTTCCCTTACCTTTGGGCAGTCCCAGCTGCTGCAGCTCACTTGGCAGAGACTCAATGTCTATACTGCGCTTGGCTGCACTGGAGAGGATGAAGCTGAGGACAGCAAAGGTTGCCTTCACATCCCCTGACTGCAGACGGGAGGGAGGGCGAGCTCTGTCACCTTGGGAAGGCATCGGCAGATTCACTGCTGCCCATCTCTGGAGCATGGCTCCATCGGGGGATCGTGGTAAGGACAGCAGCCCTCACCAAACTTTGCACCTGAGGTCAGCTTCAGGATCTTGTCATACTGTGGGAGAGCAGAGCTTCACAGTAAACACCAGCTAACACACTCACTACCAGTGTTAACAGTAACAATTCTTATCTAAATATTAATACGGATTAATTATTATTAATGCGGATTAATGCGGATCCCCCCGCGCCGCTCCAACAGCCCGCCCGACAGCGCCGGAGCCGCGGCTTTGCCGGCATCGCGCTGAGAGCGGCCCCCGCTCCGTGCCGGGCCGTCCCCGCCGTCTCTGCCGCTCCCTCTCGCTGCCCCTGGCCCGTGACAGCGAGGCTGGGGAGGAACCTCAACCCTTCCGGGGGCTGCCTCCCCTTCCTTTCTTGTTGCAGCAGAATCCCTTTCGGGGGGGATGTACATGCGGCCAGGGCTCGGAGCAAGCGCTGCGCTGCCGTGCGGGGCAGTCGGACTCGTTCTGTGCCTTCTTTGGGGGTCAGGAAAAGGGGCTGGAGACTCGGGGCTCCGCCGCCGTTGGGGGCACCCCAAGGTCCCCAGGAGAGGGAGCCCCGCTGCGGTGCGGGGGCAGGTGGGTGGCGGGCGAGGGGGGTCGCGCTGGGTGCCGTCCCCCAGAGGGACCCAAAGCTGCCGCCCAATTCACAGGGAGGGGTGGGTGTACAATGCTAAAACCTGCCAAGCTATTCCTTTCTATAGGTATTGGTAAAGAATAGGAATTTGTCTCTAAATTCATTTGGGGAGAAACCCTCTCTATCCACTCGTTTGTTTACAGCAATGTAGCAAAGTCCGACTAGAGATGGGTAGCAGTTTTGAAGATATTGCCCTAGCATTTTGATCTAGGAATGGAGCAAGCTGTGCCCCGAAACCATCAGAACAGCTGCAGGAGCTGAAGGCGATAGAAAGGGCTCTCTGGCACCTTTTGCCTCCGTTCTCCGCCAGTCCCCAAATCGTGTCGCAGTCCCGGAAGAGGCGCTTCTCCTCCAGAGTGCCAAAACGAAGAGCTGTAAAATCTCAGCTCTTGTGTTTCATGCGGGGTTTTTTCCTTCGTATTTATGTCATTACAGAAAGCAAGGGAAGAAGAAATGTGACCGGTTCCCACTATTGCTGTGTGAAGGCTTTTTTTTACGGGCCGGTGTATTTATATTCTCTTTTTCCACTCCAAGCTTGACTTTTCCCCTCGTTTTTCGAGGTCTGCTGCATGGGGCGTGCCAAGGAGGACTGGCTTCCTCAGCAGGGGTCTTAGGAGTTGGCTCTGATTCTGCTTTTTCTGAAGGTGTATCAAAGTGTGCTACCAGAATGCCAGTTTTGTGCACTGGAAAGCTTTCCCTCAATGCCATCAGTGCACGTACGCGTTTGAATTGCGGAACCAGACGGACTGAGAAAAGCCAACAGCCGTAGCAGATTTCTGTGCGCTCTGTGTCTGTGAGAAGCGGGCTGTGTGCTGGACAGGGAGAGGCGCTGTTGGAGAGTGGCGTCAGCGCCAGGTGCGAGCGTGAGGATGATGGGGGCTCGGAGCAGCGCCAGGTGCGAGCGTGAGGATGATGGGGGCTCGGAGCAGCGCCAGGTGCGAGCGTGAGGATGATGGGGGCTCGGAGCAGCGCCAGGTGCGAGTGTGAGGATGATGGGGGCTCGGAGCAGCGCCAGGTGTGAGTGTGAGGATGATGGGGGCTCGGAGCAGCGCCAGGTGTGAGTGTGAGGATGATGGGGGCTCGGAGCAGCGCCAGGTGCGAGTGTGAGGATGATGGGGGCTCGGAGCAGCGCCAGGTGCGAGTGTGAGGATGATGGGGGCTCGGGGCAGCGCCAGGTGTGAGCTGTGAGGATGATGAGGGGCCGGCTCCTGCCGGACGGAGGCTGTTTTAGGGGGAGGTTTTGCCTCAGCTCCGTTTTGTGCATGGAGCTGCTGAGTGGAGGGGTTTTTGGGGGGCTCCCGGGGCTGTCTCATGGAAGGACTGCGAGAGCCTCTCACCGGGTCTGGGGGAACACCTGGATTCGCGCTTGGATACGTGGAGCATCGCCTGAAGGAGGTGCCGAGGGACGAATCGTTGTGCCGGGAAGCAGCAGCCGAACAGGTGAGCCCGTGTGGATTTGGAGCGGGGACTTTTGACCTTCCCCTTCTCAATTTCATCCTGCCAGTCCCTGCCCGGTGCCCCGGGAACAAAAATAGAGCTGAGGAGGACAAAAGAAATGGAGGAGAAGGAAGCAGCTGCTCTTGTATTGTTGTCCGTGTTTGAACTGAGGGGATCCCTCTTCGCTCGCGGTTTGAGGGGGTCGATTGAAGGAACAGCTGCCTTTGCCAGGCCCTTAGGGGTATCCCAGGGGTGACGGGGAATCCCTGCCTTCTATTTGAAGGGGAGTGGGAAAAGTCTTGTTGTGGTATTATGGGTTTGATTTGAAGGCAGCCACCCCGTGGCTTTTCATCATCCTTTTTTTTTGTTGTAAATTTAAGTTTATTTGGTTTTGGGGAATTTTTGGTGGGGTTTTGTTTGGGGTTTTTTTTGTCTTTTTTTTTTCCTTTTTTTTTCCCCCCTTTTTTTGTATTTGTTGTCCTTTTGTGTATTTGGCTGTTTATCAGTTTTATTTTTGGATCGTGGGTATTTCTATAGTTGGTCTTTTAAAGTAGATTTTTAATTTGGGTAGTTATTTTCTCTTTTTTTATTAGTTGAGATTTTTTTCTGTTTCGTTTATTAGTTCGGTTTTAAAAGTTATTTTTACAGAGTATTGGTTATTCTTTGATTTAGTGTAATGCTGTGAAGGTTCTTATTTTTTTAAAGTAAGGTTCAGGGTCAGTGGCACCGTTTGGAGTTTAGTAACTTGGTTTGATTGTTTTTTAGTAGTTTTTGTGATTTGCTGTGTGTGTTTCTCTAGGGTTTTTTAAAAGTTTGATTCCATTTTTCTGATGCGATGAGAATTGTCAGTGCAAATGGTGTTGTGTGGTTTTTTCACTGGCATTTATTTGGCTGGTGGGGGTATCTCGATGTTTTTGGCAGATATTGGTGGGAATTCGATGCTGTTGTTTTGTAATTTTCTTTAGGAATTGGATTTTAAATGTAAAATGATAACTACAACTCTCTTTTAACAGAACAAACATATGTATAGAAATGGGAATAAAAAGCTTTAAATAAAGACCGAATATATAAATATAAAACATGTAACCTCGATCATTATATATGACAATAGGATATAATATTTTTAATACAGAGTATTATATATGTTTAAAGATATATAAAAATATAGATTATAAATGGAAACGAAACCCCCATCAAAATACAGAGAAATGTATGACTAATATATGCAGACTTTTATAGAAATAGAAAAGATTCATAAATACAGCAAAATAAAAATTGATACAATACATAATACAAGTAATACTGTATATATCTTATTAAAATACGTTATACGAAATACGTATAAAATATAGATATAAATATAGTTCATCGACATGTTATCATATAATATATAACAAATTAGAAATATCCATAGGAAAATTATAATTATAATTTTTTTTATAATCGTTAAATAAAGCAGGTGTTTTTACTTGTCAGTAGGCAGGGGTTTGACCATAAAAATTATAAATACAAATAATACAAAAGTAGAAGTCTAGGTATAGAAATATAAATACATACAGACATATAAATAAAATTTTAAAATATAGGAAAAAAATAGTTATAGCAGTAGATATGATACATAATTTAAATAATTTCAATATATTTTTAGTATTTTAGATATATTATATACAATTATTAAGATAACGCAACAAAGAAACGATAAACATAAATGTGAATATAATTAAGTGTAGTGTAAATAAAAGTGTTTGAACGTCGTTTAAAAGAAGGGTTTTTTTGTATTTATTTGGTTAGAGCTATGGGTTTTCTTTGGAATAATAGAAGTATTATAGAAATATCAATCTAAATAGAGAAATATAAAATGAAGATATAGAGATATTTATAAATCCACAAAAGATAAATAAATAGAGCTCATAGGAATAGACGTGATATATGATATCAATTACTTAACAGATCAATGTCCGGTATAAATATGCATGTGAATGTAAATATGAAAAATAGAAATAAAATCTATAAAACGATAGTGGTAAGCATAAATCGAGAAAACAAATACTTAAATATATGAAACTATAATATATAGTATATTATCGTAACATAATATAGATAAATGATAGTGAATTATATATATATACAAAGATATATAAATATAGATTGTAACTATAAATATATTTCAGCATAGTTAAAATAACTTGGGGATTTTTTGGTTTTTATTAGGTTATAGGCTGGGGCTTTTTTACAAATAAAATTAATAGAAATAATATAAAAATTAAAATCCAGATATACAAATATATGTCATATATACCGATATCTATAAATATCTAATAGAAATAGAGAAGAGAAAAAGAAATCTATAATATAAAAATAATATATTTATTATTACATGAAAAGGTATTCTCTCAAATATATATAATATCGATAAATATAATAAATCCAAATTAAAAATGTAAATGTGAATAGAATTAGGAAAAATAAAATGATTTTTAGAATTTTAAATATGGTTTAAACAAAGGGGTGTCTTTGGTTTTTATTTGGTTAGAGGCAGGGGTTTTATTTTAAATCATCTAAGTATAATCAAAATGTGACTCTTAAGATAGAAATATCTAATAAATATATAAAGAGAAATGGCTAAACTATGACTATAAATTTAAACATATGTAAGTAATACGAAGAGTTGTAGTATAGGATGTAAATGGCATTATACGGCAATAGAAACTATAAATGGGAATATAAATATAAAAATATGTAAATATCGTGTAAAAGAAAGGGAATTTTTTGGCTTTTATTTCAGTAGAGGCAGGGGTTTGATTTTAAATAATATTAGTGTTACAGAAGTCAAAATCTTAACACAGAAATATATAATCAGTATGTAAAACTACGTTTAAATGTGTCTAAATAAGTACTCGGAATAGATGTAATACAGAATATAAATGTATTTATAAATTGACATCTCTAAAGGTAAATGTATAAGTGAGCCATATCCATTAACGTACATGATAAATATGAATGTGAATAGAAATATGAAAACATAAGGACAAAATCTATTGAAATACTGTTTGAAAGAAAGGGTTGAGTTGTTTGTGGTTTTTTTGTTTTTTATTTTCTTATTGAGTTAGAGGCAGGGTTTTTATTTCAAAAAATATGAATATAGATTATTACTGTTCTGTATTTCTAAATATTGATATATGTAATCAAGATATATATATATATATATATATAAACATGAGTAAATATAAATAATAGGAAAAGATTTAAAGGGAATACAAATAACGGTATACATTAGAATAGATTTAAAATATAAATGTGAATATGAATATGAAAAATACCATTTAAAAATATCTAAATACAATTGAAAAGAAAGGGGTTCTTTTTGGCTTTAATTTGGGTAGAGGCAGGGGTTTTATTTTAAATAATATTAGTGTTACAAAAGTAAAAATCTTAACACAGAAATAAAAAGAAATATATAAAGATCTGAATAAAAATATATAAAAAATATAATTAAAAGGAACACATGTAAAATAGAATAAAAATGTTTAAAGAAATCGGAAATTAGAAATGTAAAAATAAACATTATACATAAATATGCGTTTTAAATATAAATCTAAATATATATATTTTTTTTTAATTTAAATACAGTTGAAAAGAAAGGGGTTCTTTTTGGGTTTTATTTGGGTAGATGCAGAGGTTTTATTTGAAATAATAAAAGTGATACGGAAGTAAAAATTAAGGCAGAAATATATAATGAATAAGTAAAATTATGTATAAAAACATAGAAAGAAATCTAAGGAATAGGAATAGATGCAACATAGAAAATAAATTTATTTAGAAGTAGAATTGTATAAATAGACATTATACATCAATAGCCATTACAAATGGAAGTGTGAATATTAATATGAAAAAATATTTTAAAAATATTTAAGTATTTGTCAAAGCAGTTGTTGGGGTTTGATTTTTGTTGTTTTATCCTTTCGGGTTAGAGGCGGGATGGTTTTTCCTTCTTCCCGGTTGTTTTGGGGCATTTATTCCAGAGCGGTTTTTGGCGGGGGGGATCCCCCCCGTTCCTTTCTGCGCCTTCGCTGCCCGCAGCCCCGAGCGCGCGGCAGTGCTGCCGCCTTGTGGGCAGAGCGCGGTACTGCAGCCGCGCAGCGAGAAGCAGCCGAGCGGCCGCCATGTTGGGAGGGGCGTGCCGCGGATGTCGCGGACTCGCTTGACCTTCTGAAGAAGGCGGCGAAAAGGGCGCGAAAATGGAAGGCCCCGGGGGGGTATAAGCGCACTGCCTGCACGGAGCAGCGACGCCGGGGCGGCTCCGGCGGCATTTTCTGCGGCGTTTCAAGCGTACCCGCCAGGGGCTGTGGGCTCAGCGGCGCCGCGGGGCTGCGTATTTGGTCGGGTTTCTGCCAGGCATCGGGGTAAACGCCTCTCGCTGCCGGGAGGGCCTCTCGCGGCCGCCATCTTGGGGGCGGCGTGTCCCTAATGTCGCGGACTTTCTTTGACGCTCTCAAGGTGGTGGCGAAACGGGCGGGAAAATCGCAGAGCCCGGTGGGTCTGCCGCCCCCCCGAGCGAGGGAAGGGCGAGGGGCGGGAGCGAGCGGCGGGCGGGGCGCTGTCTGTAAATGGCGGGCACGGGGGAAGGACGTTCGGGAGCGCAAAGGGACACGATGGCTGAGAACAATGTCCGCGGCGGGGCCGGTTTCGGCGGGCGGCAGAGGCGCGGCCGCAGCGCTCGGCGGGCCGGGGGCAGCGGGCGAGCAGCATCGGAACAGGGCTGCCCCCCCCGAGCCCGCGCACGCCCCTCTCCGGGCGCTGGAATCGACCGCGCGGGCCGGACAATCCCGGCGGGGCGGCCCCGGGGCGGCGCAGGAGGCGGAGCGGGATCCCGGCGCTCGCCGCCCTTTCTGCCGCATGCATTGGAAGGTGAGGCCGGTCACCCGTCCGGTCCCGTGCCGTCCCGCCACCTCCCGGTGTCTGTAAACTTCTCTCTGCCTTGACAGGCCCGTGCTGGAGAGTGGGAGAAAGGTCCCTGCTGGTTGCCGTCTGCTCGGTGCGCAGAGAGCCCTGATCCTGGCCGGATGCGCTGGTGAGTAATTGCAGCAACGAATGCGGACGTGCTTTTATGGATGTAGTGACCTTTGCAGATGTATGGCCCTCGTTCAGGTGAGCGTGCATTATTGCAGGGTTGGGATTGATTGAAATGTGCTCATGAAACCAGCTCTGGGGAGGGAGGGAGGGAGGGAGAGAGATCCTCTCTTACCATGTGCCAATTCTTCTGTCAAACTCATCCCGGCAGGACAGCGTGAAGACTGCAAGCGGAAGAAGTTGTGGAGGGAAAGACAGAATGTGACTGGAGCATCGAATGCACAACTGCAGAAATTTTGCTTTTTGCTTGGATTGAAACTCGGAAGTTGTAAGAAATTTGGGAATGAGAAGGGACATTTCAGAAGGAGAGGAAGAAAAAGAAGTGGTTGTTACAGTCCCGGCAAAATCTTTTGTTCCAGCTAATAAAGGAAGCTAGGTTAAAAAAAATTAAAAGTAAAAAAGCGTGGGTTTTTTTTCCCTTCACTATTATATGGTAATATACTGTTGGAGGTATATGGTGTGTGTTGTTTTATTTTTTGGTATTATTAACTCTGTGTGAATTGTTTTTTGAGTGAGGCTAACTTTCTGGGTGTGTCGGTTTGTATTTGAGGTAGGATGAAATTCAGTAGGTTTCTTTCAGAGACTTGTGATAGATATGAGTGGGATTTTGGTTTTGTTCACTGTATGTATAAACATAGAGATTTGGTAGGACCAGCTTGGCTGCTGGTGTTTTGGGTGTTAATGTATTAGTTGGCTTTTGTTAAATGCAGTCTTCAATTTTTGAAAGGTTTTTGAATGTAGTGGTTTTAAGGTGTGTTTTAAGAATTGATTGTATTGTTCTATGTTGTTTGTAGTTGGTGGATGATAAGGGATACGGTGTAACTTCTCCAACGTTACAGCTTTAGTGTTCCTAAGTTCTGTTTTGTTTGTGGTATAATGGTTTTATTTTTGGGGCCAGGGGCCTTGATATGGTGGGTTTTTATAGGCAGTATGTTTTTTTAATTTGGGTAGTGATAGTTTCTAGTATTTTAATAGTTGAGATTTTTTTATTTTCATGCTTTTAATTAGCTTTTGAAAATTTTTTTTAAATATTTTTCATGAATTATTGGTTCTTTTTTGTGAGTTAGCATCAAGGTAGAGCTTTGGGGGCTTTGGATAGTAATTTTTAGGGTCAGTTGTACAGTTTGGAGTGTAGTGAGTTGGTTGGACTTCATTTTTGATTGGCGTTTCTTTTTGTTTGCAGTTATGTCATTTCCAATGTGTATTTGAGTTGTTTGGGTTTTTGAGATACTGGTTTAGGAGGAAGTTGATGGTGAGCATGTTCGGAGGTTTGGGGCCAGTTCTGGTGGGATCTGAAGTGCATTGACAGTTAGATTGGTTTGAGTTCTGGTGAGGGCTCGGTGCTGTGGGGTCTTTGTTCCGTCAGCGACAGAAACAGGTTTGGTTCCGCCCCGCTGCGATGGGACGAGCGCGGGCTGGTGCTGAGGAAGGCACAGGATCCCTGTGGGTCTGATGTGCTGGGTTAATGAACTGATATGGTCTGATATGGAGATGAAAATAGAAATAAATATAACTTTAAAAAATAATATAAAACGATAGAGGTAAGCATAAATACATAAAACTAATACATAAACGTATGAAACTATAATATATAGTATGTTATTGTAGCATATTATAATAGAGATAAATGATAGTCTATCATATATATATGTACACCAAGATATATAAATATAGATTGTAACTATAAAAATATTTCAACATAGTTAAAATAACTTGGGGATTTTTTGGTTTTTATTAGGTTATAGGCTGGGGTTTTTTTTATAAATAAAATAAATAGAAATAATATAAAAATTAAAATCCAGATATACAAATATATAACATATATACTAATATCTATAAATATTTAATATAAAGAAAGAAGAGAAAAAGAAACACATAATATAAAAATAATATATTTATTATTACATGAAAAGGTATTCTCTCCTAATATATATAATATCGATAAATATAATAAATAAAAATTATAAATGCAAATGTGAATAGAATTATGAAAAATAAAATTATTTTTTAAATTTTAAATATGGTTTAAACAAAGGGGTGTCTTTGGTTTTTATTTGGTTAGAGGCAGGGGTTTTATTTTAAATCATCTAAGTATAATAAAATGTTACTCTTAAAATAGAAATATGTAATAAATATATAAAGAAATGACTAAACTATGACTATAAATTTAAACATATGTAAGTAATATGAAGAGTTGTAGCATAGAACGTAAATGGCATTATACGGCAATAGAAATTATAAATGGGAATATAAATATAAAAATATGTAAATATCGTGTAAAAGAAAGGGAAGTTTTTGGCTTTTATTTCAGTAGAGGCAGGGGTTTGATTTTAAATACTAGAAGTGTTACAGAAGTCAAAATCTTAACACAGAAATATATAATCAATAGATAAAAATACGTTCACCAGTATCTAAATAAGTACTCGGAATAGATGTAATACAGAATATAAATGTATTTATAAATTGACATCTCTAAAGGTAAATGTATAAGTAAGCCATATCCATTAACGTACATTAGAAATAGAAATGTGAATAGAAATATGAAAACATAAGGACAAAATCTATTGAAATACTGTTTAAAAGAAAGGGTTGGGTGGTTTTTTGTTCTTATTGGGTTAGAGGCAGGGTTTTTATTTCAAGTAATATGAATATAGATTATTACTGTTCTATATTTCTAAATATAGAACAGTATATTTATATTTGAGATTTATAATCAAGATATATATATATATATATATATATATATATATATATAAGTAAATCTAAATAATAGGAAAAGATTTAATGTGTTTTTTTCTTGTTTAAAAGATTGCTTCAAAATAACTTCGGTGGTTGGCCACCAGTGCCTTGTTCAGATTTGCCTGTTTGCTTGTAGCTCAAATGTTTACATGCTGTTTATCATTCTATTTAAGAAACTGCTGGCCAGTCAACGCATAACTGAATATCTGTCTGTCTGGGACACAGGGAGAGGATTCTGGTAATGTCTTTGTTTCCAGAAAAAAGTGCCAGTGTCGTTTCTAAATGGAGGAAAAGGGGGTGAAAACTCGGGGCTCTGATGCCACTGGGGGCACGCCGAGGTCCCCAGGAGAGGGAGGGAGCCCCACTGCGGTGCGGGAGCAGGTATGTTCTCATGGAACATAGAACAAATTATAAATATGAAAATTATGAATGTAAAAGTATTTCTGAAATAGGTAAACAAAGCAGGGTTTTGATTTGTCAGTAGGCAGGGTTTTGATCATAAAAATTTGAAATGCAAATAACATAAAGGTAGAAATCTAAGTCTAGAAATACGTCAAAAATACATACAGAAAAAGTTTAAAAAGATAAGAAAAAATTAGTTGTAGCCGTAGATAGGATACATAATAGAAGTAATTAAATACATTTCTAGAATTTTATGTATGTTATATGTAATTATTAATATAATGTATCAAAAGAAACTATAAATATAAATGTGAATACAGGTATACAAAGTATAATATTTCAGTATCGTTTAAAAGAATGTGGTGGCTTGCATTTATTTGGTTAGAGGTGGGTTTTTTTTATTTTGAATAATATTAGTATTATAGAAATATAAATGTAAATATAGAAAACTACAATCTATATAGAAAGATATTTCTACAAGCACAAGCGAACGACGCCGCCTTGGGCCGAATCGAACGAGCTCAGCCGAACCGAGGCGAGAGCAGCCGAACCTGACGACCTCGGGCGAACCGAGGCCAGGCTTCCGAGGCTGCCCGAAGCGAGCCGAGCTCAGCCGAACCGATCCGCCTGCTGTCGCGTGCGCCAACGAGCGCGACTGCGGTCACCGCCTAATGAGCTGCTGTCCCACGCCGCGCTCCCGGCCGTGTCCGTGCGATGGCCGGGCCGCCCGCGGGACGCGGCAGCGGGAGAGCCCCGAGCTGGGCGAGTTGAACGGGAGGCGGCGCCGCGTGCGCGCCCTGAGGGAGCCGAGCCGAGCCGAGGAGTGCCGAACGCAGAGAGCGGCTCCCGAGTTCGGCCGAATGAAGCGGAGGAGCGCCGAACGCTCAGAGCGGCTCCCGAGTTCGGCCGAATGAAGCCGATGCGCGCCGAACGCAGAGAGCGGCTCCGAGTTCGGCCGAATGAAGCGGAGGAGCGCCGAACGCTCAGAGCGGCTCCGAGCTCGGCCGAATGAAGCCGAGGCGCGCCGAAGAGGCGAGTGCCGCCGAACGCAGCCGACAATAGGCGAGCTGAGCCGCTAACAGCCGAATTCAGCCGCAGAGCCCACTCCAGCCCAGGGTCTCCCAAGCGAGCCCACTCCAGCCCAGTGTCTCCCAAGCGAGCCCGGCTCCGCCCAGCGCAGCAGCCCGGGCAGGGCGAGGCGCCGGGCCGGGCTCGGGGTGCAGCCGCGCCTCTGGGAGGCTTCCCCGCCTGTCCCTCTCTCTGCCCCTCCTTCCTCCTCCCCGTATGCGCCTTCTCTCGCTCCCTTTTCCCCGTTCCCTCTCCCCCCACAAGCCCGGCTCCTTCCTGTCCTGTCCCTACCCCGCTACTCCCTTCTGTTCCCCCTCTCTCCCTCCTCTGTCCACCCTCCCTCTACCCCCCTCCCGGGCTTTCCCTTCCGGACCCGCTCTCCTCCGCAGCCCGCCCTCCCTTTCTCATGCCCTGCTCTCGCTCCTCTCTTCCCGTGCCCCCTTTCCTTCTTTGCCCCGCAGCCGCGGGGCTCGGGGTGCCGGAGAATGAAGCCCCGAGGGCCGGAGCCCGGCGTCCCTCGGCCCTTGCGGCAGTCCCCGCACGGGGCCGGAGGCTCTCGGCGGATCCCCCCGCGCCGCTCCAACAGCCCGCCCGACAGCGCCGGAGCCGCGGCTTTGCCGGCATCGCGCTGAGAGCGGCCCCCGCTCCGTGCCGGGCCGTCCCCGCCGTCTCTGCCGCTCCCTCTCGCTGCCCCTGGCCCGTGACAGCGAGGCTGGGGAGGAACCTCAACCCTTCCGGGGGCTGCCCCCGCTTCCTTTCTTGTTGCAGCAGAATCCCTTTCGGGGGGGATGTACACGCGGCCAGGGCTCGGAGCAAGCGCTGCGCTGCCGTGCGGGGCAGTCGGACTCGTTCTGTGCCTTCTTTGGGGGTCAGGAAAAGGGGCTGCAGGCTCGGGGCTCCGCCGCCGTTGGGGGCACCCCAAGGTCCCCAGGAGAGGGAGCCCCGCTGCGGTGCGGGGGCAGGTGGGTGGCGGGCGAGGGGGGTCGCGCTGGGTGCCGTCCCCCAGAGGGACCCAAAGCTGCCGCCCAATGCACAGGGAGGGGTGGGTGTACAGTGCTAAAACCTGCCGAGATATTCCTTTCTATAGGTATTGGTAAAGAATAGGAATTTGTCTCTAAATTCATTTGGGGAGAAACCCTCTCTATCCACTCGTTTGTTTACAGCAACGTAGGAAAGTCCGACTAGAGATGGGTAGCAGTTTTGAAGATATTGCCCTAGCATTTTGATCTAGGAATGGAGCAAGCTGTGCCCCGAAACCATCAGAACAGCTGCGGGGGCTGAAGGCGATAGAAAGGGCTCTCTGGCACCTTTTGCCTCCGTTCTCCGCCAGTCCCCAAATCGTGTCACAGTCCCGGAGGAGGCGCTTGTCCTCCAGAGTGCCAAAACGAAGAGCTGTAAAATCCCAGCTCTGCCTTGTGTTTCATGTGGGTTTTTTTCCTTCGTCTTTATGTCATTACAGAAAGCAAGGCAAGAAGAAATGTGACCGGTTCCCGGTATTGCTGTGTGAAGGCTATTTTTTACAGGCCGGTGTATTTATATTCTCTTTTTCCACTCCAAGCTTGCCTTTTCCCCTCGTTTTTCGAGGTCTGCTGCATGGGGCGTGCCAAGGAGGACTGGCTTCCTCAGCAGGGGTCTTAGGAGTTGGCGCTGATTCTGCTTTTTCTGAAGGCGTATCAAAGTGTGCTACCAGAATGCCAGTTTTGTGCACTGGAAAGCTTTCCCTCAATGCCATCAGCGCACGTACGCGTTTGAATTGCAGAACCAGACGGACTGAGAAAAGCCAACAGCCGTAGCAGATTTCTGTGCGCTCTGTGTCTGTGAGAAGCGGGCTGTGTGCTGGACAGGGAGAGGCGCTGCTGGAGAGTGGCGTCAGCGCCAGGTGCGAGCGTGAGGATGATGGGGGCTCGGAGCAGCGCCAGGTGCGAGTGTGAGGATGATGGGGGCTCGGAGCAGCGCCGGGTGCGAGTGTGAGGATGATGGGGGCTCGGAGCAGCGCCAGGTGCGAGTGTGAGGATGATGGGGGCTCGGAGCAGCGCCGGGTGCGAGTGTGAGGATGATGGGGGCTCGGAGCAGCGCCGGGTGCGAGTGTGAGGATGATGAGGGGCCGGCTCCTGCCGGACGGAGGCTGTTTTAGGGGGAGGTTTTGCCTCAGCTCCGTTTTGTGCATGGAGCTGCTGAGTGGAGGGGTTTTTGGGGGGCTCCCGGGGCTGTCTCATGGAAGGACTGCGAGAGCCTCTCACCGGGTCTGGGGGAACACCTGGATTCGCGCTTGGATACGTGGAGCATCGCCTGAAGGAGGTGCCGAGGGACGAATCGTTGTGCCGGGAAGCAGCAGCCGAACAGGTGAGCCCGTGTGGATTTGGAGCGGCGACTTTTGTCCTTCCCCTTCTCAATTTCATCCTGCCAGTCCCTCCCCGGTGCCCCGGGAACAAAAATAGAGCTGATGAGGACAAAAGAAATGGAGGAGAAGGAAGCAGCTGCTCTTGTATTGTTGTCCGTGTTTGAACTGAGGGGATCCCTCTTCGCTCGCGGTTTGAGGGGGTCGATTGAAGGAACAGCTGCCTTTGCCAGGCCCTTAGGGGTATCCCAGGGGTGACGGGGAATCCCTGCCTTCTGTTTGAAGGGGAGTGGGAAAAGTCTTGTTGTGGTATTATGGGTTTGATTTGAAGGCAGCCACCCCGTGGCTTTTCATCATCCGTTTTTTTGTTGTAAATTTAAGTTTATTTGCTTTTGGGGAATTTTTGGTGGGGTTTTGTTTGGGTTATTTTTTGTCTTTTTTTTTTGTCTTTTTTTTTTTTTTTTCCTTTTTTTTGTATTTGTTGTCCTTTTGTGTATTTGGCTGTTTATCAGTTTTATTTTTGGGAACGTGGGTATTTCTATAGTTGGTCTTTTAAAGTAGATTTTTAATTTGGGTAGTTATTTTCTCTTTTTTTATTAGTTGAGATTTTTTTCTGTTTCGTTTATTAGTTCGGTTTTAAAAGTTATTTTTACAGAGTATTGGTTATTCTTTGATTTAGTGTAATGCTGTGAAGGTTCTTATTTTTTTAAAGTAAGGTTCAGGGTCAGTGGCACCGTTTGGAGTTTAGTAACTTGGTTTGATTGTTTTTTAGTAGTTTTTGTGATTTGCTGTGTGTGTTTCTCTAGGGTTTTTTAAAAGTTTGATTCCATTTTTCTGATGCGATGAGAATTGTCAGTGCAAATGGTGTTGTGTGGTTTTTTCACTGGCATTTATTTGGCTGGTGGGGGTATCTCGATGTTTTTGGCAGATATTGGTGGGAATTCGATGCTGTTGTTTTGTAATTTTCTTTAGGAATTGGATTTTAAATGTAAAATGATAACTACAACTCTCTTTTAACAGAACAAACATATGTATAGAAATGGGAATAAAAAGCTTTAAATAAAGACCGAATATATAAATATAAAACATGTAACCTCGATCATTATATATGACAATAGGATATAATATTTTTAATACAGAGTATTATATATGTTTAAAGATATATAAAAATATAGATTATAAATGGAAACGAAACCCCCATCAAAATACAGAGAAATGTATGACTAATATATGCAGACTTTTATAGAAATAGAAAAGATTCATAAATACAGCAAAATAAAAATTGATACAATACATAATACAAGTAATACTGTATATATCTTATTAAAATACGTTATACGAAATACGTATAAAATATAGATATAAATATAGTTCATCGACATGTTATCATATAATATATAACAAATTAGAAATATCCATAGGAAAATTATAATTATAATTTTTTTTATAATCGTTAAATAAAGCGGGTGTTTTTACTTGTCAGTAGGCAGGGGTTTGACCATAAAAATTATAAATACAAATAATACAAAAGTAGAAGTCTAGGTATAGAAATATAAATACATACAGACATATAAATAAAATTTTAAAATATAGGAAAAAAATAGTTATAGCAGTAGATATGATACATAATTTAAATAATTTCAATATATTTTTAGTATTTTAGATATATTATATACAATTATTAAGATAACGCAACAAAGAAACGATAAACATAAATGTGAATATAATTAAGTGTAGTGTAAATAAAAGTGTTTGAACGTCGTTTAAAAGAAGGGTTTTTTTGTATTTATTTGGTTAGAGCTATGGGTTTTCTTTGGAATAATAGAAGTATTATAGAAATATCAATCTAAATAGAGAAATATAAAATGAAGATATAGAGATATTTATAAATCCACAAAAGATAAATAAATAGAGCTCATAGGAATAGACGTGATATATGATATCAATTACTTAACAGATCAATGTCCGGTATAAATATGCATGTGAATGTAAATATGAAAAATAGAAATAAAATCTATAAAACTATAGTGGTAAGCATAAATCGAGAAAACAAATACATAAATATGTGAAACTATAATATATAGTATATTATCGTAACATAATATAGATAAATGATAGTGAATTTTATATATATACAAAGATATATAAATATAGATTGTAAATATAAAAATATTTCAACATAGTTAAAATAACTTGGGGATTTTTTGGTTTTTATTAGGTTATAGGCTGGGGCTTTTTTATAAATAAAATTAATAGAAATAATATAAAAATTAAAATCCAGATATACAAATATATGTCATATATACCGATATCTATAAATATCTAATAGAAATAAAGAAGAGAAAAAGAAATCTATAATATAAAAATAATATATTTATTATTACATGAAAAGGTATTCTCTCAAATATATATAATATCGATAAATATAATAAATCCAAATTAAAAATGTAAATGTGAATAGAATTAGGAAAAATAAAATGATTTTTAGAATTTTAAATATGGTTTAAACAAAGGGGTGTCTTTGGTTTTTATTTGGTTAGAGGCAGGGGTTTTATTTTAAATCATCTAAGTATAATCAAAATGTGACTCTTAAGATAGAAATATCTAATAAATATATAAAGAGAAATGGCTAAACTATGACTATAAATTTAAACATATGTAAGTAATACGAAGAGTTGTAGCATAGGACGTAAATGGCATTATACGGCAATAGAAACTATAAATGGGAATATAAATATAAAAATATGTAAATATCGTGTAAAAGAAAGGGAAGTTTTTGGATTTTATTTCAGTAGAGGCAGGGGTTTGATTTTAAATACTAGAAGTGTTACAGAAGTCAAAATCTTAACACAGAAATATATAATCAGTATGTAAAACTACGTTTAAATGTGTCTAAATAAGTACTCGGAATAGATGTAATACAGAATATAAATGTATTTATAAATTGACATCTCTAAAGGTAAATGTATAAGTGAGCCATATCCATTAACGTACATGATAAATATGAATGTGAATAGAAATATGAAAACATAAGGACAAAATCTATTGAAATACTGTTTGAAAGAAAGGGTTGAGTTGTTTGTGGTTTTTTTTTTTTTGTTTTTTATTTTCTTATTGAGTTAGAGGCAGGGTTTTTATTTCAAAAAATATGAATATAGATTATTACTGTTCTGTATTTCTAAATGATGAGATATGTAATCAAGATATATATATATATATATATATATATATATAAACATGAGTAAATATAAATAATAGGAAAAGATTTAAAGGGAATACAAATAACGGTATACATTAGAATAGATTTAAAATATAAATGTGAATATGAATATGAAAAATACCATTTAAAAATATCTAAATACAATTGAAAAGAAAGGGGTTCTTTTTGGCTTTAATTTGGGTAGAGGCAGGGGGTTTATTTTAAATAATATTAGTGTTACAAAAGTAAAAATCTTAACACAGAAATAAAAAGAAATACATAAAGATCTGAATAAAAATATATAAAAAATATAACTAAAAGGAACAGACGTAAAATAGAATAAAAATGTTTAAAGAAATCGGAAATTAGAAATGTAAAAATAAACATTATACATAAATATGCGTTTTAAATATAAATCTAAATATATATATATTTTTTTAATTTAAATACAGTTGAAAAGAAAGGGGTTCTTTTTGGGTTTTATTTGGGTAGATGCAGAGGTTTTATTTGAAATAATAGAAGTGATACGGAAGTAAAAATTAAGGCAGAAATATATAATGAATATGTAAAAATATGTATAAAAACATAGAAAGAAATCTAAGGAATAGGAATAGATGCAACATAGAAAATAAATTTCTTTAAAAGTAGAAATGTATAAATAGACATTATACATCAATAGACGTTATAAATGGAAGTGTGAATATTAATATGAAAAAATATTTTAAAAATATTTAAGTATTTGTCAAAGCAGTTGTTGGGGTTTGATTTTTGTTGTTTTATCCTTTCGGGTTAGAGGCGGGATGGTTTTTCCTTCTTCCCGGTGGTTTCGGGGCATTTATTCCAGAGCGGTTTTTGGCGGGGGGGATCCCCCCCGTTCCTTTCTGCGCCTTCGCCGCCCGCAGCCCCGAGCGCGCGGCAGTGCTGCCACCTTGTGGGCAGAGCGCGGTACTGCAGCCGCGCAGCGAGAGGCAGCCGAGCGGCCGCCATGTTGGGAGGGGCGTGCCGCGGATGTCGCGGACTCGCTTGACCTTCTGAAGAAGGCGGCGAAAAGGGCGCGAAAATGGAAGGCCCCGGGGGGGTATAAGCGCACTGCCTGCACGGAGCAGCGACGCCGGGGCGGCTCCGGCGGCATTTTCTGCGGCGTTTCAAGCGTACCCGCCAGGGGCTGTGGGCTCAGCGGCGCCGCGGGGCTGCGTATTTGGTCGGGTTTCTGCCAGGCATCGGGGTAAACGCCTCTCGCTGCCGGGAGGGCCTCTCGCGGCCGCCATCTTGGGGGCGGCGTGTCCCTAATGTCGCGGACTTTCTTTGACGCTCTCAAGGTGGTGGCGAAACGGGCGGGAAAATCGCAGAGCCCGGTGGGTCTGCCGCCCCCCCGAGCGAGGGAAGGGCGAGGGGCGGGAGCGAGCGGCGGGCGGGGCGCTGTCTGTAAATGGCGGGCACGGGGGAAGGACGTTCGGGAGCGCAAAGGGACACGACGGCTGAGAGCAATGGCCGCGGCGGGGGCGGTTTCGGCGGGCGGCAGAGGCGCGGCCGCAGCGCTCGGCGGGCCGGGGGCAGCGGGCGTGGGGCGGGCGAGCAGCGTCGGAACAGGGCTGCCCCCCCCGAGCCCGCGCACGCCCCTTTCCGGGCGCTGGAATCGACCGCGCGGGCCGGACAATCCCGGCGGGGCGGCGCAGGAGGCGGAGCGGGATCCCGGCGCTCGCCGCCCTTTCTGCCGCATGCATTGGAAGGTGAGGCCGGTCACCCGTCCGGTCCCGTGCCGTCCCGCCACCTCCCGGTGTCTGTAAACTCCTCTCTGCCTTGACAGGCCCGTGCTGGAGAGTGGGAGAAAGGTCCCTGCTGGTTGCCGTCTGCTCGGTGCGCAGAGAGCCCTGATCCTGGCCGGATGGGCTGGTGAGTAATTGCAGCAACGAATGAGGACGTGCTTTTATGGATGTAGTGACCTTTGCAGATGTATGGCCCTCGTTCAGGTGAGCGTGCATTATTGCAGGGTTGGGATTGATTGAAATGTGCTCATGAAACCAGCTCTGGGGAGGGAGGGAGGGAGGGAGAGAGATCCTCTCTTACCATGTGCCAATTCTTCTGTCAAACTCATCCCGGCAGGACAGCGTGAAGACTGCAAGCGGAAGAAGTTGTGGAGGGAAAGACAGAATGTGACTGGAGCATCGAATGCACAAGTGCAGAAATTTTGCTTTTTGCTTGGATTGAAACTCGGAAGTTGTAAGAAATTTGGGAATGAGAAGGGACATTTCAGAAGGAGAGGAAGAAAAAGAAGTGGTTGTTACAGTCCCGGCAAAATCTTTTGTTCCAGCTAATAAAGGAAGCTAGGTTAAAAAAAAACAAAAAGTAAAAAAGCGTGGGTTTTTTTCCCTTCACTATTATATGGTGATATGCTGTTGGAGGTATATGGTGTGTGTTGTTTTATTTCTTGGTATTATTAACTCTGTGTGAATTGTTTTTGGAGTGAGGGTAACTTTCTGGGTGTGTCGGTTTGTATTTGAGGTAGGATGAATTTCAATAGGTTTCTTTCAGAGACTTGTGATAGGTATGAGTGGGATTTTGGTTTTGTTCACTGTATGTATAAACATAGAGATTTGGTAGGACCAGCTTGGCTGCTGGTGTTTTGGGTGTTAATGTATTAGTTGGCTTTTGTTAAATGCAGTCTTCAATTTTTGAAAGGTTTTTGAATGTAGTGGTTTTAAGGTGTGTTTTAAGAATTGATTGTATTGTTCTATGTTGTTTGTAGTTGGTGGATGATAAGGGATACGGTGTAACTTCTCCAACATTACAGTTTTAGTGTTCCTAAGTTCTGATTTCTTTGTGGTTCAATGGTTTTTTTGGGGGGTCAGGGGCATTGATATGGTGGGTTTTTATAGGCAATATGTTTTTTAATTTGGGTAGTGATAAGTATATAAGTAAGCCATATCCATTAACGTACATGATAAATATAAATGTGAATAGAAATATGAAAACATAAGGACAAAATCTATTTAAATACTGTTTAAAAGAAATGATTGGGGTTTTTTTTTTTTTTTTTTTTTGTTCTTATTGAGTTACAGGCAGGGTTTTTATTTCAAATAATATGAATATAGATTATTACTGTTATATATTTCTAAATATTGAGATATATAATCAAGACAGATATATCTATCTGTAAATAAATATAGAATAGAAATATGAAAACAGAAGTTTCTAGTATTTTAATAGTTGAGATTTTTTTATTTTCATGCTTTTAATTAGCTTTTGAAAATTTTTTTTAAAATACCTTTCATAGATTATTGGTTCTTTTTTTGTGAGTTAGCATCAAGGTAGAGCTTTGGGGGCTTTTTTTAGTAATGTTTAGGGTCAGTTGTACAGTTTTGAGTGTAGTGAGTTGGTTGGATTTCATTTTTAATTGGCGTTTCTTTTTGTTTGCAGTTATGTCATTTCCAGTGTGTATTTGAGTTGTTTGGGTTTTTGAGATACTGGTTTAGGAGGAAGTTGATGGTGAGCATGTTCGGAGGTTTGGGGCCAGTTCTGGTGGGATCTGAAATGCATTGACAGTTAGATTGGTTTGAGTTCTGGTGAGGGCTCGGTGCTGTGGGGTCTTTGTTCCGTCAGCGACAGAAACAGGTTTGGTTCCGCCCCGCTGCGATGGGACGAGCGCGGGCTGGTGCTGAGGAAGGCGCAGGATCCCTGTGGGTCTGATGTGCTGGGTTAATGAACTGATATGGTCTAATATGGAGATGAAAATAGAAATAAAGATAACTTTAAAAAATAATATTAAACGATAGCGGTAAGCATAAATACATAAAACTAATACATAAACGTATGAAACTATAATATATAGTATATTATTGTAACATATTATAATAGAGATAAATGATAGTCTATCATATATATATGTACACACCAACATATATAAATAGAGATTGTAACTATAAAAATATTTCAACATAGTTAAAATAACTTGGGGATTTTTTGGTTTTTATTAGGTTATAGGCTGGGGCTTTTTTACAAATAAAATAAATAGAAATAATATAAAAACTAAAATCCAGATGTACAAATATATATTGTATATACCGATATCTATAAATATCTAATAGAAATAAAGAAGAGAAAAAGAAATCTATAATATAAAAAAAATATATTTATTATTACATGAAAAGGTATTCTCTCCTAATATATATAATATCGATAAATATAATAAATCAAAATTATAAATGTAAATGTGAATAGAATTAGGAAAAATAAAAATATTTTTAGAATTTTAAATATGGTTTAAACAAAGGGGTGTCTTTAGAGACACCCCTTAGAGGCAGGGGTTTTATTTTAAATCATCTAAGTATAATAAAAATGTGACTCTTAAGATTGAAATATGTAATAAATATAGAAAGAGAAATGACTAAACTATGACTATAAATTTAAACATATGTAAGTAATACGAAGAGTTGTAGCATAGAACGTAAATGGCATTTTACGGCAATAAAAATTATAAATGGGTATATAAATATAAAAATATGTAAATATCGTGTAAAAGAAAGGGATTTTTTTGGCTTTTATTTCAGTAGAGGCAGGGGTTTGATTTTAAATTTTAAATAATAGAAATGTTACAGAAGTAAAAATTTTAACACAGAAATATATACTGTATAAAAATATGTTTAGAAGTATCTAAGTAATTACTCGGAAGAGATGTAATGTAGAATATAAATTTCCTTATAAATTTGCATTTATAAAGGTAAATGTATAAGTAAGCCATATCCATTAACGTACATTATAAATATAAATGTGAATAGAAATATGAAAACATAAGGACAAAATCTATTGAAATACTGTTTAAAAGAAAGGGTTGGGGGTTTTTTTTGTTCTTATTGGGTTAGAGGCAGGGTTTTCATTTTAAAAAATATGAATATAGATTATTACTGTTATATACTTCTAAATATTGAGATTTATAATCAAGATATATATATAGATATAAATAAAAATATGGGTAAATATAAATAATAGGAAAATATTTAATATGTTATTTTATTGTTTAAAAGATTGCTTCAAAATAACTTCAGTGGTTGGCCACCAGTGCCTTGTTCAGATTTGCCTGTTTGCTTGTAGCTCAAATATTTACATGCTGTTTATCATTCTATTTAAGAAACTGCTGCCCAGTCAAGGCATAACTGAATATCTGTCTGTCTGGGACACAGGGAGAGGATTCTGGTAATGTCTTTGTTTCCAGAAAAAAGTGCCAGTGTCGTTTCTAAATGGAGGAAAAGGGGGTGAAAACTCGGGGCTCTGATGCCACTGGGGGCACGCCGAGGTCCCCGGGAGAGGGAGGGAGCCCCACTGCGGTGCGGGAGCAGGTATGTTCTCATGGAACATAGAACAAATTATAAACATGAAAATTATGAATGTAAAAGTATTTCTGAAATAGGTAAACAAAGCAGGGTTTTTATTTGTCAGTAGGCAGGGTTTTGATCATAAAAATTTGAAATGCAAATAACATAGAAATCTAAGTCTAGAAATACATCATAAATACATACAGATAAAGTTTAAAAAGATAAGAACAAATTAGTTGTAGCAGTAGATAGGATACATAATATAAATAATTGAATACATTTCTAGAATTTTAGGTAGGTTATATATAATTATTAATACAATAATATATTATTTATTAATATATTAATATATAATATATATTAATATATATTAATATACAGAAGCTATAAATATAAATGTGAATATAAATATAAATACAGATGTGAATATAAAACTATAAATATAAATGTGAATATAAATATAAATGTGAATACAATTATACAAAGTATAATATTTCAGTATCGTTTAAAAGAAGGTGGTTGTTTGCATTTACTTGGTTGGAGATGAGGTTTTTTTATTTTGAATAATATTAGTATTATAGAAATATAAATGTAAATATAGAAAACTACAATCTATATAGAAAGATATTTCTACAAGCAGAAGCGAACGACGCCGCCTTGGGCCGAATCGAACGAGCTCAGCCGAACCGAGGCGAGAGCAGCCGAACCTGACGACCTCGGGCGAACCGAGGCCAGGCTTCCGAGGCTGCCCGAAGCGAGCCGAGCTCAGCCGAACCGATCCGCCTGCTGTCGCGTGCGCCAACGAGGGCGACTGCGGTCACCGCCTAATGAGCTGCTGTGCCACGCCGCGCTCCCGGCCGTGTCCGTGCGATGGCCGGGCCGCCCGCGGGACGCGGCAGCGGGAGAGCCCCGAGCTGGGCGAGTTGAACGGGAGGCGGCGCCGGTTGCGCGCCCTGAGGGAGCCGAGCCGAGCCGAGGAGTGCCGAACGCAGAGAGCGGCTCCCGAGTTCTGCCGAATGAAGCGGAGGAGTGCCGAACGCACAGAGCGGCTCCCGAGTTCTGCCGAATGAAGCCGATGCGCGCCGAACGCAGGGAGCGGCTCCGAGTTCGGCCGAATGAAGCCGATGCGCGCCGAACGCAGGGAGCGGCTCCGAGTTCGGCCGAATGAAGCCGAGGAGGGCCGAACGCACAGAGCGGCTCCGAGTTCGGCCTAAAGAAGCCGAGGCGCGCCGAACGCACAGAGCGGCTCCGAGCTCGGCCGAATGAAGCCGAGGCGCGCCGAAGAGGCGAGTGCCGCCGAATGCAGCCGACAATAGGCGAGCTGAGCCGCTAACAGCCGAATTCAGCCGGAGATCCCACTCCAGCCCAGGGTCTCCCGAGCGAGCCCACTCCAGCCCAGTGTCTCCCAAGCGAGCCCACTCCAGCCCAGGGTCTCCCAAGCGAGCCCACTCCAGCCCAGTGTCTCCCAAGCGAGCCCGGCTCCGCCGAGCGCAGCAGCCCGGGCAGGGCGAGGCGCCGGGCCGGGCTCGGGGTGCAGCCGCGCCTCTGGGAGGCTTCCCCGCCTGTCCCTCTCTCTGCCCCTCCTTCCTTCTCCCCGTATTCGCCTTCTCTCGCTATCTTGCCCCCGTTCCCTCTCCCCCCACAAGCCCGGCTCCTTCCTGTCCTGTCCCTACCCCGCTACTCCCTTCTGTTCCCCCTCTCTCCCTCCTCTGTCCACCCTCCCTCCACCCCCCTCCCGGGCTTTCCCTTCCCGTCCCGCTCTCCTCCGCAGCCCGCCCTCCCTTTCTCATGCCCTGCTCTCGCTCCTCTCTTCCCGTGCCCCCTTTCCTTCTTTGCCCCGCAGCCGCGGGGCTCGGGGTGCCGGAGAATGAAGCCCCGAGGGCCGGAGCCCGGCGTCCCTCGGCCCTTGCGGCAGTCCCCGCACGGGGCCGGAGGCTCTCGGCGGATCCCCCCGCGCCGCTCCAACAGCCCGCCCGACAGCGCCGGAGCCGCGGCTTTGCCGGCATCGCGCTGAGAGCGGCCCCCGCTCCGTGCCGGGCCGTCCCCGCCGTCTCTGCCGCTCCCTCTCGCCGCCCCTGGCCCGTGACAGCGAGGCTGGGGAGGAACCTCAACCCTCCCGGGGGCTGCCCCCGCTTCCTTTCTTGTTGCAGCAGAATCCCTTTCGGGGGGGATGTACACGCGGCCAGGGCTCGGAGCAAGCGCTGCGCTGCCGTGCGGGGCAGTCGGACTCGTTCTGTGCCTTCTTTGGGGGTCAGGAAAAGGGGCTGCAGGCTCGGGGCTCCGCCGCCGTTGGGGGCACCCCAAGGTCCCCAGGAGAGGGAGCCCCGCTGCGGTGCGGGGGCAGGTGGGTGGCGGGCGAGGGGGGTCGCGCTGGGTGCCGTCCCCCAGAGGGACCCAAAGCTGCCGCCCAATTCACAGGGAGGGGTGGGTGTACAGTGCTAAAACCTGCCAAGGTATTCCTTTCTATAGGTATTGGTAAAGAATAGGAATTTGTCTCTAAATTCATTTGGGGAGAAACCCTCTCTATCCACTCGTTTGTTTACAGCAATGTAGGAAAGTCCGACTAGAGATGGGTAGCAGTTTTGAAGATATTGCCCTAGCATTTTGATCTAGGAATGGAGCAAGCTGTGCCCCGAAACCATCAGAACAGCTGCGGGGGCTGAAGGCGATAGAAAGGGCTCTCTGGCACCTTTTGCCTCCGTTCTCCGCCAGTCCCCAAATCGTGTCGCAGTCCCGGAGGAGGCGCTTGTCCTCCAGAGTGCCAAAACGAAGAGCTGTAAAATCCCAGCTCTGCCTTGTGTTTCATGTGGGTTTTTTTCCTTCGTCTTTATGTCATTACAGAAAGCAAGGCAAGAAGAAATGTGACCGGTTCCCGGTATTGCTGTGTGAAGGCTTTTTTTACAGGCCGGTGTATTTATATTCTCTTTTTCCACTCCAAGCTTGCCTTTTCCCCTCGTTTTTCGAGGTTTGCTGCATGGGGCGTGCCAAGGAGGGCTGGCTTCCTCAGCAGGGGTCTTAGGAGTTGGCGCTGATTCTGCTTTTTCTGAGGGCGTATCAAAGTGTGCTACCAGAATGCCAGTTTTGTGCACTGGAAAGCTTTCCCTCAATGCCATCAGCGCACGTACGCGTTTGAATTGCGGAACCAGACGGACTGAGAAAAGCCAACAGCCGTAGCAGATTTCTGTGCGCTCTGTGTCTGTGAGAAGCGGGCTGTGTGCTGGACAGGGAGAGGCGCTGTTGGAGAGTGGCGTCAGCGCCAGGTGCGAGCGTGAGGATGATGGGGGCTCGGAGCAGCGCCAGGTGCGAGTGTGAGGATGATGGGGGCTCGGAGCAGCGCCAGGTGTGAGCTGTGAGGATGATGGGGGCTCGGAGCAGCGCCAGGTGCGAGTGTGAGGATGATGGGGGCTCGGAGCAGCGCCGGGTGCGAGTGTGAGGATGATGAGGGGCCGGCTCCTGCCGGACGGAGGCTGTTTTAGGGGGAGGTTTTGCCTCAGCTCCGTTTTGTGCATGGAGCTGCTGAGTGGAGGGGTTTTTGGGGGGCTCCCGGGGCTGTCTCATGGAAGGACTGCGAGAGCCTCTCACCGGGTCTGGGGGAACACCTGGATTCGCGCTTGGATACGTGGAGCATCGCCTGAAGGAGGTGCCGAGGGACGAATCGTTGTGCCGGGAAGCAGCAGCCGAACAGGTGAGCCCGTGTGGATTTGGAGCGGCGACTTTTGTCCTTCCCCTTCTCAATTTCATCTTGCCAGTCCCTGCCCGGTGTCCCAGGAACAAAAATAGAGCTGAGGAGGACAAAAGAAATGGAGGAGAAGGAAGCAGCTGCTCTTGTATTGTTGTCCGTGTTTGAACTGAGGGGATCCCTCTTCGCTCGCGGTTTGAGGGGGTCGATTGAAGGAACAGCTGCCTTTGCCAGGCCCTTAGGGGTATCCCAGGGGTGACGGGGAATCCCTGCCTTCTGTTTGAAGGGGAGTGGGAAAAGTCTTGTTGTGGTATTATGGGTTTGATTTGAAGGCAGCCACCCCGTGGCTTTTCATCATCCTTTTTTTTGTTGTAAATTTAAGTTTATTTGCTTTTGGGGAATTTTTGGTGGGGTTTTGTTTGGGTTATTTTTTGTCTTTTTTTTTTGTCTTTTTTTTTTTTTTTTCCTTTTTTTTGTATTTGTTGTCCTTTTGTGTATTTGGCTGTTTATCAGTTTTATTTTTGGGAACGTGGGTATTTCTATAGTTGGTCTTTTAAAGTAGATTTTTAATTTGGGTAGTTATTTTCTCTTTTTTTATTAGTTGAGATTTTTTTCTGTTTCGTTTATTAGTTCGGTTTTAAAAGTTATTTTTACAGAGTATTGGTTATTCTTTGATTTAGTGTAATGCTGTGAAGGTTCTTATTTTTTTAAAGTAAGGTTCAGGGTCAGTGGCACCGTTTGGAGTTTAGTAACTTGGTTTGATTGTTTTTTAGTAGTTTTTGTGATTTGCTGTGTGTGTTTCTCTAGGGTTTTTTAAAAGTTTGATTCCATTTTTCTGATGCGATGAGAATTGTCAGTGCAAATGGTGTTGTGTGGTTTTTTCACTGGCATTTATTTGGCTGGTGGAGGTATCTCGATGTTTTTGGCAGATATTGGTGGGAATTCGATGCTGTTGTTTTGTAATTTTCTTTAGGAATTGGATTTTAAATGTAAAATGATAACTACAACTCTCTTTTAACAGAACAAACATATGTATAGAAATGGGAATAAAAAGCTTTAAATAAAGACCGAATATATAAATATAAAACATGTAACCTCGATCATTATATATGACAATAGGATATAATATTTTTAATACAGAGTATTATATATGTTTAAAGATATATAAAAATATAGATTATAAATGGAAACGAAACCCCCATCAAAATACAGAGAAATGTATGACTAATATATGCAGACTTTTATAGAAATAGAAAAGATTCATAAATACAGCAAAATAAAAATTGATACAATACATAATACAAGTAATACTGTATATATCTTATTAAAATACGTTATACGAAATACGTATAAAATATAGATATAAATATAGTTCATCGACATGTTATCATATAATATATAACAAATTAGAAATATCCATAGGAAAATTATAATTATAATTTTTTTTATAATCGTTAAATAAAGCGGGTGTTTTTACTTGTCAGTAGGCAGGGGTTTGACCATAAAAATTATAAATACAAATAATACAAAAGTAGAAGTCTAGGTATAGAAATATAAATACATACAGACATATAAATAAAATTTTAAAATATAGGAAAAAAATAGTTATAGCAGTAGATATGATACATAATTTAAATAATTTCAATATATTTTTAGTATTTTAGATATATTATATACAATTATTAAGATAACGCAACAAAGAAACGATAAACATAAATGTGAATATAATTAAGTGTAGTGTAAATAAAAGTGTTTGAACGTCGTTTAAAAGAAGGGTTTTTTTGTATTTATTTGGTTAGAGCTATGGGTTTTCTTTGGAATAATAGAAGTATTATAGAAATATCAATCTAAATAGAGAAATATAAAATGAAGATATAGAGATATTTATAAATCCACAAAAGATAAATAAATAGAGCTCATAGGAATAGACGTGATATATGATATCAATTACTTAACAGATCAATGTCCGGTATAAATATGCATGTGAATGTAAATATGAAAAATAGAAATAAAATCTATAAAACTATAGTGGTAAGCATAAATCGAGAAAACAAATACATAAATATGTGAAACTATAATATATAGTATATTATCGTAACATAATATAGATAAATGATAGTGAATTTTATATATATACAAAGATATATAAATATAGATTGTAAATATAAAAATATTTCAACATAGTTAAAATAACTTGGGGATTTTTTGGTTTTTATTAGGTTATAGGCTGGGGCTTTTTTATAAATAAAATTAATAGAAATAATATAAAAATTAAAATCCAGATATACAAATATATGTCATATATACCGATATCTATAAATATCTAATAGAAATAAAGAAGAGAAAAAGAAATCTATAATATAAAAATAATATATTTATTATTACATGAAAAGGTATTCTCTCAAATATATATAATATCGATAAATATAATAAATCCAAATTAAAAATGTAAATGTGAATAGAATTAGGAAAAATAAAATGATTTTTAGAATTTTAAATATGGTTTAAACAAAGGGGTGTCTTTGGTTTTTATTTGGTTAGAGGCAGGGGTTTTATTTTAAATCATCTAAGTATAATCAAAATGTGACTCTTAAGATAGAAATATCTAATAAATATATAAAGAGAAATGGCTAAACTATGACTATAAATTTAAACATATGTAAGTAATACGAAGAGTTGTAGCATAGGACGTAAATGGCATTATACGGCAATAGAAACTATAAATGGGAATATAAATATAAAAATATGTAAATATCGTGTAAAAGAAAGGGAAGTTTTTGGATTTTATTTCAGTAGAGGCAGGGGTTTGATTTTAAATACTAGAAGTGTTACAGAAGTCAAAATCTTAACACAGAAATATATAATCAGTATGTAAAACTACGTTTAAATGTGTCTAAATAAGTACTCGGAATAGATGTAATACAGAATATAAATGTATTTATAAATTGACATCTCTAAAGGTAAATGTATAAGTGAGCCATATCCATTAACGTACATGATAAATATGAATGTGAATAGAAATATGAAAACATAAGGACAAAATCTATTGAAATACTGTTTGAAAGAAAGGGTTGAGTTGTTTGTGGTTTTTTTTTTTTTGTTTTTTATTTTCTTATTGAGTTAGAGGCAGGGTTTTTATTTCAAAAAATATGAATATAGATTATTACTGTTCTGTATTTCTAAATGATGAGATATGTAATCAAGATATATATATATATATATATATATATATATATAAACATGAGTAAATATAAATAATAGGAAAAGATTTAAAGGGAATACAAATAACGGTATACATTAGAATAGATTTAAAATATAAATGTGAATATGAATATGAAAAATACCATTTAAAAATATCTAAATACAATTGAAAAGAAAGGGGTTCTTTTTGGCTTTAATTTGGGTAGAGGCAGGGGGTTTATTTTAAATAATATTAGTGTTACAAAAGTAAAAATCTTAACACAGAAATAAAAAGAAATACATAAAGATCTGAATAAAAATATATAAAAAATATAACTAAAAGGAACAGACGTAAAATAGAATAAAAATGTTTAAAGAAATCGGAAATTAGAAATGTAAAAATAAACATTATACATAAATATGCGTTTTAAATATAAATCTAAATATATATATATTTTTTTAATTTAAATACAGTTGAAAAGAAAGGGGTTCTTTTTGGGTTTTATTTGGGTAGATGCAGAGGTTTTATTTGAAATAATAGAAGTGATACGGAAGTAAAAATTAAGGCAGAAATATATAATGAATATGTAAAAATATGTATAAAAACATAGAAAGAAATCTAAGGAATAGGAATAGATGCAACATAGAAAATAAATTTCTTTAAAAGTAGAAATGTATAAATAGACATTATACATCAATAGACGTTATAAATGGAAGTGTGAATATTAATATGAAAAAATATTTTAAAAATATTTAAGTATTTGTCAAAGCAGTTGTTGGGGTTTGATTTTTGTTGTTTTATCCTTTCGGGTTAGAGGCGGGATGGTTTTTCCTTCTTCCCGGTGGTTTCGGGGCATTTATTCCAGAGCGGTTTTTGGCGGGGGGGATCCCCCCCGTTCCTTTCTGCGCCTTCGCCGCCCGCAGCCCCGAGCGCGCGGCAGTGCTGCCACCTTGTGGGCAGAGCGCGGTACTGCAGCCGCGCAGCGAGAGGCAGCCGAGCGGCCGCCATGTTGGGAGGGGCGTGCCGCGGATGTCGCGGACTCGCTTGACCTTCTGAAGAAGGCGGCGAAAAGGGCGCGAAAATGGAAGGCCCCGGGGGGGTATAAGCGCACTGCCTGCACGGAGCAGCGACGCCGGGGCGGCTCCGGCGGCATTTTCTGCGGCGTTTCAAGCGTACCCGCCAGGGGCTGTGGGCTCAGCGGCGCCGCGGGGCTGCGTATTTGGTCGGGTTTCTGCCAGGCATCGGGGTAAACGCCTCTCGCTGCCGGGAGGGCCTCTCGCGGCCGCCATCTTGGGGGCGGCGTGTCCCTAATGTCGCGGACTTTCTTTGACGCTCTCAAGGTGGTGGCGAAACGGGCGGGAAAATCGCAGAGCCCGGTGGGTCTGCCGCCCCCCCGAGCGAGGGAAGGGCGAGGGGCGGGAGCGAGCGGCGGGCGGGGCGCTGTCTGTAAATGGCGGGCACGGGGGAAGGACGTTCGGGAGCGCAAAGGGACACGACGGCTGAGAGCAATGGCCGCGGCGGGGGCGGTTTCGGCGGGCGGCAGAGGCGCGGCCGCAGCGCTCGGCGGGCCGGGGGCAGCGGGCGTGGGGCGGGCGAGCAGCGTCGGAACAGGGCTGCCCCCCCCGAGCCCGCGCACGCCCCTTTCCGGGCGCTGGAATCGACCGCGCGGGCCGGACAATCCCGGCGGGGCGGCGCAGGAGGCGGAGCGGGATCCCGGCGCTCGCCGCCCTTTCTGCCGCATGCATTGGAAGGTGAGGCCGGTCACCCGTCCGGTCCCGTGCCGTCCCGCCACCTCCCGGTGTCTGTAAACTCCTCTCTGCCTTGACAGGCCCGTGCTGGAGAGTGGGAGAAAGGTCCCTGCTGGTTGCCGTCTGCTCGGTGCGCAGAGAGCCCTGATCCTGGCCGGATGGGCTGGTGAGTAATTGCAGCAACGAATGAGGACGTGCTTTTATGGATGTAGTGACCTTTGCAGATGTATGGCCCTCGTTCAGGTGAGCGTGCATTATTGCAGGGTTGGGATTGATTGAAATGTGCTCATGAAACCAGCTCTGGGGAGGGAGGGAGGGAGGGAGAGAGATCCTCTCTTACCATGTGCCAATTCTTCTGTCAAACTCATCCCGGCAGGACAGCGTGAAGACTGCAAGCGGAAGAAGTTGTGGAGGGAAAGACAGAATGTGACTGGAGCATCGAATGCACAAGTGCAGAAATTTTGCTTTTTGCTTGGATTGAAACTCGGAAGTTGTAAGAAATTTGGGAATGAGAAGGGACATTTCAGAAGGAGAGGAAGAAAAAGAAGTGGTTGTTACAGTCCCGGCAAAATCTTTTGTTCCAGCTAATAAAGGAAGCTAGGTTAAAAAAAAACAAAAAGTAAAAAAGCGTGGGTTTTTTTCCCTTCACTATTATATGGTGATATGCTGTTGGAGGTATATGGTGTGTGTTGTTTTATTTCTTGGTATTATTAACTCTGTGTGAATTGTTTTTGGAGTGAGGGTAACTTTCTGGGTGTGTCGGTTTGTATTTGAGGTAGGATGAATTTCAATAGGTTTCTTTCAGAGACTTGTGATAGGTATGAGTGGGATTTTGGTTTTGTTCACTGTATGTATAAACATAGAGATTTGGTAGGACCAGCTTGGCTGCTGGTGTTTTGGGTGTTAATGTATTAGTTGGCTTTTGTTAAATGCAGTCTTCAATTTTTGAAAGGTTTTTGAATGTAGTGGTTTTAAGGTGTGTTTTAAGAATTGATTGTATTGTTCTATGTTGTTTGTAGTTGGTGGATGATAAGGGATACGGTGTAACTTCTCCAACATTACAGTTTTAGTGTTCCTAAGTTCTGATTTCTTTGTGGTTCAATGGTTTTTTTGGGGGGTCAGGGGCATTGATATGGTGGGTTTTTATAGGCAATATGTTTTTTAATTTGGGTAGTGATAAGTATATAAGTAAGCCATATCCATTAACGTACATGATAAATATAAATGTGAATAGAAATATGAAAACATAAGGACAAAATCTATTTAAATACTGTTTAAAAGAAATGATTGGGGTTTTTTTTTTTTTTTTTTTTTGTTCTTATTGAGTTACAGGCAGGGTTTTTATTTCAAATAATATGAATATAGATTATTACTGTTATATATTTCTAAATATTGAGATATATAATCAAGACAGATATATCTATCTGTAAATAAATATAGAATAGAAATATGAAAACAGAAGTTTCTAGTATTTTAATAGTTGAGATTTTTTTATTTTCATGCTTTTAATTAGCTTTTGAAAATTTTTTTTAAAATACCTTTCATAGATTATTGGTTCTTTTTTTGTGAGTTAGCATCAAGGTAGAGCTTTGGGGGCTTTTTTTAGTAATGTTTAGGGTCAGTTGTACAGTTTTGAGTGTAGTGAGTTGGTTGGATTTCATTTTTAATTGGCGTTTCTTTTTGTTTGCAGTTATGTCATTTCCAGTGTGTATTTGAGTTGTTTGGGTTTTTGAGATACTGGTTTAGGAGGAAGTTGATGGTGAGCATGTTCGGAGGTTTGGGGCCAGTTCTGGTGGGATCTGAAATGCATTGACAGTTAGATTGGTTTGAGTTGTGGTGAGGGCTCGGTGCTGTGGGGTCTTTGTTCCGTCAGCGACAGAAACAGGTTTGGTTCCGCCCCGCTGCGATGGGACGAGCGCGGGCTGGTGCTGAGGAAGGCGCAGGATCCCTGTGGGTCTGATGTGCTGGGTTAATGAACTGATATGGTCTAATATGGAGATGAAAATAGAAATAAAGATAACTTTAAAAAATAATATTAAACGATAGCGGTAAGCATAAATACATAAAACTAATACATAAACGTATGAAACTATAATATATAGTATATTATTGTAACATATTATAATAGAGATAAATGATAGTCTATCATATATATATGTACACACCAACATATATAAATAGAGATTGTAACTATAAAAATATTTCAACATAGTTAAAATAACTTGGGGATTTTTTGGTTTTTATTAGGTTATAGGCTGGGGCTTTTTTACAAATAAAATAAATAGAAATAATATAAAAACTAAAATCCAGATGTACAAATATATATTGTATATACCGATATCTATAAATATCTAATAGAAATAAAGAAGAGAAAAAGAAATCTATAATATAAAAAAAATATATTTATTATTACATGAAAAGGTATTCTCTCCTAATATATATAATATCGATAAATATAATAAATCAAAATTATAAATGTAAATGTGAATAGAATTAGGAAAAATAAAAATATTTTTAGAATTTTAAATATGGTTTAAACAAAGGGGTGTCTTTAGAGACACCCCTTAGAGGCAGGGGTTTTATTTTAAATCATCTAAGTATAATAAAAATGTGACTCTTAAGATTGAAATATGTAATAAATATAGAAAGAGAAATGACTAAACTATGACTATAAATTTAAACATATGTAAGTAATACGAAGAGTTGTAGCATAGAACGTAAATGGCATTTTACGGCAATAAAAATTATAAATGGGTATATAAATATAAAAATATGTAAATATCGTGTAAAAGAAAGGGATTTTTTTGGCTTTTATTTCAGTAGAGGCAGGGGTTTGATTTTAAATTTTAAATAATGGAAATGTTACAGAAGTAAAAATTTTAACACAGAAATATATACTGTATAAAAATATGTTTAGAAGTATCTAAGTAATTACTCGGAAGAGATGTAATGTAGAATATAAATTTCCTTATAAATTTGCATTTATAAAGGTAAATGTATAAGTAAGCCATATCCATTAACGTACATTATAAATATAAATGTGAATAGAAATATGAAAACATAAGGACAAAATCTATTGAAATACTGTTTAAAAGAAAGGGTTGGGGGTTTTTTTTGTTCTTATTGGGTTAGAGGCAGGGTTTTCATTTTAAAAAATATGAATATAGATTATTACTGTTATATACTTCTAAATATTGAGATTTATAATCAAGATATATATATAGATATAAATAAAAATATGGGTAAATATAAATAATAGGAAAATATTTAATATGTTATTTTATTGTTTAAAAGATTGCTTCAAAATAACTTCAGTGGTTGGCCACCAGTGCCTTGTTCAGATTTGCCTGTTTGCTTGTAGCTCAAATATTTACATGCTGTTTATCATTCTATTTAAGAAACTGCTGCCCAGTCAAGGCATAACTGAATATCTGTCTGTCTGGGACACAGGGAGAGGATTCTGGTAATGTCTTTGTTTCCAGAAAAAAGTGCCAGTGTCGTTTCTAAATGGAGGAAAAGGGGGTGAAAACTCGGGGCTCTGATGCCACTGGGGGCACGCCGAGGTCCCCGGGAGAGGGAGGGAGCCCCACTGCGGTGCGGGAGCAGGTATGTTCTCATGGAACATAGAACAAATTATAAACATGAAAATTATGAATGTAAAAGTATTTCTGAAATAGGTAAACAAAGCAGGGTTTTTATTTGTCAGTAGGCAGGGTTTTGATCATAAAAATTTGAAATGCAAATAACATAGAAATCTAAGTCTAGAAATACATCATAAATACATACAGATAAAGTTTAAAAAGATAAGAACAAATTAGTTGTAGCAGTAGATAGGATACATAATATAAATAATTGAATACATTTCTAGAATTTTAGGTAGGTTATATATAATTATTAATACAATAATATATTATTTATTAATATATTAATATATAATATATATTAATATATATTAATATACAGAAGCTATAAATATAAATGTGAATATAAATATAAATACAGATGTGAATATAAAACTATAAATATAAATGTGAATATAAATATAAATGTGAATACAATTATACAAAGTATAATATTTCAGTATCGTTTAAAAGAAGGTGGTTGTTTGCATTTACTTGGTTGGAGATGAGGTTTTTTTATTTTGAATAATATTAGTATTATAGAAATATAAATGTAAATATAGAAAACTACAATCTATATAGAAAGATATTTCTACAAGCAGAAGCGAACGACGCCGCCTTGGGCCGAATCGAACGAGCTCAGCCGAACCGAGGCGAGAGCAGCCGAACCTGACGACCTCGGGCGAACCGAGGCCAGGCTTCCGAGGCTGCCCGAAGCGAGCCGAGCTCAGCCGAACCGATCCGCCTGCTGTCGCGTGCGCCAACGAGGGCGACTGCGGTCACCGCCTAATGAGCTGCTGTGCCACGCCGCGCTCCCGGCCGTGTCCGTGCGATGGCCGGGCCGCCCGCGGGACGCGGCAGCGGGAGAGCCCCGAGCTGGGCGAGTTGAACGGGAGGCGGCGCCGGTTGCGCGCCCTGAGGGAGCCGAGCCGAGCCGAGGAGTGCCGAACGCAGAGAGCGGCTCCCGAGTTCTGCCGAATGAAGCGGAGGAGTGCCGAACGCACAGAGCGGCTCCCGAGTTCTGCCGAATGAAGCCGATGCGCGCCGAACGCAGGGAGCGGCTCCGAGTTCGGCCGAATGAAGCCGATGCGCGCCGAACGCAGGGAGCGGCTCCGAGTTCGGCCGAATGAAGCCGAGGAGGGCCGAACGCACAGAGCGGCTCCGAGTTCGGCCTAAAGAAGCCGAGGCGCGCCGAACGCACAGAGCGGCTCCGAGCTCGGCCGAATGAAGCCGAGGCGCGCCGAAGAGGCGAGTGCCGCCGAATGCAGCCGACAATAGGCGAGCTGAGCCGCTAACAGCCGAATTCAGCCGGAGATCCCACTCCAGCCCAGGGTCTCCCGAGCGAGCCCACTCCAGCCCAGTGTCTCCCAAGCGAGCCCACTCCAGCCCAGGGTCTCCCAAGCGAGCCCACTCCAGCCCAGTGTCTCCCAAGCGAGCCCGGCTCCGCCGAGCGCAGCAGCCCGGGCAGGGCGAGGCGCCGGGCCGGGCTCGGGGTGCAGCCGCGCCTCTGGGAGGCTTCCCCGCCTGTCCCTCTCTCTGCCCCTCCTTCCTTCTCCCCGTATTCGCCTTCTCTCGCTATCTTGCCCCCGTTCCCTCTCCCCCCACAAGCCCGGCTCCTTCCTGTCCTGTCCCTACCCCGCTACTCCCTTCTGTTCCCCCTCTCTCCCTCCTCTGTCCACCCTCCCTCCACCCCCCTCCCGGGCTTTCCCTTCCCGTCCCGCTCTCCTCCGCAGCCCGCCCTCCCTTTCTCATGCCCTGCTCTCGCTCCTCTCTTCCCGTGCCCCCTTTCCTTCTTTGCCCCGCAGCCGCGGGGCTCGGGGTGCCGGAGAATGAAGCCCCGAGGGCCGGAGCCCGGCGTCCCTCGGCCCTTGCGGCAGTCCCCGCACGGGGCCGGAGGCTCTCGGCGGATCCCCCCGCGCCGCTCCAACAGCCCGCCCGACAGCGCCGGAGCCGCGGCTTTGCCGGCATCGCGCTGAGAGCGGCCCCCGCTCCGTGCCGGGCCGTCCCCGCCGTCTCTGCCGCTCCCTCTCGCCGCCCCTGGCCCGTGACAGCGAGGCTGGGGAGGAACCTCAACCCTCCCGGGGGCTGCCCCCGCTTCCTTTCTTGTTGCAGCAGAATCCCTTTCGGGGGGGATGTACACGCGGCCAGGGCTCGGAGCAAGCGCTGCGCTGCCGTGCGGGGCAGTCGGACTCGTTCTGTGCCTTCTTTGGGGGTCAGGAAAAGGGGCTGCAGGCTCGGGGCTCCGCCGCCGTTGGGGGCACCCCAAGGTCCCCAGGAGAGGGAGCCCCGCTGCGGTGCGGGGGCAGGTGGGTGGCGGGCGAGGGGGGTCGCGCTGGGTGCCGTCCCCCAGAGGGACCCAAAGCTGCCGCCCAATTCACAGGGAGGGGTGGGTGTACAGTGCTAAAACCTGCCAAGGTATTCCTTTCTATAGGTATTGGTAAAGAATAGGAATTTGTCTCTAAATTCATTTGGGGAGAAACCCTCTCTATCCACTCGTTTGTTTACAGCAATGTAGGAAAGTCCGACTAGAGATGGGTAGCAGTTTTGAAGATATTGCCCTAGCATTTTGATCTAGGAATGGAGCAAGCTGTGCCCCGAAACCATCAGAACAGCTGCGGGGGCTGAAGGCGATAGAAAGGGCTCTCTGGCACCTTTTGCCTCCGTTCTCCGCCAGTCCCCAAATCGTGTCGCAGTCCCGGAGGAGGCGCTTGTCCTCCAGAGTGCCAAAACGAAGAGCTGTAAAATCCCAGCTCTGCCTTGTGTTTCATGTGGGTTTTTTTTCCTTCGTCTTTATGTCATTACAGAAAGCAAGGCAAGAAGAAATGTGACCGGTTCCCGGTATTGCTGTGTGAAGGCTTTTTTTACAGGCCGGTGTATTTATATTCTCTTTTTCCACTCCAAGCTTGCCTTTTCCCCTCGTTTTTCGAGGTTTGCTGCATGGGGCGTGCCAAGGAGGGCTGGCTTCCTCAGCAGGGGTCTTAGGAGTTGGCGCTGATTCTGCTTTTTCTGAGGGCGTATCAAAGTGTGCTACCAGAATGCCAGTTTTGTGCACTGGAAAGCTTTCCCTCAATGCCATCAGCGCACGTACGCGTTTGAATTGCGGAACCAGACGGACTGAGAAAAGCCAACAGCCGTAGCAGATTTCTGTGCGCTCTGTGTCTGTGAGAAGCGGGCTGTGTGCTGGACAGGGAGAGGCGCTGTTGGAGAGTGGCGTCAGCGCCAGGTGCGAGCGTGAGGATGATGGGGGCTCGGAGCAGCGCCAGGTGCGAGTGTGAGGATGATGGGGGCTCGGAGCAGCGCCAGGTGTGAGCTGTGAGGATGATGGGGGCTCGGAGCAGCGCCAGGTGCGAGTGTGAGGATGATGGGGGCTCGGAGCAGCGCCGGGTGCGAGTGTGAGGATGATGAGGGGCCGGCTCCTGCCGGACGGAGGCTGTTTTAGGGGGAGGTTTTGCCTCAGCTCCGTTTTGTGCATGGAGCTGCTGAGTGGAGGGGTTTTTGGGGGGCTCCCGGGGCTGTCTCATGGAAGGACTGCGAGAGCCTCTCACCGGGTCTGGGGGAACACCTGGATTCGCGCTTGGATACGTGGAGCATCGCCTGAAGGAGGTGCCGAGGGACGAATCGTTGTGCCGGGAAGCAGCAGCCGAACAGGTGAGCCCGTGTGGATTTGGAGCGGCGACTTTTGTCCTTCCCCTTCTCAATTTCATCTTGCCAGTCCCTGCCCGGTGTCCCAGGAACAAAAATAGAGCTGAGGAGGACAAAAGAAATGGAGGAGAAGGAAGCAGCTGCTCTTGTATTGTTGTCCGTGTTTGAACTGAGGGGATCCCTCTTCGCTCGCGGTTTGAGGGGGTCGATTGAAGGAACAGCTGCCTTTGCCAGGCCCTTAGGGGTATCCCAGGGGTGACGGGGAATCCCTGCCTTCTGTTTGAAGGGGAGTGGGAAAAGTCTTGTTGTGGTATTATGGGTTTGATTTGAAGGCAGCCACCCCGTGGCTTTTCATCATCCTTTTTTTTGTTGTAAATTTAAGTTTATTTGCTTTTGGGGAATTTTTGGTGGGGTTTTGTTTGGGTTATTTTTTGTCTTTTTTTTTTGTCTTTTTTTTTTTTTTTTCCTTTTTTTTGTATTTGTTGTCCTTTTGTGTATTTGGCTGTTTATCAGTTTTATTTTTGGGAACGTGGGTATTTCTATAGTTGGTCTTTTAAAGTAGATTTTTAATTTGGGTAGTTATTTTCTCTTTTTTTATTAGTTGAGATTTTTTTCTGTTTCGTTTATTAGTTCGGTTTTAAAAGTTATTTTTACAGAGTATTGGTTATTCTTTGATTTAGTGTAATGCTGTGAAGGTTCTTATTTTTTTAAAGTAAGGTTCAGGGTCAGTGGCACCGTTTGGAGTTTAGTAACTTGGTTTGATTGTTTTTTAGTAGTTTTTGTGATTTGCTGTGTGTGTTTCTCTAGGGTTTTTTAAAAGTTTGATTCCATTTTTCTGATGCGATGAGAATTGTCAGTGCAAATGGTGTTGTGTGGTTTTTTCACTGGCATTTATTTGGCTGGTGGGGGTATCTCGATGTTTTTGGCAGATATTGGTGGGAATTCGATGCTGTTGTTTTGTAATTTTCTTTAGGAATTGGATTTTAAATGTAAAATGATAACTACAACTCTCTTTTAACAGAACAAACATATGTATAGAAATGGGAATAAAAAGCTTTAAATAAAGACCGAATATATAAATATAAAACATGTAACCTCGATCATTATATATGACAATAGGATATAATATTTTTAATACAGAGTATTATATATGTTTAAAGATATATAAAAATATAGATTATAAATGGAAACGAAACCCCCATCAAAATACAGAGAAATGTATGACTAATATATGCAGACTTTTATAGAAATAGAAAAGATTCATAAATACAGCAAAATAAAAATTGATACAATACATAATACAAGTAATACTGTATATATCTTATTAAAATACGTTATACGAAATACGTATAAAATATAGATATAAATATAGTTCATCGACATGTTATCATATAATATATAACAAATTAGAAATATCCATAGGAAAATTATAATTATAATTTTTTTTATAATCGTTAAATAAAGCGGGTGTTTTTACTTGTCAGTAGGCAGGGGTTTGACCATAAAAATTATAAATACAAATAATACAAAAGTAGAAGTCTAGGTATAGAAATATAAATACATACAGACATATAAATAAAATTTTAAAATATAGGAAAAAAATAGTTATAGCAGTAGATATGATACATAATTTAAATAATTTCAATATATTTTTAGTATTTTAGATATATTATATACAATTATTAAGATAACGCAACAAAGAAACGATAAACATAAATGTGAATATAATTAAGTGTAGTGTAAATAAAAGTGTTTGAACGTCGTTTAAAAGAAGGGTTTTTTTGTATTTATTTGGTTAGAGCTATGGGTTTTCTTTGGAATAATAGAAGTATTATAGAAATATCAATCTAAATAGAGAAATATAAAATGAAGATATAGAGATATTTATAAATCCACAAAAGATAAATAAATAGAGCTCATAGGAATAGACGTGATATATGATATCAATTACTTAACAGATCAATGTCCGGTATAAATATGCATGTGAATGTAAATATGAAAAATAGAAATAAAATCTATAAAACTATAGTGGTAAGCATAAATCGAGAAAACAAATACATAAATATGTGAAACTATAATATATAGTATATTATCGTAACATAATATAGATAAATGATAGTGAATTTTATATATATACAAAGATATATAAATATAGATTGTAAATATAAAAATATTTCAACATAGTTAAAATAACTTGGGGATTTTTTGGTTTTTATTAGGTTATAGGCTGGGGCTTTTTTATAAATAAAATTAATAGAAATAATATAAAAATTAAAATCCAGATATACAAATATATGTCATATATACCGATATCTATAAATATCTAATAGAAATAAAGAAGAGAAAAAGAAATCTATAATATAAAAATAATATATTTATTATTACATGAAAAGGTATTCTCTCAAATATATATAATATCGATAAATATAATAAATCCAAATTAAAAATGTAAATGTGAATAGAATTAGGAAAAATAAAATGATTTTTAGAATTTTAAATATGGTTTAAACAAAGGGGTGTCTTTGGTTTTTATTTGGTTAGAGGCAGGGGTTTTATTTTAAATCATCTAAGTATAATCAAAATGTGACTCTTAAGATAGAAATATCTAATAAATATATAAAGAGAAATGGCTAAACTATGACTATAAATTTAAACATATGTAAGTAATACGAAGAGTTGTAGCATAGGACGTAAATGGCATTATACGGCAATAGAAACTATAAATGGGAATATAAATATAAAAATATGTAAATATCGTGTAAAAGAAAGGGAAGTTTTTGGATTTTATTTCAGTAGAGGCAGGGGTTTGATTTTAAATACTAGAAGTGTTACAGAAGTCAAAATCTTAACACAGAAATATATAATCAGTATGTAAAACTACGTTTAAATGTGTCTAAATAAGTACTCGGAATAGATGTAATACAGAATATAAATGTATTTATAAATTGACATCTCTAAAGGTAAATGTATAAGTGAGCCATATCCATTAACGTACATGATAAATATGAATGTGAATAGAAATATGAAAACATAAGGACAAAATCTATTGAAATACTGTTTGAAAGAAAGGGTTGAGTTGTTTGTGGTTTTTTTTTTTTTGTTTTTTATTTTCTTATTGAGTTAGAGGCAGGGTTTTTATTTCAAAAAATATGAATATAGATTATTACTGTTCTGTATTTCTAAATGATGAGATATGTAATCAAGATATATATATATATATATATATATATATATAAACATGAGTAAATATAAATAATAGGAAAAGATTTAAAGGGAATACAAATAACGGTATACATTAGAATAGATTTAAAATATAAATGTGAATATGAATATGAAAAATACCATTTAAAAATATCTAAATACAATTGAAAAGAAAGGGGTTCTTTTTGGCTTTAATTTGGGTAGAGGCAGGGGGTTTATTTTAAATAATATTAGTGTTACAAAAGTAAAAATCTTAACACAGAAATAAAAAGAAATACATAAAGATCTGAATAAAAATATATAAAAAATATAACTAAAAGGAACAGACGTAAAATAGAATAAAAATGTTTAAAGAAATCGGAAATTAGAAATGTAAAAATAAACATTATACATAAATATGCGTTTTAAATATAAATCTAAATATATATATATTTTTTTAATTTAAATACAGTTGAAAAGAAAGGGGTTCTTTTTGGGTTTTATTTGGGTAGATGCAGAGGTTTTATTTGAAATAATAGAAGTGATACGGAAGTAAAAATTAAGGCAGAAATATATAATGAATATGTAAAAATATGTATAAAAACATAGAAAGAAATCTAAGGAATAGGAATAGATGCAACATAGAAAATAAATTTCTTTAAAAGTAGAAATGTATAAATAGACATTATACATCAATAGACGTTATAAATGGAAGTGTGAATATTAATATGAAAAAATATTTTAAAAATATTTAAGTATTTGTCAAAGCAGTTGTTGGGGTTTGATTTTTGTTGTTTTATCCTTTCGGGTTAGAGGCGGGATGGTTTTTCCTTCTTCCCGGTGGTTTCGGGGCATTTATTCCAGAGCGGTTTTTGGCGGGGGGGATCCCCCCCGTTCCTTTCTGCGCCTTCGCCGCCCGCAGCCCCGAGCGCGCGGCAGTGCTGCCACCTTGTGGGCAGAGCGCGGTACTGCAGCCGCGCAGCGAGAGGCAGCCGAGCGGCCGCCATGTTGGGAGGGGCGTGCCGCGGATGTCGCGGACTCGCTTGACCTTCTGAAGAAGGCGGCGAAAAGGGCGCGAAAATGGAAGGCCCCGGGGGGGTATAAGCGCACTGCCTGCACGGAACAGCGACGCCGGGGCGGCTCCGGCGGCATTTTCTGCGGCGTTTCAAGCGTACCCGCCAGGGGCTGTGGGCTCAGCGGCGCCGCGGGGCTGCGTATTTGGTCGGGTTTCTGCCAGGCATCGGGGTAAACGCCTCTCGCTGCCGGGAGGGCCTCTCGCGGCCGCCATCTTGGGGGCGGCGTGTCCCTAATGTCGCGGACTTTCTTTGACGCTCTCAAGGTGGTGGCGAAACGGGCGGGAAAATCGCAGAGCCCGGTGGGTCTGCCGCCCCCCCGAGCGAGGGAAGGGCGAGGGGCGGGAGCGAGCGGCGGGCGGGGCGCTGTCTGTAAATGGCGGGCACGGGGGAAGGACGTTCGGGAGCGCAAAGGGACACGACGGCTGAGAGCAATGGCCGCGGCGGGGGCGGTTTCGGCGGGCGGCAGAGGCGCGGCCGCAGCGCTCGGCGGGCCGGGGGCAGCGGGCGTGGGGCGGGCGAGCAGCGTCGGAACAGGGCTGCCCCCCCCGAGCCCGCGCACGCCCCTTTCCGGGCGCTGGAATCGACCGCGCGGGCCGGACAATCCCGGCGGGGCGGCGCAGGAGGCGGAGCGGGATCCCGGCGCTCGCCGCCCTTTCTGCCGCATGCATTGGAAGGTGAGGCCGGTCACCCGTCCGGTCCCGTGCCGTCCCGCCACCTCCCGGTGTCTGTAAACTCCTCTCTGCCTTGACAGGCCCGTGCTGGAGAGTGGGAGAAAGGTCCCTGCTGGTTGCCGTCTGCTCGGTGCGCAGAGAGCCCTGATCCTGGCCGGATGGGCTGGTGAGTAATTGCAGCAACGAATGAGGACGTGCTTTTATGGATGTAGTGACCTTTGCAGATGTATGGCCCTCGTTCAGGTGAGCGTGCATTATTGCAGGGTTGGGATTGATTGAAATGTGCTCATGAAACCAGCTCTGGGGAGGGAGGGAGGGAGGGAGAGAGATCCTCTCTTACCATGTGCCAATTCTTCTGTCAAACTCATCCCGGCAGGACAGCGTGAAGACTGCAAGCGGAAGAAGTTGTGGAGGGAAAGACAGAATGTGACTGGAGCATCGAATGCACAAGTGCAGAAATTTTGCTTTTTGCTTGGATTGAAACTCGGAAGTTGTAAGAAATTTGGGAATGAGAAGGGACATTTCAGAAGGAGAGGAAGAAAAAGAAGTGGTTGTTACAGTCCCGGCAAAATCTTTTGTTCCAGCTAATAAAGGAAGCTAGGTTAAAAAAAAACAAAAAGTAAAAAAGCGTGGGTTTTTTTCCCTTCACTATTATATGGTGATATGCTGTTGGAGGTATATGGTGTGTGTTGTTTTATTTCTTGGTATTATTAACTCTGTGTGAATTGTTTTTGGAGTGAGGGTAACTTTCTGGGTGTGTCGGTTTGTATTTGAGGTAGGATGAATTTCAATAGGTTTCTTTCAGAGACTTGTGATAGGTATGAGTGGGATTTTGGTTTTGTTCACTGTATGTATAAACATAGAGATTTGGTAGGACCAGCTTGGCTGCTGGTGTTTTGGGTGTTAATGTATTAGTTGGCTTTTGTTAAATGCAGTCTTCAATTTTTGAAAGGTTTTTGAATGTAGTGGTTTTAAGGTGTGTTTTAAGAATTGATTGTATTGTTCTATGTTGTTTGTAGTTGGTGGATGATAAGGGATACGGTGTAACTTCTCCAACATTACAGTTTTAGTGTTCCTAAGTTCTGATTTCTTTGTGGTTCAATGGTTTTTTTGGGGGGTCAGGGGCATTGATATGGTGGGTTTTTATAGGCAATATGTTTTTTAATTTGGGTAGTGATAAGTATATAAGTAAGCCATATCCATTAACGTACATGATAAATATAAATGTGAATAGAAATATGAAAACATAAGGACAAAATCTATTTAAATACTGTTTAAAAGAAATGATTGGGGTTTTTTTTTTTTTTTTTTTTGTTCTTATTGAGTTACAGGCAGGGTTTTTATTTCAAATAATATGAATATAGATTATTACTGTTATATATTTCTAAATATTGAGATATATAATCAAGACAGATATATCTATCTGTAAATAAATATAGAATAGAAATATGAAAACAGAAGTTTCTAGTATTTTAATAGTTGAGATTTTTTTATTTTCATGCTTTTAATTAGCTTTTGAAAATTTTTTTTAAAATACCTTTCATAGATTATTGGTTCTTTTTTTGTGAGTTAGCATCAAGGTAGAGCTTTGGGGGCTTTTTTTAGTAATGTTTAGGGTCAGTTGTACAGTTTTGAGTGTAGTGAGTTGGTTGGATTTCATTTTTAATTGGCGTTTCTTTTTGTTTGCAGTTATGTCATTTCCAGTGTGTATTTGAGTTGTTTGGGTTTTTGAGATACTGGTTTAGGAGGAAGTTGATGGTGAGCATGTTCGGAGGTTTGGGGCCAGTTCTGGTGGGATCTGAAATGCATTGACAGTCAGATTGGTTTGAGTTCTGGTGAGGGCTCGTTGCTGTGGGGTCTTTGTTCCGTCAGCGACAGAAACAGGTTTGGTTCCGCCCCGCTGCGATGGGACGAGCGCGGGCTGGTGCTGAGGAAGGCGCAGGATCCCTGTGGGTCTGATGTGCTGGGGTAATGAACTGATATGGTCTAATATGGAGATGAAAATAGAAATAAAGATAACTTTAAAAAATAATATTAAACGATAGCGGTAAGCATAAATACATAAAACTAATACATAAACGTATGAAACTATAATATATAGTATATTATTGTAACATATTATAATAGAGATAAATGATAGTCTATCATATATATATGTACACACCAACATATATAAATAGAGATTGTAACTATAAAAATATTTCAACATAGTTAAAATAACTTGGGGATTTTTTGGTTTTTATTAGGTTATAGGCTGGGGCTTTTTTACAAATAAAATAAATAGAAATAATATAAAAACTAAAATCCAGATGTACAAATATATATTGTATATACCGATATCTATAAATATCTAATAGAAATAAAGAAGAGAAAAAGAAATCTATAATATAAAAAAAATATATTTATTATTACATGAAAAGGTATTCTCTCCTAATATATATAATATCGATAAATATAATAAATCAAAATTATAAATGTAAATGTGAATAGAATTAGGAAAAATAAAAATATTTTTAGAATTTTAAATATGGTTTAAACAAAGGGGTGTCTTTAGAGACACCCCTTAGAGGCAGGGGTTTTATTTTAAATCATCTAAGTATAATAAAAATGTGACTCTTAAGATTGAAATATGTAATAAATATAGAAAGAGAAATGACTAAACTATGACTATAAATTTAAACATATGTAAGTAATACGAAGAGTTGTAGCATAGAACGTAAATGGCATTTTACGGCAATAAAAATTATAAATGGGAATATAAATATATAAATATGTAAATATCGTGTAAAAGAAAGGGAATTTTTTGGCTTTTATTTCAGTAGAGGCAGGGGTTTGATTTTAAATTTTAAATAATAGAAATGTTACAGAAGTAAAAATTTTAACACAGAAATATATACTGTATAAAAATATGTTTAGAAGTATCTAAGTAATTACTCGGAAGAGATGCAATACAGAATATAAATTTCCTTATAAATTTGCATTTATAAAGGTAAATGTATAAGTAAGCCATATCCATTAACGTACATTATAAATATAAATGTGAATAGAAATATGAAAACATAAGGACAAAATCTATTAAAATACTGTTTAAAAGAAAGGGTTGGGGTTTTTTTTTGTTCTTATTGGGTTAGAGGCAGGGTTTTCATTTTAAATAATATGAATATAGATTGTTACTGTTATATACTTCGAAATATTGAGATTTATAATCAAGATATATATATATATATATATATATATATATGAGTAAATATAAGTAATAGGAAAAGATTTAATATGTTTTTTTCTTGTTTAAAAGATTGCTTCAAAATAACTTCGGTGGTTGGCCACCAGTGCCTTGTTCAGATTTGCCTGTTTGCTTGTAGCTCAAATGTTTACATGCTGTTTATCATTCTATTTAAGAAACTGCTGCCCAGTCAAGGCATAACTGAATATCTGTCTGTCTGGGACACAGGGAGAGGATTCTGGTAATGTCTTTGTTTCCAGAAAAAAGTGCCAGTGTCGTTTCTAAATGGAGGAAAAGGGGGTGAAAACTCGGGGCTCTGATGCCACTGGGGGCACGCCGAGGTCCCCGGGAGAGGGAGGGAGCCCCACTGCGGTGCGGGAGCAGGTATGTTCTCATGGAACATAGAACAAATTATAAATATGAAAATTATAAATGTAAAAGTATTTCTAAAATAGGTAAACAAAGCAGGGGGTTTTATTTGTCAGTAGGCAGGGTTTTGATCATAAAAATTTGAAATGCAAATAACATAAAGGTAGAAATCTAAGTCTAGAAATACATCATAAATACATACAGATAAAGTTTAAAAAGATAAGAAAAAAATAGTTGTAGCAGTAGATAGGATACATAATATAAATAATTAAATACATTTCTAGAATTTTAGGAATGTTATATGTAATTGTTAATATAATGTATCAAAAGAAACTGTAAATATAAATGTGAATACAGGTATACAAAGTATAATATTTCAGTATCGTTTAAAAGAAGGTGGTAGTTTGCATTTATTTGGTTAGAGGTGGGGTTTTTTTATTTTGAATATTTTAGTATTATAGAAATATAAATCTAAATATAGAAAACTACAATCTATGTAGAAAGATATTTCTACAAGCACAAGCGAACGACGCCGCCTTGCGCCGAATGGAACGAGCTCAGCCGAACCGAGGCGAGAGCAGCCGAACCTGACGACCTCGGGCGAACCGAGGCCAGGCTTCCGAGGCTGCCCGAAGCGAGCCGAGCTCAGCCGAACCGATCCGCCTGCTGTCGCGCGCGCCAACGAGCGCGACTGCGGTCACCGCCTAATGAGCTGCTGTCCCACGCCGCGCTCCCGGCCGTGTCCGTGCGATGGCCGGGCCGCCCGCGGGACGCGGCAGCGGGAGAGCCCCGAGCTGGGCGAGTTGAACGGGAGGCGGCGCCGCGTGCGCGCCCCGAGGGAGCCGAGCCGAGCCGAGGAGTGCCGAACTCAGAGAGCGGCTCCCGAGTTGGGCCGAATGAAGCGGAGGAGCGCCGAACGCACAGAGCGGCTCCCGAGTTCTGCCGAATGAAGCCGAGGAGGGCCGAACGCACAGAGCGGCTCCGAGTTGGGCCGAATGAAGCGGAGGAGGGCCGAACGCAGAGAGCGGCTCCGAGTTCGACCGAATGAAGCCGAGGAGCGCCGAACGTATAGAGGGGCTCCGAGCTCGGCCGAAAGAAGCCGAGGCGCGCCGAACAGGCGAGTGCCGCCGAATGCAGCCGACAATAGGCGATTTGAGCCGCTAACAGCTGCATTCAGCCGCAGAGCCCACTCCAGCCCAGTGTCTCCGAAGCGAGCCCAGCTCCGCCCACCGCAGCAGCCCGGGCAGGGCGAGGCGCCGGGCCGGGCTCGGGGTGCAGCCGCGCCTCTGGGAGGCTTCCCCGCCTGTCCCTCTCTCTGCCCCTCCTTCCTTCTCCCCGTATGCGCCTTCTCTCGCTCCCTTGCCCCCGTTCCCTCTCCCCCCACAAGCCCGGCTCCTTCCTGTCCTGTCCCTACCCCGCTACTCCCTTCTGTTCCCCCTCTCTCCCTCCTCTGTCCACCCTCCCTCTACCCCCCCTCCCGGGCTTTCCCTTCCCGTCCCGCTCTCCTCCGCAGCCCGCCCTCCCTTTCTCACGCCCTGCTCTCGCTCCTCTCTTCCCGTGCCCCCTTTCCTTCTTTGCCCGCAGCCGCGGGGCTCGGGGTGCGGGAGAATGAAGCCCCGAGGGCCGGAGCCCGGCGTCCCTCGGCCCTTGCGGCAGTCCCCGCACGGGGCCGGGGGCTCTCGGCGGATCCCCCCGCGCCGCTCCAACAGCCCGCCCGACAGCGCCGGAGCCGCGGCTTTGCCGGCATCGCGCTGAGAGCGGCCCCCGCTCCGTGCCGGGCCGTCCCCGCCGTCTCTGCCGCTCCCTCTCGCTGCCCCTGGCCCGTGACAGCGAGGCTGGGGAGGAACCTCAACCCTCCCGGGGGCTGCCCCCGCTTCCTTTCTTGTTGCAGCAGAATCCCTTTCGGGGGGGATGTACACGCGGCCAGGGCTCGGAGCAAGCGCTGCGCTGCCGTGCGGGGCAGTCGGACTCGTTCTGTGCCTTCTTTGGGGGTCAGGAAAAGGGGCTGCAGGCTCGGGGCTCCGCCGCCGTTGGGGGCACCCCAAGGTCCCCAGGAGAGGGAGCCCCGCTGCGGTGCGGGGGCAGGTGGGTGGCGGGCGAGGGGGGTCGCGCTGGGTGCCGTCCCCCAGAGGGACCCAAAGCTGCCGCCCAATTCACAGGGAGGGGTGGGTGTACAATGCTAAAACCTGCCGAGATATTCCTTTCTATAGGTATTGGTAAAGAATAGGAATTTGTCTCTAAATTCATTTGGGGAGAAACCCTCTCTATCCACTCGTTTGTTTACAGCAATGTAGGAAAGTCCGACTAGAGATGGGTAGCAGTTTTGAAGATATTGCCCTAGCATTTTGATCTAGGAATGGAGCAAGCTGTGCCCCGAAACCATCAGAACAGCTGCGGGGGCTGAAGGCGATAGAAAGGGCTCTCTGGCACCTTTTGCCTCCGTTCTCCGCCAGTCCCCAAATCGTGTCGCAGTCCCGGAGGAGGCGCTTGTCCTCCAGAGTGCCAAAACGAAGACCTGTAAAATCCCAGCTCTGCCTTGTGTTTCATGTAGTTGGGTTTTTTCCCTTCGTCTTTATGTCATTACAGAAAGCAAGGGAAGAAGAAATGTGACCGGTTCCCGCTATTGCTGTGTGAAAGCTTTTTTTTACGGGCCGGTGTGTTTATATTCTCTTTTTCCACTCCAAGCTTGACTTTTCCCCTCGTTTTTCGAGGTCTGCTGCATGGGGCGCGCCAAGGAGGGCTGGCTTCCTCAGCAGGGGTCTTAGGAGTTGGCGCTGATTCTGCTTTTTCTGAAGGCGTATCAAAGTGTGCTACCAGAATGCCAGTTTTGTGCACTGGAAAGCTTTCCCTCAATGCCGTCAGTGCACGTACGCGTTTGAATTGCGGAACCAGACGGAGTGAGAAAAGCCAACAGCCGTAGCAGATTTCTGTGCGCTCTGTGTCTGTGAGAAGCGGGCTGTGTGCTGGACAGGGAGAGGCGCTGCTGGAGAGTGGCGTCAGCGCCAGGTGCAATGTGAGAGAGCCTCTCACAGGGTGTGGGGGCACACCTGGATTCGCGCTTGGATACGTGGAGCATCGCCTAAAGGAGGTGCCGAGGGACGAATCGTTGTGCCGGGAAGCAGCAGTCGAACAGGTGAGCCCGTGTGGCTTTGGAGCGGGGACTTTTGTCCTTCCCCTTCTCAATTTCATCTTGCCAGTCCCTCCCCGGTGTCCTAAGTCATTATATATTACAATAGGATATAATATTTTTAATACAGAGTAATGTTTATTTTCATAGATATATAAAAATATAGATTATAAATAGAAACGAAACCCTATCACAATACAGAGAAATGTATGACTAATATATGCAGACATATATAGAAATAGAAAAGATTCATAAATACAGCAAAATAAAAATTGATACAATACATAATACAAGTAATACTGTATATATATTATTAAAATATATTATAGGAAATATGTATAATAGATATATAAATGTAGTACATCAACATGTTATCATATAATATATAACAAATTAGAAATATACATAGGAAAATTATACTTATAAATATATTTTTTATAATAGTTAAATAAAACGGGTGTTTTTACTTGTCAATAGGTAGGGGTTTGACCATAAAAATTATAAATACAAAAATATAAAAGTTGAAATCTATTTATAGAAATATAAATACATACGGATATATATAAAATTTAAAAACACTAGAAAAAATAGTATCGCAGTAGATATGATACATAATTTAAATAATTTCAATATATTTTTAGAATTTTAGATATATTATATAGAATTATTAATATAATGCATCAAAGAAACGATAAATATAAATGTGAATATATTTATACGTAGTATAAATGAAAATGTTTCCATCTCGTTTAGAAGACGGGTTTTTTTGTATTTATTTGGTTAGAGATATGAGTTTTATTTGGAATAATAGAAGTATTATATAAATAAAAAATATAAAATGAAGATATAAAGATATTTATAAAACCAGAAAAGATAAAGAAATATAGATCATAGGAATAGACGTGATGTATTATATCAATTACTTTACACATCGATGTCCGGTATAAATATGCATGTGAATGTAAATATGAAAAACAGAAATATAAAATGTATTTAAAGATGGCTTTTAAGAAAGGTGGCTTGTTTGGTTGTCGTCGGGTAAGAGGCAGGTTTTTGGCATTTATTTTAGAGGGTTTTTGAGGGGATCGCAGCTGGTTTTCTGCCCGCCCTCGCTGCCCGCAGCAGGGCCCGGCAGCGCAGCCCCGCGGGCAGGCAGCCGAGGGGCGGCGGCCATGACGCGTCTCTGCCGCGGCGCAGGCGCGATCGCGACCTCGGGAGTGGGTCCGCCGGGACGCCCTTGACCTTCCCAAAATGGCGGCAGAAAAGGACGGAAAAAGGAGCAGCGCGGCCCGTGTACCAGGCTGGCTGGTCGGCACCCCGAGGCCGCAGCGGCGGGATTTTCCGTGAGGTATGCAGTGCCGAGCACACGGGCTGTGGGTCAGTGGCGCCGCTGGCGGGCCGATGTTGGGCGGGCGCCGACAGGCAATGGCAGAGACGCCGCTCTCTCTGCCGAGGAGCCGCAGCCGTCGCCGTCTCGGGACTCGGGAGCGGCTCGGGCGGGACGCAGGTGACCTTCCCAAGATGGTGACAAAAGGGGCAGGGCAAGCACGGCTCGCGGTCCGCTTGCTGCGCTGCCCGCACGGCGCCCCGATGGCGGCGCCGCCCCGGCGGGGTTTCCCGCGGTGTTTCCGGTGCGGGGCTCACGGGGTGTGGGCTCAGCGGCGCCGCGGGCGGGCGGGAGGGTTCTGGGAGGCCGCTGCCGGGCACTGGCGGGGGGCGCTTCTCCTTGCCGAGGCGCTCGTGGTACGTCCTCTGCTGCTGGAGAGGGGTTTTGTACTGGGAAAGCTCATTTTATTTTTTCCGAATGAAAATAAACTGCCCAGTATGCCCAAGTAGAGAGCAGTAAAACACTTGCTTTGTTCGAGAATTTAGTGCTTCAAAGTAGGGGGTTTGTTTCATGTTAGCATGGATGAGTGTACGATGACTTAATAGTCATGACAATGTCAATATTACAGCCAAAAGCTCTTTATCAGGGAGATGTTGAGGAAAAAAAATACACTGATATTCCTGTGCTAGCACACATCTGTAGCTGGGAAACAGCAGAGGAGCTGCAGTGTCCAGCTGTTAGTAGAAAATTTGGGAAGAAGCGCTCTGGTGGAATTTGGTGTTCAAGTTGAGGACTCATCAGTGGTGCTGTTAACACAGTCAGAACGGATCACTCACTCACTCTCTGCCAGGCCGGTGTGGCCTCAAAGGCTGTCCCTGCTGATGGCAGAGTGCGTGAAGCCTCTGCTGAGCAGGCAGCGGCATCTCCCCCGAACACTTTCTCACAGCAGGGACGGAGACGGACCCAGCCCAGCACATGGAAACGGATCTCTCCAGCTGAAAATTCAGGTGAAGCGACCAGAGAGCGTGTTTAGCATGAACCAGGTGACCTTCACATCTCCAGGGTAATTCTTGCTCCTTCAGAGCCGCAGTATCGATCAGTTTTTTTTTTTTTCCCCAGGCTTTTAATCACCGCTCAAACAGAGGAATACTCCCCTTGGAGGCTGCTGTGCCCTGCGCACTAGGGAGCCTGGCAGGTGACCCCGTTGGTGAGAGGAGGGCAGCTGCAAACAGGCAGCCGCCGGGAAAACACGGGAGTTGGAGTGGTTTCTGAAGTCTGAGGAACGGGGAGACGGCCTGAGCTAAGCAGGAGTTAAGCACAGTCATACAGAGTCCTGGCTGTTATGATTTAAGGTCGCTTAGTGAATATTTGTAGAGTCTATAGATATTTCTATATCTGTAAAAGTAGAATATAGAGCCGTGTGCAGGAGAAAAAGAGCTCTTTACGTAAGATACGACCTGGGGGGCATCATGCCAGGCTATCCCTTCCAGATCTGGAAGGCTTCAGTGTTCAGTGTGGCACGATGGGAAGTTTTGAACAATAAGATTTCCTCTTTGGTGCAGGTCAGATGGGTGACGCCTGGCAGCTCGTGCACCGCCCCCGCGTTAACCCGTGCGCCTCTCCTTCCCTCCCCGCTCCACAGGCACAACACGGGAGCAGCAGGGAGAGCTGGGTTTGTCCCGGAGGATCCAGGAGCTCGGGGTGGATACCTGAGCCTGCAGCTCCAGGCTGCAGCGGGACCCCAGGGCTGCACACACCCCCAGCGCACAGGTACTCTCAGAAACGTGGGCTGTCACGGCTGAGCCTCAGGAGCTGGCCGCGCCCGCTTGGAGAACAACAGTGGCTTCCAGCCTTTTCTTTTGTCTGCACTTCCAGTGTTCAGTCAGTCCAATTACTGCTGGGGCTTTGCCCAGCATGGTGTGAAATGCTTCAGGGGCTAAAGGGGTAAAAAAAGGGGAAAGAAAATCAAACTCTAGTCTAAACCTCAGGAGGGAGAAGACATCCGTCAGGACAAACTCTTAAGAGAAATTGGATGAAGATGACTTGTTTACTAAATCCTTCATATCTGTAGCTAGTGCAAAGAGGTCTCACAGTCCTTCTCGTTAGCAGAGCAAAGGAAGACCAGAAAAGCCCTCAGCTTAAGCCATTAAAAGCAGCAGCAGCAGCAGCAGCTCGGTGTGGCGTGGCAGGCATTCCTAGGTTGGCTTTTTGCTTTCGCATCTAGCACTGGTAGAGGAAAATTCATTACAAGGTGATAGTTCCAGCCTTGTATTGAAATGTGAGCAAAGAGGAACTTTCTCAGTTGGATTTGGGTTTATTCACAGCACTTGTAAACAGAGTTAACATAAAGATAACAAACGCAGGGAGCGTGCCATGGGTTACCTCAAGCGGCAAAGAATTCGGGACGGGGACAAGGCACTTTCCCCTTCAAGGTACTGTTTTTTTCTGGAAGAATTATGTGAGAGCGGAGAAGTTGCAATGGCATTGCAGTTCCCTGCACAGAAAATACCCAGGGAGGCGAAGCACAGCCCAGTGGTGCCATTCACCTGTACCACAACTGGGAGCATCAGTGAAGTGAGGAGGACCGAGCAGCTCCCCCCTTTAGCAAACACAACAGAAACGTCAGCCAGCGTCACCCTTTCCCAGACCACTAGCGTGCACTTGGGGACAATAACCCGTATTTGTCACAGCCAGGTCTTCTGAGCCACAGCACCTCCTGCTCTGGGGTGGCCACTGATCACAGCGAAAACAAACTTGTGTAGGGGCACTCTGCAAAATTGCCACCGAAGCACAGCTTTGGCTTTCAGACATCTCCTCTGCAAGCTGTCCCTTGTGGCGTTTCTGCAGGGGATTCATTGTTCATTAATTCCTCCCATTTTCTATTTGTAATTCCCAAAGAATATCGATTAACTTTTACAGCCTCTTCAGCGCTCCCCAAGCTTCACACCACACCTAAATGCGCATTTTCACTGCCTGAAGGGCTTTTCTGACCTGAATGATTCCATGAATACTTCAGCTTAAGGGGAAAGCTGTACATTGATTGCATTTTGGAGAAAAAGATTTGAATGTCCAGCTGTAAATTTATCTTGTGTTTTGTCTTCCAGGTTCACTCGTACTGTAATTTGCAAATGGCACGGCAAACGCCACGAGAGCAGCCGGTGAAGATGGCTCAGAAGCAATGACAAGAATGCGCTGCCAAGTTGGGTCCAGCAGTCCAGCTTCCGGACACGGTAGGGCAGACGCACCTTTGTTTGATAAAGCATCAAACACTGTAGTTTTTATTTTTGTGCTTGTCTGTGCTCCCATTCTGATCACCCCTTGAAGTATTATTTTTCAAAATGATATCTAGGAGAGAAATCACGTTTATTCAGGGGGAGCCATAATTCTCATCTGTTTCAAATGCACCGGGTGTGTTTTAAGCCCTGCAAACACACCGAGAGCTGCAGAGTTTGTAGCGCAGTGCTCTGCAGCACCGGTTATTCTGTATTCCAGTAACCATGCCCTGGGGTACCAGCTAGGCTCAATCCCAGGAGCAGGAGAAGCAGACCCGAGAGATGCTTTGGGTAGAGCCCAGCCAGGTTTCAGGCGACCTGCAAAGTCTGGCCTCGCAGTACACCCCGGTCTGCTGTTGCCATCTGCCAGAAAAATCCCTCTGGGATATTCCCAGACGCGGGGAGGAGTATCTGCTCCTGTCACAGAACCGCCGGGGGCTCTTTGCCCTCCGGCTCCGTGCGATCTGCCCAGGAACAACGCGCGCACCGGGCCGTTACCGCTCTCCGCACAGCGAAACACCTTCAGCCAAGGTCAGTGGAAAAGCAAAACAATCCTGCCAACACAAGCCCGCTACTAGAGAGGCAAAACGTTACCCTTCCAAAGGAATTAATCCTTCTCCTCGCTTACAGCTCTGCTGTTGGGTCGCACCATAGAATGGTGTGGGTTGGAAGGGACCTTAAAAAGGGCCTCATTCCACCCCCTGTCCCGGGCAGGGTCACCTTCCCCTTGGCCAGGTTGCTGTGCTGTCACACATCAGGTGACAGAGCTGTGGAAATTGTAATGGTATTATTAAGGCCTGTCTCTTAGTGCCTTGCCATTCGTGAAGCCCAAGGCTGTCTTGTCCTAGTTTAGCTTTCTGATGTGGAGGAGCTGAACTGCCAATCGATACGGAATTTGGTGCTCTCTGTGGCACGACATCCTGAAAATGTCTGTCCCAGAAATACTGTCACGATGGCTGTGCTCCATAAAGAATGACACGGCCCGATTGTCAGCAATTTTTACTTGTGCAATAGTGTAAAAACGGTAAAATTTGAACACTGCTTCTTATTTCAAAAGAAAATATTTTAAAACTTGAAGCGATAGCTAAAATTCCCCCTGAAAGGTAGCAAGAGCAAATACATAGAATACTTCTCCCTCTTTGTAGATATACTTTTCATTCAAAACTATGCTGATGGGGATATGCTTGTATGTATTTAGTGACCTTTACAGATTTATTCCCCGAGTTTTTTGAGTTCATAGAATCATGGAATAGTTCAGGTCGGAAGGGACTCTAAAGATGGCCTCATTCCAAGCCTGCTGCCATGGGCAGGGACGTGGTTCCATAGGCCAGGTTGCTCAGAGCCTCGTCCCAGAGCACCAATGGGCCTTGAAGACTTCCAGGGATGGGGCAGCCCCAGCATCTCTGAGCAACCTGTGCCAGCCAGGTGCCAGAGGAGGAAGAAAGCCCTTCCCACCTGGAGCAGAGGCTGCTGCAGCTTCGTGTAGCCTCGTGTCACCGAGTGCGTGAGACAGCAAGGCCCTACCATGGAGGGATAACAGCACCGAAAGATCTTTTTCGGGAAAAGCGGAGCAACGGGACGCCAAAGCAGCCTTCAGTTCTTCCAGCAGATTTGGGAACAACTTGAAGGAGAAGCGGAGCTGGCCTGGTGCTTGCCAGCTCTGCAGGCAGTGGGGATGGAGGAGCTGCAATTATCTGTCTTCTTGGCTGAGTCTTTAAAAGTGAGGCACTTTTCTGTAGTTCCTTTTCAAGAATTATGTGAAAGTTCCCCCTAGAAGTCCAAAGGCAGCTGTTTTCTTAGCAGAAGGAAGTCAGGAAGAAGCAAAGCAGGCAAAAACATCAGGTAAGTCAGGATAAAAAACTTGGCTAACCTATTCCCCCCCCCCCCCCCCCCTCCAGACAGGCAGTTCTGAAGCACTCAGCAGAGATCTGCCCGGGAGGAAAAGCAGAGCCAATCCCTGAGAACTGATGTGCGAGCTCTGGTGAGGACAGCTGCTCCCCCTGCCTCGGTGTGGGACCTCCTGAGCTCCCATTCCTGTGGTGGGAGTGTTTCTCCTCTCATCCAGGCAAGCCAGAGACCTCCTAGGGAACGAGCAGGTAAGGTTTAAGTACCGACATCTTCCCCGTAAGAAGTGACAGGGCAAAAGGAAATGGCCTCAAGTTGCAGCAGGGAAGACTTAGATCGGCTCTGAGGAAAGATTTCATCACTGAAAGGGTGGTCAGGCATAGGAGCAGGCTACCCAGGGAAGTCTCCATGCCTGGAGACATTTAAAGGATGTCAAGATGTGGTGTTTAGGGACCTGATTTGGGTGGGGGCTTGGCAGTGCTGGGGCAGCAGCTGGGCTCGATGACCTTAGAAGGCTTTTCCAGCCTAAAGGATCCTATGGTTCTGGAAAGCCTTGACCCCTCTGGCTCTAACACAGCACCTGGATGCTGACAAAATGAGGCTGGTCATAGACACTGGAGGTCCCTGTCCCACAGGGAGAGGACAAGCCAGCGTCACCTGCAGGGAGGGTCTCGTCCCCAGAGAGCAGTCAGCGACTCCATCCCTGCCCGGGGCTCTGTGCACACCCTCGGGGCAGACACCCGCCCTCAGGTTTCCCTCTGGGCACCTGGGAAGAGAACCAGGTCCATCCATGTGGCAGCTCCAGGGCTTGCAGGCTTCGGGGCTTTGCAGCTGTGTGCCTTGACACGAGGAGGCAGCAGGAACGTGACGCCGCCCGGCAACGCTGCTGGCCTGGGATCCTTGCTGCTTTCCACCTTATCCCGTATGGATTTAGCAGCAATCTTCTGTCTTTTCTTTAAAACTGTCCTTGGGAGAGTTCAAAGAGAGGGTAATTAGTTATTTCAAAGCCTAAATATTTTACCTTTGGGCACTCTAGAGAAAAGACAAAAACCTGCTTTGCATCCTTCTGCCTGGAAGCCATTGTGACACAGGGAGGTGAGAAAGGGGCTGGCCGGGGTCACTGAGGCTCTGAGATGGAGCTGAGTTTGCATTTCAATTTACTGGAGCAGAGGCTCATCAGAAGTTTTCTCAGCTATCTAAGGTACAGAGCCCTGGAGCCAAGTAAGCTTGAGCTGCTGCACGCTTGCTGTGAGCCTTGGGGTGAGCGTGCATCATTGCTTGGGATTGATTGAAACGCACTAAGGAAACAGCTCTGGGGAGGGAGGGAGGGAGGGAGGGAGATCCTCTCTTAACCTGTGCCAATTCTTCTGTCAAACTCATCACAGCAGGACAGTGTGAAGACTGCAAGAAGATGTGGAGGGAAACAGGGAATGTGACTGGAGCATCGAACGCGCAAGTGCAGAAATCTTGCTTTTTGCTTGGATTTAAACTCAGAAGTTGTAAGGAATTAGGGAATGAAAAGGGACATTTCAGAAGGAGAAGAAGAAGAAGAAGAAGAAGAAGAAGAAGTTGTTGTTACAGTCCTGGCAAAATCTTTTGTTCCAGCTAATAAAGAAAGTTAATAAAAAAAAAAAAAAAAGAAAAAGTGTGGGTTTTTTTTTCCCCTCAATATTATATTAGTTGGTGGTATATGGTGTGTGTTGTTTTATTTCTTGGTATTATTAACTCTGTGTGAATTGTTTTTTGAGTGAGGCTAACTTTCTGGGTGGATGGGTTTGTATTTGAGGTAGGATGAACTTCAATAGGTTTCTTTCAGAGACTTGTGATAGGTATGTATGAGTGGGATTTTGGTTGTGTTCACTGTATGTATAAACATAGAGATTTGGTAGGACCAGCTCGGTCCTGGAGTTTTGGGTGTTAATTTATTAGTTGGCTTTTGTTAAATGCAGTATTCAATTTTTGAAAGGTTTTTTAATGTAGTGGTTTTAAGGTGTTTTTTAAGAATTGATTGTATTGTTCTATGTTGTTTGTAGTTGGTGGATGATAAGGGATACGGTGTAACTTCTCCAACGTTACAGTTTTAGTGTTGCTAAGTTCTGATTTTTTTGTGGTTTAATGTTTTATTTTTGGTTTTATTTTTGGGGACAGGGTGGGTTTTTATAGGCAGTATGTTTTTTAATTTGGGTAGTGATAGTTTCTAGGATTTTAATAGTTGAGATTTTTATATTTTCATGCTTTTAATTAGTTTTTAAAAAAATTTTTAAAATAACCAGCAATCTATGAAAGTTATTATTTGTGAGTTAGCATCAAGGTAGAGCTTTGGGGGCTTTTTTTAGTAATGTTTAGGGTCAGTTGTACAGTTTTGAGTGTAGTGAGTTGGTTTTATTTCATTTTTAATTGGTGTTTCTTTTTGTTAGCAGTTATGTCATTTTCAATGTGTATTTGAGTTGTTTGGGTTTTTGAGATATTGGTCTAGGAGGAAGTTTATGATGAGCATGTACGGAGGTTTTGGGCGAGTTCTAGTGGGATCTGAAATTTATTTACAGTTAGATTGATTTGTGTTTTTATGAGGGTTCAGTGTTGTGGGATCTTTGTTCCGTCAGCAACAGAAACAGGTTTTGTTCCGCCCCGCTGCGATGGGACGAGCGTGTGCTGTGTACTGGTGCTGAGGAAGGCACAGGATCTCTGCGGTTCTGATGTGTTGGGTTTAATGAATTGATATGGTCTAATATATAGATGAAAATAGAAATAAATATGAATTTTAAAATAGATATAAAATTATAGTAGTAAATGTAAATATAGAAAAAAATACATAAATACATAAAACTTTATATCTAGTATATTATTGTAACAGAAAAGACATAAAAATGATAGTCTATGATATATAAATACAAAGATATATAAATATAGATTTTAAATATAAAAATATTTCAACATAGATAAAATAACTTGGGGAATTTTTGGTTTTTATTAGGTTAAAGGCTGGGGTTTTTTAATAAATAATATAAATATAAATAATATAAAATAGGAGTACAAATATACAAATATATAATATATATACACCAATATTTATAAATATTTATTATAAATATAAGTGATAGTAATATGTAATATAAAAATAACAGATCTATTTTTATCTCAAAAGGTATTCTTCCTAATATATATATTTAAATAGAAATAAAAATTTATAAATAAAAAATCAAGTGTAAATGTGAATAGAATTAGGAAAAATAAAATTATCTTTAGAATTTTGAATATGGCTTAAATAAAGGGGTGTCTTTGGTTTTTATTTGGTTAGAGGCAGGGGTTTTATTTTAAATCATCTAAGTATAATAAAAATGTGACTCTTAAGATAGAAATAAATATATAAAGAGAAATTACTAAACTATGAATATAAATTTAAACATATGTGAGTAATACGAAGTGTTGTAGTATGGAATGTAAATGGCATTATACGGCAATAGAAATTATAAATGGGAATATAAATATAAAAATACGTAAATATCGTTTAAAAGAAAGGGAATTTTTGGGCTTTTATTTCAGTAGAGGCAGGGGTTTGATTTTAAATAATAGTGTTACAGAAGTCAAAATCTTAACACAGAAATATATAATCAATATGTAAAAATATGTTTAAATGTGTCTAACTAAGAACTTGAAATAGACGTAATACAGAATATAAATGTATTTATAAATTGACGTTAATAAAGGTAAATGTATAAGTAAGCCATATCCATTAACATACATGATAAATATAAATGTGAGTAGAAATATGAAAATGTAAGGATAAAATCTATTTAAATACTTTTTAAAAGAAAGGGTTGGGGTTTTTTTTTTGTTCTTATTGAGTTAGAGGCAGGGTTTTTGTTTCAAATAATATGAATATAGATTATTACTGTTCTGTAATTCTAAATATTGAGATATATAATCAAGATAGATATATATATCTATAAAAATATAAGGAAATAGAAATAATAGGAAGAGATTTAACATGGAATACAAATAACGGTATACATTAGAATACATTTTAAATGTAATGTGAAGATGAATCTGAAAAAATACCATTTAAAAATATTTAAATGCAGTTGAAAAGAAAGGGGTTATTTTTGGCTTTAATTTGGGTAGAGGCAAGGGTTTTATTTTAAATAATATTAGTGTTGCAAAATTAAAAATCTTAACACAGAAATAAATATAAATATATAAAGATATGAAGAAAAATATATAAAAATAGAACTAATAGGAACAGATGTCAAATAGAATAAAAATGTTTAAAGAAATGGGAAATTATAAATGTAAAAATAAACATTCTACATAAATATGCGTTTTAAATATAAATTTAAATATAAATATTTAATTTTTTTAAAATTTGAATACAGTTTAAAATAAATGGGTCCTTTTTGAGTTTTATTTGGGTAGATGCAGAGTTTTTATTTGAAATAATAGAAATGATAGGGAAGTAAAAATTAACGCAGAAATATATAATGAATATGTAAAAATATGTATAAAAATATAGAAAGAAATCTAAGTAATAGGAATAGATGTAATATAGAAAGTAAATTTATTTAAAAGTAGAAATGTATAAATAGACATTATACATCAATAGACATTATAAATGGAAATGTGAATATTATGTCATTTTCAATGTGCATTTAAGTTGTTTGGGTTTTTATTGGTCTAGGAGGAAGTTTATGATGAGCATGTACGGAGGTTTGGGGCTAGTTCTAGTGGGATCTGAAATTTATTGACAGTTAGATTGTGTTTTTATGAGGGTTCGGTCTTGTGGGATCTTTGTTCCGTCAGCGACAGAAACAGGTTTTGTTCCGCCCCGCTGCGATGGGACGAGCGTGTGCTGTGTACTGGTGCTGAGGAAGGTACAGGATCTCTGTGGTTCTGATGTGTTGGGTTTAATGAATTGATATGGTCTAATGTATAGATGAAAATAGAAATAAATATGAATTTTAAAATAGATATAAAATTATAGTAGTAAACGTAAATATAGAAAACAAATACATAAATACATAAAACTTTATATACAGTATATTATTGTAACAGAAAAGACATAAAAATGATAGTCTATTATATATAAATACAAAGATATATAAATATGGATTGTAAATATAAAAATATTTCAACATAGTTAAAATAACTTGGGGAATTTTTGGTTTTTATTAGGTTATAGGCTGGGGTTTTTTAATAAATAATATAAATATAAATAATATAAAATAGGAGTACAAATATACAAATATATAATATATATACACCAATATCTATAAATATTTATTATAAATATAAGTGAAAGTAATATGTAATATAAAAATAACAGATCTATTTTTATCTCAAAAGGTATTCTTCCTAATATATATATTTAAATAGAAATAAAAATTATAAGTGTAAATGTGAAGAGAATTAGGAAAAATAAAATTATTTTTAGCATTTTAAATATGGTTTAAACAAAGGGGTGTCTTTGGTTTTTATTTGGTTAGAGGCAGGGGTTTTATTTTAAATCATCTAAGTATAATACAAATGTGACTCTTAAGATAGAAATATATAATAAATATATAAAGAGAAATGACTAAACTATGAATATAAATTTAAACATATGTAAGTAATACGAAGAGTTGTAGTATAGAATGTAAATGGCATTATACGGCAATAGAAATTATAAATGGGAATATAAATATAAAAATATGTAAATATCGTTTAAAACAAAGGGAATTTTTGGGCTTTTATTTCAGTAGAGGCAGGGGTTTGATTTTAAATAATAGAAGTGTTACAGAAGTCAAAATCTTAACACAGAAATATATAATCAATATGTAAAAAATACGTTTAAATGTGTCTAACTAAGAACTTGAAATAGACGTAATACAGAATATAAATGTATTTATAAATTGACGTTAATAAAGGTAAATGTATAAGTAAGCCATATCCATTAACGTACATGATAAATATAAATGTGAGTAGAAATATGAAAACGTAAGGATAAAATCTATTTAAATACTTTTTAAAAGAAAAGGTGGGGTTTTTTCTTTTTTTGTTCTTATTGAGTTAGAGGCAGGGTTTTCATTTCAAATAATATGAATATAGATTATTACTGTTCTGTATTTCTAAATATTGAGATATATAATCAAGATAGATATATATATCTATAAAAAATATAAGTAAATATAAATAATAGGAAGCGATTTAATATGGAATACAAATAATGGTATACATTAGAACACATTATAAATGTAAATGTGAAGATGAATCTGAAAAATACCATTTAAAAATATTTAAATACAATTGAAAAGAAAGGGGTTATTTTTGGCTTTAATTTGGGTAGAGGCACGGGTTTTATTATAAATAATATTAGTGTTGCCAAAGTAAAAATTTTAACATAGAAATAAATATAAATATATAAAGATATGAATAAAAAAATATAAAAATAGAACTAATAGGAACAGATGTCAAATAGAATAAAAATGTTTAAAGAAATGGGAAATTATAAATGTAAAAATAAACATTCTACATAAATATGCGTTTTAAATATAAATTTAAATATCAATATTTAATTTTTTAAAAATTTGAATACAGTTGAAAACAAAGGGGTCCTTTTTGGGTTTTATTTGGGTAGATGCAGAGGTTTTATTTGAAATAATAGAAGTGATAGGGAAGTAAAAATTAACGCAGACATATATAATGAATATGTAAAAATATGTATAAAAATATAGAAAGAAATCTAAGTAATAGGAATAGATGTAACATAGAAAATAAATCTATTTAAAAGTAGAAATGTATGAACAGACATTATACACCAACAGACATTATAAATGGAAATGTGAATATTATGTCATTTTCAATGTGCATTTGAGTTGTTTGGGTTTTTGAGATATTGGTCTAGGAGGAAGTTTATGATGAGCATGTACGGAGGTTTGGGGCTAGTTCTAATGGGATCTGAAATTTATTTACAGTTAGATTGATTTGTGTTTTTATGAGGGTTCAATGTTGTGGGATCTTTGTTCCGTCAGCGACAGAAACAGGTTTGGTTCCGCCCCGCTGCGATGGGACGAGCGTGTGCTGTGTACTGGTGCTGAGGAAGGTACAGGATCTCTGTGGTTCTGATGTGTTGGGTTTAATGAATTGATATGGTCTAATGTATAGATGAAAATAGAAATAAATATGAATTTTAAATAAATATAAAATTATAGTAGTAAACGTAAATATAGAAAACAAATACATAAATACATAAAACTTTATATCTAGTATATTATTGTAACAGAAAAGACATAAAAATGATAGTCTATTATATATAAATACAAAGATATATAAATATAGATTGTAAATATAAAAATATTTCAACATAGTTAAAATAACTATGGTTTTTATTAGGTTATAGGCTGGGGTTTTTTAATAAATAATATAAATATAAATAATATAAAATAGGAGTACAAATATACAAATATATAATATATATACACCAATATCTATAAATATTTATTATAAATATAAGTGAAAGTAATATGTAATATAAAAATAACAGATCTATTTTTATCTCAAAAGGTATTCTTCCTAATATATATATTTAAATAGAAATAAAAATTATAAGTGTAAATGTGAAGAGAATTAGGAAAAATAAAATTATTTTTAGCATTTTAAATATGGTTTAAATAAAGGGGTGTCTTTGGTTTTTATTTGGTTAGAGGCAGGGGTTTTATTTTAAATCATCTAAGTATAATACAAATGTGACTCTTAAGATAGAAATATATAATAAATATATAAAGAGAAATGACTAAACTATGAATATAAATTTAAACATATGCGAGTAATACGAAGAGTTGTAGTATAGAATGTAAATGGCATTATACGGCAATAGAAATTATAAATGGGAATATAAATATAAAAATATGTAAATATCGTTTAAAACAAAGGGAATTTTTGGGCTTTTATTTCAGTAGAGGCAGGGGTTTGATTTTAAATAATAGAAGTGTTACAGAAGTCAAAATCTTAACACAGAAATATATAATCAATATGTAAAGATATGTTTAAATGTGTCTAACTAAGAACTTGAAATAGACGTAATACAGAATATAAATGTATTTATAAATTGACATTAATAAAGGTAAATGTATAAGTAAGCCATATCCATTAATGTACATGATAAACATAAATGTGAGTAGAAATATGAAAATGTAAGGATAAAATCTATTTAAATACTTTTTAAGAGAAAGGGTTGGGTTTTTTTTTTTTTGTTCTTATTGAGTTAGAGGCAGGGTTTTCATTTCAAATAATATGAATATAGATTATTGCTGTTCTGTATTTCTAAATATGAGATATATAATCAAGATAGATATATATATCTATAAAAAATATAAGTAAATATAAATAATAGGAAGCGATTTAATATGGAATACAAATAACGGTATACATTAGAATACATTTAAAAGGAAAATGTGAAGATGAATCTGAAAAATACCACTTAAAAATATTTAAATATAGTTGAAAGGAAAGGGGTTCTTTTTGGCTTTAATTTGGGTAGAGGCAAGGGTTTTATTTTAAATAATTTTCGTGTTGCAAAAGTAAAAATCTTAACACAGAAATAAAAATAAATATATGAAGATATGAATGAAAATATATAAAAAATAGAACTAATAGGAACAGATGTAAAATAGAATAAAAATGTTTAAAGAAATGGGAAATTAGAAATGTAAAAATAAACATACATAAATATGCGTTTTAAATATAAATTTAAATATCAATATTTATTTTTTAAAAAAAATTTGAATACAGTTGAAAGCAAAGGGGTCCATTTTGGGTTTTATTTGGGTAGATGCAGAGGTTTTATTTGAAATACTATAAGTGATACGGAAGTAAAAATTAACGCCGAAATATATAATGAACATGTAAAAATATGTATAAAAATATAGAAAGAAATCTCAGTAATAGGAATAGATGTAATATAGAAAATAAATTTATTTAAAAGTAGAAACGTATAAATAGACATTATACATCAAAGAACATAAATGGAAATGTGAATATTATTATGAAAAAATATTTTTAAAATATCTAAATATTTTTCAAAGCAATTGTTGGGGATTGATTTTGGGTTTTTTATCCTTTCGGCTTAGAGGAGGGATGGTTTTTTTCTTCTTCCCGGTTGTTTTGGCGCATTTATTTCGGAGGAGTTTTTGGCGGTGGGGGGGGATCGCCCCCGTTCATTTCTGCCGCTTTTTCTGCCCGCAGCTCCGAAGCGCGCGGCAGTGCTGCCACCTTGTGGGCAGAGCGCGGTACTGCAGCCGCGCAGCGACAGGCAGCCGAGCGGCCGCCATCTTGGGAGTGGCGGAACACCGACGCCGGCGCGGCCCCGGCGGCGTTTTCTGTGGTGTTTCAAGCGTACCCGTCAGGGGCTGTGGGCTCAGCGGCGCCGCGGGGCTGCGTATTTTGTCGGGTTTCCGCCACGCATCGGGGAAAACGCCTCTCGCTGCCGGGAGGGCCTCTCGTGGCCGCCATCTTGGGGGCGGTGAGTCCCGAATGTCTCGGACTTTCTTCGACCTTCTGAAGATGGTGGCGAAATGGGCGAGAAAATCGCAGAGCCCGGTAGGTCTGCCGCCCTGTGGCCAGAAAGTAGTACTGCAGCCTCCCCGAGCTAGCCCCCTGCCCCTCGCCGCTGGTTTCCGGGGGCAGGGGAGGGACGCGGCTGCCGAGCGAGGGGCGGGAGCGAGCGGCGGGCGGGGCGGTGTCTGTAAATCCTGCGCACGGGGGAAGGACGTTCAGGGGTGCAAAGGGACACGATGGCTGAGAACAATGTCCGCGGCGGGGCCGGTTTCGGCGGGCGGCAGAGGCGCGGTCGCAGCGCTCGGCGGGCCGGGGGCAGCGGGCGCTGGGCGGGCGAGCGGCGTCGGAACAGGGCTGCACCCCCCGAGCCCGCGCACGCCCCTCTCCGGGCGGTGGAATCGACGGCGCGGGCCGGACAACCCCGGCGGGGCGGCGGGCAGGCGGCGCAGGAGGCGGAGCGGGATCCCGGCGCTCGCCGCCGTTTCTGCCGCTGGCTTTGGAGGTGAGGCCGGTCACCCGTGCCGTCCCGCCACCTCCCGGTGTCTGTAAACTTCTCTCTGCCTTGACAGGTCTGTGCTGGAGAGTGGGAGAAAGGTCCCTGCTAGTTACCATCTCCTGGGTGGGCAGAGAGCTCTGATCTTGGCCGGATGGGCTGGTGAGTATTGCAGCAATGAGGACGTGCTTTTATGGATTTAGTGACCTTTGCAGATTTATCCCCTTCCTTCAAGTGAGAGTGCATCATTGCAGGCTTGGGATTGATTGAAATGTGCTAATAAAACCAGCTCTGGAGAAGGAGGGAGGGAGGGAGATAGGAAGGGAGGGATATCCTAACTTAACTTGAGAGATTTGGTAAGGCCAGCTCAGCTGCTGGAATTTTGGGTGTTAATTTATTGGATGGGTTTTGTTAAACACAGAACAATTATATACCTTAACAGCAAATCACCCAATTACCCGATTTATCTAACTATGCTATCTAAACACAAAGTTTTATATCTTACCAGTTTTCTGTTGTTCTGCTCCAAATAGCTGTTGCAAAAAAGAAAGTGCTGTTACTTTTCTGTAGAGCTTTCTTCTCTAACAAACCCTTTACTCCCTTTGAACTTGAGTCAGAGGAGCCAAACAGCTGCAGCCGCTCTGAGGGTTTTTATACCTGGTGGGATCAGCCCCCTCCCTTGTCCCGGGCATCATGGGAAGGAGAGGCGGGCACAATCAGGGGTATATTAACCCCAGCTTTTGCTGAGGGGCTTCATTCCCTCTCTGGGATGTGCTGGGGAAAGTGCTCTCCTTTCATTTCAGTGAAGAGGCTCTTTCAGTTTATCCCAGCTTGTTTTTAGCAGGTGTTTCTGGGCATCTAAAGCAGCAGAGGCTTGGAAGAGACTGAAGAAAAGAGCATGGAATACAGGGAGTATTTAAGTTCACATTTTTGGTTTTTGTATTTAGGGGTGGTAAAGTGCATTTGTAATTTCTGGTTTTGTTCTTATTTTGTTTCGTTTTTTTTTTTTTTTTTTTTTTTTTTTTTTTTTTTTTTTTGGTAGGAGCGCAGCTTCCAGAGAATCCAGGTTGTGTTAAGCACAACGTTTTTTCAGCAGATTCATCTTGTCACAAGAGGCATCTGCCCTGTGTTGGAGATGATATTTGAGATTGAGGCTTCAGGTGAGTTGAGGATTGTGATTAGGAAGCTGCGCATGTATCCAGTTAGAAGTTATTGCTGGGGGGGAGTTTGAAGGCAGCAGGGAGAGGAAGGGTGTTTATTTGAGGGCTCCCCAACACAAGGCTTTTCAGAAGCATAGCAGAGGCATTCCCGTATCTTAAAGCACACAAGGTCATTCGCTGCACTCACAGGGATGCCTTTTAGCTTTGCTTTTCTCTAACCCAGGTGCCACTCCTAATGAAGGCTGCACCCTTGCAATCAGGATGAGGCTGGAGCCTGAAGGAGCCAGGCACACTCAGGAGAGGGCAAGTAGCTGGCTTGCTGGGGTTTGGCCCACGTAACTCTGTACTCATACTTTGGTTTTGGTTTTCTTTATTGTAGCTGACCGAGAGGCTAACAGGCCATCATGGGGCCCTCCGAGCCAGGCTCATTTCAGATGCAACGTGGATCCACATCACCAATCATCCAAAAGATAAGTTGGGGGCCACGGCCTGGAGATGGGATGATGGGAGAGTAGCGGATTGGGAGTTCTTGGGAAAGATTTAAAAATCAGCAGAGGGAAAAGCTTTCTTCTCCAAGGGGCCTCTTAGGACAGCTAAAGGGACAGGCTCTACTTTTGATGGCAGCTTTCAGGCGGGCAGCGCAGAACAGTTCCGGTCCGTGTGGTGTTGTCCAGTGTACCGTGTTACCTAGTGTGTCTTTGGGGTCCCTTTTGCTTTTTCCCCTTGAGGCCCTCAGCACAAGCATAATGTGTCCTGTCTAATGTCCCCCTGTTTGTCACGTTCTGTGTCACGGGTGTCTGCACACATTTGTGCCAGAGCTGCTCTGCTGTGCCACATAGCCTGCTGCAATAGGACGAGTTCTGGGGACTTGGACTTTGTGATGTGGGGTGTAGTTGGACTCTAGATGCTGTTCCTCGATTGATAGAAGGTGTTTGCAGCTTTTGAGTTATCCTGCAGATGTTTGACATGTGTTCTGACTTTCTTTCAGGTGCAGGTGCATTCCATCTGTGGCGGAGGGTTAGGAGGTGCCAGGCATTCTTAGGAGCATGGTGAGTAGCAGACTTGTGGGCTTTTGGCCGATGTGGTGCCAAGGTCATGCTCTGATGTTTGGTTTTCTTTCCTGTAGCTGTCTGAGAGACAACAGCCTGGTGCCAGCAGGACTTTCCCAGGTGGCCTTTTTTTGCACCTGAGAGCAGCATCACAAGAAGTCTGAGAGATAAGTGGAGGGCTGTGACCCACAGAGGGGATGAAAGTGGGGTGCTGGTTTGGGAATTACTGGGAGGGGTTTTTGAGTCAGCTTTGGAGGTGGGGGGTGTCCATGAAGCGGCCCCTTAGGCCCCATCAAAGGAAAGTCTCACTTTGGATCACAGCGCTGAGGTGTGCAGGGCAGAAAAGTCCCGGTGTGTCTCGTGTCACTTGTCTTTTGTGTATTATGTGTTGTCTGGATATTTCATGTCTTTTACCTTAGGCTTTTGAGGGTCCTGCCAGAAAGCCTGGCATCAGCCAAGCAGCAGTTTCGCCTCGGTCATCTGAGTCCTTGCAGGCATTTTCCTTGCCAGGATATTTCTGTCTGTGTTCTGTCCCCGTTGTGTGTCATGTCCTGTGCGTCCTGTGTCACGGGTGTCAGCACACATTTGTGCCGGCGCTGGTCTGCCCTGCTGCACAGCCCGGTGCAGTAGGACGAGTCCTGGGGACTGCAAGTTTTTGATGTGGGGTGTACTTGGCCTCTAGGTGATATTCCTAGATAGACACAAGATGTTTGGAGATGTGTACTTATCCTGCAGCCCTTTGAATTTTGTCCTCACTTTCTTTCAGACACAGCAGGATCAAATCCAGGGCAAAATCCATCCAGCCGTCCTGGGTGAGGTAGGCCCCTGAGCAGGTCAGTCCCTCTTTGTCTCTGCAGGAGGGGTTTAAAGTGTGACTCTGTTACAGCACTGTTCTTTTTCTTTTTAGGAAGTAAAGCTGGATGTCAGCGGTCAAGGTGAGGGTGGGTGAGGTGAGCATTGAGTAGGATACAGAAGCAGTTGTTTTTGCTCAAGTCTCACTTTCTGGTGACACTGTAAGCCTCTGTTTCTGCCCTTTAGGCAATCCACTCGCAGTACAGCAAGCCTCAGTCAGGAAGCGGCCGACGGGCCGGGTTTGCCGCTCTCAGGAGCCCTGCAGAAGTATCCCAGGACTCGGGGATGAAGCCTCTGCCTTGTCTATTTAAAGGTGTTACCAGGGAAGCCTTCAGCAATGGCCAAAGAGGTGCGGTGAGTCAGGAAAGTAGGGGGGAGGAGCGAGGGTGCACTGAGGTTTCAGCCTCTTAGACCAGGCACCCCCTGTGACGACGGCCTCGGTCTGCGAGTGTGCCCGAAGCGTGCGGCGCCAGCAGCTGGGCATTCTTAGGAGCACGGTGAGTAGCAGACTGGTGGGGTTTTGGCCGATGTGGTGCCAAGGTCAGGCTCTGATGTTTGGTTTTCTTTCCTGTAGCTGTCTGAGAGACAACAGTCTGGTGGCAGCAGGAGCTTCCCAGGTGATGAGGTGGCCTTTTTTTGCACCTGAGAGCAGCATCGCAAGAAGTCTGAGAGATAAGTGGATTGCTGTGACTCACGGAGGGGATGAAAGCGGGGTGCTGGGTTGGGACTCACAGGGTGGGGAGGGAGGGTTTGAATTAGCTCTGGAGTTGAAGGTAGCCAAGAAGTGACCTCTTAGGCCTCCTGAAAGGCAAGTCTCACTTTTGCTCACAGTGCTGAGGTGTGCAGGGCAGACCAGTCCCAGTGTGTCTCGTGTCACTTGTCTTTTGTGTGTTATGTGTTGTTTGGACATGTCATGTCTTTTACCTTAGGCCTTTGAGGGTCCTGCCAGAAAGCCCAGCAGCAGTTTTGCCTCGGTCATCTGAGTCCTTGCAGGCGTTTTCCTTGCCAGGATATTTCTGTCTGTGTTGTGTCCCCATTGTCTGTCATGTCCTGTGCTTCCTGTGTCACGGGTGTCAGCACACATTTGTGCCGGCGCTGGTCTGCCCTGCTGCACAGCCCGGTGCAGTAGGACGAGTCCTGGGGACTTGAAGTTTTTGATGTGGGGTGTACTTGGCCTCTAGGTGATATTTCTAGATAGACACAAGATGTTTGGAGATGTGTAGTTATCCTGCAGCCCTTTGAATTTTGTCCTCACTTTCTTTCAGACACAGCAGGATCAAATCCAGGGCAAAATCCATCCAGCCGTCCTGGGTGAGGAGGTGCCCCCGAGCAGGTCAGTCCCTCTTTGTCTCTGCAGGAGGGGTTTAAAGTGTGACTCTGTTACAGCACTGTTCTTTTTCTTTTTAGGAAGCAAAGCTGGATGTCAGCAGTCAAGGTGAGGGTGGGTGAGGTGAGCATTGAGTAGGATACAGAAGCAGTTGTTTTTGCTCAAGTCTCACTTTCTGGTGACACTCTAAGCCTCTGTTTCTGCCCTTTAGGCAATCCACTCGCAGTACAGCAAGCCCCAGTCAGGAAGCGGCCGACGGGCCGGGTTTGCCGCTCTCAGGAGCCCTGCAGAAGTATCCCGGGACTCGGGGATGAAGCCTCTGCCTTGTCTATTTAAAGGTGTTACCAGGGAAGCCTTCAGCAACGGCCAAAGAGGTGCGGTGAGTCAGGGAAGTAGGGGGGAGGAGCGAGGGTGCACTCAGGTTTCAGCTCTGCCAAATCACCTCCTCTCCTCTTAGCCCAGGCACCCCCTGTGATGACGGCCTCGGTCTGCGAGCGTGCCCGAAGCGTGCGGCCCCAGCAGCTGTGCATTCTTAGGAGCACGGTGAGTAGCAGACTGGTGGGGTTTTGGCCGATGTGGTGCCAAGGTCAGGCTCTGATGTTTGGTTTTCTTTCCTGTAGCTGTCTGAGAGACAACAGCCTGGTGCCAGCAGGACTTTCCCTGGTGACGAGGTGGCCTTTTTTTGCACCTGAGAGCAGCATCCCAAGGAGTATGAGAGATAAGTGGAGGGCTGTGACCCACAGAGGCGATGAAAGCGGGGTGCTGGGTTGGGATTCACAGGGTGGGGAGGGAGGGTTTGAATTAGCTCTGGAGTTGAAGGTAGCCAAGAAGTGGCCCCTTAGGCCTCCTGAAAGGCAAGTCTCACTTTTGCTCACAGTGCTGAGGTGTGCAGGGCAGACCAGTCCCGGTGTGTCTCGTGTCACTTGTCTTTTGTGTATTATGTGTTGTCTGGATATTTCATGTCTTTTACCTTAGGCTTTTGAGGGTCCTGCCAGAAAGCCTGGCATCAGCCAAGCAGCAGTTTCGCCTCGGTCATCTGAGTCCTTGCAGGCGTTTTCCTTGCCAGGATATATCTGTCTGTGTTCTGTCCCCGTTGTCTGTCATGTCTTGTGTTTCCTGTGTCACGGGTGTCAGCGCACATTTGTGCCGGCGCTGGTCTGCCCTGCTGCACAGCCCGGTGCAGTAGGACGAGTCCTGGGGACTGCAAGTTTTTGATGTGGGGTGTACTTGGCCTCTAGGTGATATTTCTAGATAGACACAAGATGTTTGGAGATGTGTACTTATCCTGCAGCCCTTTGAATTTTGTCCTCACTTTCTTTCAGACACAGCAGGATCAAATCCAGGGCAAAATCCATCCAGCCGTCCTGGGTGAGGTAGGCCCCTGAGCAGGTCAGTCCCTCTTTGTCTCTGCAGGAGGGGTTTAAAGTGTGACTCTGTAACAGCACTGTTCTTTTTCTTTTTAGGAAGTAAAGCTGGATGTCAGCAGTCAAGGTGAAGGTGGGTGAGGTGAGTATTGAGTAGCATACAGAAGCAGTTGTTTTTGCTCAAGTCTCACTTTCTGGTGACACTCTAAGCCTCTGTTTCTGCCCTTTAGGCAATCCACTCGCAGTACAGCAAGCCTCAGTCAGGAAGCGGCCGACGGGCCGGGTTTGCCGCTCTCAGGAGCCCTGCAGAAGTATCCCGGGACTCGGGGATGAAGCCTCTGCCTTGTCTATTTAAAGGTGTTACCAGGGAAGCCTTCAGCAACGGCCAAAGAGGTGCGGTGAGTCAGGGAAGTAGGGAGGAGGAGCGAGGGTGCACTGAGGTTTCAGCCATGCCAAATCACCTCCTCTCCTCTTAGCCCAGGCACCCCCTGTGACGACGGCCTCGGTCTGCGAGCGTGCCCGAAGCGTGCGGCCCCAGCAGCTGGGTATTCTTAGGAGCACGGTGAGTAGCAGACTGGTGGGGTTTTGGCCGATGTGGTGCCAAGGTCAGGCTCTGATGTTTGGTTTTCTTTCCTGTAGCTGTCTGAGAGAGAACAGCCTGGTGCCGGCAGGACTTTCCCAGGTGACGAGGTGGCCCTTTTTTGTACCTGAGAGCAACATCAGAAGAAGTCTGAGAGATAAGTGGAGGGCTGTGACCCACAGAGGGGATGAAGGCGGGGTGCTGGTTTGGGAATTACTGGGAGGGGTTTTTGAGTCTGCTTTGGAGGTGGGGGGTGTCCATGAAGCGGCCCCTTAGGCCCCATCAAAGGAAAGTCTCACTTTGGATCACAGCGCTGAGGTGTGCAGGGCAGACCAGTCCCGGTGTGTCTCGTGTCGCTTGTGTTTTGTGTATTATGTGTTGTCTGGACATTTCATGTCTTTTACCTTAGGCTTTTGCGGGTCCTGCCAGAAAGCCTGGCATCAGCCCAGCAGCAGTTTTTCCTCAGTCATCTGAGTCCTTGCAGGCATTTTCCTTGCCAGGATATATCTGTATCTGTTCTGTCCCCGTTGTCTGTCATGTCTTGTGTTTCTTGTGTCACGGGTGTCAGTGCACGTTTGTGTCGGAGCTGCTCTGCCCCTGCCGCACAGCCTGGTGCAGCAGGAGAAGTCCCGGGGACTTGCAGTTGGTAATGTGGGGTGTACTTGGACTCTAGATGGTATTCCTCGATTGATAGAAGGTGTTTGCAGCTTTTGAGTTATCCTGCGGATGTTTGACACGTGTTCTGAGTTTCTTTCAGGTGCAGGTGCATTACATTTGTGGCGGAGGGTTAGGAGGGGCCGGGCCTTCTTAGGAGCATGGTGAGTAGGAGACTTGTTTGGTTTTGGCCGCTGTTGTGCCAATATCAGGCAGTGATATTTGTTTCTCTTTTAATCTAGCTGTGCAAGAGACACCAGCCCGGTGACAGCAGGAGCTTGCCAGCTGGTGAGGCTGCTTTATTTGGCACCTGAAGCGGAGCGGCAGCCCCGGATGTCCCAGAGATAAGTGGAGGGGATGAAAGCGGGGTGCTGGGTTGGGACTCCCGGGGCGGGGAGGAGGGGTTTGAATTGCCCCTGGAGTTTAAGGTAGCCAAGGAGTGGCCCCTTAGGCCTCCTGAAAGGCAAATCTCACTTTTGCTCCCAGCGCTGAGGTTTGCAGGGCAGAGCAGTCCCAGTGTGTCTCGTGTCACTTGTCTTTTGTGTATTATGTGTTGTCTGGATATTTCATGTCTTTTACCTTAGGCTTTTGAGGGTCCTGCCAGAAAGCCTGGCATCAGCCTAGCAGCAGTTTCGCCTTGGTCATCTGAGTCCTTGCAGGCATTTTCCTTGCCAGGATATTCTGTCTGTGTTGTGTCCCTGTTGTCTGTCATGTCTTGTGTTTCCTGTGTCACGGGTGTCAGCGCACATTTTTGTCGGAGCTGCTCTGCCCTGTAGCACGGCCTGGTGCAGTAGGAGAAGTCCCGGGGACTTGCAGTTTGTGATGTGGGGTGTGCTTGGAGTCTAGATGCTATTCCTTGATTGATAGAAGGTGTTGGCAGCTTTTGAGTTCTCCTGTGCATGTTTGATATGTGTTCTCATTTTCTTTCAGGTGCAGGTGCATTCCATCTGTGGCAGAGGGTTGGGGTTAGGAGGTGCCGGGCCTTCTTAGGAGCACGGTGAGTAGCAGACTGGTTTGGTTTTGGCCACTGTTGTGCCAATATCAGGCAGTGATATTTGTTTCTCTTTTAATCTAGCTATGCAAGAGACACCAGCCTGGTGACAGGAGGAGCTTGCCAGCCGGTGAGGCCGCCTTCCTTGGCACCTGAAGCGGAGCGGCAGCCTTGGATGTCCCAGAGATAAGTGGAGGGGATGAAAGCGGGGTGCTGGGTTGGGACTCCCGGGGTGGATATGGGGGGTTTGAATTGGCTCTGGAGTTGAGGGTAGCCAAGAAGTGGCCCCTTAGGCCCCATGAAGTAAAAGTCTCACTTTTGCTCACAGCGCTGAGGTGTGCCGGGCAGAGCAGTCCTGGTGTGTCTCGTGTCACTTGTCTTTTGTGTATTGTGTGTTGTCTGGATTTTGTGTGTCTTTTTCCTTAGCCTTTTGTGGGGCCTGTGAGAAAGCCTGGCATCAGCCCAGCAGCAGTTTCGCCTCAGTCATGTCGTTTTGGATTCTGAGTTCTTGCGGCCGTTTTCCTTGCCAGGCTATTTATGTCCGTGTTGTGTCTGTTGTCTGTCACGTCCTGTGTCACGGGTGTCTGCACACATTTCTGCCAGAGCTGCTCTGCCCTGTCGCATGGCCTGGTGCGGTAGGAGAAGTCCCGGGGACTTGACAGTTTTACTGTGGGGTGTGCTTGGACTCTAGATGCTATTCCTCAATTGATAGAAGGTGTTTGCAGCTTTTGAGTTATCCTGCGGATGTTTGACATGTGTTCTAACTTTCTTTCAGATGCAGGTGAATTCCATCTGTGGCAGAGGGTTGGGGTTAGGAGGTGCCGGGCCTTCTTAGGAGCACGGTGAGTAGCAGACTTCTTTGGTTTTGGCCGCTGTTGTGCCTAGATCAGGCAGTGATATTTGGTTCTCTTTTAATCTAGCTGTGCAAGAGACACCAGCCCGGTGACAGCAGGAGCTTGCCAGCTGGTGAGGCCGCCTTCCTTGGCACCTGAAGCGGAGCGGCAGCCCCGGATGTCCCAGAGATAAGTGGAGGGGATGAAAGCGGGGTGCTGGGTTGGGACTCCTGGGGCGGGGAGGAGGGGTTTGAATTGCCCCTGGAGTTTAAGGTAGCCAAGGAGTGGCCCCTTAGGCCTCCTGAAAGGCAAATCTCACTTTTGCTCACAGGGCTGAGGTTTGCAGGGCAGAGCAGTCCCGGTGTGTCTCGTGTTGCTTCTCTTTTGTGTATTATGTGTTGTCTGGACATTTCATGTCTTTTACCTTAGGCTTTTGAGGGTCCTGCCAGAAAGCCTGGCATCAGCCTAGCAGCAGTTTTGCCTCGGTCATCTGAGTCCTTGCAGGCATTTTCCTTGCCAGGATATATCTGTCTGTGTTGTGTCCCCGTTGTCTGTCATGTCTTGTGTTTCCTGTGTCACGGGTGTCAGCGCACATTTTTGTCGGAGCTGCTCTGCCCTGTAGCACGGCCTGGTGCAGTAGGAGATGTCCCGGGGACTTGCAGTTTGTGATGTGGGGTGTGCTTGGAGTCTAGATGCTATTCCTTGATTGATAGGTGTTGGCAGCTTTTGAGTTATCCTGTGCATGTTTGATATGTGTTCTCATTTTCTTGCAGGTGCATTCCATCTGTGGCAGAGGGTTGGGGTTAGGAGGTGCCGGGCCTTCTTAGGAGCACGGTGAGTAGCAGACTGGTTTGGTTTTGGCCACTGTTGTGCCAATATCAGGCAGTGATATTTGTTTCTCTTTTAATCTAGCTATGCAAGAGACACCAGCCTGGTGACAGGAGGAGCTTGCCAGCCGGTGCGTCCGCCTTCCTTGGCACCTGAAGTGGAGCGGCAGCCTTGGATGTCCCAGAGATAAGTGGAGGGGATGAAAGCGGGGTGCTGGGTTGGGACTCCCGGGGTGGATATGGGGGGTTTGAATTGGCTCTGGAGTTGAGGGTAGCCAAGAAGTGGCCCCTTAGGCCCCATGAAGTAAAAGTCTCACTTTTGCTCACAGCGCTGAGGTGTACAGGGCAGAGCAGTCCTGGTGTGTCTCGTGTCACTTGTCTTTTGTGTATTGTGTGTTGTCTGGATTTTGTGTGTCTTTTTCCTTAGCCTTTTGTGGGGCCTGTGAGAAAGCCTGGCATCAGCCCAGCAGCAGTTTCGCCTCAGTCATGTCGTTTTGGATTCTGAGTTCTTGCGGCCATTTTCCTTGCCAGGCTATTTATGTCCGTGTTGTGTCTGTTGTCTGTCACGTCCTGTGTCACGGGTGTCTGCACACATTTCTGCCAGAGCTGCTCTGCCCTGTCGCATGGCCTGGTGCGGTAGGAGAAGTCCCGGGGACTTGCAGTTTGTGATGTGGGGTGTGCTTGGAGTCTAGATGCTATTCCTTGATTGATAGAAGGTGTTGGCAGCTTTTGAGTTCTCCTGTGCATGTTTGATATGTGTTCTCATTTTCTTTCAGGTGCAGGTGCACTCCATCTGTGGCAGAGGGTTGGGTTAGGAGGTGCCGGGCCTTCTTAGGAGCACGGTGAGTAGCAGACTTCTTTGGTTTTGGCCGCTGTTGTGCCTAGATCAGGCAGTGATATTTGGTTCTCTTTTAATCTAGCTGTGCAAGAGACACCAGCCCGGTGACAGCAGGAGCTTGCCAGCTGGTGAGGCTGCCTTCCTTGGCACCTGACGTGGACCGGCACCGCCGGCTGTCTCAGAGATAAGTGGCAGGGATGTGACCCACGGAGGGGATGAAAGCGGGGTGCTGGGTTGGGACTCCCGGGGTGGATATGGGGGGTTGGAATTGGCTCTGGAGTTGAGGGTAGCCAAGAAGTGGCCCCTTAGGCCCCATGAAGTAAAAGTCTCACTTCAGCTCACCAGCGCTGAGGTGTGCATGGCAGAGCAGTCCTGGTGTGTCTCGTGTCACTTGTCTTTTGTGCATTATGTGTTGTCTGGATATTTCGTGTCTTTTTCCTTAGCCTTTTGTGGGGCCTGTGTGAAAGCCTGGCATCAGCCCAGCAGCAGTTCCTCCTCAGTCATCTCCTTTTTGCTTCTCTGAGTCCTTGCAGCCATTTTCCTTGCCAGGCTATTTCTGTCCGTGTTGTGTTCGTCTTGTCTTTCATGTCTTGTCCGTCATGTCCTGTGTGTTTCCTGTGTCACGGGTGTCAGCACACATTTGTGTCGGAGCTGCTCTGCCGTGCCGCATAGCCTGGTGCAGTAGGAGAAGTCCTGGGGACTTGAAGTTTTTCATGTGGGGTGTGCTTGGACTCTACATGGGATTTGTACATGATCACAAGATATCTGCATTCGTTAGATGATGTTTCAGCCGCTGACTTTTGTCTTAACTTTCTTTCAGATGCAGAAGGATAACATCTTGGGCAGAGCGCTCCAGCCTGGGTATTCCCCTGATCAGGTCAGTCAATGTTTGTCTCTGTAGTGGAAGCATAAATGGTGACTGTTACAGCACTGTTCTTTGTGTCTCTTTTTAGGAAATCCAGGCTGAGAGCAGCAGTCATGGTTGAGTGGCCAAGGTGAGCATTGAGTAGCATACAGAAGGAGTTGTTATTGTGTAGGTCTCAGTTTCTGCTGCAACTCTAAGCATCTCCTCTTTTTGTTTTTTAGGTGATCCCCCTGCAATTTTTCCTAGCCGAGCATCCCCATGCAAGGTGAGTGCAAGCTTAAGGTGTTGGTGGGGCATACTTGTCAGATTTGGGAGGTTGTGTTTTCACAGTATCTCAGCATGCTGTTCTTCTTTGTGTCCTTGCAGGTGCTGTCGCTGCCCGAGGCGTGCCCAGGAACAGGGGATGGCAGGTGAGTCGGTGTTTAGGCAGGCTGACTCACTGGTGAGCGTTATGCAGCAGCATGCTAAGCGTGTACCTTTTCTTTTGCAGGTACCTTCTGGGCGACCTCCGGAGTCAAATCAAGATTTGAGGTGAGCTGGCGCGGTGGTGCGGAGGAGTCTCGGGGATTACTCTTTCTGAGGGCAATAGTCACGTTTTCTGTTTTTTCTCAGGTACCCTGAGGAGGCTTTTACCCGAAGTTTGGCAACAGCAGCACTGAAGCACACATGGAGAACATCTCCACGTCCACGTCTGACGGAGGATGGATTTTTGTCCGCTTGTGTTCCAAAAGCTAAGTGTCGGGGCCAGTGGTTGGGAGAAGGGGAAAAACCTTTACTGTCACAGGAGGCAATCTGATGTCAGCTTAGCTGAGAGGTCTGTAGTGGGGTGGGCTCTCTTGTAGTAAACGGAGAGGGTTTCCTCTCAGCCTCACCAGAGCCTTTGCCGGGCAGGGCAGTTCCAACCCATATCCACGTTGTCATGTACTTTGCGTCGTACACCTTCCCGGACTTGACGTCGTCACGGATCTTTCCCCGAGGAGCTCACCTTCAGGTCCGGAGCTACAGCCACGGTCTCCCGGCAGTCCGCTTCCTTCTCTGGGTTTGCTGACCCTCTTGAGCATCCTCCTAACTGCTTTGGCACCAACTTCTTTTAACTTCTTTTTACATTTCATCATCATGCGCTATTGTCATAGCGCTTTCTTTTCTTTCGCATCATCGGCCTCTTGCTCATCTTGTGCTAGGAATCTTGGTTCCCTAAGGGGACAGTGTCAAGGAGTTTCCAATTGTCTCTGTGTTATGTCATCTGTGTCTATGTTATGTTGTCCGTGTCTGTGTTATGTTGTCTGTGTCCATCGTCTTCCTTGTCATAGGCCTTTGTTACGTCTCGATGCTTTATTGGCACTATTCTGTGCCATATCGCCCGTGTTCTACTCACGTTCCTTTAAGGATATCCATTATTCCGGCATCTTTACATTTGTACTCTTTGAGACAGGAAGGATTACACAAGAGGTTCTCATCCATCTTCCTTCTTACTACCAGCTTTGGTAGTGCCTTTTTCTCCATGCCATTCTCTTGGACTTTTAGAGGGAGTGTCTTACACCCTCCTCATGTGACTGCAGTAGTTCTGTAGGTTCCATCTTTTCAAAGGGTATAGGGCTCAAGAATTAATCTTCCAGAGAGTTATCTCAAATCCTGGCTTATAGCGTATGTACTTACATTGTGTGTATCTATGCTGGCTTATACTGTATGTACCTGTATTGTGTGTACCTATGCTGGTTTATATTGTGTGTACCTATGCCGGTTTATATTGTGTGTACCTATGCTGGTTTATACCGTGTGTACTTACATTGTGTGTACCTATGCTGGTTTATCTTGTGTGTACTTACTTACATTGTGTGTACTTACTTACATTGTGTGTACTTAGATTGTGCGTAGCTATGCTGGTTTATATTGTGCGTACCTATATTGTGTGTACTTATGCTGATTTATATTGTGTGTACTTATATTGTGTGTACTTATGCTGATTTATATTGTGTGTACTTATATTGTGTGTACTTATGCTGATTTATATTGTTTGTACCTATGCTGGCTTATACTGTGTGTACTTAGATTGTGTGTACCTATGCCGGCTTACATTGTGTGTAATTATACCGTACTTAAGCGCGTCGCCTTATATTGTGTGCATTTACACTGTACGTACACTTGCACCGTATCTGTTGGTTTATGTTGTATGTATTTATGTTGTAATACTTAGGATCGGAGCTGCCCTGCCCTGGCACTAGTCACAGTTAGGTAGAACAGTTATAAAAATTTTACCGTTCATTTGTCTTTTATGGGATTTTGGGTAGAAAATGTATCGGTCCAGAGCGGGGACAAGTCCTAGCTGTCAGAGAGCTGCTCTTTGACCACTTCTTGTCGTCTCACAGGTCCCCGAGGCTACCGATTTCCTCAGACTCTGCCATTTGACATCAAGGAGCGGCAGCCAGAAGAGGCGTCGAAGCACGTTCTTCAGCGTCGCAAGTAAGGGCCGCAGCGAGCGTGTAAGCGGGAAGCGTGTCCGAGCGTGCGATAGCATGTGACCGTGTGAGCGTGTGTACGCTCGGCTCTGCGTGTGGGAGCGCATGCTGATGGGATTTAATCGAGTGTGTGTGACTTTTGCTTTTCAGGGTTTATAAGTCATTTTTAAATTTAGAATAAAAAATCCCCAGCCGGGGGGTTTTTTTTTTTTTCCCCCCGGCTGGGTTTTTTTTTTCCTCGGTCCCGGCCGGTCTGCGAGGTGACTGTCATCACCAAAGTTTGGGGGCGGACCGTCCAGGGACCGGGGTTTTCGTCAGGCAGGTGGATTTTTCGGGGGCTCCCGGGAACCACGTTCCCGGGGAGCGGTGCGAACGCGTGCCGGGGGTTAGCAGAGCGGGTGAGGTGTGAGCGAGAGTGTGTATGTGTGTGCTGCAGGGTTGTAACCTTGTATGACTTTTGCTTTTCAGGTTTTTTAACTCATTTTTAAATTTAGAATAAAAAATCCCCAGCCGGGGGGTTTTTTTTTTTTTTCCCCCCGGCTGGGTTTTTTTTTCCTCGGTCCCGGCCGGTCTGCGAGGTGACTGTCATCACCAAAGTTTGGGGGCGGACCGTCCAGGGACCGGGGTTTTCGTCAGGCAGGTGGATTTTTCGGGGGTTCCCGGGAACCACGTTCCCGGGGAGCGGTGCGAACGCGTGCCGGGGGTTAGCAGAGCGGGTGAGGTGTGAGCGAGGGTGTGTATGTGTGTGCTGCAGGGTTGTAACCTTGTATGACTTTTGCTTTTCAGGGTTTTCAACTCATTTTTAAATTTAGAATAAAAAATCCCCAGCCGGGGGGTTTTTTTTTTTTTCCCCCCGGCTGGGTTTTTTTTTCCTCGGTCCCGGCCGGTCTGCGAGGTGACTTTCATCACCAAAGTTTGGGGGCGGACCGTCCAGGGACCGGGGTTTTCGTCAGGCAGGTGGATTTTTCAGGGGCTCCCGGGAACCACGTTCCCGAGGACCAATGATTGCTGGGCTGTGATTTAGCAGTTGTGATGAGAGCGATGGTGAGTTTGTGTGTAATGTGAAGGGGATGTTAATGGCAGGTGAGTGTTGTTTTCTGTGTGCGTTTGTTGTTTTGGATTTGCAGTAACAATAGACTGACATGTAATGAAATAGAATCACCTTGTGTTAATATGTGTTTTGTGTTGTATTGCTCTGTACTGCATTTGGATTAATTGCTGTATTTCCTTGTATTGCTCTATGTGTAAATTAGGTTTTTACCGGTGCGTCTATGGATTGTATCTGCACTTGCATTTGTAAACACTGTATCTGTGTTTTGCTGATGTTTAAATAAAAATGTCCCTTTAATAAAGTGGAATCACCCCTAACGAAGATCCCCCTTGCCCTGCCCTACCCCCACCGTGGCTCCTGTCGTTTTTTAGCGTGGTGTTGTCATTTCATTCCACTGTATTTCTTCCTTTAGTTCCTCACTTTACTTTTCTCTTTCTAACTTAACTTTCATCTGTGTCTAACCCTTTGTTCCTGTTTCTCTGTCTTGCTGACCCTGTGTCTCTGCTTCTGTAACTGTTTCCATTTGATTCTTTTATTTTCTGTCCATTTCACTATTTTTGTCAGTCTGTGTTTATTCCCTTCTCTTCTGTCTATACTTTCCACCTTGTTTCCTTTTCCCTATAACTCAAACCCTCACCCTTCTTTCTTCTTTTCCTGTCTGTGTTCTCCTTTTCCTCTGTTTGTCTTTTTTACTCTAACCCTAAGTCTTCCTTTAACCCTAACAATTTCCTTTCTGTCTAACTCCTGTACTTCCTCAGTTTCCACCCTCCTTTTTTTTTTCTCCCTGTTCCTGTTTTCTGTTGCTCTCTCCTTCTTTTCTGTTTCTCTCTCCTCCTTCCCTTTGACTCCTTGTTTTTTCAGTCTCTCTCCCTCATTTCTTTGTCTGTCCTTCTTTTTTCTCTACCCCTCACCCTTGTTTTCTCTCTTCTTTGTCCTTATCCGTGTCTTATGTTCTTTCTCTTCTCTCGCTCCTCTCCCCTCTTCTTCTGTCTCTTCTTGTCTCCTCTCTCTTCTCTGTTCTCGTCTCTTCTCCTGTCCCCTTTTGTCTCTTCTGTCTTCTTCTGTCCCTTCTGCTCTCTCTTCTCTTCTCCTTTCTTCTGTTCTCTTTCCTCTCTCTTCTCTTCTCCTCTCTTCTTCTGTTCTTTTCTCTCTCCTATTTCCCCTCCCTCCTCTCTCTTCTCCTCTCTTTCCTCCTCCCTTTCCCTCTTTTCTCCTCTCTTTCTCTCTTCCTTTCTCTCTATTCTCCTCTCTCTTCTCCTGTCTCTTTCCTCTGTTTCTTTCCTGTCTCTTTTTTCTCTCTTCTCTCACTCTTTTCTCTCTTCTCTCACTCTTTTCTCTCTTCTCTCACTCTTTTCTCTCTTCTCTCACTCTTTTCTCTCTTCTCTCACTCTTTTCTCTCTTCTCTCACTCTTTTCTCTCTCTCTCTCTCTCTTTTCTCTCTCTCTCTTTTCTCTCTCTCTCTCTTTTCTCTCTCTCTCTCTTTTCTCTCTCTTCTCCTCTTTCTCCCTCTCTTCTCCATTCTCTTCTCTCTCTTTCTCTCTCTCTTCTCTTCCTCTTCTCTCTCCTTTCCTAACTTTGTCTTCTTTTCTAGCTTTAGTTTAAAAATGCAGCAGTAGAAACTTTCAGGCTCCCTGGGAGTAAAGGAAAAAAAAAAAAAAAAACTTTTAAAATAAAAAAATCCATTTACTCCCCGGGAGCCTGAAATTTTCTACTGCTGCACCAGACATATAGTTTTTCTTCTTTTTATATATACAGTATATAGGAACCACACCCCCTAATCAGTACATCCTACCCCAGGTGCCACCAATCCACCCTGATCAGTAATACCAGAGCACCCCCTGCTGGCTGCAACCAGCCACTGCAGGCAGAGCCCCCCCATGCTGTCACTGCTCATGTAGCCCAAGCACAGCGCCCCCTGCCGTCCACAGCGGCACACTGCAAGCACAGCACCCCCGAGTGACGTCAGCAAAGCGGCACGCCCCCAGGAAGGTCCCAGGGGTGTATCGAAACCGCGGCACCCCCGCCGCGCCCCACAGACCCCCCCGCGCGACAGCACCGGGCACAGCCAAACCAGAATACCAGCCCTACAACCAGGGACCCGCGGAAATCCCGCAAAAAGCGTGAAAAACCCAAAAAAAAACCGAGAAAAAACCCGCGGTCCCGATCGCCACCATTTTGCCGGAGCCCGATCAAAACCGCGGCACCCCCCCCCACGGCCCACAGACGCCCCCCCCGCGCAACAGCGCCGGGCGGAGCCGAACCGGAATAGCACCCCGACCAGGGCGAACCCACAAAAATCCCACAAAAACCGCGAAAAACCGAAAAAAAACCGATAAAAAAACCGGAGCCATGGGCGCCGCCATTTTGCCGGAAACCACGTGACCGGCGCCATCTTGGTTCCGGGCCAGGTGACCGCATGGGCGCCGCCATATTGCCTACAACCCCATAGAGCTCATGGGCGCCGCCATGTTGCCGGAAATGAGGTAACGGCCGCCATCTGGCCGGAAACCACGTGACGGCATGGCCGCCGCCATCTTGCCGACAACCACATGGAGGGTATGGGCGCCGCCATCTTGTCGGAAATGACGTGACCGCCGCCATGTTGCCGGAGCCCGATCAAAACCACGGCACCCCCCCCCGCGCCCCACAGACCCCCCCGCGCGACGGCGCCGGGCGCAGCCGAACCGGAATAGCACCCCGACCAGGGCGAACCCACAAAAATCCCACAAAAACCGCGAAAAACCGAAAAAAAAACCGAAAAAAAAACCGGAGCCATGGGCGCCGCCATTTTGCCGGAAACCACGTGACCGGCGCCATCTTGGTTCCGGGCCAGGTGACCGCGATGGGCGCCGCCATATTGCCTACAACCCCATAGAGCTCATGGGCGCCGCCATGTTGCCGGAAATGAGGTAACGGCCGCCATCTGGCCGGAAACCACGTGACGGCATGGCCGCCGCCAGCTTGCCGACAACCACATGGAGGGTATGGGCGCCGCCATCTTGCCGGAAACGACGTCACCGCCGCCATCTTGCCAGAGCCCACCAAAACCACGGCACCCACCCCGCGCCCCACAGACTCCCCCGCGCGACGGCGCCGGGCGCAGCCGAACCGGAATAGCACCCCGACCAGCGGGGACCCGCGAAAAACCGAAAAAAACCGCGAAAAAAAACCCCAGTCCCGACCGAAACCGCGGCATCCCCCCCGCGATCCACGGACCCCCCCGCGCGACACCACCGGGCAGAGGCGAACTGGAATAGCAGCCCGACCAGCAGGGACCCCCAGAAGCCGCGAAAAAACTGCCAAAAATCGAGAAAAACCGATAAAAAAACCGGAGCCGTGGGCGCCGCCATTTTGCCGGAAGTCACGTCACCGGCGCCATCTTGGTTCCGGGTCAGGTGACCGCATGGGCGCCGCCATATTGCCTGCAACCACGTGGAGCTCACGGGCGCCGCCATCTTGCCGGAAATGAGGTAACGGCCGCCATCTTGCCGGAAACCACGTGACGGCATGGGGGCGGCCATCTTGCCGGCAACCACGTGGAGCACCTGGGCGCCGCCATGTTGCCGGAAGTGACATCACTGCCGCCATCTTGCCGGAAACCACGTGACAGCATGGGGGCAGCCATCTTGCCCGCAACCACGTGGAGCACCTGGGCGCCGCGATCTTGCCGGAAATGATGTCACGGCAGCCATCTTGCTGGGCACCACGTGACCACACGGGCGCCGCCATCTTGGACTAGGGTTAGCACCCCAATGTACTTTATGGGATTAGGGTTACCTTTTAGCGCCAAATTCCCAGTGTTTAAGGGTCGTTAGGGTCCGGGGTTAGGGTCCGGGGTTAGGGTCCGGGGTTAGGGTCCGGGGTTAGGGTCCGGGGTTAGGGTCCGGGGTTAGGGTCCGGGGTTAGGGTTAGGGTCCGGGGTTAGGGTCCGGGGTTAGGGTCCGGGGTTAGGGTCCGGGGTTAGGGTCCGGGGTTAGGGTTAGGGTCCGGGGTTAGGGTCCGGGTTAGGGTTAGGGTTAGGGTTAGGGTTAGGGTTAGGGTTAGGGTTAGGGTTAGGGTTAGGGTTAGGGTTAGGGTTAGGGTTAGGGTTAGGGTTAGGGTTAGGGTTAGGGTTAGGGTTAGGGTTAGGGTTAGGGTTAGGGTTAGGGTTAGGGTTAGGGTTAGGGTTAGGGTTAGGGTTAGGGTTAGGGTTAGGGTTAGGGTTAGGGTTAGGGTTAGGGTTAGGGTTAGGGTTAGGGTTAGGGTTAGGGTTAGGGTTAGGGTTAGGGTTAGGGTTAGGGTTAGGGGTTAGGGTTAGGGTTAGGGTTAGGGTTAGGGTTAGGGTTAGGGTTAGGGTTAGGGTTAGGGTTAGGGTTAGGGTTAGGGTTAGGGTTAGGGTTAGGGTTAGGGTTAGGGTTAGGGTTAGGGTTAGGGTTAGGGTTAGGGTTAGGGTTAGGGTTAGGGTTAGGGTTAGGGTTAGGGTTAGGGTTAGGGTTAGGGTTAGGGTTAGGGTTAGGGTTAGGGTTAGGGTTAGGGTTAGGGTTAGGGTTAGGGTTAGGGTTAGGGTTAGGGTTAGGGTTAGGGTTAGGGTTAGGGTTAGGGTTAGGGTTAGGGTTAGGGTTAGGGTTAGGGTTAGGGTTAGGGTTAGGGTTAGGGTTAGGGTTAGGGTTAGGGTTAGGGTTAGGGTTAGGGTTAGGGTTAGGGTTAGGGTTAGGGTTAGGGTTAGGGTTAGGGTTAGGGTTAGGGTTAGGGTTAGGGTTAGGGTTAGGGTTAGGGTTAGGGTTAGGGTTAGGGTTAGGGTTAGGGTTAGGGTTAGGGTTAGGGTTAG